>JARLTB010000243.1:6497500-7177500 GCA_030141615.1 Unio pictorum
TCATGTCAACAGTTGCCAAGGACATCATTGGCCTCCATCGCCCAAAGAAAAACCCTGGGTTACAGAAGAGATTATGAATCTGTGTGATGCCCGAAGTGACCTAAAATACACCAGACACACAACAGGGGCAAGTGGAATATAGAGAAATAAACAAGAATGTCAGACAAAAATTAAAGAAAGCAAAAGAAGACTGGATTGGACAACAGTGCAAAGAAATAGAGAAAAGTCTGATAAAGAATAACAGTAAAAAGGCATTCCAAATTGTGAAAGACCTCACCAGAAAGAAGCAACCAAGAGTCAGTACCATTCAAGATGAAAATGGAAAATGCCTCACAGAAGCAAGTGACATTGCAGAAAGATGGACTGAGTATTGTAAATAACTCTACAACCATCCGTCCGCAGGAGACCCAGAGGTGCTTGAAGTTCCAAACCACACAAATAATGATGATTTCCCCATTCTCAAAGAAGAGGTGGAGTGAGCAATAAGAGCACTGAAGAATGGAAAGGCAGCTGGAGCAGACAACATCCCAACTTAACGTATCCAGAATGGTGGGGAATCAGTGATAGAACTACTAAACAAAATCTGCAACAAGATCTGGCAGACAGGCGAATGGCCAGCACAGTGGACCCAGTCACTAATTATAACATTCCTCAAAAAAGGCAATCTCCAGCTGTGCCAAAATTACATAACTATCAGTTTAATGAGCCATGCTAGTAAGGTGATGCTGAAGATCATCTTGAACAGACTGAACCCACAAGCAGAAGAAATAATCGCTGAAGAACAGGCAGGGTTCCGTAGTGGAAGAAGCACAACAGAACAAATTTTCAATCTTAGGGTTCTGTGTGAAAAATACTCACATCAACAAAACATCTATCATGTGTTCATAGATTTCTAAAAGGCTTTTGATAGAGTGTGGCATGAGACATTGTGGGCCACAATGAAGAAGTACAACATGGGTCAATAGTTGACCAACACCATCAAGCAGCTGTACGCCAAGGCTACCAGTGCAGTAATTGCTCAAGGTTCTGTGGGGGACTGGTTCAAGACTACAGTTGGAGTACGGCAAGGCTGTCTCCTGTCACCCACGCTTTTCAACATCTACTTAGAGCGCATCATGAGCGAAGCCCTGGAAAACCCCTGTGGGACAGTCAACATTGGAGGGCGTAACATCACCAACCTCCGCTTTGCATACGACATTGATGGCCTGGCAGGCAGTGAAGATGAGCTTGCCAACTTAGTGAAGAACCTGGATAAAACATCTTCTAGATTTGACATGGAGATAAGTGCCGGGAAGACACAGCTGATGACAAACAGTGGCAAACAAGTCTCAACCAAGATTAAAGTCAGAGGACAGGAACTGGAAACAGTGGGCCAATTCAAATATCTTGGTTCCATAATCAAGGAAGAGGGATCAAGAGCAGAAATTTTGTCACGAGCAGCACAAACAACGGCAGCTATGTCAAAGCTAAGACCCATCTGGAGAGACAAGAACATCTGTCTGAAAACTAAAATCAGACTATTGAGAGCACTAGTCATCTCAATCTTTCTATATTCATGTGAGTCCTGGACCCTGACTGCAGAATTACAACGAAGAATTCAGGCACTTGAAATGAGATGCTACAGAACCATCCTTGGCATCTCTTACATGGACCACATCAGAAATGAAGAAGTGCGCAACACCATCAGACACAAAGTAGGCCATTATGAAAACCTCCACACCATTGTCAAAAAGAGAAAGCTGAAATGGTATGGCCATGTCACTAGAGCCAACAGTCTATCCACAAAAGTACTGCAGGGTAGTGTCCAAGGTGGTAGAAGGAGAGGTAGACAGAGAAAAAAGTGGAGTGACAACATCACAGAATGGACCAGGAAAAGTTTTGCACAGACACAGGCATTGGCACATGATCGAGTCAAGTGGAGGGAACTGGTCAGATGTTCAGCAGCACAGTGCCTCAACAACCACACTAGGTCAAGAGACTGATGATGATGATGATGATGATATATATATATATATATATATATATATATATATATATAAGCCACTATATATTAACAGAGTGTATTAATTAATCACATCCCTGCCGAGTGTATCCACTGAAAATACTTAGTTTCTTGCACGTTTGTAGTTATTTACAATCAGATATGCACACAAAATATATTCATTGTTTTCTTTTAGAACACTTTTTTATTTACATTAATTAAATCAATATTAGACACATGCATTAATTAACCGTGAAAAAATGATCAATAATGAAGAAAGTTGAGTGCTACATACACTGGATGTTCAAACATTCTAGTACCGGCAAATATAATTAATTGTGGCCAAGAATCTGAGCAAAATAACGAACTAAATATAGTTAATTAAAATAGTATATATCTTGACAGTTGGTCTAAGTCATTACTCTAGTTTAAATAACATTTCTACTGACCATACAACTCTCTCTCTCTCTCTCTCTCTCTCTCTCTCTCTCTTCTCTCTCTCTCTCTCTGTGCCTTTATATATTTTCTTATTTATTCACGTATTTCGAAACGTATAATAGGACTAAAAAACAACAGGAAGAATAACAGGGCATATTAAATAAGTTACAGTATACGTGCCTTGTAACGGTAAAATGTACCGTACATTCTGGACAATATACTGCAACGTTGTCTCATTTATATATAGATAAACTAGAATTGATATGCGCACATATAGTTGATGCGAACCATATTTGAGTAGGTTACATTGCGTAAGCTGAGTTTCAAGGTTTTCATCCAGCCAAAACAAACTTTTTCTCTTACTCCATATTTGACCCTTATACAATTGGGGGGTGGGGATAGGGTGAACAGAAATGCAAAATGATTGCGATGACATTTTTTACAATATTAAATTCATGTAGAAACCGGAATTTTTTACGTCATTAAAAGTTAATGAATGGATATTCGTCATTTAATAAAAAATCACACAGTTGCAGTAAAGTTTATGTATGCGCATTATTGTGACATCTTCTTTATACCAGAATGTTTATTACTCGATACACGGCGGTGTCCTATACACACATGTGGTGCAATGTTAACGAAATGTTGGTTTATTTATTTAACAAATGTTGGTTTATTTAAAAGTGCTATACCAACTTTATGTTTAATGCTAACAAGCATATTATTCAGTTATAAAAAATATTGCATAAAGCAGAATATGAAAGAGAAATGTTAGATGTTAATGGCATCAGTTGTACATCGCAAGCAGTCTTCTAACGATAGCGTTCCTTAATTTGGGTCTAAAGCCTGGCATTGGTTACTTTTAATATACTATGAGAAAAGGTTACTTGATCAACACAGTAAAATTGGTAAGAAGACCATACACTTTACTTGTGCGTATAGTCTTCTAAGTTAATATTTGTGTATTGTCTTTTCAGCTAACCTATTTTATTGTCTGCCCAAACATATATTTATATGCATGCTCTCTTTTGTCCTGCGGATATGTATCGGGTTGTTTATCGTTATGCGCACACTTGTTAGATATGAACATAAAATGTTGTATATTGTTCACAATCGATCTTTAAAGTAACATTTATCGTTTCTTCAGTCTTAAAATAAATTGTATTACCTCTATGCTTACAGTCACTTCTTCCCACCACACTTGCAGACAAAACCACAGTTATAGTCATGAAGCCATCCTTGACACTTAGCACACTGAAACAGAAAGGAGAGCAGCTCGTAAATATTGCAAATTAAAAGTTATAAAAAAACAAAGCTTTAGTAGGTATACTTTTTGCACTTTTGACATGTTTATTATATATATATCCATGAACCCGTATACCTAAGCAACTCACGTAGCATCGTGAATGCTATCCATCCAGAAAACTATCGAACAAACGCACTATATACACCTATGTACGCACACAAATACATACAATTAACACAGTGTGAAATAGACAGGCTTTGTCAAATTTAGCACATTTTGTATTCCCTAGAATCCAATTTGAAACATGTAAACAAATCCTACGGTATTGTGGATTATGTCGCAAATAATCATTGAATGTCTAAGACAGATGCTAAGTATCAAGTGTCAGAATAAATATTAGTAGTATTCCAAAATAAATCCACAGCTGGAAGTGATAATGAACATGTGAGTGTCGTAGTCGTGCTGATGTGCCAGCGTTCTGCTGGATCTCAATATTGCAAACGATGAATGTGTCTTTATTTACTATTTATGGATAAATGAAATGTTTCGATTCCAAGAATGTAATTTTAAACATTGTGTAATTCCAGATAGTTATAACATATAATTTGGAGATAAATATTCCAGTCAGAATGAAAACACTAGCCCAACACGAATAAAATATATTATGATCAGAAGTTAAAGCACAAAAAACCATGTATCAAACATCATATAATTCTCTAATTTACCTCAAATCACAAGTGGGGATTTCGAAAGGAGAAACAACTGTTATTTTAATAAAACATTTCATTCTGGAAGATGTCATTTGTTTTTCAATATAAAATCCCATTTGTAGTTAGAAAGCCTGTTACTAGCATTATAAAATAAAATGTGGTAAACAGTAGGTAGATAATTCTCTTCTTGTTGCTGCATACGTGAACATGTCGTATCTAGATTATTCAAAATGTATGAATTCTTAAGATTTGTGTAATTAAAGTAAATACTGTCTGTTTGTAATTCTTAAATTCGCTCTGTGTCGTGATTATTGCACTTACTTTTCATTTGTATGTATCATAACTTTGTATTTCCACAAAAAATGACTGGAATTAGATAATTTTAGTAAATTCCAGCCCAAAATGATATACTAGACAGCACACTAGTGTTGCTGATTTTGCTTAGATCTTCCAGACCGAATGTATAATTTCAAAATAAGTAAGAATGTACCGTCCCCTACTTGACCTCATGTTAAAATTTATATGTTCTTGAAAATTAACTAACTAATGGAACATGTTTTTCTGGTATCTATTTTCACAATATGTATGTATGATCAGTTTCATTTTTTAGCGCAATCACAATACTTTGCTACTATTGTTTCATACTAATTTCTCATTAATTATCGTAAACTATAATAACCGCATGTATATGTAGTAAGTCCACAAAATCATGATAGTACGAAATAGTCTAACATAAGCCACTGTTGCAACGTAGGATAGAGTAACATAAGCCAGTGTTGCAATGTAGGATAGCTTAACATAAGCCAGCGTTGAAATGTAGGATAGCTTAACATAAGCCAGCGTTGAAATGTAGGATAGAGTAACGGAAACCAGTGTTGTAATTTAGGATAGCTCAACATAGGCCAGCGTTGAAATGTAATTAATATCACAACCACTAGTGTAGTAAGAGTCTGAGATAATCAGTGTTTAATTATTCCCAAGAATATTAATGAAACAATTAGACCTCGTTAAGAAACTGGCTAAAATATACATAGACAACATACATTATAAAAATAATGTTTAACAATTATTATCTATCAATATATAATTGATTCCATCTAGATGTGTAGGATCGTCACATTAATGCACAAAGAAACATGCTACTATGACATTCGAGTAAATATGTGTGGAATCTATTTACCTTTATCTATTCTCTATGAAAACAAAACGATATCTGGTGTTTTAGAGATGAAAAGTAAATGTAAACGATCTTCAACTTAACGGTCATATTAATTCATGACATTTGGATCATGTTCTAAAAGTCGTGACTGTGTCTTGTTTGCAAGTTATAAGCTGTTAACGTTTGTCTGAGTTTGATATCTGGCCTTAAATTGTAATTTAAAAGGCATTGTTTAAAACTTCGATGCGAAAAGGACCACCATCGTGGTCATCTTAGTCTGTCTTAGCTTTTAATATGCAAGTATAAAATAATCAAAATTGGAAATTCCTTATTTACACTAAGTTGTATTAATATATCAGATGAGATGAATACTTTTGTTAAGATAATTGTTATTACAAAATGCACATTGACTCTTTGATCTAAATTAGAATGTTGGGCTTATTGCTATTTCATTCGAGGACATTCTGGAATTATATCATTGTGTCACAACATAGACTTCCGACACAGCAGCACATTCAATAATGTAATATGACTTGTGATAGGACATTTAGGAATATGTATCATGTTTACATTATTGCGTACTTAGTTTGAGAACATATAGTCGGATAATATCATATAATTTCAATCCATTGATTAGTTGATTTTAACAAAAGTCATTCACCAATACAATACATCTGCGTTATATACCACAGTTCATATTTCCTTAACGTATACGCAAGCATTGCTAACAAATCTGCTGAATCAGTTGATTGGCAAATATTAGTTTAATTGAATAGTATAATTATAATACGAAATACGTAGCTTTCATCTTTCTCTCTGAAGAGTGTAATATATTTTGGTATAGCTGTAATTTAGGATGTGGAAATATGACGTATTATCTCGTAACCAGCTCAAAACAGTTGTACAGAATGTATTAAGTGTGTCCTCTAACGTTCACATAGCAAATTAATTCAAGTTGCTAACAAAAAAGACCTGACACATTCTTAAATATAATCCTTTCGTTTGCCGTTCGCACTTATGAATTTACTAGTGTAATGTTCGTCGCATATAAATTAGAACAAATATTTTGTAATCATCACGTATTGAATGATATGCAATTTTAACATCAACATGTTTATGCCGCTTGATTCGTTTCTCTTTAAAAACACTATGCCAGGTCTAGGAAAATAGTGTACCTTAATTATGTGATCACAAACTGCATATTGTCGACAAAAGCAGAGCCTCTGGTTTCATGAGAAGAACAAACAAATAAAATCACAATGTGTCCATACAAAACAGAAACGTTGAGTAGTAAGAAAATTCTTAATCTCAAATTATATTAGCTAAACTCTTAAAATAAACTTAAGTTTCTAGATTTGCAAAAATACTCATGACATTAATGAAGACAAGTACCTATCTAAATAGTGCCACGACTGTGAATTCGTACAATGGTCATATGGTTTTGTTATATTTGTTGTTAGGTTGAAGGCAGAATATATATATATATATATATATATATATATATATATATATATACATATATAATGTTATTATAATGTTCAAGTCTGCTACAGCAGTAAATAATTTGGCAGGCAATTTTACATATCCAAAAAGATGAATAGTTGCAGGAAGATTTTCTGTCATAGAAACCAACTTACACCATCTTATATACCAGTGATATAAACCTACGTAATCCATCCCATACCCCAGGAGTCATAAGATTAAAACTCTTTGCATGCCATATTCAATACTAATACACTAAATATTTAATTAATAAAGACATTAATCACATACATAATATGATGTACATAGTGTATCATTTTTATCACATTTTATATTAAGAATTCTGTTGTAAGATTGTCCTTGTTTATTTAATTGTCAATAACATTTACTAAAATAAAGAGAAGCTCAGGTATATGGATTATTGGGATTTTATATTAGTCTTCACTAGTTCGGATCTTTGGCATCTATCCGCTCTTCCATCTACTGGCAAATACGAGTTCAGCTCGACTAGAATCAAAGAGTGTACAAACACGCGAACCAGTTTTTAAAAGAAAATCCTCATTGATTCGATACCAATCCCCGGACGAACTCCAGTGCTTAATATGTATACATAGAACAATTGGGATGACTACCTGCGATTATTTCCTTGACTTTGAATGCATTGTAACTAAATTCTCGTTCGATTATGTATCCTATCTACCGCTCCTGGGTTATATGTGTGCACGAAATCCGTGTACGTATTCCATTTAAGGCAACACCTTCAAAGTTATCCAATGTTCGTGTCCATTTACGTTGTTTTACCACGACATTGAGAGTATGTACACGCTAGCTGTCTTTCACGAGCAAAGCTATACTTTTACATAAATAACAGCTTTATTTGGTCGCACATGCCTTAATGTTATTCTCACTCCATTTATCGCCGTCATTTTTTTTTTTTCGAATCTGCGTGGCGCAAAGGAAGTGTTTAACAAAACTTCAAAACACCGTTGCAGTTCTCCCGTTAGAGGTAGACAAAACACAAGTTTGTTTGGGTAGAGGCATCCAACAACTCGATAGAGAAACGCATACAAACCAACTGTTGTGGATGGGCTGGACATATACACATTTGCACCATGTCGTTTCGCTTTGGTTACACGAACGTTAATGGTCATATGCTTGCTATACATGGTAGTGTAGTTTTTAACTGCAACGCAATGACGAGAAAAGTTGAGATGTGTGTGAACGCTTGAACATGAGGAGACATTGTTTTGTCAATATGTCCACATTTCGAGCTGCCAGTCTCATAATTGCGTTGAATAGAACGGAGATATTATAATATTTTGTCTATATTCGCCACGACAAAACCCTATATTAATTAATGAACACATTCACAAGGAGGTGCAAACCTGCAAATGTATCCGTATAAAAGATGCGATGATAACGCTTGGTTGACACTGTACTCAATATGTAATACAAAACTGGGCAGACAACACATATATATTATACTGTAACGACTAGATAACGGAATATCGTTTCCATGTTGGTACATTATTATCATATACGTCAACGGCCTGCTACACCCCGTTTCAGAGCCGTCCCATATGCAATTACCGATCTCTTCAAATGCAGCTTTGCAAGTGCCGGAGCCACGACTACGTTATGCTCTACTCGACGAATATGAATAGTCCTCTCTATTTTGCATTTACGTCACCACTGGCTTGTGTCACGATATCTATCTATCTATCTATCTATCTATCTATCTATCTATCTATCTATCTATCTATCTATCTATATATATATATATATATATATATATATATATATATATATATATATATATATATATATATATATGTATATATATATATATATATATATATATATATATATATAGAGAGAGAGAGAGAGAGAGAGAGAGAGAGAGAGAGAGAGAGAGAGGTATTAATTAAAATGTAAATGCAGGAAAAGAAAGATATGGAAATGTAGCAACTAAGGAGAGAGGCAATACAAGAACAGTTGAAAGATGCAAATAAAATTGCATGTTCATAAATAAAAACTAGATAAACACATTTATAAATGAAACATCTAGATGCAAATGTAATTGCAACTACAAAATAATAATTATAGATATAGCTATATGTAAAACTAAGACATTAAAAATGACAAACAGTAAGCACATAAGTCATGAAAGTTTAGGTTGTGATGTTACTTAGAAATGTTAGATTGGTACCCACTTTTAAAGAACAAGATATAGATTCATATAATTGTTGATATGTTTTATGGCACATATAACAGTGGATTTCTTTGTTAAATAAGATATCTCTTGACAAAGCTCGTGAGGTATTTAACTTATTGTCATTAGAAATAAGTGTTGAGTATTGGTCGTTCACGGAATTTATCTTGTAGGGTTGTGAGCTGGTCATTTAGCATATACAATGAGGTTTCCGAATTGCGAAAATAAAAATAAAAAACATTTGTGTCTAGTTTGATAGGAATAATAAATAGGGGTTGACAGGTGGAGTAATCAAAGAAAATACTAAAACTTATGGACAAACTGAAACAGCTCATTATATCGACAAGTTCAATAACTGTGTCCATATTGACCTCACAATTTACATGAATTAACCCTATATAGATACTTTAGAAAATCATATCTGCGCAGCTGACGAATATTCATTTCCTCAAATTTGTTAGTAAGTTTTCCTCGCAACAGATACTTTGTAGGAAACCAAAATCAGTCTCATGCGAGTACTCATAACTTTCAATTCCGTACAACTATTAAGTACCAAACGGACCTAACGGATGCATTAAAATGGGACACGATATATATATATATATATATATATATATATATATATATATATATATATATACATATATATATATATATTGATATATATGATTGTTTATGATTACAAGATAATCAAGATAAAAAAGTCACAGCAGTTCCATCTTGTCTTGTTTCGCATACAATGGCAATGGTCGAGTATATGACACAATACATTTGTGGGATCAAACAATCCGCAGCCTGATTATATCATAGAAAAGTATGAACCTTTTACATATCACTTGTTGGCTGTTTTTCAAATCCTATCCCTATTACCGTATGTAGGGACACAGGAGCGTTATGAGAGTATTTTATTATCAGGAACTTCTTTTTTGTCTCAGAAGAATCCCTTTTCTAAAGGTGTGTTGTCAGGACGCAGACTGTGTATAATATTAAATGCCTCCTCATACTAGTAATTTATCACGATACTTAGTTTGCGGATCAGTGATTCTTGGCGCTCTGTAATTGTGCTCATGTATTGCTAGGCAATAACGTAGCTGGATATAAGGTTGTGGTTCATCTAATTGTAACTATCCATGTGGATATCGTATAATGATATCTTTATTCCGCTTTATGTCGACATGTGAACATGTAATTATTCTGTAAGTGTGTATTTTGTCCCTTGTAAAATATATCTTCTCATAAATGAACTTCTTAAGTAGGATTGACAAATATGTCTGACATTTCTTCTATAAATTAAAAGCACGTCGTAACTATTAACTCTTGTTACAAATGATTTCAGTCAAGGAACACAATCGACAGTGAATATAAATAAATTATGAATGGGGCAGATGTAATGCGGCCATGTCGTACTATTGATATGTATTAAATGTAAACTTACCCATGGCATCAAAATGGATTGCATGCTTTTACTAAGACCCACCAGTTTCTTTAAATGTATTTGATTGCAAGTTAGAGTGGAAGACATAAACGCAATGGTACTGATTAAAATAAAACAACCGCTCTCATTAAAATAAATAATGATTAACTGCATAGCCCGTCTACCGCGAATATTTGCTGGCCAGATATTGTTCATATTATTGAATATAATTACCATCTCATTTCTACAAATATGCATTGTCCGTTCTGCATGAAGGATAGCCGTTATCAATGATTGAATAACTGATTATATTATTCATTTTATCTTTTAATATTGACCATATCCATTGAGACCATTAACTTTTAAATTGAAAGCTGTTGAGCCAGTTTGATTGTTATTCGCTATATCCATTCATATACATTCGCTCGAAAGTGCTTATGATAAAATAGTTTCACCAATGCAATCTTGGATGGAAATACATATTTTCAGGAATATCAAATTTTAGGTGATATACTGATGCATGCTTGTTTTTTAAATTAAATAATTTATTTATTTAGCTTAACTACTTATTATTGCTGTTATGTTATGACATGTTGGTTGAGAGTAGGGCATGCATTTTATTGTAAAATGAGGTTATACTTTTTGCCGTTACCAACATGAGTTTATCCCATACATCATCGTCGATAGACGACAAGCAATCTACTCTGCTTCCAAGAAGTGTCTCCAATAGTATATCGTCTTCTTGATTGAATAAATTAACCCCGTCTCTCACCTCTGAAGTGTCAATCACCCTCTCAAAGAAGACGTTTCGTTCTTCAAGGAGCATTTCACAACCTAAGATAAGATGTTTCGCTCTGTCGTCAGTCTCTTTTCCACAGAGTTTACATATCATAACTTTTCCAACAGGCATGATATATAGTTTCACTATTTCAGAGAGAGGCCTAACATAGATGGAAATTTACGCCCAAGAAACCATATACTGCTTTGTTTTAAGTCGAAATGAATGTTTCTGAAGTAAATTAAATCGCTGCTTAGTTCAATATCTGTATTCCAGGTAGATTCGTCGATGATTTGAATATTATCAATAATATTCCGATTCCAAACAAGTTTACCTTCGGTTTGCACTCTTACTGCATAGTCTAAGAGAACACTTCCCATACCATATTTCTTGAATATTTTGTCAATATCTGCTATAAACCCCGTCTGTGTTAGTTGGTTGGTCAAGTACTGACATAAGCGCAAAATGAAAATCTTTTTCCAGATAAAAGTCCAATCGCCCCTACACAGCCGGTTGAAAAAGCACAATTTCGTCGTATCTATGTATGCTTCCATTGACCAGAGTTCTAAGGTACTACGCGTTGCCTCTGTGGGCGAATATTTATCAAAAGCTTGCATACGTCGCGCTGCATATCTCTGACATAGCTCAAGTTCTTCTATATTAGTGTTTGTCATATTCGACCATAATTCACATCTATATAGGACTGAAGGTAGAATGATTCTTTTCCAGATTTTCATACTTGTTAGAGTGTTCATTCCTCCGTCTCTGATACCAATAAAATAAAAAGAGTTTAATAAGTGTTTACCTTTATCGCATGCTTCTTTTATCGCGTTGTGAGGTTTAAAGTTGTACTTTAGATTTATGCCGGCATGTTTCTTACTTTTGACTACTGGAATTGGCGATTTGTCGAATAGAAAAGAAGGGATATCAGTTCTTCTTTTGTTTGCAAAGAGGATGCTGCAACTTTTATCTGCGTTATATTTCAATCTCCACCTTTTCGCATAATTAGAGATTGTATCGAGCAGATGCTGCATCGAATGATGCGAATTAGCCATTACAGTTGTGTCATCCGCTAATAAGACACACGGCAGGTGGAGATCGACAAGTTTCAGGCATCGCAAAGTGTGATCTAATTCAGTGGTCAAATCGTCTATCATAACGAGAAAGAACCAAGCGGACAAGATACGACCCTGCCCTATACCCTGTTTAATATTGAAATATTTGGACAATTTGCCCGCAAATAAAACAGAACTGGTTACTCCCTTAAACGAGTATTTCATGATGCGCCACGTCTTCCCTTTTATGCCAAGTTTATACAGCTTGTAAAATAACCCATTGTGCCAGACTGTATTGAATACCTTAGCATTATCAAGAAATGTTGCATGAACAGGAGTTTTGTTATCCATATAGTAGCATATAGATTCTTTGATACAAAACACTGCAGTGATACTGCCACAATTATTCCTAAAACCTTGTTGCAATGGATTTGGAAAATTAATGTGCTTAGAAAATATAAGTATTCTGCTATATATAATTTGCTCTAGGATTTTCTGAAGCATTGGAACTATAGTTATATCACGGTAGTTATTCATATCTAATTTGCTTTTTCCCCCTCCTTTAAATATTGGTATTACTAAACCTTGTTTAAAATGGCATGGGTACTCCTCGGCCTCGTACACTTTTTTAAAGACAGTTTCAAGTAACTGTACACTGCTTTGAGTGTCCGCAAACAGTAAATGCTCGGCAACAATACCGTCGTGACCACATGCCTTATCTTTATTGAGAGAACTAATTGCACTACTGATTTCTTCTCTAGTGGGAATTTTGTCAACAACTTCGTCAAAGTGGGAATGGGTTTCTCTACTCTGTTATTTAACCTCTGATAAGACCATCTGGTAATGATTCTCATCGTACAGATAGGTATTGACAGGTAATGACAAATTAGAAAAATGATTTGCCCATAAGTCTCTTATAGAGTCGTGGTCGCGTACAATTGTTCCGTTAGATTCAATTTCGTATATGTAATTACGATTATGCTTTTATTCCGCATAAACTTATAGAAAGTGGAAATATCGAGCTCTGCAGACTTTTCAAGCTCAATGAACTGTTCTCTATCACACATTTCTTTTGCTCTCAATAACTCTTTTCCAAACAGTTTCTTCGCTTTCTTAGAGTTCGCGTATGACTGAAATTCCCATCCTCTTGGCCTACCATTAGAGATCCATACCCTACGTTTCAGCCTCATTTCTGTATGAAACATTTTTACGTTTAGTAATTTCCAATAGGGGTTAGCGTACGGAGAAAATATTTTTATGGGCAGAAACCTAGAAGCTGCGACATGTAAAATCTGTACCGTGTCTTGAATAATAATTTCAATATCGACATTTGTCACTAGTTCTGCCTTATGCAGTTGCACTAAAAATTCATTGCGTGTTGCTTCCTTATACATATTTATTTGTTCTGCCGATGCTTTTTTCCAATTTATGGAGGGAATTATATGCTTGTCAACCATGATTATATTATATGCAAAAGGAATGACCATCTCTTTTTTTACAGGATGATGATCTGAAATGTTCAAAGGATGGTCATCACTTATTTCGGCCTTAACCACTAAATCGAATTTGATTTTTTGCAATAGAATATGGTCTATCAACGATTTGGATTTACCATTAATTGAAAAAAATGTAAAGTCAGGCTCTTCACAAATACAAATGTTTTCTAGAATAGCGCCTCTAGCGTTTGTTGTTAGACAGTTCGTTTTGGAGCTAAGCAGTGAACTTAACTGGCCATTGAAGTCTCCCGCGAGTATGGGAATGCCTTCGTAACAGAAAATACCAAACTGGTCCTCTAATTCTTCCATTGTTTCATAGTAACTTGCAATAGGAAAATTAGTTGATGGCAAAAGTGCTCCGAATACAAAATATTTCAATTTATCATTACATATTACTTCTATCCCTAAGACTCTATCGCTGCCGACGCTCAACAAAGGATTAACGCAGAGTGACTTCCTATATAGGATTGCTATTCCCCCAAACCCTGTATGCCTTATCCTTTCTTCAAAATTCACTTTTAGCCTATTGTCAGAACGTGAGAAAGATTTAAACTGTGGATATAAATTGTCTAGGAAGTTGAGTTGCTCCGGAAGAAGCCAGTGCTCAGGAAGCACTGCAATATCTACCTGATTGAGCAAAGAGTACAAGTATGGTGCACCATACATGGCTCCTTTTAAGTTCCATGTCATCAGACGAAATGTATGACTAGACATATGTTGACTTAATAAATAGATTTTCAACACAAGTATTACAATGACTATAAAGTAGTTGATCATAAATTATGCATATGTATGCGACTTAACTGCCCCTTTATATAGTTTTCCCTGAACCTCTTGGCGTCCTTATCACCGTAATCCTCATACCATTCTCTTGCCCATACAAAATATGGCCAAAAACCTTTCTCTAAAACCTTCTCAAAGTCTAAGTCATCTACCGTGACTAAAGCAGTAAAAGTGACCTTTCCTCCTCTCACACGCCAGTGTTTTAAGATCTGAGAGTAAATTATGTCTATTCCTTTTCTTCTGGCGTGTTTTCTTTTATACAAGTTCTCATCTCCTCTCTCGTTCTATCAACCGGTATCCTGGACATTAGAACTCGACGTTCATAAGAGTTAATCACTCTTTTTTTGGTCTGCAGTTTCTGTTAGTTGTGATGACATCGATTGTTCTGCTTCCTTTATCCAAGTCTGATGTTGAGGTGGCTGAATTTATTTTGAATGGTGATCTTCTTTTCCTGTCGATGTTTATTTGCATTTTCCCGTGCTGAGTATTTCTGATCATGGTGATAACCACGTTCTCCATTATCTTCAATTTCTGTCAATTCTTCAGTTGAGGTACAGGGTATGGTGGACAAAGTCAGAGCCACTCCTTCCCTTGAATCAGTGGATTTCAAGCGACCACCTTTGTTCTTCTCCTTATAATCCGTTTGGTCCGATAAATGCTTCCGTCGTTTTGTACGATCAAGATTACGAGAAGTTCTCACATTCACCATATTTGCTGTTTGTGTTGCAGTTGAAGGTTTGCCCAAACGCATTATATCAGCTAGTGTTATTTGAGTCTGTGCCTCGCATTTCGTGGTTACATTTTCTTTATCCTTATCACATACTCTATCTTCGAGCAATTGATGTAAAAACAGTTGATGACCTTTAATAATGTCCAACTGGTTATTCTTTTCCCTGAATGATATTCTCAAGGCCAGATTGTCTTTAGATAACTTCTTTTCTTCCTCTTTGCATCTTTCTAATTCCGATTGTAGTCTAGTAGAGTTAACATCTCTAGTGTGCAGTTCTTTACGTATCTTGTCAAGCTCAGTTTTCAATTAATTTCTGATGTCATCTTTCATTTGTTGAATACTGCTTTGTATAAAATGTTTTAGATCTATTATCATGTATAAATTCTCTATTGTTACGGAACTGTCATTTTTTTCATTTAAAAGAGATGATACTAAATTGCGTTCGGAGTTCTGCATCACCTGTTCTTGTTCTGATTCTGATCGCTGTGACTGTTTGTTAGATCCTTTTCTTTTAGATACTCGGCTCACATATGCACTGGTATCATGCATACCCGTGCGTGTTTTCTGTCTCGACGCGAGGCTTTTCATTTCAGATAAGTTGTTATCTCCTGCTAAGAAATGGTATAGAACAAATATATCCTCAACTAATCTCTCCTCTAGAGGCGCACTATCACATCTTACTGTCCTCTCAACTATACGAGTCACAGGATAATTAGTGTTCCAATTTAGCCAGGTCATGTAGTGATAGTCTTATATCTTTTAAATTCTGCGCATCCATTTCCAAACACATCTTCATTTTAAAATCATCTCTGTCCAAAGTTCCAAATTTAAAATCGATTTTAAGGTATATATTTGTCTCAGTCTGAGTTGCTATCAAGTCTTCTTCTAAATCGGACTTTTCATCACCACTGTACCGTTCATCTATTTCTAGCTCGTCATCCATGTCCGTAGATCACATCATTGTCCGTTTAAATTTGATAAAAAAGTTAAATCTTGTTATAGGTCACTCGCACTTGTGTTAACAATTAAAGAGTCATATTCTGCTAAGACTCATGTAGCCATTGTATGCTTTACTACCTCTCGTGCATCAATTAGCTGTAACTGTTCTCACCATTTTAATGAGACGTAGTACCTGAGTTAACTCAGAAATAACACATTGTTACGATACCAAGATTAATGCGTACGCTGCCATATTTCTGCCAACTCATAAATATGCGATTTGATCACTAGCTACTCACTATCTACTCACTAAACACATAATATATAACACAAATAATGATATACCAGCTGGCACTAAGCTAAGTACACATTCACAATGGTATTACCTAACGAGATCACCAGCTCACAAAAGTAGCTCATAAAATACATATAGCTTTTATCCACGATACTTAACGTAACGGAACTTATCCGCTTAACACGTTTCTAACATCTTGATCCAAATATCCAAATGTTAATTCAGATCTTAAATATAGTCTGACCGTAGATGACATATCTACATAATTAGTACATAGTACATTAGTACATATGAATCCAAAATCAAGTAGAGTAAGATCACACAGCTCCACTCATTGTAATTACACATATAGCATAAAATGAATATCATGTATATAGCACGCGTATTCTGGAAAATAAGGGGCATTGAACGATTATATATATATATATATATATATATATATATATATATATATATATATATATATATATATATATTTATATATCAGTATATCTCTGTTTTATAATGTCGTATATTTCAAAATTAAAATAAATTCATATTTTCATCACATTGCACATTTTCTGACGATTACGACAGGTGTGTATCTTTTTTATCTTTAGTATATAACCATGTTACATGAGTAAACGGATTGTCACACTCATCCACTGCGTCTATTCATCCAAGAATGTCTTTCAACATAATTCAAGTAATTCATATCCAAAAATCCAAATTCAGTCATGAATATAATGATCATTATCATTATCAGCATCAATTAAGCTTTGCGAGTTTAGCAAAACAAGTTGCACTTTAGCCAACATGTATTGACTAACTAATGAATTCATTATGGAACACAACACCTCATTCTAATCGGGAGGACAATGGATATAAATAAATCACATAAGTCAGGTCAAATATTAAGTGCCACGATTAAAATTCCACCACAAAAAAGGCGAACGCTCCATGCATATACCCATAGTATCTTTAAAGAAACTCCTCACATCTTGCCATCAAATTTGGTGATATACTTAGGGCTAATAACCTCATGACTTGACTCCATGACAGCCATTTTGTTCTTTTCAAGATTGAAAGGAAAACTTAATTTTCTTGCATTTCCTACAAAAGTAGATTATATAAATCTATGGTACAAGTACCATTCTGTTGTCAAAGTATTCACATATCATAATTTCATAATTGGAATGAAAACACTTCTCTCTACTCTTTAAGGTCTCCAAAATTGACCAGAGCTTGTAAACATGGCATCCACCTTGTCCGCCATCTTGGAGTTGTAGTTTTCACAACTTTGTCTAAAAATGGTGTATATTTGGGTTAGGCGTCCCCCACATACAATAAGTATTTCCAGAGGTTAAAAGACCCAAGTGGCAAAAGTGAAAACTATGTATCCCTTTCACTTCCTGAGAGCACCTATTTGAACAATTGATAGTTAAAAATGTGAATGTAGTTAGATATGGTGCATATTTTCACAGCGAGCTAATCATCTGATCTGCATTCAAAGTAGTTTCTCTAATATTATCCAATCTGCAAAATGTGTCGTTAGCTTTGTATTTTAATATACAACTGGAGCTACAGCTCTTGATAATTTTGTTGAATGGCGATATTCCAACTTGCAACATATAAATATAGAATATAAAAAGGATTTGAATAACAAACACTTGACTAAGTAAAGAAATTAACTACGATAATCAAAACAATAATTTGAATATTCATTCAATCCATCATGACAAACAATTTTGGTTTCCTTTATGAGACAGTTCTTTGCTCTATTTTCAACATGATAGTTGCATTTATGGTGGAATTACAAGGAGAAAGAATGAGGAACGACATTGTCAAATCCTTCATTTGTTTAATTAGCTATACTTTTGTGATTTACGAGGAAGATTTGTTACAAGCAGTTATTATTTGTAACTTGCCATTTAAACCCAGCACAGTTGAAAATTGGAATCTATTAGATCTGATATTTAACATCTTTCTTTTTCTTGCACAGACATACACCTAAACACCTAACGTATCGCGTCTTTGTTGAAAACGCATTATTCATTGCAGATTCTCAGGAGCATCAACTTTTACATTTATTAAATCTATAATGTTGCAATTGTATCAAAACATATAATTTCCAGATGTATTTGATTCCTGATTGTATTTATCCATATTACAATACTTAAGCTTCTCTCTATTGTTCACGTATAGTTTAATACATTCAGGTAAATACACCACCTCTCTGTTTGCCATCTATTGTCATTAAATATATGACAAAAAGCTCACCAGTTCAATACGACGTCAATCAGGTTCTGAACATTAATTTGTTGTTGTACATGCAATATTATAGATTTCAATATTTTAAATAGGTTAAGGCTTACCACAATGGATTGCAGAGCACACCAGTCCCTTCGAATTTTTTATGTTATCATGACCATACAACTGATATAGTTAAGCTGAAAGTATAATTTTAAGTGCATAGGAACCGCACATCACTGCGTAACGTTTTAATACGTACTATGTGTTACGTAACAGCCAAATGATTCCAAATTGTATGTTTTGAAATCCTTCATAAATGAACATTCCAGATTGTTTCATATAGCTTCGGTTTCCTTCTTTAATTTTTATACCAAACTGAATGCTTATTTACATACATTCAACATTTAGCTCTGAAGCTAGCAGAATTCCTGATATGATCTGTTTTATTTACTTACCTGCTATTTTCCAACGCTTGCAGAATATACGAGATGATCAGGGATATTTACTTACATAATGTTAGGATGAATGCTCCTAATGAACGTAGACACTTACCATCTGAAATGAACGAAAGCTTTTGATTAGTGCTGTATCGTCACTGTACTCACTCATTGTATAAAATGAAGGAGATCATACGATTATTGATGTAACATTAATGTTGGTACTTACCATATCTAATGAATGAAGCCACAAAAATAGCGCAGCATGAATATTCATACACTCTTTGCATAGAGTGTATGTTATATTCTGATTTACATTGTTATTCAGTACAATAAATTACAGTTTGCTCATTATATTAAATTATAATTTACAAAGATGACTAATGTAGCTTTGAAAGAAGATACACTTTAAATCGATGTGTGAGTGTTGATCAGCAGCAAATGCGAAACTTCTATCAAAAGCGACTCAACGAAATACGATTGGAATACACCATCAAATTAAGTGAATGATACCCGTTTATGAACATACGAGGGCACCTAAACACATGGGCATACATATAGTGACACACACGAATAAAGAAGATACCCACAATAGCCATGACGAATAAATTTATGACAAAGTTTGTCAATAAAACTCAATTGAAATTCATTACAGCTGTATTTTCATGTTTATAAAACATATTCGGAAGCAGTGACATTATCACATATGGATGCACTTATAATGGAAATGTGAACATACATGCTTATAATTTAAATCAGAAAAATTGGTTAGTGAAACTACAATGTATTCTACAATTATGGAAAAAACACAAATCAACAGCAAAGTTATTAAATTATATTGACGGCAAACACTGTACAAGTGCTTATTAGAATTAATATTGAGATATTAGGTCCATTAGAAACGTATCTGTTAAATAATACACATGGACAACGTATTAAAATCTAACTTTAAAATGACGTTTTCTTGAAACAAAAATGAAACCAAAGTTAGTATTTAGAAAAGTAGTTGAAGGAAGGCAAAGTTTCACTATTTATATATTCGCAAGACTTATTCAACGTTATATATATAATGAGTTAAATAACAAATTTCCAGAAAATTTCGATAAAAGAGAGAGAGATTGGCAACGATTTGAAAGCAAGGAAACATCAAAGTTATAGCTCATTATTGGGGGATTTATCAACACTTGTTTCTCTCATTGATTAAATACCCAACCTAGGATATTAAACATAAAACACTGTTCGATATACGAACGTAAATATAAGAATTAAATTAAAACAATTGGGATTCCGCGAGTTGATAACTTAAACCTCTTGTGTGACAGATGAGTATTAAATATGTTTAAAAATTACACTCAAATCATAAACAAAGAAATCAATGGGATGCGTAAGTCGACAAGAATTTACAAGACAAATAAAACAATGTAAAATACAATATAAAAATAAAATGGGATAATTCAAGGTTCGGACTTGCTACCCATTGTTTGGCAATTGGGACCTTAAGACATTAAATAAAGTTTCAATATAAATATATAAAAGAACTCAGAAATATAAACAAAGGTAGAGTAGAGAATGGTTTCAATATGAAAATAAAAACAAATTTATACAAACCTCGAATATTAGTCGCGATTGATTAAAGAAAGTTTCAATGTCAAAATATAACAACATATAAATACATATTGACGTGCGCGAGTTAAAAATGCATGAAACGTGTGTGCTCTACTTGCCAGATCTAATTATCCTAATTTAAATTACGTGTGCATTCCCGTCTCATATGTTCCCGTTTCCGCCTGCATTTGCATTACGTTATGTCATCCAAACGACTACAATGTTTCACACTCTCAAGTGTAGGAAGTAAACATCTCCAATTTAGGTGACATGGTGAAAAGAACCAATGTTATAAATGAAAAACATAATTAACTTTCCTCAATACAGAGAGAAGTGTTGGAAACAACCTATATGATAGTGAATGAAATTTAAATGGCCATATCATTAAAATGATAAGTACAGAAATATCAAGCGTTCCAATTGGGTTCCAGAGGTGTCCGAAGCGAATAAGATTCAGTTTAATGTGCTGATGTGTCAATAGAATTGATGTATTATAATGATATCATTAAATTCACAGTAAATATAAAATAGTTACTTAATCCATTGTTTAGGAGCAATTCTTCAATTGTATGGGATGGTAAAATGAATCCTCTCAAAGCGATTGAACAAAGCCATTCGACGCTTTTAAGCATGATTTTTTGTACTAGGTGTAACATTTTTCTCGCATCGACAGTCAATCAGGACTAACGAATAACAAGAAATCAAATACCTAAACAAGATTACTTGCACCGTCCAAAGCCACAATAACGTAACGGTTGTGCACATAATATATCCTTAGGAGCATGGTTCTTGGTGTGACATCCATGGGTTATGGTGTTTAAAAATTAAATTTAAAAAACTACTACGAACTTTTTCACTGACTTGATTAAGAGTTATTGAGGTTGATTACTATCTTCAGATAAAATATGCTTCCTTAGATAATGCGTTTAAAAGCGCATTGTGCTGAAATTCCTAATTCACAACTAAGAAACTGTAGCAAAAAGTTCATTTCTTGATAGTTATTGCTTTTCAAGTCTTCCCGCAACCAATGTAAGTTACGAACTTATTTTGGATCGAATCTTTGCTTTATTGCATTGAGCAATGCCTATAATGTCGTACGTAACTGAAGTAGCATTTACAAAACTCATATGATATTTGGATTTGTTAGGAATCCATGTCTTAAAATGTTTATCATGTAAGAAGTTATATCCTCATATGTTCTGTTTGTTACTGGTGCGAGGAAGGTAACTTTATATTTGAACTGAGTGAAGAAAATAGTCAAACTTTAGCTGAAGGAAACTTACAGAAAGTCTAAGAAGTCTATCAGCAAGGATGCAAAATGGTGAACCTGATTAATGTAATATTTAGGAATGTCAAACAAGTTAAATATCTGATTTGAACCACACATATATATATATATATATATATATATATATATATATATATATATATATATATATATATATATATATACTATTTTGCTAATTACTGTTTTAATTATCGTCTCTTCTGCAACAGTTACAAAATATGTACTTATTGTAAAAGACAACTGACGTAACTAGTTATTCTAAGAACAAAGTAAATTACACTGTTTATTTATAAATTATGAATATACTTAAACACTTGATCTTTTGGTTAAATATTTATATATCTTGCATCTTGTACCGTTTAGGTGTAGGTGGCATACATTTATGCATTGACCTTGATTGTTAGTATTTCTGCTGTATGTGTATTCCTGTCGGTATAATTGTAATAACACAGTTCTCTACAAACCAGATTGTATTTGTGAACAGTTTGAGTTGAACATCTTTCCCTTGTTTGTCCGTCTGGTCGAAATAATTCAGCGCATTTCATTATTGCATCAATTCAAAAAGTTTTATAATTTATTGAGCTGGAATTGTTTGCGAATAAGCAACTGTTCAATATCTAAACGTATAATAACCATTTCAGGTAAGAATCACTAGAATGATTACGAAATACTATTAATAATATGTTCTATATCTTGAAAAATCAGACATATTGTCTCCAGATTTATAATTTGGAGAAAAAAAAATAATAGCTGGTCAAAAATCGTCACAATGTTTAAATGGAAAAAATACAGGCTTCACTTATATAATATGTAATTATAACAAACTAGTAACTTAATATTAAGACAATTATCGTCAGATTTAATTATACGGATCACACATTGCATTCGTTTAACATTATTTAAACATCAGCATTTATTTTGTATTATTGATGTTATTGTTGTAGGGTTAAACGACAATTTTCAGCACAGGATAGGCTATACATGGTGGCCAGTATTAATGGTGGACAAGAACAGGGGAAAACTAATAATGACCTTAATGTAAGTATAATGTTGGATGTTTATGGAAGTGATATAAAAATAATGTCCTATACGTGCTTTTAAATACCGAACATTTGAAAAATAAGACTATTGCGGTTCGTGGTAGGAAAATCTAGACCTTCTCTTTATAAATTCTGAAAGATATCAAATGTAAATTTAAAGCGAAAATATTTTTAAAGGAGCGAAATAAAATGTGACAGTTTTATTGCACTAAACCTCAATCGGAAGTATGTTTAGAACAACCTACTTCATAAGATATGCACTGGATGTTCTTGGGTTTAATTGCAATGCTGACATAAGAGGGAGTTTAATTAGCAATGCTCCGTTTACACATAATGATTATATGCACGTGATCCTATTTTACAACATGTGTTATTCAATTGTCACATCGTTACACGTATTAAATGTATTAACGTCAGCAGGAGAATACGCACGTAAGTATGTGGCGAGCGAAACAGCAAGCTTTTCAAACTATAAAAAGTAATTTATGTCCCTAGATTACGATGTGAAAACCAAAACATTTACATATAGCTAAGACATAACATTGTTTTTGATAATCTATTATTGCCCCTGTGATCGATTTTGCTTGCCGCTACAACCTGCCAAGCAAGGTTAGGTCAGACATTATTTCGATGATAACAGTGTTAACACTGTTTTATTGAACTCGCGGAGGTTACAGCATCTCTGAGTCACGTGTTCAGAAAGAATTGTTTACCTTCACAAAATAATGAGCGAGTCTGACGAGATATATGATGCTGGTACATTCATTAAGCTACAAATGTAGATTTACTTTGTCTAATTGATTAAACAGACATTGCAAACGAGGAAAATGTTAGATGAAGTAAGTTCCTAGACATAGATGAAACTACTTACGACTGCGTAAGTACATGTGTGGGTGGTGTTTTGAGGTTGTGTCAATTTTTACCTTACTTCATTATGACAATGAGATGAGCTCGGAAGGGCCAACGGGATTGCCCCGTAGAGGCCACATTGGTTTCAATAAAAATCACTCGCTTTCGTTCATCTGATGTGTTTAACGAACACACTTTTCATTACCAAACCCGCAACGCCAATACAGTTAGGACTGGTTTACGTTGACGGCAAGACATTCCGACTCGTTATCATTCGATATAACGTCTTATCTATAGATGATAGTGCCGAACACAAAATTCAAAAGTCAATAGACCAGGCTGTACCTCAAATCATGCTATGGATGGCTCGTTATTGGATGGTCAAAAGCAACAAATCAATGATTATTTATGCGCAAATGCATGGCTCGAAAGATGCTTGCCACGAACACAGCATACGTAGTGACGGAATGGACTAAATTCCCAAAACGAAGACATAACTAACAGTAAGTAATCATGTCCAAAAGGATAAACGCAAACAATTGATTGGTAGATCATGACTGGATGGCTACCTTCAAGTTTCCATACGCCAAGTCAAATATTTACTAAACTAAAATTATCAGGATTAGAATTATCTACAGGGTATTTTAACTACATTAACAAATGTATGTTCTATGTCCAATAGATACCAATGATCAATAAATTATTCGCTATTATTCACTATGAATTACAAATACTCATTATAATACAAGTGATTGTTATATCTGTGGTGATTTTCATTGAGAATATTCACCAGGTATAAAACATATGGCATTATAGACTCTTTTCAAACGTGACGACTTAGAGACTCAAGGTAAGCGTCATTGTTAAATGAATCCCTGAAAATCTACAATGAACTTAATGTTGTTTTACTTTCAGATATTTAAAAGTGCGCGTTGTAAATGTTGCTTATCTCACAGTCAAAATCATTATATTAGATGTCTTACATCAATTAGAGTGTTTCTAGACCTTTTGATTCAAATCTTAACACACATTCAATAATGAGGGTTTGGCAATGTTGGTTGCCAAGATGACAGTTCAGTGCAGATAGACCCAGACCGGTTGGTGTAACAAGTGTGAATGGTACTGCATCGCTGATTGATATTATGGGTTTAAACTATGTGCACTAGTTTTGCAAATATGTGTTCTATCCAACGCACTGAGTTGTCTCTTGGACATTTGTTCAATTCTCATACGACCATTATATTTTAATCCATAAACGGATTTCGGAATCAAACAGCTCTTATATAGAATAGGTCTTGTTTATTGCCTAAATTATACGATCTGGCTTTCTGTTATGTTGACATTATGTGTCAAGAATGGTTTATACACCGTATGATCAGTTAGAAGGCATGTTGTTTGTAAAGTCGTGTATAAAGAGCATCTAGATCTTAATTACATTATGGCTTAATTCACCTTGGCATACATCATTATTCTGTACAATAATTAGGAATACGTTTCGAGGATTATGTTGAACTTGCTTCGCGGCTTGAGTGCGGGATCCGTTGCATTGAAACGCTGTACGATATTAATGTCAAAAATCGTTCTTTCTTTTGGAAAGGTAGCACTTACTACTCTTGCCATAAGATGACCAGCACAATGAGATTGGAAGCCTTCACCTTATTTCACACTCATTGCACAGTCTAGGTACATGGCAATAAATCAATAATCTTACATTCAGTTTACAATCACCGTTAATATTGTTATAAAATCAAAGCCACGATTTTTTTCTAGGCCTGCATCTCGGGACACAGTTAAGATTGTAATAAGGGTGCAATATATATGATGTACTTGGCACAACATAGTTCCATATCCCTAAATTGATTGACATTCAATGCTAACGCTTAATATCCATATACTACCGTTACAGTTAAAGTAACTTTGACAATTATCCTTTTGACACTAAACTAGGATACATTCATACCCCTCAGTACGTCTCGCACACAGATTTGCCAATAACTATGATATAAAGACAATGTTTTATGATCCATACGACGTCTTTCATTTATATGACCTGTGCACAAGTTTAGTACACATGGTAAAACAAACACACACACACACACACACACACATATATATATATATATATATATATATATATATATATATATATATATATATATATCCATTCATCGATTCATCCATGCATGTGTCTATCTCTAGCATGCAACACAACCACTTGCCCAATTTAATATTTGTTCTTAACATTTATCATTACTTATTTCAGTAATTTATGTAAGCCACACATAGTGCAATGATGTATCGACAAAGGTTTAAATTTACAATGTAATACATGCCATGCAATATAAATGTCAGAAGTATAAGGACTTGTATACCTAAAAGTGGTGGCACATACATAATGCATCATTAATCTGTAGCCATCTCTGGTTGGCATGTTTGGGTATCGAAACAGAAACCACTGGAGTAGGATTATACTACTGCTCCACTGTGTTCAACTTCGCTGCCAATGACTTTTCTCTTTTCAAAGTGATATTATTTATTGTTCACATATATATTTTCGTACCTGATGAAGATTGCATTTTTAGAAAGAACAAGACCAATGGAATTTACACTTGTAATGTTATGTCGATAGGAGATACTTTTTTTTCTTAAACTGGTAATTATTTACTTATTGCTTCATTTTCTTATTCACATGAACATTTTATATATTTACTCAAAGTTACTTAAGTCATGGTTACTAAATAAAAGTAAAACTAGTGCTAAGTAACACTTTTTAATGAGTAAAATTTATATTCAATAATAGTATATTTCTAAGAAATATAGTTATTAGGTAATGCGTTTTCTAGCAGTTGTACATATATAGGTTTTTACTTGTTGCAAATATTGCTAAGGAAATATTTGCAGTTACTTCAATGAACCACTGGTGACCAAGTGGTCTAAAGCAATCGCCGTTCCCAATCACATGTACCTCCCCTCCAACATATGCGAGTATTAGATACGAGCAATACGGGTATATGAGACAGCTGCCATACGTTTTGTATTGGTTGTTGTACCAGTTAAATTGGCCGCTATGTTCTGCATTTTGTGCGCTTAGAGATGGCGTTAGCCCCAATACAAGAACAATTACTTTAAATTGCTAGCAATTACGCATCAGTTTGATAAATGTGCTATGTTATTTGTACTTATTTTGATAAAACTCAACAATTCTTCTAGTAAGTCCCACTACACCGAACACTCTGAGTGTGGATGCTATCAAATACATTAGAATATGTAAATAATAATAAATTCGTCATAGATATGAATGTAAAGACTTAACAATTTGCAGAAAAAATCACATGTACAAAGGTATCAAACGTGTTATACAGTTAATCCCAAAATTAAATGAATGACATAAAAACCGCATCACCTTGCTTTTGGAAGGTGCATATAATCTTAATCGTTCTGCATATACAACTACAATGATTGTATTCTTTATCCTACACACATGATACGTCTACATAGATATAACAAAATGTATATAAATGAAGGTCAAAACAATGTTTTATTGTATGTAATGTATTTGTTTTGGTATTAGCAAAATGTCTCTTTGATAGTGAGTTATCGGATAACATCGGCACACCGTCTAATACGATCCAATTAACAGGTTTTAACAGGTAACACCTACTTAACAGTTTCCCGAACAAACTAGCGAAACCATGACCATGACAGATGATGCCGTGGTAAAAGATATATGAGCAATCTAGAGAAACCACGAGTGTGATGGATAACGCCTTTCAGCCACTTACATGAACAATGTACATAAACCATGACCGTAATGAATTAAGCCATTTCAACACTTAAAATCCACATTCTAAATAAACCACACTAGAAATAGACAAGACCTGTTCCCACAATCTAGAAAAAGCATCACATTAAATGAACAATCTAAAGAAACAATGACATCAATTGCTGCAGACTTTTCAACACGTACACAAACAGTATTGAGAAACAAACGACATAAATAGATTATAAACAGTACATATCCAACATTTAACGTAGAGTTGTCCAATAAGGACTTTAAATTTATCAAGAATTGAAAGAAGACGCCATCATGGTAAATATAAACAAAAATTAGAATGTACAGCAATAGAAGATACATTAATTTGAATGAAACGTTATGAAAACATATCTAAACTAACGATGAAAAGATGTTTAGAAAGTTAAAAACATCATTTGGATTAAGACAAAACAAGTTACAAGCATTTAAATAAAACGGAGTAGCCACCACAAACATTATTACCATGGCTGACTTAACTGTATGTGTCTTTTTAACAGTACGGTAAAATGTGAGGTTCCACAGATGACAAGTGTACATCTCGTGACGAGAAAAGTGACGTTATGTAAGATATATAAGTATGCATTCAGTATCACGTAATGGCTTTATACATTACACAATATGCACTTTATAATGGCTTTCGTTTACTTGTTTCTCCTTTTATAACAATTTTATTGTTTTGTCTTAGATCTTTGCTAAGTTATAACGTCAAAAAGCCGTAGCATATATTGGGAATTGTAAAGGGATGTAATATATTCTCCAATCTCAAATTGCATGTGCCCTCGTAATTAATTAATTGGGGTTATAATAACCACATACAATAACTTTAGCATCATGTTGCCATCAAAATAACAAAAACAAAGAAAACGAAAAAGAAAGTCTAATCATACTGTATGACATGCCCTAGTCACATGCATCATTCAAAAAGTCTTATAAAGTACATATTGTATAATTATTTACTTAGAACAGAACATTCCTTTCAGAAATATTACTTACTCGTTCCTTTATTTCTTTATCCTGAAAATAAAACAAGGCAATTGATATTAGTATCGTTAACATAACTTTCTTTATTTCGTTTCAGAATAATTAATCTTAGACACATCATCATCTATACATTGCTTATCATCTGCATGATGCACACATAACAAAAAAACTTATGGGTATTTGGTATAGGCATCGTTTCTTAGCAGACACACCCATGTGTCAATCTAGTAATATTTACCATCTATATACACAGTCATTACGGAGTCCTTATACATAAATCCGGGCATGTATCTATACTAACAGAAGTTTGCAAATATAAACTGAAACAGAATGGAACTTGTTATGATTGGATTGCACATGCTGCTGATATATATCATTGTAATCAATACTTTACAAAAATTGTATTTATGATATACGTGATGATGGTACCCACCGTCTCTTCTGTAAGCATATTCCCATAGTATAATGGTATGAGTTATTATTGATAAACATTGTGTTACTATTGCCAGGCATTATCATTTAAATGACGGTTTTCTGATACAACCGAGATTTTAAGTATTTGCTGGAAAATATTAAATAATCTCTTAGAATAAGACGGCATATACATTATTTTGCTGACGTATTTCAAGTCAGGTGCTACGTCTTTTTTACTTATGTTGTATATACCCCTAGACTGAATATAGATTGAACTCTGTTATTTGTGGATGTATGTTGGTCTCTGATAAAGGATATAGCAGCATGGAGGGTTTACCCTCTAAGTGTTTTAGATAAAAACGAGCTTACTTTATTACATAAAAAAATAATGATTTCGAAAATGAAAAACAAATCGAAATTGAATTGTTGTTTTGGCGTTATCGTGCAATAATTGGCTGTTATGAATTAAATCGTCATTATAACAATAATGGTAGGAGAATCGTTAACAACTAGACTAACTCAATAGCGACCCGCCTCAATTAAAATATTTATCCCGTGCGAGATTCTGTCACATAAAAAGTACAACAACGACTGGAATCTCATGTTGACAGCTACTGAGAAAGCTGCAATTTCTACTGAAAGAGCTCTATTGGGAGATATTAAAGACGAGGATAAGGGAAAAAAGCCTACTGTCCCTGAGCTTCACAGAACCACGTAGAGAACTGAAGAAACGTTTTGACTGTTAAAAAGCTTCCTCCTGTTATACCAAAACCGGCAAGACCTCAATCTGGTCAAAAAAAAAAACCGGTGAAGAAATAATCGAAGAATTACGTAATAAATGTACTGATGAGGCTTTAGCAGTAATCGATAAAAGTGATCCAAAGGGACTTCCAGCTCTTGTTGTTACGACTTATCAAAACAAAGGGAGAATGTTGAAACCGAAATATAAGGAATATACTAGAAATATAAAAGAATGGGCTGATGTATTTTATAAAATGAAAACTAAAAAAGTCGAGTTCATACAAAAAGTGTATCGGAAATAGGGTATAACGATACCTTAAATACAGTATATGATCAATATGAACAATTAAAACAGCAGGAAATAGTAAAACAAAAACAGCAAAAAAAAAAAAAAACAAATGAAAAGACAAAAATCTTCAAAGCAAGAAAGAATAACAAATGAATGTGATATTTTATTTTTTAAAAAGTTTGGGATTGGGATCTAAATAATAATATGATGATAAGCAAAGCGCAATCGGTTATAGTGGATATAGTGGTCTTGTTGCCATTCCTAATAATAGTCTCACCGATATAGCACGATTATAAATTATCATATCGGGTAAACGAGTCGGAAATGACTCACCGGAAATAATTAATGAACTCTCTGATAACTGTAGACAATTATTTCAAAGTGGTATCATGGATATCGGTGTAGAAAACTTGTAGACAATTAAATCAATCTCATATTAAATAAAATGTCATATAATTATGTTAATGTCACTCTGAATCCTGATCAGACGAAGAAATTACAATCTAAAAACGCGAGTACATGTGGGGCAACAATAACATTAAAACAAAATCAGATTGCTAACGGTGGACCAAATAAACTATCACTGACTACAACTCAACTTAATCATTTCAATAAAGCTCTAAAAGCAAAAGCAGGTGTTCAAATTTAATTTTGCTCCCTCCGCGGTCAAAAATATAATTAAATCAGGTGGAATATTTTCTTTCCTCGCCGCGATACCAGCATTGATCGCCGCCGCGGCTCCCGCAGTCTCTACAGCTGCCACGTTAGCTGCTGTTGGATCCACTCCTTGAATGGCACTAATGAAAGCTACTGGAAAAGGGTATAACAAAGGGAAGGGATCTAAGACTACCGAGCAGTCGTTTCCCAAGATACGTAGCAGGCCTGAGACTCTCAGGGAGCGTTTATTCATAACCCCGTTATCAATTTTTGATTTAATCGAAGCCGCCAACAAATACAATATAAACAACTTTACAGGAGTTTTTATGCGAAATCAATTACCACAACAACCAAACAGCATTGAAACCGGTATTATTAATCTCGATAATATGACTGGACCTGAAACTCTTATATCTATTAAATATTCCTCGTTGGTATTCGACTTTGCCAACACAGACGATGACTGATAGTCCAATATGCGGTCAAGAGGCTATTAATGTTCTTAGAGCTATATCAACATCAACCTCACCACACCAAAAAAAACGTACTTGAAAATACCAGTAATAACTTTTTATAGAGATCTAAAACGTATGATGGTAGATATATGGGGAAGATATATCTCACGAGGAAAGAAAACTGATAGGGTTTCACTCGAGGTTGTTGAAAAACTTTTCGGTGATAAACTACCTGAACAATTAAACCTGTCAAGCGTAGAGCTGGATGAAATTGTTATATTTCAAGACCGACAGTGTAAATTAAAAACGAATAATGTTTCTCTGAAAGATATTATAGTTAAACTTAACGAGGAAGTAGAAAATTATATCGGGGTGTTTGCTTCCAATGGTATAATGAAAAAAAAGGTGTTCTTTTTTCAACCGTGCTAGATAATATTAACAGCCGATTAAAGATATCCGGTGATACAATACGAGGTGAGATTGACATGAACTAAAAAATATATAACCGCGCTTGGTAATCCAACATCGGAAAACGACGCGACAGCAAAAAGTTACGTATACGATAAATATAAAACCACTGATGACAAATTAACAACGTTGCGGGCTGAGTATGGTGTTTACGTAAATAATCAATTTGGATGTCTTCAAAGAAACTTTAGAAGACTGATGAAATCGTTGATAATTTCGTTGGAAAATCAGCGGTTTCTATGAAACTTTCTAATACTAAAACAGCATTCGACACGATTTAAAAAACGTATGATATCGTAGCTGATATTTCTAACATCTTTGTTCGACTCGATAAGGTTAAAATTCCGCATGATAAAAATCTCAATAACGTGTATTCGATACATCACGGATCTTTTGCCTGGACACCTCAATATAATATTATTCATGTTAGTGCGGGTGTCAAGAGGATTTATTGATTAGTTGTGGTTTCTTTCACCAATACAATTTACCGCATCATCGAGAGTATCTACCCCGGTTAATACTACAAGCGCGGTAATTGAAAAACGATCCACTGAAATATTTAATATAGCTTCCGTTGATGATAAATTAGCTCGAGCGTCGATTACATGGTATGTAGAATTTGTAATTGATTTAAGTAAAAAATATAGTTAGATGATGACCTCACCCCAGCAGTATCGATACGATCAAATCCGCGAGCTACAAACTAAACTAAAAAATCTCGATGATTTGTATCAAACGAAGGTAAAAATATATCTCAGGAGTATTACACGCATTGATATAATATTGTATTCCGTTTCAAGAGTTATCGCTCGAATCGGTGAATTATTATAGACGATAACGATTATCGCCCCTGTAGTTGTTACTATTTGTATTTCAAAGGCGACAACAATCACAAGAGTTCTCAGCATCATCACAAAAAAAATATCCTCCTGTAGTCAAAATAAATTGCGTGATTATACAGTTAAATTACACACAGCGTCAACCACGTATTCTTAAATATCTTCGTTGATATCATTATGTCCTCTATGACACACTAATATCCGATAGCGAATTCTCGACGATGACTAATATATATGATACCGCGATGTCAAAAGTAGAAAAGCATGATATTGAGAATAATAAGAACGCCGATGACAATGCCACAATAATTACTTAAACAGATAGTCACACACACAACCTTGCCAAGAACAATGACGATATCAATAACATAAAACAAAGCTGAATTCAGTGTATATTTTCCGGCACCAAATCCACTAAAGGAAATCGTGCTTACTCTATTGCAAGTATGTTACAGCTGGCTGAATATCCGCTCGGAATCATTTGCGGGTAAGCCGCCTAATAATACATTTGTATTTGCGAATAAAACTAACACTGATTGGCAAACTATATCTCTTTCCAAAGGGAGTTATGAAATCGAGGATATCGACAATGAATTCAGCATAAAATAAAATCTCTCACCGGGGAAGAATCTAAAATTGCTATAACGGTTCACGAACCATCATTATCAACCGCGATCGAGATTACATCACCGGATGACACCGTGGATATATCTAAATCTTCGATCAGAACTATACTGGGATGGCCTGAAGGCCCACCAGCGGAATAACCGCGTCCACCCGAACATACAAAATCGGATTATGTCACAGATAAACATAGATACCGTCATATTGACTCAGAATATAAACGAAATTCATTTAACATTTTGTAAAATTCAGTAGATGACACCTTTGATTATGTAAACAAGGATGATATTAATTGGATAGTTCGTTTTATTGAACTCGGAAATCCTGAACGTGAACATCCTGTTCGTACATAATTTAGTTTATATCATCGTGCTGATTTTTGTAAAAAAATCAATTAGTTACACAAAATATATTTAATAAAACTACAACACAATTTTCAAGAACATCTCTCTGATATAACAAGTTCACGTAAAAAAATATTTCACAAACTGAAGCTTTAAACCAAACTGTATCCGACATGGATTATATCAACGAGAGACTTATTCATGCTATTGTTAAAAATCGATATAACTCAGACAACAAACAAATATGTCTAGATGCATACTCGTTAACAGAAACTAAACTGCCAAATTTCAAGTTTTCTGGATATAACGCAGAACAATTAAGAAAATCCGTTAATGAATATTTTCCTTGATACTCATCGCGTGGAGAAAAATATCACCACCAACAACTATTCTCAGATACAAGAATGATCCATACGATGTGAAGATATCCGTCTTGATAAACAACAGCTCGAGTGCGCAATCAAAGATTTATATACAAATTCAATCACTGGCAATTTTATTATAATCATCGATGAATTCGGCGACGAGAATTTCTTGCTCAAACAACATCAACTAGATAGAATTCAACAAGAACATATTACTATGAATTCATGCGGACGTGATCAAATTTTAAATTATGCTAACTCGGGTATTTCCCGCGATCGCCTTAATGAGATCTTAATGTCTAAAGACTTCAAGGGAAAATCCGAGAATAATGTCAAAAGATCTTAAATTAAATCTTTAAAAAATTACCATGATTACCTCCACAATTATTACTAAGAGCTTTTATTGCTATGATTACCGCGTTAATTTTTACACTAAAATTTTTTGTTTTGTTAAAATCATTTTATTGTTGTTGCTTGTAGTATAATGAGAATTCCAACTTATTTGTTCGCGAACGACGCAAAATAAGTAATTGCGCTGCATGGATTTAAAAGTCCTTTGGTAGTCGCCGCCGAATGCAAAATCGGATTATCGCGATTATATAAAATATGGGCGCGTGTACCGATGAACGCGGTTACACAAGGCAACGCTGAGCCATTACATGTAGCTCGACAAGAATATTGAGCTAGTAAACGAAAACTACTAAAGGATATCACTGCGATAAAAAATAAAAGTTGAAAAACTATTGAGATCAACAACAAATCAATGTAAAAAAATCAAGTTCAATACGACCAAGAGATCACCATGATAAAATAAACAGCGACGTCAATTTCAAACCACGATAGAACAAAATCAAACCGAATTACAAAAAAACAACACATATTAAATGGCTAATGCAACACCATGATTGAGAAATTAACGACCGATAATGTGCAAGTATCAACTCGGTATAATTCTATTATTATCAAGAACATAAAACAAAAAGGGGGAATCGAAGATATTCAACAAGATCTTAAATATCATAAGGAAGTAATCAGCGCTATCAAACATTCCAAAGATATATTTCAATTTCTTAATCGAACAGCATCTTTGTAAATTCTCTGATTATATTTTTTTTCTCGTCGACGATCTTAAGAAACTTTGTTGATGTCATCAGAAACTATTTTCATCAGCTTCGATGTTGGTACAAGTTATTTTAATCTATCATAGTTTTGATAAACAATTTTATTTCGTTCTTAAGTAATGGTTTTAATTATCCAGTAATTATTTTTATGTGATGGTATACCATTGTCTCGCATCGATTTAACACCTTCATATTCATCGGTGATGAATTTACTGGTGAACACTGTGTTGTAACTGACTAAATCTTTTACTCGGTCAAATTCGATTATCAATTTGGCAATAATTTCGTCGTTCATATAATATAGAAATTAATTTGCCTAAATGATTGTATCTCTATATGTGTATGTGTGTGTGTGTGTGTGTGTGTATGTGTGTGTGTGTGTGTTTAGAAAGAGAGAGAGAGAGGTTCAAATGTAAGGGACCAAAATGCAATAGTACAAGCTGAAAAGCACAGCATTATTCCAATCAGTTTTGTCGCCAACTATTGTATTAGGTGTGTTTTGTGGCAACGCACACTTATACTATATTAGGCTAATTATAATTGAACTTAAATGGGTTTATAACGGTAATTTTAAGAAGCAAAAGTTTAATTTCGGCCATTCATTAGAATACGTATTAATAGTTTTAGCATGGAATAATCATTACTTAATTTAATAATCGGTACCAAACTAAGTCGTTAAATCTAGCTCTTGAGTACTCACCTGAAAAAGAAGAGAAAATAATTGTCATCATATTAGTGCCACTGATTTTCTCATTATCTAATTAACAGGTAGCACATGTTGTCTCAATATGTAATGATTTACGTCACAGATAACTACATAGATGATACGTCAACTAACATAGGAATCATATTTGCAAAACAAATTAAACCTGATGAACCTTACAAAACTTAGCTGTATCTACTTACGTAACGTCACGATGCATGTTCTTGGTGAATGTAAATACTTACTGTACTCTGAAAAAGAAAAAAAAATGCAATTAATATAATATCGTTATTAAGACGCACTACCATAAGATCATGTTTTATTTGCTGTAACAAATGATCACAATCGGCATTCAATTGACGGACATCACAACACGCCAATGGACACCGGGTAAACATAGTTATCTCTTGTTTATATGTATTTTAAAAATAGTATCATAACACTATTAATGCGAATACATACAGAACTTTACAGTATTGCTTTGAAAAAATACATGTATAAAATAAGCTGTTATGTGCGCTTTGTAAAAGCGTTGAAAATATCTAATACATTAATCCATCCGTACATACATACATACATACATACATACATACATACATACATACATACATACATACATACATACATACATACATACATACATACATACATACATACATACATACATACATACATACATACATACATACATACATATATATATACCAACCTAACTACCTACCTACCTGCCTACCTACCTACCTACCTACCTACCTACCTACATACATACATACATACATACATACATACATACATACATACATACATACATACATACATACATACATACATACATACATACATACATACATACATACATACATACATACATACATACATACATACTGTCACGTGCTTAGGCTCGAATAAACAGTAACATAGAAAGAGTGAAAATAAAAAGCTTGTAAAATTTAATAAACAATTTATTGAATACAAATACTTTTCAGAAAAGAAAAATAAACTTACGGTTTTAAGAATCAATTCCAAAATTAATCCAAAATAATTCAAAATATTATCCACTAGAGAAATGGCAAAAGTCCTGGTAATAAAATGTCCAAATAGTTCTAAGTTCGAATTCCAGCGAAGTATCCAAGATGGAAGACGATGTCAATTGATTTAGTCAGTTCTTGTTAATAAAAATCTCTATGAGCACAATTCTTTTCCAGATAAATAATGCATTAATTCCTCTTGATCCAAACGACTTGACACAATTTCCAGTACAAGGTAATATATAATAACTCAAAAAGACAAAACTTTTTTTTCTAAAAACCCAAGTTTTTCTACTGAATAACTCGCTCCAAAACATAGTTTATATACCTGTTTTTATGTAAACAAGAAAGGGGTCACGACCTTCTAGAAACTCTCAGAACAATTTTACGTTCAAGAAATCACGTAAACAGATTATGACCCAACTAAATTAGAAAGATGTTTATACTTTACTCCATTTTGTCCTTGGAATCAACCAATCATTTTAAAAGCTTGTTTACAACTCTGAAACCAGGTCTGAAATGAGATAAACACCTGATGTTTACTCTGTAAAAGTACAGGTCACCCCCCTTCAATGAACGAATCTTAATACTTAAAATGCCAAATTTAAAAATAACAAACAAACAATTAAAATAAATATAAATGACTTATATCACGTATACGTAATATACATACATACACACACGCACGCACGCACGCACGCACACACACACACACAAACATACACACACACATACATACATACATACATACATACATACATACATACATACATACATACATACATACATACATACATACATACATACATACATACATACATACATACATACATACATACATACATACATACATACATACATACATACATACATAATACATACATACATACATACATACATACATACATACATACATACATACATACATACATACATACATACATACATACTGGGTGGATGGTTATTAACTTCTATTAGATAAATAATTATGATAGTTTTGTTTTGATTTTGTTTTGTTTTTGAGGGTTTGTTCAACTATCGGTAGCGTGACTCAGTGCAGCATTTTAATATGATTGAATGCAGCTGTGACATTGTTTAAGTATTGTGACAGTTATAACGTTGAGCAGAAACCATTTCCACTACCTTATCTCAATAAACAATATATCTGAGAGTCGGTATGTGTTAGAAAAATCATTGGCATTGTGCAACAAAACAAACCTATTGTCACTGAGCCATTTACCACACATTATGCATACCGGATGTTACTGTACAGAAGTATACAGCTAACAATATCCTTTGCTTTATAAACAACTAAACAACAGGTGAAGATACATTGCGTGCGTGCAACAAGCCCCTACGGAGCCTCTTGTTCTATAGAGAATATGATACATATATTTCTACTCTAGATAAAAAAAAATGTTTGTGTTGTAAATATATTTATTATCGTAATTCTATTTTGGTAATGTAGATTATTTACATATTTGCACTAAAATATGCTAGCTTGCTTTTGTACAGTACGGTAGAGTTTAATGATTACTGATTAGCTGAGGGTTAAATATTTAACTAAGTAGGTTCGTTTGGAAAATACACGTACCACCAGTGGCTTGAATAACATGTATGATTGTAATTACTAGTGGATTAACATCGGCCAAATATGTCAAGTACGGTAATTCATGTTTTTCATTCATTATCCTAGACGTTGAGTTAGAAACAATATTTGTTTCACTTCACGACAGCACGTATCATATGAGCCATGCAGCATCCGTAGGAATGTGATCTTATCTTCGGCGACCGACAGTAGCAATAATAAATACTGGTAATCGAGGAATGTTTTTTTAAATTGTCAGACTTAAACACTGGCCCGCAGATAAGCCGACACCACCACCATAGCCCGCTTCCAGGCTTTATATGTTTTCTAAACAATTCCCTTTTTACGCGAGTATATACGGCGGTTGCTAACTTTCTCATCTCTCAATGAAATTGATTACTTGGCAAAAGTTGTAAAGGAAAATATATTATCTTTAACTTGTTTGGACCGAAGGGCACATATTTTTAAGCTAATCGATGAATTTCCTCACTTTAAAGATAATTAGCGTTTTTGCTCAAGCTTAAATATATCATAAAGCGGCACAATGGTGACTAAGGTATTCGTCTAAAGACTGCAATAGTTGATGCATCCTAAAGTATCCTGGCTTTGATGATGAACATATTAGTCTATATAATATTGTTTATTTTGTTGTCGTAAGGCTTAGCTCCATTTTGCATCATAAGATATGAAATACATGGTGACCACTCTAAATGGTTTAAGAAGAAGCTGGGACAACCTCAGAAAGAAAAAACAATTCACGAGAATATTTTTGCACACTTTCTCAATTAGCCACATTGGGCGAACACGAGACTCGAACCCGCGGAGACAGAGGTGCGATGGCAGTGATCTGTATCGGTGAGCGCTTTAGACCACTCGGCCACTCGGGCCACCGTTTAAAGACTGTAATGATATGCAAATACCCCGATTAAGACGAGGATAAGGCGATTCGGGATGGTTACTATATCCAGTTGTCTGCGAACTGCAAAATATTTAAAACTTAATTGGAATAAACCTCGCAACAATAATAATTTAATCTGTAAACGATGCGGTATATATATATATATATATATATATATATATATATATATATATATATATATATATATGACATAAATTATTCTACCTTCTTGAAAAAGTCTTATAATTCAAGGATACATAAAAAGACTCGACATTAGCGATTGGAATGTTCCTTTCAAATGGAATTAAAGAAGAATAACATGACATATACACTAAATAAGAGTTGATTGAATATATATATATATATATATATATATATATATATATATATATATATATATATATATATATATATATATATATTACAGCCGTCTCTAGACAAAAAATATTGGTTTCTACAAGTGAGTACAATTAAGATACAAAACGTTTCATTTAATATCCAAATTTACATTCTATTAATTTCCCCTTTTATAATTTAATATTAAATCATTTCTATAATGCTCTCTTTTGGTTTTGCAACTCGTTAGCGATTTCAACTTGAATCTTCAGGAGTAGTAAAACTAGGCTCTATTAGAAAACACAGTTGTATTGGCTCTAGATGGCAAAGTTTGTTATCTGGACAAAAGTTACAAAGAGTAGTCGCAATCTATAAAATTAAAGCAAATGGAACTATGGACCTTTTAAATGAAGTTATATGCTATTATATAAACAAGTATCAATGTATAATATTTGACCTTTAAATAATTGAATTTAAATATATTATAATCACCTGCAATATCATTCTAATTTCTATTCAATCAAATGTTGTAGCGAACGCGGCATGATTGTTCAAAACGTTTGAAAAGAAAACCTAACAAAGCAATACCATAGAGCGTATACAGCAGTTGTTTATTTATATATTATTAAAAATTCAGAGATAGTACGGTCAAAAACATTTTACTGCATACGGTAAAAATCAAAGGTGAGGAGAGTAATCAACTTACTATAAGTATTGTCAGAACTAGGTTTTGATATACTTATTACATTCTTCTGCGAGAGAGAGGGTAGGATTAAACGTTCAGTGTCATTTCTTGGTCTGTTTCATGTATTTTCTTCATTATTGATTCATCATTTATATCCCACCATAATAAAGATGCAAACAGATGGATGATGACATCGTGTCAGTGGCAATAGTTGTTATATGGATTACAAGCATGTGTAATCCGTGAAAAAATCATTGAGGTATATCGAAATGTATCAACTTTCTAAGCAATGCGTATCGCCAAACAGAACCTTTGCTTCATGTTATTGTGATACATTTAAAACAACTGTAGCGCTGTACTGGAACACGATGGGCCATATGGCAAACGTGTTTCTAATTCGTACGTGGTAGTACAAGTTTTGTTGTGCTAGAATCGAAATAATAATATCATAAGACAAACTTCATCTGAACTTTGAATGATCAAAAACTGTTAATACATATAGGCGCTCATCATAATTATGTTTTCAAAGTAATACGACCCTGTCGTCATAAACTAAGTAATTGGAAAGAACGTTTTGAATAATTCAGTATATAATTTATCTATCTAAACTTCAATGCAAATACTGCAAACTAACATTTGTATACATTAGAACTCATATTATTCAACTCACAAATCCAGAAATATGATATCTTAAATTCGTTATTTTGGTGTTCAGCATGAGGCCAACTTTTAAAGGTAATGACCTAGCAGTAGCCTTGAATGTGATTATGTGTCTATAGTGTTGATGTTACACAATTATATAATATATACTGACTTTAAAGGAATTCGTAGTCGCATAGTGTAACAGCACTTTTTAATTCTAACTATTAATTGAAATAAATAATTCCTCTCAAGAAATAATTCAATACGACGTGATCGCTTCCTCTAGTTCAGACGTTTAAGATAGGAACACATAACTTTGATACTCACTACATCATATATAAGAAATTAGGACATTTCACACAAATTAAGACACAGTTTCCGAACCAGGGCGAGGATTGTACCTTTATTTCCATCACAATTAAATACGAACTGTCATACATAATAGACTTGGAAGCATTTTTGCACTCTAATTTTCTCAGTTGCGTTGACGAGAATTTTAATATACATTTCCCATAACTTCATTAACATGTTCAACATTGTTTTTTGAGAGGTCTCAATCTTGATTGCAAAAGCAGTTTGAAATTAATACACACTACATCAGGCATTATTTCTAAACGGAAAAAAGTTCTCTTCGTGTTTCATGATATTCGCATGTGCCAATCACTGGACACAATGTCATTGGTAACCTTCATTTTATGAGGGAATCACATCACTGTCAAAACAGATTACGAGACCTTGTAAACTCTCTTCATAGTGAGACTTTACAAGAAACGATATTTGGCATTGATCTTAAATATAAATGTCTTTCATTGTCTGATCACAACGTAGTACACTTGACGTACCGGAGTATAATATATTGCAATTTCTACAAGAATGATACATGGATGGAGTGGAATATACTGCTTTAAGGACTCAAGTTACTACCAATATGACCAAATTGAAAGCAGTCTAAAGCTGATTTAAATTGCAACATTCAAACACATTTAAATCCACAAATTATTGCCGCTAATATGACTTTATCTACATAAACGTTTACATTATAGATACGTATACACTAATATATATTGGCTGACATTATTGAATATTTCATACCATGATGTTTCCATGTATTATACTATGGGATCCTGATGCCATGATTATTCGATGGGTTTTCTCTAGGTTTCATGATACCCTGGTGTTTCCATAGGGTTTTCTATAGAACATGACTTAAAACAGCAAGTTCCTAATTTATCTCGATTTGTCAGCACGTGACACTTTAGAAAATATATCTCCAGTGGGTTCACACACGGATGCCAAATGTTTAATGAAAGTACAATTTTCTTTCTATATCTGATTTCCATTATTTCTATTCCACGTCTATGATATCACATTTGACGAAGAGTGTAATTTCAAAGAGAACACATTAAGGTCGTTGTTACTGGTCCATGTACAATCATGCCTACCTATACGATTGGTACATATTTGACATGTTTATCTTACCTATAATAACGTTACGAATAACACATATCAGTTGTCAGGTTTATTGGATATATAACAAAATTGCAAACAATTCTTAATACGTGATGCACTCTGACAGCCGTGATGAAATATTAGAAAGGATTTTGCAATTGTTTTGGTCTGAAACTAAGTAAAGGAATAAAACTATCAAGCTTAGCAAACTTGTTCCAATGATTTATTTCCCTAGATCACTTAAGTGGCAATAAAGTGTAATAATAGTGTTAGATGGGCTGGTGTAACAACAGCCATGATATTTCAGAAGTATGCATTCCAGGTTATATTTGAGTGAAATCCCAATCATACCAAAGTAGTGTTTTAGTCCTACATTACAACCCACATTTTCAAAATCAAGTGAATAATTTAAATAAAAGATGTACCCTATATTCAAGAAGAAAACAATTAAACTTAATTGAAGGCATTATGAACGTTATTATACCTTGGAGTCTTATATGCATCCCTACATGACCTTAGCGTAGCAATAGCGTTTCCCGGACGAACTCTAATGAATACCCTTAACTGTAAACACCTTTGTTTCTAAAATCCTTCGAATGTAGAAAATAAGTCTGTGTCATTAACCTCCAAGCAAAGTGAATATATATTTAAAAAATTAAAAAGCACTAGAGCAGTCTGGTAGGGAGCAGCCTCCTTAATGGACCAAGGTAAGAACACTATATATATATATATATATATATATATATATATATATATATATATATATATATATATACAGATATATAAGTACCATTGTACCATTAGGCCTAAGTTCCCCAGGCGATGTAATTTGAACACACTTTTAATTTTAAAACTATCTGATAACATGTATTAAGATATATGTTGCAATGTTATCGCTAAGGGTTTCTTAACTTTGCTATCTTTACCTCGACGTTTTCAGTAATACATTGTTAAAATCAATCAGTATATTAGTCAAAGCTATTATGTATCAATATATGTAATAGTTCATCTGATAATGTACACAAACATGTCCTGACACCCCCTTGATACAGGAAAACATATTCCATGGATAATTCGCGTAGTCGAGAGATAATCCCATATAGTTTTGTGAAATTAAATGCTGGTGTGTAACCCTCAGCATTTTGAAACAAGCCCATAAATAGTCATGTTAAGCTAATAATATATAATTCAGTAGCAGGGATTCATTTATCATATTGCGTGAGCGAAAAAAAGTTGTACATCACTTATGCAATCAAATATATTAGTAGTGTTTGAATTGTAATATCTGGCTTTTAGAGATACATATGCTTAGAAAATGTAATATGTCTGGACGTCAGCTTATCATCGGCAAATCAATAATGACGTACGAAATGTTGAATGGATTTTGATCAATCAGTACCAAACAGACCAACATATCCAAATTTGTCTTCACTCATCTCACGAGTCAACTATTTAAGTTAAAAAAGCAATTATAGATCTTGTTAGGATTCATAAGTGTACATAATTACCGGTAGGTTTTCCATCTAAATATCAAGGAATGTATGCGTCAATTACAGTATGTATGCGTATTTTCATCTTAACCGGATCTAATGGTGGGGTTAAATAGCACCTGTGATCACGGGAACACCAGACAAGCGTCTTTATACAAGAGAAATGGGTTATATAAAGAAAGTCGATGGTCCGTGAACCGATACACGCACTGCATTAATGACAGAGATGACCAGCGATAGACTTGTCTAAGTACGTAACGCCAGGTATTGAACTGTCTTCGTTCTTCATATTTAAGATTTACCATTACACATAGGATATGGATCTTGAACAGACACTTGATGACGATGTTGCATATTTATTGAAGGACCATTAATTCAACTAGGAATAGAATAACAATAAAGACATCCAGTAAACTGTTTCACTAATTTTGAAGTGGAATGCAGACACATAAGCATCGATAAAGTTTCCATCCATTATACTGACAGGACACCATTATTTTGACCAGTACAAATACAGTCTAATTAAGACGTATGCCACGTGCACACATAAAATGCTAACATGTTGATAAATTATATTACACACAATACCTTTATTAACAGATGAAATGAGAGGATATTGCACATTTACCAGCGAGAGACTTCGATTAGTGAAAATTGCAACCACTGTGAAACTCGTCCTCAAGTCATATGGATTTACCGCAGGAGCTAGATTTGATACAGTTCAATACCGGCATATTAATTACGTTAGGATCATAACAATCAGCATGTATTTATTCGTGAATTCTCAGTAGTTAAGCAGAAACAGTGTAAAATGTAATCTTTACTGAATCAACAGTACATATAAAACTATGGATCTATTCTCAAGATATTATGAGCATAAGATACTTCCTTACACACCAATAATACATCACGGATTCAACGGCGTTTTCGAAAACAGTCAATTCGTTGGGTTAGAAGACTCGATCAATATAAGTGTACACAATCTAACACTTCTCACTTTATAACTACTAGATGGTATGACCGATGTCAAATTTATTTGCAAAAATGATTTCCTTTCTACCAAACAAATAAACTATTCAAATGTGCGATTACACTCTGATGCATTACTGGAAAAGATAAATCTTAGCATAAGCACAATACTGCCTGAACAACTGTGCTAAATATTTGCAATACGTGTGTATGATATCAGGGACACAGCAGTTAAAATAGAGTCTACTGCATCTCGCGTTTCGTTCGCTTGATGCTTCTTTATTCCTCTGTCGCTCTATTTCTCTCTCTCTATCTATCTGACAAAGTTACCTCAGATTTATTGATACTTTCATGTATATTGTCACCATCTAAACCATGACGACTTTATCTTGTGTCATGACTATACTAGTTCACAGGCAACTAAACAGTTTTCGCAGGAAAATAGTACGATAGTTTGAAAGCTTATTGATAATCCATCTTGATAGTCATTAGAGTTTGGCTCTATCAATTGTTTCTCAAAACTTTGATTTGCGAAAAGAGTTGAAAAATTGCTAATGGACCAAATATACTATAAGTTTGTATGAAGCTTCTTTAAAATAATGTCCACATTTAAATTGGCAGATAACACAAGTCGATGCTTTGGCAAGATATTTCGTAAAGTATTTATAGTTATGTTCTTTAGCATGTCTTCATTGAATAATGTTGTTTTCTGTGCATGAAAACTTGAAAGTTTTATTTTAAAATGTACATATTAAAATATTACCACTAAATAAATGACGTTGTTGACTGGTTTGTGCTGTGTTATGTGCTTTTATTGTATTGATATATTTCGCTTACTCTGCAACTTTTAAGATTTTAATTTACTGTATTATCATGCTGCCTCTAAGTTATTATTCACATGCAGTGATCTTTACATGTTTGCTAACAACACATTATTTCCATTAATATTCCAAATGTTACTTTATCTTTAATGAGGCACTTTTTCTATTTCAGAGTGGTTTTATCGTTTACAGGTGGATGATATATATATATATATATATATATATATATATATATATATATATATATATATATATATATATATATATATATATATATATATATATTCCTGCTGTTGTGGTTTCATTCCGACCATTTTGTGCCATAGTTGACATTTTCCACTGTAGTAAAGTCGTGTCATTTTCTATTGTACAAAATTCGTGCCATTTTTCGACTATTTTAAATTCGTGTCATTTTCTACTGGAACAAGTTATTACTAATGAGACAATTATCATCTTTAATACATACATTGTAAAAGTTATTGTATCTCAATTAAGGTTCGCAAATCCATAAGGAGTAGGGGCCCCGAGTGGTTGAGTGGTCTAAAATGCTCTCCGTTAAAGATCACTGACTTCTCATCTCTGTCTGCTTGGGTTCGTGTCTATGATTCGGCTAATGTAGTTGTGTGAGAAAGCTTGCCAGTAGCTTCTTGTGGGTCGGTGGTTCTTTCCTAGTGTTTTCCTGGGTTCTTCCTTCCCCAATAATACTGGTTGCCATGCATACCCTATCGTGTGCTGAAAAAAGGTGTTAAACCCTACACAAACAACAACAACAACCATAGGAGTAAACATACGTGCTTAGTCAGGCAAACATACATACATACATACATACATACATACATACATACATACATACATACATACATACATACATACATACATACATACATACATACATACATACATACATACATACATACATACATACATACATACTGAACTAACAGTCATAGAGCAGAGTATGAAACTGGTTCAGATTGTGGATTGGCTGTTACTACAATTAGCCATATGTAATATGTTATCGAATACGTGTGTGACTGAAATTCGCGTTCATATCATAATGCTTGAATGTAGATGGAAACAAGCACGAGTCCTATCGGACTCTTCACAAATTCTACACTTTTTTACTATTGAAATTATTTAAAAACCTTTAAACTATAGCACACATTATTTACATCTGACCCCGGTGAACTTGTATACTCTTTTCTATAATTATCTCCCCCTTCGCTACCACAGCACTAACATTATCCTATTTTCCATAATATTGTATTCTAATATTATTTCGTGCTTTCTCTGTATAATGTGCATTCTTTGTAGTCGACATTTTCTCTAAGTTATGAGAATCTTCAGCATTATCCAACCGTAACAGTTACGAAAAAATGTTCGAATAATAATTCGTCTTGTTTATTTAAGCAGGCATTTGTACTGATCACTTGTAATAGTTATTCATAGCTTTACAATAGACTTTGCTATGAACTACTTGTCATATGTCCAAACTGAGAACGCTAGGATCTAATACAAATATTATAAAGTCTTTTAACCGTGGGTAGTATAGTTTATGAATAGTAATGGAGAATGCACGATTCCTGCACAGTATAGGCGGTGATACACAGTTTGCTCTGATTAAATCGGTGCCATGGAAAAAACAAATTAGGTAATAACAAGAAAAATAAGTCATCGCACCAACAAAATATATTTGGCTCAAAATGGACCAGTTCGTCTCAACACAATCGCTGGAATTCAAAATCGTTAATTTTGTCTTAGTACAGATATGTATACTCACTAAACCTCAAAATCGGCCAATTAGTTTTAATAGAAATATTTATAATCACTAAACTTTAAAATAGGACAATTCATCGTAATGCATTTTCTTAAATCACCAAACATCAAAATAGTGCCAAGTCGTCTTAATACAAATATTTTTAATCACTAAACTAAGTCCCATAGAATATTCGTATTTGTAATACATTGCAATGTCATATCGAAGGGAATGAATTTTCAAGGTTATTTCTTTTATATTGATTTGAGAAACAAAACCTTTATGTATCTGCACAGGTTCGTTTTGTTCCGTAAATGTGCTCTATATTCCGTTCCCCTGGGTTTACAATGAAAACTAGCTTCCGTTTTAACACAGGCTCATAATATCACATTTGATAGCAGAATGTTCCCTCAGGATGTATCTAAACGTTGTGATTCTCAAAGGAATTGATTAAACAGAGGTACATGTAAGCTTTTGGTTTTGATTGGACAATTGCATAGTTAGCATTGGAACCTAATAGATAATGTTGTTCTAAGAATCATTAATTAGGAATGTGGTCAACGGATAAAATGTCTGAAATTGTGACCCATTCGCAGTACGTGAAATGTTTGAATTGTATCCATGCTAATACATCTAACCATTAAAATAAAATTATTATACTATACATAGCCAATGGGAAGAAAATTAAAGGTGTATAAACAAAGAAGTATAAACACAAAATGGCAATTTTATACGAAATGAAATGATACTAGTTGTATGTTATTCTATTTGTATCAAATATTGTATTATACATGGTACCTGATACATTATACTGGGCAGAGTAAAATAATATGCATACATTGTTAAGCTCCATAATATGCAATATTTCTTGGCGTCAAAAGTGACATAGCCTATGGACGCTTAAATTCCGATGTTTTAGAAAATATTATGTGTGGAAGTTAAGTCCCACCTCCGCCTTTATTAGATTTGCCATACTAGTTGTCACTGTGCTTTAAAGCTTTTATGTTATTTATTACGTAGGTATAAATTTGCTTTTACACATTTGTTTTTCACTACTACTTTGGATATGCCTCTTTCTGTAGTTATGGGCCAATCTATTAATCTGTCACGGACGTTCGCCTTTATTTTGAGAAACAACGCTTCGGTAGGTTGCCTGATATTTGAGGAAGAACATTTTCAAAAGTGATGAAGTTCGACATGTCGTACCTTTGTTTTCTTTGCCCGGATATTGTTTTGTTTTGTTTGTGGGAGACAATGACATAACAGATGATATACATACAAATATTTGCGAAGTTTTAACTCTAATGATTTTGGGGTCAGTATGACATCGCAAGCATTTGTTTTTCATCCCTTAAATATACTTGCATTTTCCTTATGTTTCCTATATCATTTAATTCTAAATTAAAACATTATAGATGCTTAATACGTTACAGCTGGTAATTAACATTGCCAACGTCAGGTAAACCAATTATGTAGCGTCATGTATTCAGCTTACCAAGATGATAATCAATATCGGTACACCCTTGGCTCTTCGTTCTACAATAATTACATTAGCAACACTGTACACTGGAATTACAAGTCGATTAGTTTATCGAACTATCACCATATAAATCTACCAGTTTGCAATTTCAGCTTGCTTCTATTAATTCTATATGTTTGAACATACTTTGCAAATTCAATTTTGCGTGCTGTTATGTCATGTTATCTGGTGCGTTCGTAGTAGTTTTAAAGTTCACGTTATAACACTTGACTCACATTATTAAGGTCATGCATTACATAAACACGACGTGCTATTATTACAAGATACCAAGGTGATACTTCTCGCTGACTCAGTTATCAAGTAAATAATAGATCACTCGACTCTTTTATTACAAGTTTATGAAGTGGGTACATCTACATGAGTCTACAAGTTATGACGTTCTTTACAGGTCAATTGAATATTATGAAAAAATAAGCATGTAGATACTTACCTTGGCTCATTTATTACAAGTTATCTCAAGACTATTATTTCAAAATATCAATGAGATACTTCCGCTTGACTCGACCAGCTATCATGTTGACTTTATTAGCACAAGGTATCAAGTGGATACATCCACTTGACACAACCGGTTATCAAGCGAATCACTTGACTATTAGTACATGTAATAAATGCATACTTTCGCTTTACTTAACTAGTTATCAAGTGCACTACTTTCTACAAATTACCAAGCGGATACTTCCACTTCACTCTACCAGTTATCATTTTGACTATGTTATTACAAATAATAATAATAATAATAATAATAATAACGATTGATTTTATAGCTCCTTATGTTTAAAAGCTCTAAACGCTATAAAACATCTAAAATGGAATGACTAAAAAAGAACAACACAAAACAGACACCATGAAACTAGTGAATATACAAATATGCTGAAAACACAAGGCAGGAAACACTAGATCTTTACGTTTGTTCCTGTAATCAAAACAGATGAATATTAAGTGCACTCCTGAAAGGAATCTATGTGCATGTGTGCCTGATTTGAATGGCCAATACCACATATTCTGGTCCCTGGTATGCACAATAAATATGCCCACACGACCTCGCTTTCATATTGAGAATAATTGGCACACGACCATCAGAGAGAGAGAGCGCAAATATCCCGCCAGTGTGTACATATAGGTGAAGCCAGATAGATATGCCGGAACGGAGTCCGCCACCACAACTCACCAGAGAGAACACACTGCGTCTCACTCCGTACCGAATGGATAGCCAGCGATAGGGGCTAATAGCTGTGGGGAGGCGTGCTCTGATCGTGACACCCCAATGACGAGTCGAGCAGCTGCGTCCCTAACATTTTGAAATCTCTGAAGCAGACATCAAAACAAGCCAGATAGAATATTGCGTGGCAATAGTCCAGTCTTGAAAGTACTAATAAACACTCAAACTTCATAGTGACATCAACTTAAACCATAAACCATGTTTGCGAATGGAGCCAATGCGCCACAGCCCAAGACATGCAGACTTGCATATGTTTATGACATGTTGGGGCAACGTGAGATCACCTTCAGAACAATACATTTGTCCCGCATCGACCTTGCGAACCCAACTCACGGTTTGAAATAAAGGATGAGAATGTTAAACTCTTTGTGTTGTAACCATAATGGCTTCAGTTGTATTATCAGTCATCCGCAGCTTGTTATATGTCTTCCATGATTCCACATTATAAATGCGCCTCTCTACTCCTTGATGGTAGCATCAACTTATAACATTTCACTGCGACTCCCACAAAACAGAAATGTAGCTTTCTATCCCTCTTTTTATGTCAGTATGGTTCCACATAGAAAAGCCTAAAATGAGATACATATGGTAGAGTATGACTACTGCATGCACAATAACGGCCCCGTGACGAAAGGCTTCAAAACGGCGGTACAGCAGGTGAAGGACACTAGGAGTTTCAGGCATATAGTAACTTCCTCAGCTCAATCTCCTGGCACTTGTTCAACCGTTGATGGATGCTGAGCAGATACAAAACAATGACAAGAGAGGTAACTGGCACCATCAAGGCCCACGTAAATGACTGATTGCCTAACATTCAGCACCCTGCAACATATACACCAACAAGGTGCATGTCCGTCACCTGCTGCATCGACGTCACAGCAGCGTAATCATGAGATGATGGACCAAGTCGAAAAGATAGCAACTTTAGCGTTAATGGGTGATACACTGAGAAGTCCACGAATTCTTCCATCTCACCCTGTATAGGGAAAATCCCAGAACAGGTCCCAAACTACCTACATTAACAGACTGTGAGTAAAGTCTATGTTTTATCTTGCATTTCTGAGGGTAGGGGAAATTATCGGTAAAGAGCATGGTTGCAGCCATTCAAATGTATTTCAGTGTTATCAGGTTCGGATCAGTGGCGATGTTCTAGTTGTCCCGTTTACCCATAACAAACACTCCAGGGAAACCACTTCTTCGCAAAACGTGTCGTGCCCTTAAATTTAGAAGTGGTCTTTTCACGCGCTGGGTCAATATTGATAACTGCTGTGTTGTAAGGATTGAATAAACGTTCTTACCTTTGGGGTTTTGCCAATAACTAGGATATCCTTCAACAAAGCCCTGCACAAATCTTTCCTGAAATGTGGTGTTAATCCTCAATTATTCAAGACTCTAAGCTTTAGGATTGGGGCATCCACTGAGGGTGCCAAGCAGGATATCTAGGACAATCTTGTTTGGGTCATGTGTCGGTGGAGGTCCAATGCCTATAAGAAATCTATACGCCTGGGCGACAGAATTTTCATTAGCAATTTAGTTCTGACTTCCGTTGTTGTACACGTCATCATATCACTTCCCACTGTCTTGTTCTGCTTTCCAATTATTCTTTTTTGTGATGCTACACAGAGGGCGCTTTATATGTTTGTCCCTCTTTGGCTGGTGCCGGACGAAACACAACACTTCAAGCACTTGAGCATCATTTTGAACGTAAAGTAAGGCTAAATAATATATGAAGTGTGCATAGAGAAGCTATAACATTATATCCGTAACTTTCCTATGAATATATATATATATATATATATATATATATATATATATATATATATATATATATCCATTTGTTGAGTTAATTACAGACGAAAAGTGTGCCGATTCTGGATATCTCAGGATATATCCAATGCATTTGTTTCATCTACTCTTTTAACCATATATTCCGGTGTTCATTCAATCCGGGTATGCGAAGTGACATAATAACAAATATGATCACAAGAAATGTGATAAGTGACAATGCATATATATATATATATATATATATATATATATATATATATATATATCTGGAGAAAATGCACTCCTAGAACTCAGATACTGCTATTTCTTCTCTTTAAATGCAGGCTTTCCAAATTCTAATTTACAGAATCATGAAAATGAAGGGAACAAACAATGATGCTAATGTCATCTACAGTATTCATTCTCTTTCACTTTGTTATCTCGTCGTTCTTTGTCTCTCGTTAATGTTTCTCTTTAGACATTGCATCTCATATTTGCTGGTAATTTGCTTGGTTTATAGTCAGTAGAGTCTAGGCATTACCTGAACAAGTCTCTTGTTTATAAATATGCAGCTTCCATTTGATTACATTTGCAAAGAGTAATCAATGCTCTTTTGATTAAAGCTAAGCTGCAAGGAATCCATGGGTCAGCAACGTATGGCACGTTTGCTAGACTTGGCACGCAGAGCGATTTTCAATGGCACGCGGAAGACCCCTTTAAAAGTAATGCGTGGAACAAATGTTGTTCAATGCAAGTCCAAACAACGTACGTCAGAATAATGCCAACTGAGTGCACGGGACTGCGCCATAATATTTTCTTAATATTTCTTGAATTATATATGTGTCGCCGTATGTCCACTTTCACTGGCCAATAGCAGGCTATATTAGTATGACGCCGAAGGCACTACACCAGTCACTACCTGCTTCTGCTACTGAGGGATGCGCCCAACGTGTTAAACGTTTATATTTTATTGAAATTTCTTATGTTCTGGTAAGGGACATTTTTTAATGTTTTATTTTAGAATTAGATAAACTGACGATTTTCTTAAATTTACTATAATTGCAATATATTCGTATATATTTTTACAACTTTTTACACGTGCAAAAAACGTGATATTATCCAAAAAGATATAAAGCTAATTAATGTGGTTACAAACTTGCTCAGTGTGCGGCATCGAGAGGCATTTTTGTTACAAATGGAGAGTACATAAATACATAAAAACTATCCTGTCTCGGATTCGAGAAATACCAGCTTCTGGAAGATCAATTGCGAGGGGTATAACTGATTTGGATTAATATTGAGCAGATAAACAAACGACTGGATTAAATCAAGCTATTGTGTTTATTATCGCTTTTGATGAAAGCATTTACTTCAATGACTTATGACGCCTAGTTGTAGTCGCACGATATTGTGAAAATAATCTTATTTATGAAGAGTTTTGTTGCTTGTGAGTTCTTCATGATACAACCAAGGCAGAGGACATTCTAGCTGCATTCGTAAGCTATTTCAAAACTCAGAAGATCGAGTTGAATAAATTATTCTGTGTAACAAGTGAAGGTGCTGCTGCAATAGTTGGCATAAGGAAAGGATTTGTCAAACTTCTTGCGAATCACTTTGGACGTCGACTATTAAACTGCCATTCCATTATACACCAGGACGGTTTGTATGCAAAGATATCATCACTGGACTTGCACTCTGTGATGGTGGCAACTGTTGGTAAGATCGTCAACTTTATAGTTTCCCGCTCTTCATTGATTAACAGGCATTTCAAGTCTTTTCTACAATAAATATGGCATCACGCCATACTAGACATTATAACACTCTTAGAGAAAAATGTACCGGTACACTAACCCTACATTTGCCATATCTTTCGACACGATACAGGTTTCCAACATGATCAAAAGAGATTAATTTTACCCGAAATAAATGCAAGAAGAAATATACGACTTTCGAACAAAATTTCCCCGTGATAACAAATAAAAGTATCTAAGGTACATTTTCGTAACGGAAATGAATCGATGTCTGCTTCCAGACTAAATAAGTAACTACATATAGTTTGCAGTTACACAAAGACAGATATCGGAATTTTATATAATTCGTTTACACCAATAAATCAATAGTAATTTGCTGGTTTAATTATGGATACTATTAGCTATGAATAGATCTTTACCATTTCACCAAACCTTAAGCGAATTAAAGCATTCAATTTAAGGATTATCTTTTCTAAAACGCTCGGGTTCATTTCCTCGATGACTTTTATTGTTCATGTAAAGTTATACATTTCTTGATTGAGAGCGGTATCATATGATATACGTGTCACACACCTATACTATTATCTGAAGTATGGTTAAATTTTTTGAAAACAATATGATCAGTACATTTAGACCTTTTGAATCGCAACTATCAAATTATGGAATGAGCCATGTTATTCTGTTCCTTTTAAGAACTCATACATGCTACCGTTATTAATTGTAAATGTCTTAATTGTCTATCTTAATTAAGTCATAATACTTGTATGTATTCCATCCTGTACATCACATTGTCTCCTAACAGGGTTCTTTTGTGCTATGAAAACGTCACTTCCATGTAATCTAGAAGATAACGTTTCTTCCCAATATAAACATACATTAAGATTACACGTTTTAATTGCTGTCTTATTTAGGTGTTTCACACAAATATATTGACGGAATGTCAGCTGTAACATGGTGCTAGGTTATTGGATACAACAGGCGACTTGTATATTGACCACGTGGACTATTGATATGTTCTATTCTCTCCAAATGTCTGTTTTTAGTTGAATAACCAATTGACAGAAAAAATATATAAAACCACTACTACTGATACTACTACGAATACTAGTAGAGCCACTGTTATTATTAACGTTAATTATTACAGTATTATTATTAGTATTAGTATTATAATCATCTTCATCGTTACCATTGGTAGCATTATTACGATCGAGGGCACCATCCTTTCCACATGTATGAAACACTAGTATGTAATATGTTTCATCAATTAGTACTTTTTATTTAAAATGTTATACCTGGCAGCATAGGTATTACCCTGAACAATAATATTTCTCATTCAAAATTTCTTTCTGGAAACAAGCCAAACCGTTTCAGATTCGTTATATCACAATCGAGTTTTGTTATTTAGATGCGCTACATCAATAAATATTATGAAAGGTATATCTTGGAAATAAATCAAAGTTCCCATTAACAATTGTATGAATATATATATATATATATATATATATATATATATATATATATATATATATATATATATATATATATATATATATATATATATATATAAAGAGAGAGACAAAAAAACAGACATACCGACAGACAGAGAGACACAGAGAGAGGCAGAGAGAGATATATATGCTTCAAAAGGTATGTATATGTATATATATATGTGTGTGTGTGTATGTGTGCGTGTGGGAGAGAGAGAGAGACAGAGAGAGAGAGAGAGAGAGAATTAAAATGTCAAGAGAAAGATGCTGCTGGCATTAAATGTAATTTACAAGACATCAGGATTCTTGGAATCATGTATTAAATTGTTATGTTTTTAAAATACGCGATAAAGTGTTATTCCGATCACCACTAATCAGTTTATTATTGTATTGATTAGTATACTGTAGGTATTATCTTTCTGTTATAAATAATATGAATATATTTAGAAACGTTGTTGTATGAGTGAAATGTTGAATTTGGGGCATTCATTATTAAGAATATTTTTTCAAAGTTGCAACCAAGAGTTTTCTATTTTAATGGTAGGCACGGAAATTTATTAAAGTGACGCCATGCTTATTTAAACAGAGTGTGGCGTACCATGGATTGTCATCTAGAGATATTTTGTCCATTGGTAATAATATGATGCAACGATTGAGATGCTAATGTTGTTAAGCTGTTCCGATTAACACATATTAAACGTATTGTCAACTTAACTCATATGAACTTATTGGGATGGTATACAATTCACCCCATCTGCAATAATATGTTCCAGACAAACGGAGTCGGATGCCCCAGATAAAACTTCACCATTGTGTTCGGATCTAAGTTGACCACATGAATTGATTTGGTACATTTACTTACGGTAGGTCAATCGGCATGTTCGTTCTGAATGTAAACACTTACCTTCCACTGAAAGGAAATATAACATGTGATTAATGCATTGTCATGATCCATATGTTAAAGCCTCTATTACCAGAGACCGAAATCACAATACAATATATGGATGATATTAGATAGTACTAATAACTTGATAATAAACCTTTGAATATAACAACTTAATATTTCGTGTTAGTTTATATCATTAGAAATATTGTACTCAGGAACCCATAGTTTGTACCCAAAAAAGTCTGATCACTTAGTCATTTGGATCATATTACGTTTGTAATTTATATACGAGTTATTTTTAGAGTTGCAATGCTATTACTGTAATTATACAAATTGGGTGGCGTCTTCCTGACTACTGCTTCATATATACGGGTGAACTTTGGGCCATCTTAGAAGCACTAAAATGGATTGGAAAAAACAAACCAAACAAGACAGTTATAATAAGTGATTCGCTTAGTGTCATAACCTCAATCCAAAATAACACCACTAAATCAAGAGAGAATTTCCTAAACCAAACCAACGCAATAATGAAACAAATAAATATGAACAAATTAAGCATATAATACATGTGGATTCTATCCCACAGCAATATCCAAGGAAATGACTTAGCAGACCAGATAGCTAAAGAAAAACTAAATAAACCAAATTACATGCCACTCGAATTTAGTCAACATGAACTATACAGCCTAATCAATAAATGGTAAACAGATTGGAATCAAAATCACAAAGGGACAACATTATATAATACCATCAAGGAAGTCGATAGAAATAGAAAACCACCTAGGTGCACAGGCTATGAACAAACTCTAATTAATGGAATTATTTTAGAAAAAACTAAACTGGCAAACAGCTTTGGAAAATACATAGCACCATTCCCACCTAACATAAATTGCTACAATTGTAACACCCCATAGGATTTACTCCACATATTTAATGATTGTAGAATAACCAAGAAGGAACGGAACAAAATCAGATCCGAACAACAAATCATAGCCGCCCCATTAACATACCCAGAAATGATTCAATTAACAAATATCAACCCCCAAACAACATTCAAAAATATAATTGAATTTTAAAAACAATAGGGCTACTAGAGAAAATTTAGAAAATAGGGAAATAAAGAACATAATAGCGAGAGAAGAATACAAATTAGTAAGAAACCTGGTACTAGCTCACACCAAAGTAATCATCAAAAATGAAAGCCTCTTTAAAGAATGGAAGCACCACCAGGAATGAGCAGGTAGATCTTAACCGTCCTTGGAACCCACATACACTACGGTGGGCATGAGATCACTAAGGCTCATACACTAAGCAACGAAACCGAAAAAATAAAGACGCGAGTAACACTAGAAACAAACTAGAGAACCTGGAAAAATTACTCAAAGCCCTCTGAGTAATCAAATCATATTGGAAATAATAACATGTCAGCAAAAGTATATAGAAGATAAAGTAATAGGGGTACAATAACCACAACGAATATGTAATAAAGACAATTAAGAAATAGAAAACACCATGTTAAGGGCAAACTAATTAAAAAACAAATAATAACAAATAAGTTTTAAAATTAAAAATACAGCATCATAAAATACGTATTGTAACCTACCCTCACTATTATTACCTTCTCTAACTTTCCTCTCAATACAGCCTCATTGACAGTAAATAATAATTACCAAATACATATCAAGTTCTAAAGTCAGAAAACCAAAAATTAAATATAAGTAGATGGTCCGATATTATACTATCATAAAATTCTGTCCTGATAGTATTCTCCCAATTTAGACAGTATGGGGTAGTCTAAAAGCCCAATAATACCAAACCCCGCAGAACAAGGATGCACGTAAATTTTATCTAACTTAAGGCATATAGACCCTCAACTCAACTATAAGGGCAGGGGCGTATGGGGCTGTAGATTATATTAATTCAATACAGCGCAGAGTTCATCCAATTTATGGCGGGTTGGGGGGAATTAGGATAAATGGACATCACCACTGTTCCAAAACCGGTAAAAATATCAGGCGAGAAATAACTTCAAAGAACCCGATCAAAGGAAAATGATGGCTAGTCCGAGGGAACAACCATATGCTGGGACACCAAGAGAACAAGATGGCACCCAGACACACAGACAAAAAAACGCGACACAAAAAATAATCAGATTGCTTTCAGTGCCTTGTTAACAGGGTCCTCATCTGGTACAGGGTCCTCATCTGGTACGTTAGCCCTTTCCGAACAATCTATTTCACGAAACCTGACTTGATCATTGTTATGCACGCCGTTCAAAATTAACAATCTATTTTTACAAAACAGTGACTATACTTATTTATTTCGCATAAACATCTTAGTGTTCAATCCTGTTAGGGACTTAATACATCTATACTTTGTACTAGATATATTGGAAAGTTAAGATAGTTATACAAATTGTACTTCATTGATTTGATTTAATTACATAGGTGGATCACACATTATTGGTATTTTCCTGTCCATAAGAAATAGACCAGATTTAAATTAAGCAATGAATCACGATGTTGCAGCCTGTACGACTTCCTTGAACGTAATGGTACTTCTTTTTTATTGACACAACTGACATAGCTCTAAAATGGAGGAGATGTAAAACTAATTTCCAATACCTCCACTTGTGCACACCATTAACGCACATAATATGTTGTTAGGGTTGGGTGTGTGTTGGGTCTATTCCCACCCACCCAGTGTTCTCCATTCAGGTCGATGGTTACTTAATAGCAACCGCGACTTGACGACCAAACTAAATTGCATTGAGTGCATAAATGCCTGGGAGAAGCGGCACCATTCCTCACGCCAAGGAGAAATGAAATATCCATATTTTCTGGAAACTTAAAACAGTGATACATGCCACTAGTGGGCGATACAGCACTATAATTCAAATTCTTCATCATCAACTGCAATTGATGGCATGAAGGATCCTATGATAGATTGTTGAAGACCATACATTTTCGATACAAATAAACATGGCATAACTATACAACCATGCGATGTTTTACATTGAAAATGACTAGACAATTAGTATGGCTCCTGTGTAACATATTTATAAGGTACATGCACTAATTATGAACTTGAGAAATCATGTAAAGTACAGGCTGATCAGAAAGGTTAGTGAGGTCGGAGTACACGTGAATTATTAATATAAGAAACTTATTGATAAAATGAAATAGGACATGCGTTAAATGTGAATCTACAAACATTGGAATGTAACAAGTTTGCAGCAAACATCAATATGGTATTTCGATTGGAAATGAGTCGTAATTAGTTTTACAGGATGCCAAGCAGGCAAATAGTATGACGCATGTTGCCCTGAAATCATCTAATTTGTTGTAAAACTATCTGATGGAATTGATAGCTCTCATTTATTTACATTATATTTCAATAATAATTTCAAAAGAAATACTAGATTGCGACAAGTTCAAACGAGTCACGAAACAAGTTATTTGCTACGCTCTAGGTCGTAAATCAATGATTTCTTCAGTTTTTCAATACATAATAAGGAAACAAGAAATCGCCAATAACATAAAGTAACTGACATTAATTGTGTCAATAAATAACATTATTATTGTAGCTTCTCATGAGAAACATGTCAACGGAAAACGAAGAATTTTCTAAGAAAAATAAATATGTTCCAAATATTTATCAGGAAATAGATAAACACAAAGCATACGAGCACATACATACATACATACATACATACATACATACATACATACATACATACATACATACATACATAAATACATACATACATACATACATACATACATACATACATACATACATACACACATACATACACACACATACATAAATACATACATACATACATACATACATACATACATACATACATACATACATACATACATACATACATACATACATACATACATACATACATACATACATACATACATACATACATACATACTGTTACGTTCTTATTCTCGAATAAACAGTAACATAGAAAGAGTGAAAACAACAAGCTTGTAAAAACTTAATAAACAATTTATTGAGCAATAATTCCAAGTTCCAAGTTCGAATGCTAGTGAAGTATCCAAGATGGAAGACGATGTCACGTGATGAAGTCAGTTCTTGGTAATAAAATTATATGAGCACAATTCTTTACCAGATAAAAAACAAAATAATTCCTCTTGATCCAAACGAATTGAAATAATTTCCAATACAAGGTAATTTAAAATAACTCAAAACAACACACAATTTAGCATTCTAAAAGATCAAGTTCTACTAAATAGTTCGCTCCAAACATAATTTATATACCTGTCTTTACGTAAACAAGAAAGGGGTCCCGTGGTCCTCTAGAATCTTTTAGAAAAAGTTTGCGTTCAAAATATCACGTACACACTGCATGACCCAACTAAAAATAGAAAGATGTTTATAACAAAGCTCCATAATGTCCTTGGAATCAACCACCCGGTGTCCATTCTTAAGAGTACATGTTATGCCACTTTCTAAGAATAATATCTCCTAATGAATAAATCTTAAACATAAAATGTAAAATTTGAATCTGACAAACAAAAATTTAAATAAAAAATAAATGACCCAAATCAAATACACGTACATACATACATACATACATACATACATACATACATACATACATACATACATACATACATACATACATACATACATACATACATACATACATACATACATACATACATACATACATAAATACATACATACATACATACATACATACATACATACATACATACATACATACATACATACATACATACATACACACATACATACATACACACACACACATACATAAATACATACATACATACATACATACATACATACATACATACATACATACATACATACATACATACATACATACATACATACATACATACATACATACATACATACATACATACATACATACATACATACATACATACATACATACATACATACATACATACATGCATGCATACATACATACATACATAAATACATACATGCATATATACGTGAATATATATATATATATGCTATCCGAGAATGATGTATACGCTCTTATAACCTATTACAAGTTTAGCAACATCCTTGAGTACATTTTGTCAATCACAGGTAATGCTTCAAACCTAGTTATCCTCTTTTATGCCAGCAACATTTTGGAAACCATGGTTCATGAGTATAGCATGTGTTTAGTGAGACTACGAAGTTACAAATGTAAGCACCTGTTTTATAACATTGCATGAATAACATCGCAAGGAATTTAAGTTTATACAAGCGACATAGAGTAAAACATTTTCTTTTTGATGTGGCGGTTTGACAGGTTTAATCACCAATGCTATATATTGGAGTACGACTATTGATACAATTTAAAATGAGAGATTTTGGAATCAAACAATCACGATGGACATAAAACCATGTGTATCAAAATTTGTGGATGTGATCAGCATGAACATGATAATCATTATTTTGACAGTCATATCTGTAAAAATCTTCATTTAGTCGACCATATAAAAGTTATTTCTGCCATAGCAAAAAAGCGATGTATAATGGTTTGTTGTATAATGGTGACATTACAAGTTTCTAGTAACACTATTTCGGACAATCAGACAATGACAGTTTTGAGGTTTCTGTTTCTCGTCATGGGCAGTTTTTGATTGCAACAAAGACGTTTTGAACACCTCGTAAATTGCACGAGCTAAACATTTACCCATATCATCCTTTTATCTTTGCTACAATATTTAACCTTGATAATTAAATTATAGCAAGTAGTATGTGTTCCTTCTAGATACAGAAGATTGTTGTTTTGATATTTTAAATATAAAAGGGAAAGTAATCTCAAAAAAAAGGTATTGTGTTCCTTAAGCATATGTTCGTTCTAACACCGGTGATACATTATGTACACGCTATGTATGTAATGAAACATCATATATTCAATTATTTTAAACAAACTGTTTATGTATCCTGCGTGGTCGTTAATGTATTGCGTATTTGTTTTTCCTCTTCCATTCTTCTAACACATAATACAGTTGTTGTCACGTGATGCCCCCCTGATCCAGCATGTATCTGCGTGTTTTTCCTCATTGTCTTTATTGCGGATATCTCACATAATATAATGAGTGAACATTATTCTATGCTAAAACGTTTGAGTATTAAAATGCGATCATTATACAGTATATAAAACGTTTAGGAACAGACATAACATAAGAAAGCACAAACTATCCATTCGACTGGATTTTAAATAATAAAAGTTGAATGTATTGATCTGCGATTATACATATTTTTTTTACATGGCAATATAGACTGTCCTTTCCGCATAAGAAAATAATTTTCTGTGAGTCACATAATAGCTCCTTAATGTTTTCTGTAATGTTCTGAAATGATATATTATATCTAATATTGTTCAGTGTCATAAACGTCGTAACTGTTAATATTAAATTTTGATATTCTGTACATTAACTCCTTGTCAAAAGCATCAGTACTGTAATCTTCCTAAATTACAGCGTTATGCTATCAGTGTTAAAATAATGATACTTTTAATGGACATTAATTTGATATTTTTCACTATTACCAATTTTCTCTTCTAAGTATTATTTTGTTCAATACCTTATAGTTTTAAATAAATAAGAACTATACTGTGTGTGTTATTCGATTAATGCTCTGGTTGCGTGGTTAGCTGTGGTTGGTACATACATTATAGTTTATTAATATGTCTTCTTTACAATAGCAGCTGCCATTTTGTAAACACGATTTAACGATATATCGATATAAATATACAGCATATCAGGACATACGCACTGTATGATAAACTTAACATAATTAGATTAGCTCTCCATTTATCTCTACTTATTAGGAATTGCAATTTGTTTGGTTTGTGAGCTTTTTTATATTTGAATTCAATTTAGGTTAACAATATTGAATTTGGTCAATCATAGTAAGATTCTACGAGAAAATGCTATTATATGTTGTCCTTGTTTGTTCTCTCTCTCTCTCTCTCTCTCTCTCTCTCTCTCTCTCTCTCTCTCTCTCGTTTGCCCACCGTTGCTTCTCTTACATTGGATAATTGGAACTTCTGATATATAAAGCCTTTATCAATCTAAGTGAATGAATGATTATGTATCTATCTATGAAAAAAAAAACATTAGCAGTCACCTTATCGCAAAAAAGAAACATATTGATATGTGGACAATGGGCTGACATCATACAGTAGCTTCTTGTAGTGACTGTATGTTCGTTATATAAATGAGTATCTAGGCGTATATTGCCCCCAGAAGATAGCTTTTGAAAACTGAAAACTAAATTGATTATCTTTTCTCTCTGTCACTCTGTCTGTCTGTCACTATGTCTGTATGACTGTCTCTTTCTCTCTCACCTCTCTCACTCTCTCTCACAGACACACACAAACTCTCTCACACATACACAACACAAACAAACACATATACACACATACACACACACAAACGCGCGCACACACACACACACACACACACACACACCCGATTGTAAAAGTAGATAATGCACTTTGGATGGATCAATAATTGTTGAATGCCATGGAAATCGGTGATATCTCCAACTAATGGGTTTCTTTTGTTTTTCGTCACCCATTTACGTTCGTTTAATGCGAAATGTGTTACCTAAATGTGGATAATCGTAATGATATGATACAATACATGTGCAATAGAACGGTGGACATTATCAAATTATTTCCTGACACACCCGTTACGTTGATTCGATCATATCTAACTAGTTGTGTTTGTTTTTCTATTTTAATATCTCGCTCACACATACGCTCACAAAGAACTTAAATCATATTTTACATTTGAGTTCATATTTGCATGGCTATCATGCTGATCTTGCATATATCTTTTCACCATGTATGTAGACTCCCTGAATGTCGGTTTACAAAACCAGGTCTAAGGCGTGAAAACAAATTATACTAATTACAGGTAAAACATTGTTCCAAGTCTTATATCTCTCGTTGGTCTCGATATCTAGTTGACTTTTCAATTTAGACATTGCATTTACTACTGCTGCTGAGTAGCTTGGATTATGATCTATAAAATTTTGCTTACATGCTACAACTGACCCAAGTCAATTATATGATTATATACTTATCTTTGATCACTCTTTCAAACTGTACTACATCTTCTTTTAATTAAATCGTAAATGCGTTTATTGAACAAATCTTCGTACGAAATGGATATTTTTTCTCAATAAACAAAACACATACTCGGGGTTTATACGTCAATACTGATCAAAGCCCGTTTATGGGGAATCAAATCATGCAATAGTAAGCGGACATATAGATAAATGGGGTGCATGATAATAACCAATATGACGTTTTGCATGTGTTAATAACGAAAACCGATGAGAACTATAAAAAAGAAAGCAATGTCTGCTCTCCACAATAGCTCAATATTTGTCGATCTTGTCTATGTTTTGAGCCATGCATTTAAAGACAATAGGAATATTAATATGTATGAAGGCAGAATACTGAGCGTTCGAAATTTTAAAAAAAATTGTTTGTCAATGAAAATGTTCCTATTACACCACACATTGAAACCCGTGATAAAATTGAATAATTTGGTGGAATATAAACGTGAAACATTTTTCATAGAATAACTGACGATGAATCCAAAGGGTTGTACATGTATATTTAAAAAGCACTGTGGTCTACTTGTGGCGTATACTTGTGGCATACACAAGTTGTATGATAAAAAAAATATTTTAGTATGTCTGTCTACACATAAATAAGTGTCTTATTGACATCATACTAAACACAAAATTCTAATGAATTTTGGAAATTAACATCAACTGTCTAAATTATATACATTAAAGGCGAATCATTATGATTTTGGTCAAAATCTATTATTTGTACGTCAGTTATGTAGTTGATTTCGACAGTGATACAATTCTCCAAAAACTAGGTTGTTATGGGCCGATAAACTTCAAGTCGCGTAAAATGAATATAATAAAGTGTAAGATAGACAACTGCTTTATAATTAGAAGAGTGTTTTGGATGGGTCTATGTAACAAGCATCAGCCGGCAATTCTCACATTATTCTTCGCAGAAAACAAAGAAATAGATTATTATCAAATATCATGTTCTCTTTGAATGCGTTATTTGTCCCTAATCTGTACCAATTTATGTACATGAGGAGACACTAAATCTCCACCTATGAAGCAAGTGTAATTGCCTCTATTGAGCACTGTCACGATACGCAGCAAACATTATCCAAGACGATTTAGGACCTAATAATACTTGTCTAAGACATTATATTTAAAGTAAATCATGCTTCGTCAAATCCAAATCTTAAACTGAATCGTGATATCGTAGCTTATATCGACACCAAGCATAAGAATAAAATAAATTAGAACATATAAATCTGTATTAGAAATGTAAATATAAATGTCATATTTACATTCCTTGCACCTGCCGCAGACACATGTTCTTTCGCTTTGTATCTTTCTGTATATACTGCCCATACTAACAGTATATATATATATATATATATATATATATATATATATATATATATACACAACTGATATAAGTAAGATATATACGTTATGCATTTATAATTGCAATCAAAGTAGATAGTATTGGAAAGTAATGTTTCGATTGGTCAGAATGTTACCACGTGATCAAAATGGATTGCGTTCATTTTAGTATGAACTGTTAGGAGAACTACTTTTCAAAGAATACCCACGTCTATAAATAGAGTCACGTGTACAGCAGACGATAAACAATGCTAGTGAAGGAAGAAACGAATTAAACATTAAAGGAAAAGAACAATTTTACAATTTTACAATTTCTTTTAACAATAATTGAATTACGTTAATCTGAAAGATTAAAGCAACATATACTTCACATTTTTTATAAATAAAAATATGATTTCTTTGTTGAAATATGTTAAAAGTATGGATAAAAATTAAGTGCGCTAGGTCAAGGTCACCGGCATTATGGCTATCGTGTCAGAATTTTGGAGATTCGTTCGCTAACTTTGCCTTATCAGAAAGATTTCGCGCATGATGATATTTATAATTTCGACCCTTCTATATTTGACGTACCTTTTTAAGTGGAATACGTATTACAAACTGAGTTGCTATTTCGTTTGACGGGTGAAAGGATGATTTAGCAGCCTATAGGATGATGACAAACCAAAACACTTCAAATCACTTAAGTCTCTAAAACATATCAGAACAGCGGTACTCAAAATCTACCAATAGAAAACACTAAATGCTGCTACAAAACTTGTACAGGTAGATTTATTCATTCATTCCATAATCATAATAAATTAACTATAATAATAATAATGACCAGTATACTGGACTGTTCATTAATATAAGCATTGGTAATATTGCTTGATACTTAATTTTTTCTTATGTTTTCTTAAATTATATATTATGAAAAGGCAATATACTGTTTCATTCATGCCATTTTTATACAAAAAGACTTAACTTGCTTTAAAGTAATAAAATGTAGTTTATCTTTAAATTAATATTTGTGACAGCATAAAAATTGTAACAAATTTGTTATATAAATAAAAATTATGCAAAGTAGATATGCAAGAATGATTGTTCCCAAAGATCTAAATATTTCAAATGTTATAGAATAGTTTCTACCAAGCAGAACAACATATGACTTTCAGAATGACATAAAGATAAGAATATAGAGATAGAACTGAAGTCATCTGAATCTGCACATTTGGCCTAAGTGTTAACCATATTTTATGCCAAAGCAGCCCTAAGGTCACCACAACATGAAAGAGGATGCTCCCTGAAGCCCGAGCTAAAGAATACCATAAAAAACACTTTTAAAAATGTTGGAGTTACTATTAATTGCTTTATTCAGGTTGAATGTGTTCATTCAATTAATAATTTATTGATACACACCCCGAGTTTAAAAATCAAACAACATGTTAAATGTTAAATGGAAATATAAAGTTGAGCTCGACACATGCCAGTTATTCCTCCATCAGACATGTATGTGATCAATCAATACCTGATGCATGATAATCATATCACACTCAGATACAGGGTTTGGTTATACCTCTCCATCCACTATGTTACACTTGGATTAGAATTTCACAGCCAATTAATACCCATCAGTCTTGAAATCAGATTTGATGAAACAGGGGCTGATTATGTCAATTTGTCCCATCAAACTATGGAAACAAATCATCATGGAGACTTAAATGCTAAGGAGGAAAATTCTTACATGGGAATGTATGCAGCTGGTGGTCAAAAGTGCCCAGTCAGGTCAGTAAAATACTACCTCACACATTAATCCAAGAGCTGAATCACTGTTTTATCACACTGATAAAAATGCTATTGAAAATCCCCAGTTTTGTCAAATATGGTATAACACAAAATGAGTTGGACAGAGACAATTAAGCAGTTTTATGCCTGACATATGCAAAAATACCCATATATCTGCAAGATATACTGCTCACTCTCTTTGTGCCAAAGCTTTGAATGCAATGATCAACACTAACCTACCTGCTAGGTACATTATGTATCTGTCTGACCACTCGAATGAACTATCCTTGAAACAATACACAAGGCCCAGCACTCAACATTAAACAAAAATGATTGATGATGTTCAAATGTAGCATTGTCTGCTCAAGAATCTTTTGCAGTACTCACTTTCATGCAAATGTAAATGTTCAAATGACCTCAACAAACTCAAGAAATCTAACTCAAGAAAATGTTCAAATGACCCCTATAAACCCAAGCAGTACATATCAAGTAATTGTTACTGAATCTGCTCAAAATCTCTATCAAACACTATATGCTAATACAATGAACTCTATGACAAGTTCATCCAACTATCATTTCAATAAATTCACCTTCCAGTTTAGCTGCAAATATATAAACAAAGTGCAAACAAGTTAAGAAAATACATGATATGCAAGTTAAGTGCCAACTATCCAGTCTAGAACAATAATTTTTGTCATGTATAACTCCTGGTACTTTTTTATGTCAAATTCCAATTAATAATTTTATATAAATTTTCTAAACTTATGTCCCAAACTTAATGAGAGGGATATGGTTATGAACCATTGTCACTAAACAAATCATGTAAAAAAAAATAGAGAGATAAAATAAGAACTCAATTGTATTTTAACTGTGTATGGGTTGGGCCGGAAATCCGGGCACTTTCTCACATCCGGGCATTTTCAGTGCATGGTTACGACCGCCGAGGTGAAAACAACCGCCATTGTTCTATTTACTTGAGTAACGTGTGCCGTGTGGGGAACATTTACACATTTTAAGATATGCCTAAGATTTGCAGTGTTGATGTTTGCACAAACCATCATATGTAAAAGAAAAATTTAAATAATTTAAACTCTTCCTAAACCGTCTTTTCTCTCTCGCCAATAACTACATAAATATACAAGTGTCTATTATAGGTTTAAAATAAACAAATAAGCTACAAATTCTACCTTTAACCGCTCAGCTTTTCCGTCGTTTATATATTCCGCAGATTATAAATCGTACCGAGCCACGCTTATTTCCTTGACACTCCATCGTTCATATTTGCAATTATAATGTAAACTCCAAACTAAATATATGTCATACGAGCCAACTATATGTGCCCACCCTGAAATGTTCTTTTAAATGATTGAATACTCTGATTGTGTGCCATTTCTTTTAATCTCTTTAATCATGAGAACGACCAGGATACTGCAGTAATTAGCAGGTTTTAATTAAAATTGACATACACATAAAAACGGAAATTTAAAAACCGAAAATTGTCCTTTTTTTAAACAGTCATATGTTAACTACTTTTAGTCGTGGATGGGGTATTGGAATGATAAATTAAGCAATGATAGCGTATTAAATGACAATCAGTTCATTTCACAAACCTACTGTATATTAAAAAATAATCTACATTAATTTATTCTCACTGAAGGTCGAAACACGGGCATGATATAGTAGTATCAGCATTTATTAAAGATTAGAATTAAACATTCTATCTATCTATCTATATATCTATCTATCTATCTATCTATCTATCTATCTATCTATCTATCTATCTATCTATCTATCTATCTATCTATCTATCTATCTATCTATCTATCTATCTATATATCTATCTATCTATCTATCTATCTGTATGTCTATGGTTGTCTGTATGTCCGTCCGTCCAGCGATCTATCCGACGAACCAACAAACCAACTACTTTAAAAATAAACAGCACGCAAAACGTGAAAGATTCTTTTAGTGCTAAGATATTTTGTAAAAGATAGCATTGGACACGCAATTTTCGCTGAAGCAAGAAAAGGGGATTCTCTAATTATCGCCATGAAAGTTTAAAAACATAATATGCTAATTCAATATTTTATACAGAAATATTTTGGCGCATGTTAAATTCCAGTCTATAGGCAAGCAGAAAAACGAATTTATTTGGCAAGTTTGTCAGGGTCGAAAAGCAGATTATTGAGAGTTTTGAGAATCTAAGGTGATGGAGTCGAGAACAAAAAATTGCCGTCCTTCTTTGCATTTTCCTATGTACGTTTTACATGTTTATGTAAAGGTAACGAAAATATAGAAGGATTTTTTTTTAATGTGTAAAGACAGGAAATATGGGAGTATTTACATGGTCATTTGTAAAGCATTTCAACATGAACGCAAGCGTTAACGTTTGGGTACTTGAGTGAGTTTACCCCCTATTCTAGTGGAGGAGTAGGGGTAGGCCTAGCAAAATGAGAGGTTGATAGTAAAGTTTAGTGAATTCTGGATACGGATAATATGCTTCTCTTTTTTTTCTTCTAAGTCGATTGTCATTAAAATACTCAAACAAGCAAAAGGAGAAATACCAAAATCCCACAAAAGAACACCGTTTTTCTTTTGGTAAGACAAAGCCAACGTAAAACATCATTTTCGTAACTATGTATAGAGTCTTTGGAATATAACATCTACCGAAAGAACTGACAGATTTTCTTTAAAGATATGACCTGCTAACTCGTAGTATTCTACGAATTTATAATCAGGACCTTGACGGTTAACATCTTATCACAGTAATAGAATCTGGTCAAAGATGTTGACTATGTATTGTACTCTAGCATATAAAATATAAATCAGATTCTGTAGTTTTGTCGCACTTGTTGGGGTGAAGGAGTATTGATAAGCGGACAGAGGATGAATATAGTCTGCACTATATGGTGGTATCATTTCCCGAGTTAGATTTCCTTCCTACCTTATCAACCTAAAATATATTACGTATAAAAAATATTCGACACACACATATATGGTTTAAAATCCTGCATGTACAGAAGACCATGTAACATTTCTGAACATAAAACAGAAATAAGAAACAAAATATAGGTAAACAAAAACGGTTTGTAATATCAAGCATAACTAACGCTACTGCACTGTTACTAAGCGATTGTTTTCACCTCCGCAATATGGCGGAAAGTAGGTCGCTAAGCTCGTGACGTCATGCTGACCCAACCCCTGTCTGAAGCAACAAAAATGATCACACACTTTCTATACCTTAACCTCATACACCAACATGTATTAGTCAAGCCTGTTTATAAACACGAAAATAGGTTTTGAAGAACGAAATTAGATCACTCACGTGTGATAAATATGCAAAATCACAGTATATGAACGCATACATTCTTGGCCATGAATCCTGACTTTAAATATAGAGCTCTTCTTTGAATACACGTGTCCATTAAGGTAAAATATCAAAATCACGGTAGCAAATTACATACATCATTTTCCATTGAATCATGGACTGGTATTATGATGACCTTATTACGATCAAGCAGGACAACCCAAAGTGCTATAAATAGCTACGTAAACACCAAATTATGTATTACTACGCTCAGTTAAGATTTATGTTTTTTGTTTATGTTAGAAAAGTAGTTCTCATACTGAAATGAACGGAATTTCTTTTTGATCACGTGATAACATTCTGATCAATCGAAACATTACTTTCCTCTACAAGCTACTTCGATTGCAATTATTTAAGAGTTTAACGTTGTTTTTTCTGCGTTCATCGTGGTATGAACTGTCAGTTGCCGACTCACACAGCAAATAACGCCCGAAGGGCTCTGGATTTGTCTGAAAGAATGAATTGGTGATGTGTTACGAGTTCATCTCTAGGAGTCGCTGCCTGTTCTCATTCATCTTTCATATGCCAAACTAGCCGAAACAGGAAGATCAAGAGAGATGATGACCCCCAGTACTATCAAGTTCGATTCCCTTACGTGGCGATCATCTGATATTCCAATAAGCATAATACGCATATTACAGGTACCTGGCTTGATGATTGGAGGCTCACATGATGGGTTCGTTTGTTATGTTTCGGTGCAGTAATTGCAGTCCACTTTGTCAATTACTCGCGTACCTTAAGCCTTAAGCGCCCAGTAAGGCAGACGAACTGTGGTGGGACGGGACCTTACTGCCTGTAGTATACCAAGCCGTAGCTGTCCAGTGAGACATGTTGAACTCTGACACAGTCGAAAGCAGCCTCTGGCGTCTGACTCAATGCCAATCGAGCGATGACCTAGAGCCGGTAAACTGCTCCTTCCAGAGTTGTATTGAAGCTGTGTGTCCTCTCCAGGGCAACAACCTAGACAGGGTGAAATGGATAATCCTTTGTTGCTCATACCGCTGATTTCTGCTCTCTATGTCAAGGCGATAGCGGTGTCGTAGTAGTTGACGATATGACACTGAAAACAATGCCAAGTCACCTTAGAGACTCCGTCTCCGGATCTTCTGCAAGGGTTTACTACCCTATCCTTTCCCATCATAGAGTATAATCGAAAGGCGGCGAAGTTTTGAAGTCAGAGTTACATTCTCCTGTATGGGCAACCATTCAAGGTTAGCATGTCCCATGAGCCCAGAACGTCTTGTTTTGAGATGCGAGAAACACGGATGTGTCTCCTCCAGTACGTTTAGAAAGGCTTCTATGTGTTATTATCGCCGAGGTGCATGTGGGAGATACCACTTCCCTTGCAAACGCCCAGTGGCTTGTATCTGATCAATCCCCTGACAACCAAATACAGCTAGCTGCAGACCTTAATGGCGGAAAGACCTGTTGAAACAGACTGGTTTCTATCCAAAATGATGTTTTTACATCTTCATGTAAGGTATGCATTTATACCCATACTGACTCCTTGAACTACCAATGTGCCTTCAAGAGTAACTACAAGCTATTCTAGATAGTGGTACATCCCAAACTAACAGGATAATGATTATCATACATTGAGACAATATTTCCATGATAGACTAATGAATATTAAACACAAAATAGGCCTTAATACAAGGTTTTTCATTAATCTCAGTTGTCACAAAGTATATGTGAAATCTGGAAATGGGATGGTTAACAATGTGATGATAAGAGTGAAATAAAATTATATCATCATGATAGATTTTCCAAATTAAAATAATATACATTAAATAATCTTAAACACGGTTACGTCAAGTCGGCCAGGTTTAACTATAACTAGAATTTAAGAATAGTGTTGAATCTTCTTTCACTGCAATAAGGAATATTTCTGACATTATATCAGTTTAAGATAAATCCTGTCTTGTTTAATTGCAATTTCTGTTATTGAGGTACTCTTTTGCATCTTTATACATGTTCAGACGTATTTATTTTTCAAAATACATTTAGTAAACATATTTTGTCCTTGACATATTCAGGTTCTCAGTCATAAGGATCATGGTACATATATTGCATTGGCACGGTGGTAGCTTTTATGCAATATGCCTATCAATAAAATGTTAATTAGAAAGGGCGGAACATTCAAATTCGATAGTATACAGCTTTTGATTTTATATATAATATATGAAAATGTATAAGAGTTTAAATCTTTTATCTTTCTAAATCAAAACTGAAACAAGTATTTCTTCCTTGTCAAGAAATGGAACAATATAAACAAAAATTCTCATTTCAAGATCCTGATATTGTTAGCTAGGGAATTTAATATGAAAGCGATATATTGAATGTATATGATCTATATCTTGGTAAATTATTTCCAAACATGTTCAATATATCCTGGAGGTGCTATCCTGCAACGGTTTATTAGTCAATACAAACAAAAGTGAACGTGCTCAACTCCAGTAAAAGAGAGACCACTAAGTCAAGTTAAAATTTAAATCACGCTCTTATAATCACTGGCGAACTGCTCAGAACATTGTGAAAATCATATTAATTGCTACAACAATCAGTTAAACTGAACCCTTATATGTCATTTCACAACAGTTAACAAATTGAAAACACATGAATCATAACACTGTTGTATGATTTTACGATAATGTATACACATACTTGTAAGATCATTAAAACAACATTAGTCTCAAAATATATACAGTGTTCGTCCATGTAGCATATACATAAACTATTTTACCAGAGCCTACAGAATAACGAATTACTATTTACATGTCCCCAAAAGAAATTGCGACTATCATGACTACAACAGTTAGTGTCGTTATAATTATAGGTGGTCACTGTAGCAAGTAAACACATAACATCCACTAAGTTACTCATGCGCTTATATTTTGCGAGTTTTACGGTTCCTTTTGAGCTATTGTTCCTCCTCGACTTTGTTTTATTTTGAAGTCACATGTTTTATATCGGGATACATTAAGATTTACTTAGAACTACAGAAACACCGTCCCTGCTTAGTTTTGTTAACGGTTATTATCACTTGTTGTCTCTTACACCGGTAGGTGCGCATTTGTTGAAAACTAGTACGAATGTTTATTTTGCAATTAAATTTCGTGTTGTTGATTCTATATACTTAACTTTAAATTTAATCGCAGTAGCTTTCTCAGAAAAAAGAGTGTTCTACTAAATGTGGACCTCGTTGTGTCGCCGTTGTCGTGTTTGCCTTTCATAAAGCGTTTGATACAGATATAACACGCTTCAGTGTCTTAAGAAATAAAGTAATTCTTCGTATATACTTCTATATACACAAATTTGCTAAATGCTATATAGCCACCTGGTTCATATTATTGTAAAATGCAACACACAATAGTCTCAATTAAGCCTTATTTTACAATGGCACGGGTTTCCTATATCCACATTTAATACGTAATATCAAGGCGGGGCAAATGAAAGCTAATTGTAATTAAGAAAAAAACAGTACTGAAGCAGTATTGGGAGGTCTTGAGAATGTATCGAACCTTCGATCCTTTGAGCTTGGGCCTGAGGCTTATCCATGTAGCTGATGTAAAGCAAAAGGTGAATAATTTACTCTTCTAAATGGCGATAAACAATTAGTTACATTGAACAAATCATCCATTCCAAACGTTCAATGAAATAATGCTAACATTTAGCTAGAGAAAAAACAATATAATATAGACAAACAACATATAACAGAACGAGATTTTCTTGTACGGCAGTGCGATTTGCATTATAGATCAATCAACAGGTGATACGAGAAAAGGTACGAGTTTCACATTATAAAATATTGACAATAGTCACCAGAAAGGAAATGACAGTAATGTTTGTAAGAAAGCAGTTGATATGGTGAATACTTGCATATCAATAATATATCAAACTAGAATTGCGGTAAACAGTGACTTTAGTTTATACTACCATTTACTCTGGTATTTCGTCTATTTTATATATAAGTGTGTAACTATCTTAACGTGAACAGAGCAAACATTCATTTGGGCGGACTTATGTTTGTATGTTATAGCTGAGCTACACTGACAGACAAGACACTCGGTATCATTGCGCGAGGATATAACTCTTTTCTGCCTTATTTTCCCGTACAAGAAGCAGATGCCAAATGATATCCATTTCAAAATGAGTCTCACTACTTTTATTACGCAACAGATGTATCATGGTTATGACTTTTGGTGTGTGTTTGGGGATCCAAAATAAAACAAACTGTTTACATTAATGTCAGAACCTGACAAGAATATTTTGAAATTTACGTCGGTACAACTAAAGATCGGTGTCCCACATTGATTATGAATTCCATATAAAATTGTTGTTTACATTTTTACCACTTTTGCATATTGTACTTTAGACATTTTAAACATAAATCTATACATATATCATCTTTGCACATTACTTGAAGTTGTAAATATAACGTTTACAGCACCTGCGTTCTAATTATTCCAGAACCTGTTTATACGCAGATTAGACGCCAAGTCGCCATTGAAATTGGTCGCACCATGGTCGGGTAAATATGTGTATAAATAGGAGTTTGAGAAACAACTAATACATTCCGCTTTTATAAATGAATTAAATCCATTACCAGAGTTTGCGGATGTGTTGTTGTCATTAGATATTAAATTTATCACTGATATTGAAGAAGCACCAAGTGTTGATTATATTAATGGAAAAAGTACGTCAGTACGTCTGACACACCGGATCGCCAATAACTATGATATAAAGTCAATGTTTTATGGTTTAAAAGACTACGTCATCTGGATGACCTGTGCATATGTTTCATCCATCCATCCATCCATGAATCAGTTTATGAATTGAACTCGAGCAGTTGCCCAAATTAATATTTGTTCTTAATATTTAACAATCCTTATTTCAATAATTTAGGTAAGCGTCACATAGTGCAATAATTAATCGAGAAAGGTTTAAATTTACAATGTAATACAAGCCTTGCAATATAAATGTCCGAAGCATAAGGACTTGTATACATAAACGTAGTGACACATGCATAATGCACCAATAATCTGTGGCCACCTCTGGTTGGCATTGTCGGGTATCGAAACAGAAACCACTGGAATACGATTATGATGCTTTACAATGCTGCGCTACAGCTCCACGGTGCTAAACTTCGCTGCCATCGACTTTTCTCTTTTCAAAGTGATATTATTCATTGTTCACATAAATAATGTTGCACTTGATATATATTTCATTTGTGGAAAGAACAAAATCAATTGAATGTACACTTCTAATTAAACTTCGAATAGCGAACTGTTTTTATTTTCTTAAACTGGTAATTATTTACTACTTGCTATGTTGGCTTATTCACATGAACATTGTATATGTTTACTCAACTTTACTCAGTTCGTGGTTAACTAAATAAAGGTAAACTTAGTGCTAAATAAAAGTTTTAATGAGTAACATTTATACCTAATGATATTATATTTCTAAGCAATATAATTCTTAGGCAATATGTTTTATAGCAGTTCCAAATATATAGGTTTTAACTTGTTGCAAAAATTACTAAGTAAATAGTTACAGTTACGTCAATGGACCCCTAGTGACTGAGTAGTCTAAAGAAATCGCCGTTTCCAATCACATTTATCTCGCATCCAGCAGATTCGAATATTATACTCGAGGAATGCGGGTATATCAGAGAGCTGCTAGATGCTTCCCGTTGGTTGGTGTTCTTTAACGAGATTGTACTCAGATTCTTTTTTTTACCAGTTAACCTGATGGCCATGTGTAGACTAGTGTTGCGATTAGAGATTGTATTACAACCAAAACACTAATATTACTTAAAAATACTAGCATTTACACATTAAATGTACAAATGTGCTAATTTATTTATATTGATTTTAAGTAAAATGAACAATTCTTTAGTAAGTCCCACTACAGCGAATACTCTGAGAGTTGATGCTATCGAATACATTAGGATATGTAAACAACAAGATAGTCTTTTTATGTGAAAATAAGGACTTAACTATTTTGAGAAACAATAAAATTTATAAAGGTATCAAACATGTTTTACAGTTAATCCATGACAAGCTCGGACAATGATAAAATAAAATTCAATGAATAACATAAACACCGTATCATCTTGGTTTTGGAAGGTTTAAATATCTTATTCGTTTCGCATAGGCAACTACAATGTTTGTTTCCTTTATAATCTCACACACACGATACCTCTCTCTCTCTCTCTCTCTCTCTCTCTCTCTCTCTCTCTCTCTCTCTCTCTCTCTCTCTATATATATATATATATATATATATATATATATATATATATATATATATATATATATATATATATATATATATATACATATATATATATATATATATATATATATATATATATATATATATATATATATATATATATATATACAACGTTTTGTATATATGAAGACCAAAACAATACCATATTATATTTAATGTGTCGGCACAAATGTTTGATAGTGAGTTGTCATGCAACAGCTTAATCTAACACTGCCAAATTAACGGATAAAGCCTACTCCACACTTGCCTGAACAACCTAGCAAAAACATAATCATGACGGATTCGGCCGTTGTAGCACGTATATGAAGAATCTAGAGAAATCACGACAGCGAGTGGCAATGCCTTTCAAACACTTACATTAAATTCATATTGTTGCCAGGTATATGATTAGTATCTACATGATTTTCTTATTTCCAATTTATAGTGTGATTATCCATTACATTGTCTTTATTTGCTGATATTTTAAAACTACTTTATTTAATGATAAACATTTAACCACTTAAGAAAATTATTTTGAGTGTATTCATTTATGTAAATATTTCTAGGCCGTGAAAATTGAAACGTAGTCTAATATGTTTGGTTTTCCAATGTAATCTTAAACTTGTGGTGAAAAAATAAACTGTAAGGAACGTAATGCCGAAAGCAATCTTAGTCTCTAGTGAAAACTATGACATAGGGCTGTTTTAATTTGCTTTTTGTGTTGTTCTTGTTGCTATACTGGTCTCAGTTTTCTCATGTAAGCTGTCGAATACTCGCCGTTATTATTTGATGTAATCAAGGCGTAAACCAAATTAAGAGCTAAACAGTAAATCTGGTATTTGAATTTGAAAGTTGATTTTGCTATTTTATGTCATGGATTACCATTTTATTATTACTCAGCTAATAATGCACAGCTGAAACCGAGCAGGTATTTGATGTTTTGACTTAACTGGACGCAAGTGAACGCATTCTGCAACTATTCTCAGCATGTCATTTATGTTCTCAAATAACTTGACGTAAGTGAAAGCATTCTATTCTCAGCCCTTCTCGAGAATTTGGAACTTTGATGACAAAAAATAACAATGACCAGATGTCAACCATTAAAATATGGAATAGTTGTATCCTTGCAATGTAAATGCATATTTAACCACTCTGTCTGATCATATTTGTAACTTTAAAACCAAATTTATTCCCAAATATTTCAACAAATGCTGATCATTTGTTTACACAGCCTACACGCATATTAACTATTTGCGAATTGGTTCTGTGATTTGTGGATGCATTTTATCCTCTTATAAAGGATATAATGGTGAAATCTACAATATTAATGCTACCGTGTTAGTTCACTTGGTTGGAAATCCTAATCACACATTCATAACACAAGGACAAGTAATAAATACGTTAGCCTTTGCTTGATGACCACTGTGTAAAGTACAGTAACTGAATTGATGACGGATATATTGTTTACAGTTTAATTTATCATGATGTGGTAAGGGCCTTATTTAGCAAAGAAAATCCACTCACATCTGCGAGTGATTTATATGATTTGTGATGATGTGGCAGTGTTGTGAGATTGGGACATGGCTGTTAAAAACTTATTACGGATTCATGTATCGGATTGTTGTTCATTGTTTTAGGAATTTAATATATGAAGTATCATGCAACTCGTATATAATTATGTACTATACAAATATCTAAACATTAAGCATATTCAGGAAATGAACGTTTGCCCAGTTCAATATATTATACTAGACTGCACTTGCATAATAAATAGTTTATTTTTATGCCAAACATATATTGCATGTAAATATTATTTAGAAATTCATGTCAATTATTTAAGCCTCTTTAATTATGAAATGATCAAAAGTATCATGCTTGTATCGATTTAATCTACATGGATTGATTTATCATCCTAGTCATGATTTATTATACTTTTTTAATATTTGGTTTGATTGATAATATTTGCTCGCCTCATTATTTTATATGTATTTCAACCAATATATACCTTACTAATGGTCATAACGACATATTGGTGCTAGCTTAAGATATTAGTCTTCACTAGATATTTAAAAAAGTATACAAAACTACATAAAACGAAGAGGTTTCTCTATTCTAATACTTGTAGATAGGATTTAAAAATTATATGTAATTATCATACTGATTTAGTTCAAACAATACATCAGTTTCGTTTTTAACTGAGCCTTCAGTGCCTTCAGATTCTTCGTTTGCACACCAGGGCGAGGCGACGTGGAACGAATTGCCCATTGAAATTAGACACAAAGACACAGTGGTCCCTTTTAAGAGTGCTCTTAAGAGTCACCTGTTTCGACTGCAGGGAAAAATTGTTGACCTAATCATGTTTTGTATCTGATATGTTTTCAGCATGTTTTTTTTTGTTTTCCAACTTCATTGTTTTTGTCATTTGTTCTGTAGTGTAGTCATATCAGTATTGATGGTGTAAAGCGCTTAGAGTTTCGAAAGATTAGGCGCTATACAAAGTCCTCATTATTATTATTATTATTATTATTATTATTATTATTATTATTATTATTTAATTTAAACCTGTTATCTAATATGGTAATGAATGAATTGTATAACCTGTTATTTCAAACTAATGATACAAAAAACTCAAATATATAGTGTGATCAATGTCCTGTCTACACACATTACTACAAAATAATCCTCATTTAAGGCTAATGAGATGCACGATAGATTTGATATGAAACTAAGAAATAAGCATGGTACACGAAAATAGCAGGATCGGACATATTTTGAGTAGGTGATTTGTCTTATTAAAACTGACCCATCCTATCAACTGTACTTTGCAATTAAAAACAGAACATTTGATTTACTAATTTCAAGTGTTCATCGCAGGGACAATGCTATAAATATGTCCTAACATTGCGTTGTTCTATTAACTAATATTTAATGATATGAACAGCCGTTGAGTCTATAATGTAATAACGGTAATGTGTATTAATTGTATATTCAGTAAAATAAACGGGACACAGTATATAGTATAGTTAGTACACAACATAATTACATATGGATATAACTTGTATGCTGTTGAGGTGACGATTTAACAAATTATACAATTACTTACTTCTGTCCATGTACACTATATAAATGTTTACCAGTAAAATGTTTGCTTGCTTGCCAGGTTTATTCCCAAACGCGTATTTAATTTGGAAATAATACAGTCAGTGACAAGTATATCAACATTTTCATTGGAATATTTTTGTTAACTATTTCCTCTCGCACTAGTTCATAAAACAAATTCTTATGTGAACTAGGCCTCGCTCTCGCACTCCATGTATTCTACGATCACCGTGGGTTCCGCCAAAGTGAATATGTAATAAATGGTGCCAGTAACGCACAGTCGCTAAATGGGTATCACGTGGTTTTAGCGGGTTGTCCCTATATCAGTTATGCATATGGCCCAACTTGCGCAATCAAAATTCAGTGTATACCAAAGACAAAATACATACATACAAACATACATACATACATACATACATACATACATACATACATACATTCATACATACATACATACATACATACATACATACATACATACATACATACATACATACATACATACATACATACATACATACATACATACATACATACATACATACATACATACATACATACATACATACAGAAACACAGAAACAACCATGCATGCAAATGTCAATGTATGAATTCTACCAACGTTAAAGAACGTGGCTACTTCCAACGTAAAGTTTGATACTGTTGACAAAATGAATAGTTCATTATATGTTAGAAATCGCAACCCTGTAGCTTAATAACGGACTCAATGTCATTTTGAACCACCGTGAATTCATTGATTCCGTTGATGACACTGACGGCGTATAGTGATCGATCTGCTGCTAAAATGTAAGCAGATTACTAACTGACTGTACCACTTGCGTGAACATTGTACTTTATAACTCCGTCTAAACTAACGTTATAGTGTCCAGAAAAAATCAAGTTAAATACCTACACCAGGTTATGTTCCAAATTGATTAATGATACATGAGAAAAGCTACAACAGGCTTTGTTGTTAATGGGTGATCATGTCCACGCTGTTTTTCGCAGTCTAGTATATAGGTCATCTAAATGCAAACAACACATGCGAGAAACTTAAGTTTGGTAAACAGTATTTACTGTATGAAAGTCATACTAAAGGTGTTGGCAGATCGCATCCGTGTATCACGGGTAATGTATTTGTTTTAAAATACTGCATTCATGATACAAACTATCCCAACGTGTACATAGCAAACAAAACATTTGGGTGAACTGATGTTTCCGTTCAGTTACATGGATGGACAATATGCAGGGGACGAAATTATATCCATTTGAATGATCCTGAATATATTTTCAATCACTCAACAAAACCCTCATTGTTATGACTTGTGTTGTGTGTTGGAGATCATAAGGAATAGAAATAACGTACATTGAAATCAAAACCCGGCAAGAACATTTTAAATTTACGTCGGACCAACGTAAGATAGGTGTCCTGTATTGGTTTTGGTATGTATATATATATAAGTGTTGCTCAAAATTGCTTCCATATTAAACTTTAGACATTCTAAACATAAATGTTTACATATTAAATCTTTTTACATAACATTAAGTTGCACAAATATTATTTACAGCACCTGAGTCCGGAATATTCTAGACTCAAATTTATCTTCAGAATAGACGTGAAGTCGCCATTGGAATGCGTCACATCAAGATTGGGTAAATATGTGTATAAATAGGGATTTGAGAAACAAATCTTAAATTCCGGGTATGTACCTGTGCGTGTAATCCATTACCAGGGTCTGCAAGTGTGTTGTTGATATCACACATGTTTTGAAAAGGATTACTTAAAACACAAGTAAAGGTGTTCGAAATGTATCCTAATCTTAAAAGTGAGTTTGAAGTATAGTACAACATGGGAAATGGGAGCTCTTTCCATGTCGAGTTTGACTCTGTTATAATTTCCTCCATATTATGTGTTGATAGAATTAATCAATATTTTCTGTATATATTTATATTTTTCTGTGTTGCAAAACACTGCTTCAAAACGATAGAAATATGATCCTTTACAGAGAACGATTTATATTGGTTAGTTTTAACACTTTTTAATAATGTGTATGTTTGACAGGATGTGTGACTTCCAGCAAATAGAACATAAACATAATTTTCGCTCTTTTGTTACATGGAAGGAATATTAGATGTTAATAATATGTAATAGGTTTAATGCCCAGTGCATGCAATGGACAACGAAGATGATGGCGAGAACAACAGCAACAAGAAGATGAATATAATCATCTAATATATCCTGGTGAACCTGCCTTAACGTCTTCAGCATACTGAATGAAATACACGTATTTCTGGTTATCGAAGATAGACACATTTGCGAGTGTACGTTTATGAATGTTTTCAGTGATGGATATGTGATTTTGACGCCCCTTGTTTGCTGTCTGATTTTATGCATTTCCCTGCACCAAACAAAGCCTTTTAATGAAACTCTTGAACGACTTGAACGCCCTCTACTGACAACAACTAGAGATTCAACTCGTACCAAGAATAACATTCATATTGTAATACTATAACATACGCCGCCGTCTGAATGTTTCCGTTCTAAGCAGTCATATGTATTTTATGTCTAACGGGCAAACTACAATTATGTGTTTGTGTTTGACAGGGGTGTAAAAACTGTTGCGCTAGCAGTCGATTTGAGTTGGATTTTAGTTTGACTTATTCACCGTAGGAGACTTTGGTAGCATTTTTTATGACAGAAGATCTGATGAGCTTTTTAGGTCTTTACATCAGTTGTATGTTTTTACTTCTACACATTTTATAACTGTTAACAATTGGACGTTTAAAACGTAACACTCAAACTTGTTACGAAGACTAAGTACAGAATAATAGAGGCGGAAGAGAATAGAACATGCAAAAGTTATATGTGTTTCCAACGAATATTTGATTATATTTTCTAAATATTACATGAATTGTTTGTTTCTTTAATGATTCATTTTTACACATAATATTAAATATTGTTGGACTTCTACGTTTTGAAAGTAAACCTTTTCTAAGATATAGAAGAAAAATCCAATTGACGTCGACAAAGAAAGGAAAGTGTATTTTTTGTGTTTTGCATTTTGTTATGAAAAACGGCTATACAAAAAATATTGACATACATAATTAAGTCAAAATAACAGCTACATTCATACTCGAGTTCAAAACATAGAGGTTCCGTCGAAAAGATAATACTATTTTATATTTTGAACAGCGTTTAAACTACCAAATGTATGCACATTCGTACGGTTGATGGAATAATATAGCGTGTTCAAATGAATGCCACGGAATATGAATGTGTTCTCGTTCATGCAGTTTTATTATTTTGCTGTGTTGTTTTGTTTATTCTTTGTTAAAATTGCCTTTATGCATCAGTACATTTGAAGAGAAAAGCATATTATAATCAAATAATATAGTTATGCTCAATTTAATAAGTTAATAACTACTGATTCTCGAGACCAGAGTGTCCTGATTGAAAACCATTAACTATACAATACATGATATTGGCAGTATTAAAAAAATGAGAGATGTTCAATAAATAAGGCACGCAAATGTCAGTCAACTTAGAAAAGAGAAGACAAAAAGAGTTCTGCATATATCTACAAAATAAAATCCTGACAAAACATTTAACGGAGGCATCAATATAAATAGTTTTCATTTGATTAAAAACGTATTATCCATTTTATTAGCTGCACCTTTACAATACTATTGTAGTGACTACCCCAGATTTCAAAAAGCATAGATCAAGTGACTTGTTAGAGATTATTGGTCTAGAATATTCAGCGTCAGGCATGTGACTGTATACATAATGAAGAAGTGCATTTGTTACGTTCATGTCTTGCTTGATTTGTATATTATAGCATTATTAACTCTAACATTAGGCATTTGAAATAAGTGCTTTCACTTTCCAACTTTTAAATTTGTACACTGTAGTATCTGTATGTAGGTGTGCTGTTTAAGACTGGTTTCCATTATCAGTACATTGTCTGCACATCCGGCGTTGATGTTCAGCCGCCATTGCTAGGAACATTTCTTAGTTTGGACGAACATACTATTCGAGCGGAAAAACCAGTTATGAGTGCAAGGATGACCCATCAATAATGTAGTGTCGACCAAATGCAAAATACAATTAACTGTCATCAATGAAAGTTTTAACAAAGGATTCGCACAACTTTGACTTCAACTGCATGCACATGTATTGTCATTTTCGTGTGCAAGTCCTAACAGACAACTAGTCATGGTTTGGAGAGTTTTCAGGAAAGTTATTGTTGGAGCTAATACCACATTAATGTTACACATAAAGAACGTATTACTGGTTATGTCAATCTTTTAATGTTATGGTTTCATTTGAAAGGTCTTTCACATATTTAAAAGTGTTATCGGTTTTCAACTCTGTAAGCTCACCACCGTTATCGTTTCATGCGCTGAACAAAAGTCGATAGACAGCAACGTACTCTAGTCATCAAGGGAATGAATTACACAGTAAAGTGTCAAAGATCCAAACCGCATTCATTTAGTGTTGCAAACCATATCTCTGGTGGGCGACGGACATATCGCTAGTACTCTGGTGTAATACGAACACTCTCAGTGTCCGACATTACAATGATGTCAAACGGTTACGGTTGTCAGAAACGCTCAGAACAATGTGAGCTTGAATTTAAAATAATCGTATCTCAAGCGCATATTTCACACAAAGACGTCACAACGCTGCAACCGACGTATTACCTGTCATTATACATGTTTTCCATTTGCTACAGGTATGTAATCTATATTTACTTCAAAGCGTGTGCAACCATGCATCAGTGATCAATTACAGATTGATTGCCCTAATTCATTCCCACAATATATTGTTATTCAATTGAGTTTTGATCTAAATAGGGCAATTTACAAGCAAGGAGACAAACGATAGTTTCATTATATTTGTATTTGATTTTACAAACTTTCTATTGAGCATACAAGTCAAAGTAATACTATATTATACAGTTATAATTGGCTTTATTCAAATGAACCTAAACAATAACATGCACAAATTAAATGCGTATGCGGTTACACTTGAAACGTGTCGAGCAATTGGCAAACTCGTGCAAGTATAATTTGCATGTGCAAAATTATTTGGTAAGTTTTGCATTGTTGTTACTTGAAAAACTTTAGACAGGTAGGCGCTGTAAATGACTAGAGAAATAAACAGATGGCTAAAACCAAGCATAATTGAATGTACGATTCCTAGCGGAAACAACGTATGCAAAACAAGACTTTACGACAGGTAGCGGAGACAACGCATACAAACATGAGTTTACGACTTTTACATTATTTTTTAGAATACAACACAAAGTAGTCAATTTCTGCAAGAATCTCAACTACAAAAAATAGTTTAATTTGGTTATAAAGTGCACATATTGCCACTGAAATAAAGAAATTAACATGAGATTGTAATTATAGACCTAACTAAATACTTCATTGTTACAATTGTATGCAATGATTGTTAACACTTATATACGCTCCGGATGAGCCACATGCTGATTACGTCACACATGGAGATCAACAACGCTGTTTAAACAACTAGGTACCTCACCAAGAAACCTAACATAACTACTTAAATATGATATTATCAGAGACTCGTGTGTGTATTGTTTGCGTTTTCAAACGAAAACGTCTGTATAGATACAGACCTGAAAGTTTGAAACTTCGGCGCCTCCTCTGTTTTAGCTGCCGCACCATCACCAATACGAGTAACAACTTTAATGGGAATGACTATAAATAAACCGAACAACCAAGGATATGAATGAACTGACGACATAAAAAATAACCGATATGTTATATTATCTTAACCGGTTCTAGATGACGATGATAAAGGATCATCAGTGTCTTCATACAACGTAATTCTATTTTGGAATGAATAGCGATGTTTTATCAGCCTTTACAAGTACAGCATCAATGCTATTGATAGTTCAAGTTTAATATTGACCATTACGCATACATGATGAGTCTTTAACAGCCACTTGATGATGCTGCACAGTTACTGACAGACCATTAGATCAACTGGGAACATCATTCAAATATCGAGCTCCAAACATTTTTTATCCATGTAATGATGCGGAATGTAAAGACACATACTCCTCGACACAAATACATCAATTATATTAAACAAACACCATTATTTTGAAAAGGAAAAAAAAAGCAATGGGACCAGTAATAAGCAAGGACGCAATTTAAAACTCCAGCGGGAAGGCAATCACTGTGACAAGCACAGACGTTATCAATACGTACGCTTCGTGCACGTATACAATGCTAACCTGTATATACATTGTTGTTGCTCTTGTTGTATGGTTTAACGCCATTTTCAGCACAAGATAGGCTATACATGGCGGCCAGTATAACTGGTGGAGGAAGAACTTAGGAAAAACTAAGAAATCACCATCAACCCAAGAGAAGCTACCGGCCAGCTTTCTCACATACCCACATAAAGCCGAGACTGAAACTCGAACCAACGCAGAGTTGAAATGGCAGTGATCCGTAACGGTGAGCTCCTTAGACCACTCGGGGCCCCCTGGATACATTGTAAAACACACAATACTATTATTAACAAAAGAACTGAGATGGAACCGCAAATTTACCGGCGTGAGCTCTCGATTTGCGCGTATCGCAACCAAGGCGATATTTCTTTAAGCAAATCGAATTTAACCCAGGAGCTAAAACAACACGATGCAGAGCCGGTATATGAATTACGTTAAGTGCACATTAGCCAGTACGTATTTTTCCCGGAATTCTAATTAGGTCAAAAAGCGGAAAAGGTGTCGTATGTAAATAATAGTGGATGATCTTTACATATAAATATATTAGAGAACGGAATTCGTTAGAATAACGTTAAGATTACCATATATACTATATCAATGATACAATACACATAACACATTACGAATACATGTCCTTTTTATGCATATGAGAGAGTACACTTTTCAGTCTGCAAACCATAAGGAAACTTTAGAAAGAGTTTTACGACTTTGAGGTCTTAAACTAATTTAATGAAAGAAACAAAACTATCATGCTTAGTACAATTCAACCAATGATTTATATTCCTAGAATACAAAGTTCAAATATAATGCGATAATAGTCTTAGATGGACTGATGTAACAACAGTATTGATATCTCATAAATAGCTATTCGACGATATCACTGAATGACTTCACAATCATCCTAAAGTAGTGATTTATTCTTAAATGACAACGTGCACATACATCTCTACATGACCTTAAAGTAGCAATAGCATTTCCCTAACCAAACTTTAATAGCAAACTGCCCCTAACTATAACCAAATTCTTTTCCAAAATCCTTCCAAGATGGAATTAAATTATAGGTCTTTAATTCCATCCTAAGTAAACATAAATGTATAGATTACAAGAAAAGAAGAACACGATGATAGTCAGGAGTACATCATGATATTACCTGCTTATTAAGATAAATTTTGCAATATTATTGCTAAGGATTGTTTATCAAACCTTTGTTATTCACTGCATTGTTTTCATTAATCCGTATATTAGTTATAGCTGTATTGTAACAATAACACAAGCAGCAGACGGGGCGAACCTCACAACTTTCCGAGCGTCGATTCGGAAATCTGAGGCTTCTGCCAAATAGTAAAAAAAATGGCGTCTATTCGATAAAATAAGATTTCCTTATATACGCCAACGTCGTTGTCATTCGCCCTGTCTGCTGCTGGAACTTTCAGTTCTGGTTAATAATTCTTTTACGAGTTCAACCAAATATTTGATCGAGTCCGATACGATATCGTGTCCGAGGATCATGTAAATTTATTGTTATAAATCCGTGCGGAGTCGACTGAGCGTTACTAAAGCAATTTTTAAATTGATTGAAGTCCATATCAGAACACCATGTCTGCCAAATATTTCTAATAGTATGAGTATCAACGCCGTTAAATACACACAGTAAGTTACAGTTGTCTCTAATCACTTTTGGAATCTGAGTGTATCGTTGAGTGACATATATCACGTCAGTGTTTTTGTGACGCCCACGGGAAAATATTCTAGCTGGGTTTTGTTGATTGTCTAACATCACATCGTCGTATACGACTAAATTGTTAATGTTCCCATCAAGGTCATCCACGGATGGCGCCTCGTCAATATCAGTTATAAAATCAATGGCGTTTTCACCCTTAATTTCTGATGCATTCTCGTTAAAATCTTTTAGCACTTCATAGCATCGTTGATCATCTACGCTAGGAGCAACTAAATACAACTTATCCCATTTCATCCATCTCATTATTAAATTGAGCAACAATTGCGTTTTACCGGATCCAGATGGCCCGATTATAATTGCGCGGATAGAGTTTGGTAGCACTGCATGATGCTTAACCGGTTCTCTTGTTTTGGTCGCTGAAAAATCAATTATATCCATATCTCTATACATAAATTATGGATCTATATTGTGTGAAGTGTAAAACGCGTACTGGCACAGATGACTTGACGACGATTACAAATAGAAATAACCGATCAGCGCTTTCTGGTAAATGCGTGCAATGTGGTACAAAGAAATTTAGATTTGTGTCTATGAGATCTGCAGGAAATGATGATTTAAAAAAAAACGAGGAGGTGATATCGCAGCCAAATTTGCAAAGCTCCCTGGAACCCCATGGGCAAAGTACCCGGGAGAAAAGCACCTTCCAGGATATAGCTACTGTGGTCCCGGAACACGATTAGATATCAGACTTGATGATCAAAATCAACCCCGATCCGGCGAGTATCTGATAAACGCTATTGATAAGGCGTGTCATGCTCATGATGTTGCATATAAAGCAGCAATCTGCAAAACAGGCATCTCGCGGATGTGAAATTAATTCATGCGTTAAATGCTATTCCTGATAAATCTTTCAAAGAAAAGTTGGCTTCGTGGTTGGTAAAATCAGCTATGAAAGGCAAATTGATGATGGGTGCTGGTAATTAATAATATGGAATCTATTTATTATTCTCCGAGAGGAAACTGGCGGGGTAGCGCTGCAATCAATAAACTTGCCAACGCCGCAAAAGTGAAAAAGGCCACTGCGGCTAATTGGTTATCCAAACAGGCTATATGGCAAATTTATCTACCGCGTCCTAAACAAATCAATTTCTGGCATTTTGATGTTACTGTACCCAATGAAGTTCATCAAGCTGATTTATTGTTTTTACCACATGACAACGGTTACAAATACGCACTAACCGTAGTTGACGTTGCGAGTCGATACAAACAAGCGGAACCGCTAAAAACAAAATCATCACCTGAAGTTTCTTATGCATTTGAAAAGATTTATCGACGAGGCCTACTACGCTGGCCAAATTTGTTACAAGTTGATCCTGGCAAGGAATTTCAAGGTACTGTTTTATCAGCGATGAAACATCATAATGTCACCATACGACGAGGGCACACTGCGCTACATCGCGATCAGGCAATTGTTGAACGATTTAATCGGACTCTTGCTGAACGGTTATTTGGATATCAATACGCGAAGGAGTTTATTCAGGATAAAAGATCCCGTGAATGGGTTAAGAGATTACCAGCTGTGATTACCGCGCTCAATAACGAGATTACTCGAACAATTAACATGAAACCTGTCAACGCGATTAAGAAAGCGTCTATACCAAAAATGGAAATCCAAGGAATTTCACAAAAAGATTTCAAAGAACCAATTCTTGGTAGTAATGTCATTGTTAGGTATTTATACGAACCAGGAGAGCTTGAGGGTGGTAAAAAAAGAGCTACCGATCCTATTTGGAGCGTCACTACGCATAAGATATCTACTATAACACGATCTACGGGTAGACCAGCAATCTATAAACTGGATTCAACTGCTCCTCAGCGAGGATTTACTCGACAACAACTACAGGGAATCCCAGAGGATACTCAATTACAACCGCGTGGTCTTAACTAGCACCCCTTCGTCTGTTGCACTCAAGACAAGTCAGCATCACATTGTTTCTGATATGACCGAGACTGTTATTTTTTCTGTCTACGGTAAATTGGCGAGGATCTTTATCCGAATACTGCCAACGCATTATACAATTGCAACTCGCGCAGTGATTATTCTGTTGTTGTTTCAGCGTAATTATTAATTCAGCATCAATGTCAAATTCTCTATTATTTTTTTTATCCTGTTGTTTATAACCAGAGAGTTTTTTTCTGATTATATCCTTGACGTTGTCGGCGCTGATTGTAGTGTTATTATCGTCACCAATGATTTCATCATCGAAAACAATTCTTCGAAGCTGATTTATTCTTCGTACTCTGGATACTGCGAGATAGACTAAATTCGACCATTCGATGCGATTATTTACCATCCAAACAATTGTGTCTGTGATAGTCAATCCCTGTGAAGAATGTATCGTTGCTGCGTATCCTAGCGTCCACGGTGATTTATTAACACGCAATGCATCTTCAACGGCGCTGATATCAACCAGCACAATATCATTTAATACGAGAATTTGTTTTTCAAGCTGTCCTGGAATATCAACTTCTATATTCTGTTTTCGTGTATCCGAAAGCCTATAACACAACGGTACTGGAAGTGTTGCAAATTTTTCTTTATGCAATTTAAATAACTTCATCTGAAGTGTGTCTCTGACTATTTTTCTACTTGCAATTATCAAATCGTTTGGTCTCCACGTTTCCCAAAAATCTTTTAATGGAGTTTCTGAAATTATTTCACGCGCTATTTCACATTGGATTTTATCCGGTTGTAATCTAATTAGCGCTTTGAACTCGCGTAATTGTTCATCAAGTGATCTATAATCAGTGGTAATTTCTTCATAGTAGTCTACAGAACCCTTTAGCCATTCATGTGGAGATCCACCGATAAATGGTGGTGGTTGGCCGTGATCACCGCACATGACGACTTTTGTGTTTTTGTTTAACAACCACTCGAGAAATGTTTGTAATACATCTAATGACACTGTGCATATTTCATCCCAAATTATGATTTCAGGAATGAATTTATCACCCATACGCTCAGGAGTCCATTTGTCACCCTTCCATCAAAAAAACTGTGATAAGTACAGGCATTTACCCCTCGTTGTTTCATCTCTCTGGCGAGTCTGTGAGTTGGTGTTAACACAATCATGTTTGACCGACGATATAATTCAATTGCACGAGTTGTCTTTCCTGACCCACCACAACCGTTTAAATTAACTGTCTTGTATCTACATACTGGATCTAATATCGATGGCGCGTTAGATAATTCTGATTGAATCTAATCACACTTTAAGTATTTTTCATCCCTTGTAACATCTGCCGATTCACAATACTCATGTAGCGTTTCCTTTTTAAATCTCCAACATCCCCACGCTTCCTCCTGGGATGTGAATTTAGCTACATCTGATTTATATTTCTCGTGGATATACATAGAATCAGTGGCTACTCTTACTGCGGTATTAGGAAATCTATTTATCATCGAAAATAAATTGATAGAAGCATAAGCTAGCATAGAACTTCTCAAATGCGTATATTGTTTAATATATCCATCACAGTAGGTAACAACTGTACCCAATTTCTCACCATTGGATAGAAAAGCATCCTTACGGGATACAAGTTTTCCCTGTTTCGTTAAATCCGTTACAATAAAATCGTATTCAGCGACGTCTATGATCAACCTCGAAGAATATTTTGCATTGTCGTATCTTCCACCTTGGGTAAATTTACCGATTATTCTTCGTCCAAAATCTTTTGCTTGTCCGCTTTTAATTTCAAATAACTTCTTAGACCAATTCATGATTTGTTCTTCACTGAAATTCGAAGAATTTTCATCTGGAAACTGTTTTCGCTGTTCGCTAATTATACGATCTAGATCGGGTTGTGGTAGCCAAACTTCTTTCTGAGCTCGATAGGATATAATAGCTTCGGAAACAATCAACGATATTAGCATACCACAATCAATCATATATCGTAGTAACACTATTGGCATCCAGGCCTTTTCAGATATATGTCTACCAATCCAAACATAACTACACGAATGTAACCCTGTAGCGAATTCGAATGATATCACACGAGCGAATCCGGTTAAATCAAAATCAGGTAATGGTCCATTAATCGCAACACGAGTCATTTCATGCGTGGGGTGTCCAAATCGTTTAAAGTACTCAGCACATTTCCCATACCCGAGAAAACTTCCAGGATAACACGCGGATATATCAATTGAAATCATACCATCACGATGGTATTTCGTATTCCACAGTCCTCCATGACCAAATTCGATGCAACTCAATTTAACGTCCTCGAGAAAATCACTTCGTGTTGGACGCCATGAGTTTTTTTCTCTTGCGAAGTGAGCTACCACTGATGGAATAGTAAAACTATCCGTGAGTAGTTTTTCATGAAAACTCTCCGGTGAAAAATCACTAGCGATTTTTCTCATTCTGTTATCTAATTTTTCAACGCGATATAATTCACCATTTGGTCTTACAAATTGATCAAATCCTATTTCGGGATCTTCATCACTTCTAAGTAACCACACTGACACAGGATCATCTTTACACAACGCATGAATAGCATCGAATAATTTCTCTTCATAGAAAACATCCCCGATGAACTCCCCGGAAAATTCCGGGGGATATATCTCACGGTTCGTTCTCGTGGAAATGTAGTTACTGCAGCCGTCCACGCGTGTTCGTTATGATCAGTAATTTGTATTGGCGCTCCTTGTAATTTATATTTCGGTTCGTGTAATACTTCTCCGGTTATCGTCATAACGGTTATTGGGAATCTTAATGATGTTTCTAATTTAGCTATATCAGAAATCTTTGCACCGTGCTGTTTCACCGTCAGTTCCCATTCGATTATTTTCCTACGTCGCAGATCAGTTAGTTTATTTCCTCGGGATGCATTTGTGAAGTGTTCCATTACCCGTGTTGCTACACAATTTAGTGAACTAGAATATTTCATAGGAGCTAGTTTTGCAATATCGGGTTTATCATTTAACATATATATCCCATAAACAATTGCTGTTACCGGATAAGATCTCTCGTAGTATGGTTTGTCAATTCCAGTTAGAATTCCTGGTTTGGAATCTCTACTTACAATGACAGTTTTTTTTATCCCTGAGAATCGGTTCAAATTTATCCCTGATAATCCATTCGCCGCCGACTTCGATAATGAATTTTATTCGAAAAAATACTTCTGTTGGGAATTGCGTTTGGATTTTACACCCTTGGATTTCCAACCCGTTGGCGAGCCAAGATGTGAAATTATCTCAGCTGCTCTTTCATCGTTCATAGTAGCATCGATGTTGGGTACATTGACATCATCATTGATAATTCGAAATGTCGACCAACAGTATGCTGCACCGTCTCGGTAGAATTCATTAAAACACTCCCTGATTTTACTTTGTATAGTTCTATCACCGATTAGACGTTTTGGTGTATCAGAGACTCTATCAAGATTGAATTTAGTATTTTTCCAGGGTTTAATTTTTGATAATCTTTGGAACTCCTTATCAAGATTGAATTTAGTATTTTTCCAAAGATTAATTTTCGATAATCTCTTGAACTCATTATCGAGATTGAATTTAGCATTTTTCCAGGGCTTGATTTTCGATAATCTCTTGAACTCATTATCGAGATTGAATTTAGCATTTTTCCAGGGCTTAATTTTCGATAATCTCTTGAACTCATTATCGAGATTGAATTTAGCATTTTTCCAGGGCTTAATTTTCGATAATCTCTTGAACTCATTATCGAGATTGAATTTGGCATTTTTCCAGGGCTTGATTTTCGATAATCTCTTGAACTCATTATCGAGATTGAATTTAGCATTTTTCCAGGGCTTAATTTTCGATAATCTCTTGAACTCCTCCATGTTATAATTAAAACAAGTATTTAAATAGAAAAATATAGTATAATGAATCACTGCAAGTGGCTTATGATTGGATCAACAACCCCGTGTAACAAGTCATGCAGAAGCGAATTCTGTGGGTATCATATGCAAAGCGTGAGAAACGGTTCAAAAGGTCCTCTCCCATGCCTCCGATGTGGGGTGGGCGTCAGGGGAAAATCACAATTATGCCTCAGTTGCGGCGGAAAACGATACAGGGAACTAAAACGCTATTATGACAAACGAATCAATGACTCGTTCAATGACAAAGTCATCAAAACCCCTCAAGATTATATCCAGAGATTTATAATAAATTAGACAAATAGTATTATTATACAAATGAGCCAAGATTTCAGACCTCATCCAGTGCTTGTTAATTACGATGGTGTTGTCAGGCACCGCAGACTAAAAGAACCGGTTGGATGGGTAAATAATATGGGATACTTGATGTTTACAGCTGGGAGGAAGAAGTATCTCAATCACAGAGCCATCTATGAAGCATTTTACGGATTAATCGAAGACGGATTTGTGATTGATCACATGAATGGTGTGAAGACTAATAATTGTCTTGTGAATCTTCAAGCCGTCTCACAAAGTCGGAATACAAAATTAGGGGGAACTGGCAAATACGCAAAACGACCTAGGGGGGTCAAATCGTTTGATTTAGAAAATATTGAAGAGAGAAACATTCAATAAATAAATGAAGCCAGTAGATACTTTGACATTTGTGGGGCTTCAATTCGATTTGGTGCAGAAAATATAATTAAAACTGCTCTGTCTAACAAAAATGGTCATAAAATAAAATTAGTATACACCTAAAACGATTCAAGGGAGATAAATCCTTTATGGATAAATCCGCTGCAACTCGCACTCTACCTACTAAGTTCCCTTGTATTATGACGTCAAGGGAATTGTGTCGTCTGCTCTTTACCTGTATACCTTGACTAGGCGCCGCACACGTGACTGTAATGGGGAAAATAGCATAGCTTCAGTAGTTGTATTTTTAGAAAAAGGTTTTAGAAATCCTTTTATTGTCGCTTGGGCTAAAACTGCATTATTTATAAACAGTTGTATTTATTTAGACCATTTAGTACAGAATCCATCGCAATACCTATGTTAGCTCAGCCGGAAATACTAGTGTTTCTCATTCATTGACGTAGGTGGGCGTGGTTAAAATTCCTCTGTATACAGCTCTTTGTGATTTAATCGATAAATGTACTCGTCTAGCTTGGGGCTTTCGAAGGCAAATTCCGACCGATCAAAACTAACCAACGCCATTAACACGGGCGTGTGGTTGTCTTTTGTCAATCATGCAACCGGGTTAATATAGTTTGGTTGCTTTTGATTGGTTGGACTGGCCGTAGAAAATCTGCCCCGTCGTTTCATGTTTGTGCTGTCTTGTGCCGTCCCACATCATTACCATCCAATCGTTTCATTGAATTATAATCCATCCTTAATTAAGTTAATTAAGTATATGTTACGCCTACAATCTGTCACAACACTCGAGTGAAGATATATATGGCATTGTGCCGTCCCACATCAATCGTTTCATTGAATAAATACCATCCTTAATTAAGTATATGTATGCCTAAAGTCTGTCACAACACTCGAGTGAAGATATATATGGCATTGTGCCGTCCCACATCAATCGTTTCATTGAATAAATACCATCCTTAATTAAGTATATGTATGCCTAAAGTCTGCCGCAACACTCGAGTGAAGATATATATGGCATTGTGCCGTCCCACATCAATCGTTTCATTGAATAAATACCATCCTTAATTAAGTATATGTATGCCTAAAATCTGCCGCAACACTCGAGCGGAGACATATATGGTATTGTGCCGTCCATTAATTAAGGTAATTAAGTACATGTATTATGTCACCTCAAGCATATCTTCTGGGCGGTCTAAGATGATGTTTGTCACCTTAGGCCTCCCGCCGGAGATGTATGTTTCGGGTTACTTTGGGCTTACATGGATGCGAAGGCACCCAAGGAGTTCCAAAGATATATGTTGTCACATACCTCTGGGTCTCTTTCACGTTATTTGACGCGGAAGGGGTTTCCAAATGGGGGTTTCAGTACAGCATATACATGGACTTAATTAACTTAATTAAGTTTTTTTTAATAATTAGAAATACAGTATACTATATTTATATAAAAATATAAATAATGGATATCAAAGATGTAAATTCTATAATTGCTGAAATTTCAATCTTAAAAAATAGCGGGGTAGTATTATCTAAAGATCTCGACGCTGACAAGATTACCTCGGAATATGAAGACATTGAGTATCAGTCTAGTAGGGGTCGTTATGTTTTACCTAAAATGTACAGACTCGTGAAGGGAATTCAAAAGTCCATCTATACTTGTTTGTACGGTAACGATATTGATGTATTTATAACGCTATTTAGCACCGTTGAAACAATACGTCAAAAGCTCGGCCAAGAGTATCAGCGACGAGCTGAAATTAGTTCTAAGGTTCGTGATCTTAGAAAAATATTAAACGAGGAGCGACCCGTATCCTAACCACGTGAGCGTTACTAGAAAAAAAATTATTTTTTTTTAGCGTTTTTTGTAACTATATAGGATTTTCTCCTGAAATGATACTAGTTTGGGTTTACTCATGCAGCTATGTGCGTACTGGATGATCTGGTCGTGGTAGCAAGTAATCACCGCGACGCCTCCATTTTCACGTAGTTGTTGTTGTTGCCGCGTCGTTAATAAAAATCGTTCATTTCCGTTTTCAGATATTACAATTTTGAAACCCTCAGCGATGTTGTTTCTGAAACATTCGCGGATAGCGTCGTACAGTTTAACCTTGTCGGAGATGGATACGTTAGCTTGATGGTACATTATTTAATAACTCAGCTTTTAATTGTGATAGTTTTACATTTGAAAACTCAGTTCACAAACACTATATGGTAGGTGAATCGCTTACAACTAGATTAGCCCGAGAGCGGCTAGCAGCAATTAAAAAGTTTATACCGGTTCGAGACAGAGTTCGCGAGAAACTTCAACAACGACAACAAGCGCAGACTGACTTTTCTGTGTCAAGTGAACAACTGTTTACTCCGATAACAAGTGCGACCAAAGATGTGAAAAAGTTAACTGAAGCAGCGATATACGGAGATATTCCTGAGCGAGAACGAGCAAAGAAGGCGCCGCTGCTTGATACGCTTGAAAAAATTGCAGCAGAGACCGAACAAACACGCGCAGGGATACAACAGCTATCTAGTGATATAAAAACTCAACGAGAAATTGAAGAACTCGAAGAAGAACAACAAGGTGCAGCTGGAGGAAAAGACTACTCACCTGAGAATATATTTACAGCCGAAACATTAAATGAAATTAGAGGAATCCGTACGGATCCCGAATTAGCTGATTTTGCTAGAGAAAATTTTCCAAAGGGTAAAAGAGAGCATTTATTAAAAGACGAGTTTAAAAATTTTATAAGAGGTACATACACTTGGGCATAAAAAATATATTTAGCGAAACACGGCGGGGATAAAATCAGAGCGTCGCAGCACCCTGGCTATAATAGCTTTCTAGCTGCGGTTAAAGGCGGTCTACAACCACCACGTTATACGGAGGATACAATCCCGGAAGAAATAGACATAAAAGCAGAAGCCGGGTCTAAAAAACAAGCGGAAAAGGATATTCAATTAAAAATCTTTTGGATTTCAACGCTGGAGTCTTTGACTCTACCGTGACATGTCCTGGTAACATCCTCAGTGATATATCACGGTTAGAGGTTCTCATCGGGGGGAAACGAGCCGGAAACAACTCTCCGGAAATAATTAATGAAGCAGCTGATATCTGTAGACGATTATTTGCCGGCGGTATCATGGACATTAATGTATATCGAGAACTCATTGCTGAATTAGTTGAAAATCACAAAGACGCTCATGGTTATGATGAAAATTCCATGGATTTTAGCGATTAATTACTAATTGAAAAACTACTAGTTTTATAACAAGATGATTATACACTACAACCATGATAAACCCGTAAACGTCTACGTGGTGAACTCACGATTGCCTGTTTATAGAGCATATTACGGAGATGGTCTCGGCAGTACCATCGCGGGGTTATTTACAAGAATAGCCCCAAAAGTGGCGCCGCTAGCTAAACAATTATCAATGAAAGCCATTGATGTAATTCGTGATAAGGGAATCAATTTCGTTGGAAATCTTGCCGGAAAGGCATTGTCTGCCGCGAAAAATAAAATAGCATCATTGGTGCGAAAGAAACCAGGAATGACTAGGTCGATGGTGCTGCCATCAACTACAGTGATGCCTGCAAAAATTAGCAAAGCAATAAATAGTGCAGTGGAAGAAAAACTAGCGCAATTGACTTCGTCAATAGTGGCTGCTTCGGTGACTCCGTCGCCATTGACAGCTTCACCGGTAACAGATAGCGCTATCATGAATGCGATAGCAGGAAGTGGTTTGAAACGAAAACAAAAACGACGATGATTATAAAGAGTTTCGCAATTGAAAACACTAGTATATTAATAAAATGTTTAAACGAACAGCTGACCCCGCGTTTGATATGGAAGCCCCAATGCGCAAAGATGATTCCGTCCGCGATTATCAATACTATTCCTATCATGCAATACAACCCGACCTACGATCGCGAATTGAACTACAAGTTCAAGATACCAGTAAATACTTTTTGCCATGTGAAGCATTTATTGAAATCGAGGGAAAACTCGTAACAAATGTTGCAGCTGATACCCCATTTGCAGATAACACAAATGTCCGAGTTGGTTTTGTTAATAACGGCATAATGGCGTTATTTGACAGTGCAAAATATCTCATTGATGGAAAAGAAATTGAATCAATAGACCGTGATGTTGATGTTGCAACAACAATAATCGGACTAGCAAGATACTCCGATGATTATACAAGATCGGCTGGTCCGTCTATGATGTTTGCAAAAGATACTACTGATAACGCTGACCACCTTCAATACATTAAAGTGTTAACAGCAAGAGATAATGCAGAAGCCGATCAACAAGAAGCAGCTAATCCAGAACGTCGAACCAGACCCGGAGCTGCGTTTGATATTCTCGGAGGTGTTAATGATAATTTCAATCTAGGGTTTGCAACACGAGTAGCAACGTTGCAAAGACCACAACGATATTTTTCATCTGCGATTCCACTCCATCACATATTTGGATTCTGCAGAAATGTCAGAAAAGTCATCTATGGAGCCAAACACACAATCGCGTTAGTGCGAAAAGGTGATGACAACGATGCAATTTGGCGTACTGGTGCCGTTGATGGTAAAGTTGTTTTGAGTAAAATAGTATTGTGGATGCCAGTAATGACCCCATCAATTACCACGGAAGGGCGGCTGCTCTCATTTATGGAAACAGGCGGCAAATCATTGTTGAGTTGGTTATCAGTGACCACGGATATTAAACTGGATGATGTTGATGGTACATTTACATGGCACTTGGCATCAAAACAAGGCGTTTCAGCTCCACGTCATATATTTATAGCGCTGCAGAATCAGAATCGAAAAGGCTCCCAAGAACGCAGTCATATGATATTTGATCAATTAGGAGTCAAGGAGGTTTCACTGAGAATAAACGGACAACAAGAACCAACCGAGGATATACAACTTGATTACAACAATAACTATATAGCACGTGTGTATCATCGGATGCTGTCATATATGGGTCGTGATCAAAATGTTGATACTGGTTTACAAATATCGCAACTCGATTTTAAGAAATTGTATCCTATTTATTACTTTTCGCTGGAACATCTTGATTTAATGAGACAATCCGTCGTTGACATACATTTTAGGGCTCGTATAACTCCTGGTGGTGTTAATTATAGAGCGGTTGCTGTCATTCTCAGCGACAAATCAATGTTGTTAGAAGGGGTTGGCGGACAAATGAGACTTCTTGATGCACCAGTGGAAAATATGTAAATGAAACTTAAAGAGTTTCCAATTAGATCAATTGAAAGCATAAATGTGTTTTACAATAAAATGACATATAGTGTTCTTAGCGTCAATCTGACTGATGGTCAGGTCAAGAAATTGCGATCAAAATCCGCTAAAGAATGTGGAACAACAATAACGTTGAAACCAGCGCAGATGTCCCGCGGTACACATAAAATATCATTGACGGATCGTCAAATAAAACATTTCAATGATGCAATGAAAAATAAGCGAGGAGTTCAAATAGAATTTTCAAAGGCTGCAATCACGAACATGATAAAATCAGGTGGTATATTTCCATTATTAGCTGCAATACCAGCATTGATTGCAGCGGTTGCCCCAGCGGTGGCGAAAGTGGCGGCGTTAGGGGCCGTTGGGACCGCGACAGGGATGGCGTTGAAAATGGCAACTGGACAGGGTTATAAAAAAAAGGGAAAGGGTCTAAGACCACCAGGAACCCCGTATTCATGGTACAGCGGAAAGGGTCTAAGACTACCAGGAACCCCGTATTCATGGTACAGCGGAAAAGGCCTGAGACTAGGACCGGTTTATTAGTTCAGGAATCTTCGATTGAGGAACCGATGGTTGTGGAATCTTTGATTCCTATGTCAAATTTTGATTTACTCGATGCCGCTAAAAAACTCGCGATTAAAAATTGCAGAGGTGTCTTTATGAAAGATCAATTGCCACATCAACCAAACAACACTGAAACTGGAATCATTAATTTAGATAACAGCACCGGACCAGGAACTCACTGGGTTGCATACGCTATTGATCCACGTGGGATTGTCTATTTCGATTCATATGGGTTAGCTCCGCCAAGCGAGTTTATGCGTTATATAAAAACTTTTCCAATGAAGACTTGGTATTCTACGCTACCAACACAACAAATGAATGACCCACCAATATGCGGCAGTGAAGTATTAAATGTCCTTAACGCTATTTCTAACTCCTTGGGCAACCCAAGGGGAAAACCACCACATGTTGTCGTAAATGAATACACTAGTAATCACTGGCAACGACGAAGTCGTCAACAAAGATTTTAGAGAGAGAAAGAGTTTTACAATAACATGATTGATATTTGGGGAAGACCTCTGAAACCCAAACCCGATGACACTGCAACGGGTGATATAAAAAAAATAATTAAAGATGAAATCGCTGAGAAGTTGAACTTAACAAATGTTGACCCAAACGAAATAGTTGTATTTCAAGACAAACAGGGTAAATTGAAAACCAGTAATGTGTCGTTGGATGATATTTTAACACGAAGACATGACGCCGCCGATGACGCTATTGCGCTGTTTCAGGATGGTAAACTCAAACCAGGCGTACTTGTTTCGACGGTCACAGAGAAACTAACAATAGTAGATAACACAGCAAACTCATTAAAATCACTCAACGATGAATTCGTTAAATTCAATCAACCGCTACAAGAATTTCTTGGTGCTCCACCAACGACCACACCGAATATTGGAACGATAAAAACCGCAATCGACGATGTAGCAAAGCTACGATCTGATTATAATGCTCATATAACTGCTTTTAACACACTACGAAGAGGCATAAACAGAACCGGTGAAGCCATTGCTAAATTCAATCAACCGCTACAAGAATTTCTTGGTGATCCACCAACAACCACACCGAATATTGGAACGATAAAAACCGCAATCGACAATTTAGAACTGCTACGATCTGAGTATGTTCCTCATATAATTGCTTTTGTCGCACTACGAGAAAACTTCAGCAGAACCAATCAAGCCATTGTTAGATTCGATACACTGATAAAAGAATTTCTTGGTACTCCACAAGTGACCACACCGAATATTGGAACGATAAAAACCGCAATCGACAACTTAGCAAAGCTACGATCTGAATATGATGATCATGTAATTTTGTTTCACCCAGTACGATTGCTCACCCTCAGAAACACTGATATCATTGATAAATTCGTTGGTAAACGAAATAGTAGACCTGAAGATCTTAAAACAACTCAAGACATCATCATTGCAGATCTTACTGCGATCAAAGTCGGTCTCCTGCGACTTGAACGAATAAAAATTCCTCATATTAACTTCATCAATAACGTATACACACTTCAATCTGGAACATTAGGGTGGATATCGCCACATGTTATTTTACCCATCACAGCTACTGTCAAGGGTATTTATCGATTAACTCTGGTAGCACCAATTCAATTTAATATATCATCGTCGAGTTCATCCGGGGTCAATAATGTGATATCAACGATCATCGACAAGGATACAACTGAACGGTTAACGATAAAAACCGATGATAAAAGTTTGACTAGGGCATCAGTAACATGGTATCTGGAATTCGTAGTAAATCTGAGCAAATAACTGAATTGAAAACGCTAGTGTTTTTAAAATAAAAATGACATCAACGCCGTCACAATATCGCTATAATCAGGTCAGAGAATTTCAAACTAGACTCAAAACCCTCATCGAGGAGTATCAAATAAAAATAAAAAAATACCGACGAAGAATCACCGCAGTTGATGTTACTATGTACTCGTTGTCAGGCGTTCTCGCTGGCGCCGGAATAATACTTGCATCGGTTACAATGATTGCCCCAATCGTAGTTCCAATTTGCATTTCTGCGGCGGCTACAATAGCGGGTATATCAACCGGGATAATAAAAAAAATATCATCATGCAGCGAGAGTAAACTGCAAGATTACATAATTAAATTTCATATTGTATCAACCGCATACTCGCAATTATCCTCGATGATATCGTCGTCACTCGATAATACATTAATATCAGATAGTGAGTTCTCAGTGATGGTCAGTATTTATGATTCTGCGATGTCAAAATTAGAGCGACAACAATAGTATAATAACAATGACAACACCGATGGAATTACTTCAACAAATAGTGGAGAACACGAACCCAGTACAAACAAGCATGATATCAATAACATCAACGAAACCCGAGTTTAGTGTGAATTTCCCTAGCCCAGTCCCCGTGAAGGAGATAGCGCTAGCAAAACTACGAGTGTATCACAGTTGGCCTAATATCAGATCGGTAGCATTTGGTAGTCAACAACCGAATAATTCCTTGGTGTTCTCGTATAAGAATCGCGAAGACGGGACTCCAGACTGGAACGTTGTTTCGATACCAACCGGATCATACCAAATAGAACAAATCAATAACGAATTCGCGCGTAGAATAAAATCGATTACTGGAAAAGAATCAAAAATCGCTATAACGGTTCATGAGCCGACGCTATCATCCGCAATTGAGATAAGCACAGAAGGATACGTCGTAGATATCTATCAGAGTTCTATAAGAACCGTACTAGGATGGCCTGAATTACCACCAGGGGGAAAAACCGTTGATTTACCGGAACCACAAAAAACTGATTATATCACCGACAAAATAAAACCTGATAATCCAATAAAAAGTTATAAAGTGTTCAGTATTATACCCTTAGAGTTTTTTGGGATCAGGACGCGGACATGAGAAGGAGAGTAAAGAGTTTCCGTGGTATCATTTTGTTAACGAACCTAAAGTCGTTGAAAATTTTACAGCAATGAATAATGATTTTTCGCTGTTGTTAATATCTCTTAAATCCGGCTCTCTCACCCGAGATGAATTTATCAGCGTCGTAGAAACATGCAACAAAATTATCGACGATATGGAAACATTTAATTTGAAAATTATTCAGGATATATTAGATGACGATAATCCCCTATTGAGAACAAAATTTGCATCAAAATATAATATCCCCGTTGAAGATATTCCAACATTTAAACTACCAGGATATAACGTACCAGAACTAAAAAAACTTCTCAGTGACACCATCGACGTTGGTTTTAAAATAATTCATGATGCATGGAAAAAAACAGCATCACCGGAAATAAAAATCCTCAAACATAATAATGACCCAGATGGTGGCGGCAGACATATCGCTCAGTCCAACGTAAATATATCCTCAGTAATTGCGCTCAATTTAGTATGTGATGTTATCGAAGGAAGCTATCAAATTAATCTCGAACGATCAAACCAAGCTCAGCAAGGATATATTCTTTATTCGTTTGCACCAACAGCTCCTCCAGGATTCCTAATTATTGAAAACCCAATTAATCCTGTCTACATGCGATGCCATAATAATTCGCTAACAAGAATTAATTTCCGACTCACTGACCAGTCAAATAATTTGATTGATCTACAAGATGAGGTGTTAGCAATTAGTCTGTTTGTGAAATCATAAAGACTCGATCAAATATTTGGTTGAACTCGTAAAAGAATTATTAACCAGAACTGAAAGTTCCAGCAGCAGACAGGGCGAATGACAACGACGTTGGCGTATATAAGGAAATCTTATTTTATCGAATAGACGCCATTTTTTTTACTATTTGGCAGAAGCCTCAGATTTCCGAATCGACGCTCGGAAAGTTGTGAGGTTCGCCCCGTCTGCTGCTACACACGATAATGCACACAAATGTCACAATGATATGTGACACGCTAAAAAAGTAAACGTCCTTTCTTAAGATGGCTCATGTCTTCTGGCTTCTAATCATGTAATATCAGCAGTACATTATGACACAAATGAAATAGATAAATCTTTAGACAATTACAATACAATCAAGGACGTAGTATATAATCCATCCATCATCCATCAATACATACATACATACATACATACATACATACATACATACATACATACATACATACATACATACATACATACATACATACATACATACATACATACATACATACATACATAACCGCTCCGGTGGCCTAGTGGTTAGAGCGTTCGCCGCGGAAGCGGGAGGTCGTGGGTTCGATCCCCGGCCGAGTCATACCAAAGACTTACAAAAATCGTACTAACAGCTGCCTCGCTTGACGCTCAGCAGTAAGAGTTTAGTGTTAGGACTGGTCGGCCTGGTGTCAGGATAATGTGACTGGGTGGGACATCATGCTACATGTCTGCGGCATGATGCCTCAGTGCTAGACATCACTATAAACTGCCTCACAGCAGACATCGTAGCGATATGACTGAAAAATTGTTAAAGCTACGTTAAAAATCCTAATCAAACAAACAAACAAACATACATACATACATTCATACATACATACATACATACATACATACATACATACATACATACATACATAAATACAACCATTTTGTACCATTTTGTAATCTTTTGTTGTACCTAATTCGTGTCATTTCTACTCTACCATTTCCACTGCTCAGAATTAGTAGCATCGTCTATTATCAAAATTCGTGTCATTCTTAAACTATTTAAAATTTATTTAATTTCTACTATACAAAATTCTTAATTATCCAAATATTATGATCTTTAGCAAAATAACGCGGTCACACACGGGGTAACATAAGTTTTTCTTGCTGCTATGTATACTACATATTTCCTCCTTTCATTTTACTTAACCTTGACAAATATATACAAGATATATCAAACAGAATTGGATCAATACACGTGGCGATGGTTCTAGATAATAATAAAGAGACAGGAATTTTCCAATATCAATGACGTTTTACCCACGAGATTAGTACATGGCAGGGAAGCAAATTCAAATTACGTTAAAGTGACCCCTTATTTATATAATGTATGTGGTAGAATAACATTTAGGACAGCAATAAATAATAATGTTGGCCTCCTAATGTATAATAATATATCATGTATTACAGCTGTCGTAGCGATACGTAGACCCGGATTGCCTAAATGTGCAACGTTATTTGACAAATATCCACAATATGTACTTCAATAGTTGCTCCATTGTTGAACAAACTGTACACAAATCTGCTTTCCATAAACCAAATAGAGGCAGGATGAACACTAAACATAATATAAATAAGAAAGAAATATGTTAATTAACTGGTACTCAAAGTGTCGCAATCTCTTCAATAACACCTCTGAAATCAAGCCTGTATCGAATGATGATGGCATTAAATGTCCTTTCACGCAAGTAAGGCAGCGTTAGAAGTAAATAATAACCAAATAACCAGTTTAATATTAGTGACCGATACTTGTAAATACGTTTTCAGAAATATATTAATATCAGTCAAAATATAATAATAATAATAACACTACTAAAATATTAATTGAAACAATAATACAATGCAGTACAAGAGGAATGAATGTATGCACAAAGAATGCACAACTGACGATTAAAACACACACGTTCCGTCTTCATATTCGCATACCCGAATTGACAATAAATGTAGAAATGTACAGTTTTGCTTTGAAAATAGACATTTATAACATAATCTTGTATGTGCATCTTGTATATGCGCTGAAAATACCTATTACATTAATCCATTTATCATCAGTACGTACGTGAGTGCATGCATTCATACCTACCTACCTACCTACCTACCTACCTACCTACATACATACATACATACATACATACATACATACATACATACATACATACATACATACATACATACAAACATACATACATACATACATTTGTACGATTCGTGTAATCTTCTGTTCTACCAAATTCGTGTAATGTCTACTCTAGTAGACGAAAGATGTTCTCATTTTCCCTGCTCAGAATTAATTGCATCGTCTATTATACAAACTTCATGTCACTCTTATTCTATTTAAAATTTATTTAATTTCTACTATACAAAAATCTTAATTATCCAAATATTATGACCTTCAACAAAATGCATTGTAATAATGATGTCATTACTTCTATGGCACGCCGTCACACTGAGTAATCATAGGTTTATCTGGTTGCTATGTATATTACATATTTCCTCCTTTCATTTTACTTAACCTGAATAATAACAAAGAGAAAGGGGTTTTCCAGGCGTGTACTTTGATGACACTAAACTCCTAAGTTATTCTGTATTGATTATCTATGAAGCAACATAATGTGCTACAATATCAATGCCTTTTTACACATGAGATTAGAGAAGGGAAGCAAATTCAAAATACGTTAAAAGGAACCCTTATTTATATAATGCCTGAGGTCGAGAAACATTTACAACAGCAATACATTATAATGTTGGCATCCTAATGTATAATAATATAGCATGCATTACATTTGCCTACGATAAAGGCATACATGTTTCCAAGTGGAGTGTCTTATAAGTGTAAATTGCGTGGTTTAACTGACTATTTCTTTCTGCTTCCAGCTGCTACTGCTTGATTTTAATATGTAATATTCCTGATATGTAAAGATTCTACACAATTGTTGAGTTAATTGCAAAAGAATAGTGTGGTGATTCTGGATATCTCCGGATATATCCAATTCGTGTGTTTCTTCTACTCTTTTTACCATGTATTCATGTGTTCATTTAGGCTGGGTAAGCGAAGTGACATAATAACAAATATGATCACCAGAAATGTGATCATTATCAGGGCATATATATCACTGGAGCAAATGCACTCCAAACACTCAGAAAATGCTATTTCTTTCAAATTCTAATTTACAAAATCATGAAAATGAAGGGAAGATACAATGATGCTAATGCCTCTACAGTATTCATTCTCTTTCACTTTTTTTTATCTCGTCATTGTTTTGTCTTTCGTTAATGTCTCTCTGATGAACACGGATGGTCAAAAGATGAACACGTTTGGTCAACACAAAGCATCCAGAAGGTGGACCTGGCATAGCCCGAATGGAGAACACCATAACCAGATTGATTATATCATGGCGAAGAGACGTTTCCACACCAGTGTAAACATTACCAAGACAAGAAGTTTCCCAGGAGCAGACATTTGAAGTGACCATGATTTCGTGATGATGACCCTACGACTACGTCTAAAGAAAGTCGACAAACAGGGCCCCACAAAAAGAATCAAGTTCATCCTTTGACAAGCTAAAATATCCAGAGGTATCGGAAGCCTTTCGGGCAAAGATAGGAGGAAAATGTGCACCACTGTTACTTCTTGGTGCAGAGAACACAGTCAAAACACACTGATTGACACATTTAACATAGCAGTGACCAAAACAGCCAGTGAGATCCTTGGCAAACATTGACGACCAAAGAAACCTTGGGTTTCAGCTGATATGCTTGATCTGTGTGACAAGCGTCGAGAGCTAAAGAAGAAGAATTCAAAAGTAAAGAAGCAACATAATACAGGGAAATCAACCAGGTTATCAAGAAAAGCATGGAAAAGGCAAGGGAGACATAGATTGAAGACCAGTGTAATGATATAGAAAATAATCTAAAGAAAAATAATAGCAAAAATGCATACCAACGGGTGAAAGACCAGACCAGTGTAAAAATAGGACGCTCCTCCAAGATAAGGGATGGAAATGTCGTACAGAAGAACAAGACATTCTTAAGAGATGGACAGAATACTGATCAGACCTGTACAACCAAAAACCTACAGGGGACTCAGACATACCCAACACCCAGCCAGTGACCAACACTGACAACTACCCCATCATCAGAGAAGAAGTAGAGGCTGTAGTTAAATCATTGAAAAGGGAAGACAGTAATACTAGACAACATCCCTGCAGAACTAATCCATGAAAGTGGTGAAGCCATGATAAGCGCCTTACTAACAATCTGCGACAAGATCTGACAGACAGGGGAATGGCCAACAAAATGGACTCAGTCACACATAGTAACTCCCGCGATAAAAGGCAATTTGCAGCAATGTCGTAACTATCGTACGATCAGTCTTATATGACACCCAAGCAAAGTCATGCTTAAAATCATATTAAACAGGCTGAAGCCGCGGGCAGAGGAAATAATAGGTGAAGAACAGACAGGCTTCAGACCAGGGCGAAGCACAACTGAACAGATTTCGACTTGAGAATACTATGTGAGAAATACCCCCAGCACCAACAAGACATTTATCATGTCTTTATAGATTTTAAGAAGGCGTTTGACAGGGTATGGCATGCATCCCTTTGGTCCACCATGAAGATGTACAACATTAATGCCAACCTGATCAAGATCATATAAAGCCTCTATAGCAATGCCAGCAGCGCAGTCTGATTCAACGGTCAAATAGGAGATTTATTTAGGTAACTGCTGTAGTCAGACAGGGGTGTTTGCTTTCACCTACTGTCTTCAACATCTTCCTTGAAAGAATCATGACATATTCACTGGAAGAACTGTCAGTGTTGGAGACAGAATAATAACGAATCTGCGCTTTGCTGATGACATCGATGACCTTGCAAGAAATGAGGAGGAGCTAGCTCAGTTGGTGGAAAAACTGGACAGGACAGCTACTACGTTTGGTATGGAAATCAGTGCAGAGAAGACCACATTGATGACCAAAAACACCAGTGGCATCAGCACTGACATCAAGATTAGTGGCCAAAAACGTGAAACAGTTAATAAATTCAAGTACTTAGGAGCCATTGTGGAAGACGAGGGATCAACACCAGGGATATTGTCCATAATTGCGCTGATAGCAATAGCAAGGCTGAAGACAGTTTGGAAAGACTGAAACACCTCAGGAAGCTCAAAAATCAGACTGATGCGCTCCTTGGTTGCATCTGTGTTCCTATATGCCTGTGAGTCATGGACCGTCACCGCGGATCTCGAAAGGATGATAAAGGCTGTTGAAATGAGATATGTTCGAAGGTTGCTTCGCATTTCATATAGAGATCATGTCACGAATGAGGAAGTGGGAAACATAATTAAGCATGCCATTGGGACCTATGAAGAGCTATTGACAATTCTGAAGAAATGCAAAATGAAGTGGTATGGACATGTCACACGATCAACAGGGCTTGCTAAGACAATCATGCAAGGTACTGTGCAGGGAGGGCAAAGGAGAGGAAGACAGAGGAAAAATGGGATGATAATATCTCAGAGTGGACACGACTGAATCTCAGTGACACAGTGAGATTATCAGAGAACATATTGGAATGGAGGAAGCTGGTTGTCAGGTCATGGTGGTTCCCCAACGGTCGGCAAGACTAAGTGATAGATATATAGATATATAAGATGTTTCTCTTTAGACATTGCATCTCATAGTTGCTGGTAAGTTGATTGAATTATAATCAGTAGAGTCTAGCCGACGCCATTAATTGAACATGTCTCTAGTTTATGAATATCCAGCTTTCATTTGATCAAACTTGCAACGAGTAACCAATGCTCTTTCAAATAAATCTAAGCTGCAAGGAATACATGGGTCGGCAACTTACGACACTCTTGCCAGACATGGCACGCATAGCGATTTTCAATGGCACACGGAAGACCCCTAAAAAGTTAATCGGTGGAAAAAATATTTTATCAATACAAATTGAAACAACGTACGTCAACATAATGCCATATGCGTGCATTATCTAGGTATCGCCATATGTCCGCATTCACTGGATAATATCGGGCGATGTTAGTGTGGCGCGGAAGGCGCTACACCAGCCAATGCATGCTGCCGCTGATGAGGGATGCGGCCAACGTGTTAAACGTTGCTAGTTTTATTGATAATTATTATATTCTGGAAAAGAACATCTTTTCAATGTGTTTTTAGAATTAGATAAACTGACGATTTGCTTAAATATACTATAATTGCATCTTATTTGTATATTTTTTTGGCAACTTATTACAGGTGCACAAAACGTGATATTATCTAAACGATAATATAAGTAATACAGTGCCCCTATGGCAAAAAAAATAAAACCTTGATCAACGCACATTTCATGAAAATTTGGCAAACGATGGATTTATACAACAAATTGATCGTTCTGTGTGTGCTTTATGTTGTGAGAGTGTTGTGTGTAGTACAAAGACACTATGAAACCAAACATCAATTCAAGTTTTAAACCTCTGAAGAGAATACTGAAGCCATCAAAATGGTTATTTCTGGTTTCAAAAAACAAACTGGTATTTTTAATCAAGCCGATGGAATGATGAATAAAGGTAATGAATGTAGCTACAAAATTCATCAGTGTGCGGCATCGATAGGTAAACCTTTCACAAATGGAGAATACATACAAAAACGTTTTTGGGGCAGTGCTGAAATTCGGTTCAGCGAGTTACCAAATAAAGAAACTATCCTGTCTCGGATTTGAGAAATACCAGCTTCTGGAAGATCAGTTGAGAAGGGCATAACTGATTTGGCTGAAAATTAAACAGATAAACAAATGACTGGATTCACTCAAACTATTGTGTTTAGTGTCGCTTTTGATTAAAGTGTTTAATTCAAGACTTTTCACGCCTAGCTGTTGTCGCACGATATTGTGAACATAATCGTATTTATGAAGAGTTGTGTTGCTTGTGAGTTCTTCATGATACAACCAAAGCAGATGAGATTCTAGCTGCATTCGTAAGCTATTTCAAAACTCAGAATATCGATTGGAACAAATTATCATGTGTAACAACTGACGGTGCTGCTGCAATGGTTGGCACAAAGAAAGGATTTGTTATAATTCTTGAGAATCACGTTATACGTCGACTATTAAACTTTCATTCCATTATACACCAGGAGAGTTTGTGTGCAAAGATCTCGACATTGGACTTGCACTCTGTGATGGCATCAACTGTTGTTAAGATAGTCAACTTTATAATTTCCCACTTTTCATTGATTCACAGGCACTTCATGTCTCTTCTACAAGAATAGATTTCATGTTGTACAGCAATGATCGTTGTCTTAGTCGACGTAAAGTCTTGAATAGATTCGTTTCTTGTCTGGAAGCAATTAAGGTTTTTCTTGATGAAAATAAAAACAATATTTTCCGGAATTGAATGATCTGACTGGCTCTTGAAGCTGATGTTTTTGACAGACTTAACGACACATTTAAATGGGTTGAACTTGCGTTTACAAGGACATAGTCAAACAGTACTTGAACGTTTTGGCTACTGCAAAGGATTTGCATTGAAAGTCGACATAATGTGTCGTAACATCAAGGCCAAAACATTTAAGTACTTACCAAATGTAAAGGCTCATTCAGATCGATTTACATTGAATATAGATAAGCTTCAGGAATACATTGAATCACTCAAAGTGGAGTTTGCTAAACGAAGTCACGACTTTCAACTTCGTGTACCCATATTTTCATACCTCAACAAGCCTGACTTGCTTGGCCCGACTACTACTCAATTAGATCTGGATCTTTTTAGGAGGATGGATATTGACGATTTTGAAATGCAGCATGTTGAATTTAAGACATCAGAATTATGGATATCAAAATTTGCCGAATTGCAAACTTCAGTGGAATGAAACTGCTTAAAAAGTCTGCTGCTATTCTCAACCACTGAAGCATTCATCTGTTTGAAAAAGGATGCGTTTGCTATTATTTCAGCGTTTTGTTCAACTCATACTTGTGAGCAGATCTTCTCTTACATGAAGGCTGTTTGAAGTCTACAAATACGTCGCCTAACACCTGAACACTCAGCCGCCCGTGTTAAGCTGAAAGTGACCAAATATGTACCTGATATTTAACAATTAATCAAGATCATGTAACGACAAGGGACATTGATACAAATGAATTACGTTCAATGGAAGTGTTTATTTCATTGTTTTGTAATTAAACATTAATATCATAAATTTAAGATCACATTTATGTGTTTAAATAATAGTTTCACATTTACGAGTACTTATATAATATACAACATATGGTAGAGCAGGTATACCTATAGGAATATAGGTTGTTAGCACGCTGAATGAATTACAAATACTATTTTAGCACACTATTATCAAAATGTTGCCGACCCCTGAATTAATCCATTCATGTCATGAAGAAGATATAATTTCACCATAATAAAAAAGCAAACTGTTGTCATAAATCAATAAAAACAAAGGTCACTCGCAAACTATAGTTTCTTGTATACGCACGCGCGCGCGCGCACAAACACACTCACACACATGCATGCATACATACATACATACATACATACATACATACATACAAACATACATACATACATACATACATACATACATACATACATACATACATACATACATACATACATACATACATACATACATACATACATACATAGTCCGTATCACACAATTTTGTGTTTTGTATTTTTTATCAATATAATGAGGGGATTGTTAAACATTATGCCCGAATCGCACATCTATAACTTTTCATGTAATTTCTAGATTATTAGAGGAGCAGAATTGATGTATATATACACACACATACACACAGTCATGCAAGTGGGAGTGAGATATTTAATCTATATTGTGTAGGAAAGTGCTCAAAACAAGTAGGTCTTGAAGTGTCAGTCTACATGCGTTAGACAGCAAGGAACTTTGGTTTTATACCATGCCCCAAGTTTTCAGCTGTAAACGTGCAATATACTTCTTTATTCTCAGATACCAAAGACAAAATTGTTTGTATATCAGCATCTACACATTCCATGTAATAACAAATATTTTTTCGAACTAGGTAGTTGGTTATCAACTTGTATTGGATAAATATTTATCATTGTTTATTGTTCGGTGGTGGTGGGGGGGGGGGGGTTGTTAAACTAGCGGTAGCTTCTTTAAGTGCACATAAATACGATTAATTCAGCGTTTACATTTTTCGAGCATTGTAACAGTTATAACTTTGAGCAGAAACCATTTCCACTACCTTATCGCAAAGGTCTTATCAAAAGTTTTAGAAATTCTATATCGTGTCCATAATTAAATTATTTGTAACCCATATAGCCCTCAGTAACTTAGTAACTGTAATACACATTGCTTAAAGTTGACACCGGTGAACTCTTACAACCCTTTCCTACTGGGTCCCTCCTCACTACATATTTCTTGTTTAATGTTTTAGCCCATGATATTTTATTCTAATGTAATTTCGTGCTTCCTATGTATAATGTCCATCCTATGTAGTGAACATATTTCCTAAGATCTTAGAATGTTAGGCCGCTTCTAGTTACAACATTTTCGAAAACAAAATATTGGAACAAGTTTATGACTAGTTATCAAATCAACGTGATTCCTACATAATGTTAACGGAGAGACACATCTTGCTACGATTCCATCGGTGTCATGGAATGATAACCAATTGTATAATGAAAGTACCGTGGAAATCAGACCAGTCTTCAAATCAACACAATATGTTTTGCATTAACGTAGGCTGATTAATCTTAAAATTTTTGTCACATCAATAAACTAAAGTCCGTAGCACACATATGAATTTCGCTCCAACAATATAATGAGGAGATTGAATGTTCAAATATATGTCCGAATCGCACCTCTATAACATTTCTTTTCAGTTGCATATACTTCAAAAGCAGTATTGATGCATAGTATTAATGTATATACAAACACATACTGAAACCCAAAAGGGGGAGTGAGATATCTTATTTATATAGTGGGGCAAACTGGTCAAACGTACAGCTTGAAGTTTTAGTATAGATAGGTTAGACAGCTCAGACAGTTGTTTTATATGTTGGACCAAGTTTTTAGCTCTAAACGTGTGATATATTTTTCTATTCTCAGACACTGGAGAACAAATGTTTTTATATCAGCATAGACAAATTGCTTGTGATACCAAATAAATGTTTAAACTGGGTGGCTGGTTGTTAACTTCTATTGGATAAATAGTTATCAAGATCTGTTTTGGTTTGTTTTTATTTTTTGTAGTTTTGTTTCAACTACCGGTAACGTGATTCAGTGCACCAAAGTATGATTGAATGCAGCTTTGACATTTTGCAAGTATTGTGACAGTTATAACTTTGAGTAGAAACCATTTCCACTACCTTATCTCATTAAACAATATATCTGAGAGTCGGTATGTATTAGAAAAATCATTGGCATTGTGGAACAAAACAAACCCATTGTCCTTGAGCCATTTTCTACATTATATGCATACCGGTAGTTACTGTACAGCACTATACAGCTAACAAAATGCTTTGCTTTACAAACAAATAAACAACAGGTGAAGATACATTGTGGCTGCCGTTTACTTATAAATCACATATCAAAGAAATCCCACAAATTAAAGTATTTACAATTATTCACGCTGACTCGTATACTGCTGCCTGTCTGTTATTTACCCCTCCTAAGCTTGCGCGAAACAAACCCGTACCGAGCCTCTTGTCCTATAGAGAATACCATACATGTATTCCTACTCTAGATACCAAAATGTTTGTGTCGTAATTACATTTATTACCGTAATTATATTTTTATCATGTAGATTATTTTCATATTTACACTTAAATTATCTAGCGTGCATTTATGTGTATGGTACGGTAGAGTTTAATGATTACTGATTAGCTGAAGGTTAAATACTTCACTGAGAGATTACTAAAATGGAGGTTTGTTTACAAAATATAGGCACAACCAGTGGCCTAACTAATAGATATGGCTGCATTTACTAGTGGATTGAAATCTGCCAAATATAAATCAAGAACGGTAATACATATTTTTCATTCATTATCCGACCAGTCAAGTTGGAATAAACGTTTGCTTCACTTCACGATAGCACTAATCATAGGAGCCATGTAGCATCATTAGGTATGAGATCTCATCTTCGGCGATCGACTTTAAAATGTCAAACTTAGAAACTAGCCTGCATATAAGCCGAGAACCCCCATCTTCTAGGCTTTTTATATTTCATAAATAATTCCGTTTATACGCGAGTATATACGGCGGCTGCTAACGTTCTCAGCTCTAAAATCATTTAGTTTGCAAAGGTTATAGAGGAAGACATATTCTCTAGATTTTGTTGGGACAGGAGGGAATATATGTTTAAGCTTATCGATACATTTCGCCACTCAAAATATAATTAACATTTTGGCTAAAGCTTAACTATAGTATAAAGCAGTACAATCATAGTAGGTAAAACTGATACGGCGTATCGGAACGTTAAAGAGCGAAACAAAGTTTGAATTCACATTGGTGAACAATATGTTATCGCAAACCATAAGCTTTGACTCGGTATCTGCATCAGCTTTCACCGCGAATGTGTCCTGCATCTGACGAAGCCTCTGATGTACAGTTCTGCGTTTGTCGTTAATTATATTGTTACTAGAAGTTAACTTGGGGTTATTGAGGTTGGTTTGAAGGAGGCGGCTCTTTTCTTTGAAGCAACTGTTTGATCTTGTTGCAGTTCGCATCAAACCAGTCTTGATGCTTTCTGGTTGTTCGTCCTAGGATTTCTGAAACTCTGCTGTAGACCAGCTCACTGAATACCGCCCACTCGGTCTCCACATTCTGGTTTTCGAGTGAGGATGACTTCAGACGTTATTCCAGAGCATCAATGAGAGACAGTTTGATACTGGAGCAGTTTCAGTTGGTGGTGTTCTGTTGAATAGGAGGCTTGTTTCACTGGGAAGTATTTTGGGATAAATAAATGTGCTTGTGGAGCTTGGTGATGTTGAGATGCATGTCTATCCAGTAATCAGCGCCGCACATGTACTTACATACATACATACATACATACATACATACATACATACATACATACATACATACATACATACATACATACATACATACATACATACATCCATCCATCCATCCATACATCCATACATATATACATACATACATACATACATACATACATACATACATACATACATACATACATACATACATACATACATACATACATACATACATACATACATACATACATACATACATACATACATACATACATACATACATGTGTGTGTGTGTTTGCGTCTGTGAGCGTGTTTATATGTGTATGTGTATTTGTGCTGTATTTTCGTCACCATAGTTTAAATTGCACATGCGTGGTGGTGATTATGAAAATTACTAATCATTCAGTTCATACACTTACAAGACCTTTCGACGACCTTTTAAAATACGTCTGGAAATGGTACCAAAGTTGGAGAACGTGAGCACTTTCACAGTTAAAATTGTTATTGTTCTCAGTGTCTGTAGTGGCTGCCATTTAACAGTGGTCTCTATATAATGTAGAAAAGTGAATGTACTCTCATCGTCGACGTCGACAACGTTTGTGCATCGGTCTTCTAAACGAAACATATGCAGATTGTTAATGGACGGAACCAGATGCTTTAAACGTCGGAATTCATATCATTATGTACAGCGACCTCGGTATGATATAAACGTGAAAATCTGCGACAAGAAATGGTTCTAAAAGGCGAGCATGTCCACGGGGTTTTTCGAACTCGATAATATTAATCATTAAAAATACAAATAACACATGGGTGAAACGTGACTTAGGTAAACAATATTTACTGTATAAATTTCACAATACAACTGATGGTAGATCTCAACCAATATATCACCGTTAATGTATTAGTGTGGTACTACCAAATTAATGATAATAACTATCCCAACGTGAACAAAGCAAACATTCATTTGGGCGGACGTATGTTTGTATGTTATTGCTGAGATAGATTTGTGGACAAGATACTCAGTATCATTGCGCTAGCATATAACTATTTCCCGCCTTATTTGTTCAGTACAAAAAGAAGATTACGAAATGATATCCGTTACAATGAGTTCGAATACATTTATCACAGATATATCATGGTTATGAATGTTTGTGTGTGTTAGGGGATCAGAAAGAAAACAAACTGCGTAGATTCATATCAGAAAGTTTTTATCACTTTTGCATATTGTACTTTAGACATTTTTAACATAAATCTTTACATATATCATCTTTGCACATTACTTTAAGTTCTAAATATAATATTTACCACACCTGTGTTCTAAGTATTCCAGACTTAGTTAATAATCAGATTACACGCGAAGTCGCCACTGGAATGGGTCGCACCTAGGTCGGATAAATATGTGTATAAGCATGGAATTGAGAAACAAATAATACATTCCGGTTCTATAACTGAGTTGAATCCATTAACAGAATTTGCGGAATTCATTACCACAGTTTGCGGATGTGTTGTTGCCATTAGATAAATTCGAGAGAAATTATTTTTTAATAATATTAATTAAAATTACTAAACATTCTTCTGACTTCAGGACCATACATTTTATTTTGTGAACACATGCAATGCCATTCTTTACATCACCATCGTATTTATATAGGGACATTGATGATGATTGCAATACGTTTTAAACATGATATAATGTTCAAATTGTAATAGGACATTTAGGATTAATTGCATTTTAATTCTCGATGTTGTAATTATATAATATTGAATTTGCACCTTATAATTTAGGTACACAAATAGGTTGTTGAATTTACAAATATTGTTGCTTTTTACTTTTGTTCTGTTACATAATGTAAGATCTTGAGTCATAAAGGTATTTCCGTTAACTATGAAGAGCTTAAAGTTAATGTCAGTTCCCTATCATTGCGTCCAATATAACAAGTTTTCCGGAAACAAGCGCCGCATACGGTGGTTTCCTACATCATTGGCAGACGGATCGGGACATTCTCCAATATTGTATTGCGGCAAAACTATGGTGTCATATTGCTTACATCGTTCGAAATTACCGTGATATATATATTCAATAAGTGTTTGCCTTGCGCGCACTCACTCATTATTGGATATGTTATGTTCGCCTTGAAAGCGACGGTAGCTGGCAAATTCCCCTCACATTAAATATTCAAAGTTCGCTATGAATGCCATACGGCTGCTACATATAGAAGAGCCCCGTATAATTTGTATACAATATGTTTATGCAAATGTACTGCAGCCAGTAATTCCGGTTGTGTTTCATATCATGTGAGTGATCAATTGTCATCGAAGGAACTTATAATTACAATTCCAAACATGAAATAAACCAATAAACGAACGGTGTGGAGAATCTCTTCAGACGAATTCAAAACATTGCGTCTATCGTAGTTTCCCATGGAGTCAATGGTTTTACAATATCATACCAATTCTGCGGCCATGTATCTAAGCATTTCAGCATGCATAATATATTCGTACCAGTATATGAGTTTAGTGACTCAAAGTTGACCAATCGATGCCTTCTTTTTGTCAATGACACGGAGAAGGATCTACACCGAAACATTTGCTCATGTGGTTTGGTCCACGTTTTGGACGTCAAAAACTGTTTGCCACAGATTATATTTGCACCGAGATATGTTCAAGGTGAGTGAAATGCATCGACGTTTCCTAGTAGTGCTATTTATTATTTTGAGTTGGCAGTACGGTTAGGGATTGCGTTCCTGTTAAACACCATGGTTGAGCAAAAGATTCTCACGGACTTCACCGGTATCCTTTTTCGAAAGTGGATTATGTAACTGGATTTCAGGTATGACACTAGCCAAATGTTTTGTTTTACATAAACCTCAGAGCTTATGTTTTGAGAAATAAATATACGTTCTATCTTCCTTCAGCATGAATGTCACACACTGCCACATAAAACAATATTCGATTAGGACAAAACAGTCACTATATTGCATTTAAGAGAGAGACCTCTGCTGGAAATATAAGCAGCAGAGAGGGTGAATCCGACAACTTTATAGAAGCGTCTATTTGGCAAACCAAGGCTTCCTCCAAAAAAATCGAAATGTTTTCTTTGGAGACGCAAAGTCGTTGTCGCGTCCTCTCTGCTGCTGTGGGGGTAAAACTCTTTTTTACGATTTCAACCGAATATTTTATCACGTCCGACACGATATCTTGATATCGGGTCATGCACATATATCGTTGCAAATATATGTGGAATTGACTGAGCGTGACTAAAGAAATTTCTAAAGAGATTATAATCCATATCTACACTGCACTAATGTTGTAGTTATCTCTGATCAATTCTGGTATTTGAGTTTATCGTTGAGAGATATATATCACATCGGTATTTTTATGCCTACCTCTGAAAAATATCCTAGCGGGATTCTTTTGATTGTCTAACAAGACATCATCATATACGACTAAATTGTTAATAATTCCATCAATATCATCAATACTCGGTGCTTCCTCGATATCGGTTATAAACTCAATAATATCTTCATGGATTTCCGATTTTACTTTCTCGTTAAAATTCTTTAACACCTCGTAACTTCGCTGATAGTCTACACTATGGGCTATTCAATACACTTTGTCCCATTTCATCCATCTTGTTATTAAATTAAGTAGCTGTGTCTTGCCACTTCCAGATTGTCAGATTATAATCCTGTGAATATAGTTCGGTAGCGCTGCATGATGCTTAACTGGTTATGTTTTAGTCACCGAAAAATCAATTACATTCATGTTATTATAAATAAATTATGGATCTATATTGTGTGAAATGTAAGAAGCGTACTAGCACAAACGAATTCACTACGATTACAACAAAAAATAACAGATCAGCACTTGCTGGTAAGTGTGTAGAATGTCGTAAAAAAATTAGATTTGTTTCCCTAGATAAAAGGATTTTTAAAACAATCTAGGAGGTGATATTGCAGCCAAGTTAGTAAAACTCCCAGGAACACCATGGGCATAATATTCAGGAAAAAAACACATTCCAGGGTACAGTTATTGTGGACCCGGGACCAGACTCGATATAAAACTCGATGATCAAAACCAACCCCGACCCGGTGAAAACCCAATAAATGCCATTGATAAGGCGTGTCATGCTCATGATGCTGCTTATAAAAGCAATAATCTGCAAAACAGACATATCGCAGATGTGAAATTGATTCATGCGTTGAATTCTATCACTGATAAATCCTTCAAAGAAAAATTGGGTTCATGGTTGATAAAATCGGCGATGAAAGGAAAGTAAATTGATGTTGGGTGCTGGAAATTAATAACAACATGGAACCTATTTATTATTCTCCAAAAGGATACTGGAGTGGTAAATCAGAAATCAAAAAACTCGCTAGCTCCGCAAAGGTGGAAAATACCCAAACAGGCGATATGGCAGATTCTACCTCCGCCTATACAAATTAATTTCTCACATTTGGATGTCAGCGTACCTAATGAGGTTCATCAGGCTGATATACTATTTCAGCCGCATGATGGTGTTTACAAACATGCGCTAGCCGTAGTTGATGTTGCGAGCTGATACAAACAAGCAGAACCTCTAAAGACAAAATCATCAACTGAAGTGGTCTCTGTTTGAAAGGATTTATCTAAAGGGTCCTCTGCATTGGCAAAGTCTATTACAAGTTGATCCTGGCAAGTAATTTCAGGGTACAGTGCTATCAACAATGAAGCATCATAATGTCACCATCAGACTAGGACATTGTGCATTACATCGCGACCAGGCAATTGTTGAACGATTCAATCGCACACTTGCCGAGCGGTTATTTGGATATCAATACGCGAAGGAATTTATTCAGGATAAACGATCTCGTGAATGGGTCAAGAGATTACCAGGCGTAATTACCGCGCTAAATAATGAGATTACTCGAACAATTAATATGAATCCTAACAACGCGATTAAAAAAAGCATATACCTGTAAACCCACAAAATGATTTTTCAAAACAACCAATATTCGGTAATGTCACTGTTAGATACTTATATGAATCAGGAGAGCTTGAAGGTGGCAAAAAGAGTGCTACTATTTGGGGTGTTATTGCACATAAAATATATAGTATAACGAGATCTACGGGTAGACCGCCAGTCTATAGGTTGGATTTAACTGCTCCTCAGCGAGGATTTACTCGGAAACAACTACAAATGATACCCGTGGCTAATCAATTACCGCCGTGTGGTCGTAACTAGCACCTCTGCGTCTGTTGCACTCAGTCAGCATCACATTATCTCTGGTATGACCTACGCTGCTTTTTTTCTGTCTACGGAAAAATGGCAGGGGTCCTTATCCGACCAACATCAACGCATTATACAATTGAAACTCGCGCAGTGATTATTATGTTGTTGTTTTAGAGTGATTTTAAACTCAGCATCAATATCAAATTTTCTGTTATTTTTTTTTTGTCTTGTTCAGAAAAAGAGAGTTCTTTTCTGATTATATCATCGCTGACAATATCATTTATTGTAGTGTCATTATAGTCTAAAACAACTTTTCGAAGTTGAATTATTCTTCGTACTCTGGACACCGCAAGATAAACTAAATTTGACCACTCGATCCGATTATCTATGATCCAAACAATTGTATCGGATATAGTAAACCACTGTGAAGAATGTATCGTCGCTGCGTATCCTTGCTTCCATGGAGATTTATCAGCACGCAATGCATCTTCAACAACACTAATATCAACCAACACAACATCATTTAACACGATAATTTGTTTTTTCACTTTGTCCAGGAATATCAACTTCGATATTTTGTCTTCGTGTATCCTTAGGTCTATAACACAGCGGCATTGGAAGTATTGCAAAGTTTTCTTTGTGTGTGTTAAATAACTTCATTTGAACTATATCTCTGACTACCTTTCTACTTGCCACTATCAAATCGTTTGGATTTCCACGCTTCCCAAAAATCATTTAATGGGGTTTCCGAAATTATTTCACGTGCTATTTCACACTGACTTCTATCCGGTTGTTATCTGATTAGTTTCTTGAACTCGAGTAATTGTTTATCAAGTGCTCTATAATCGGTATTAATTTCTTCATAATAGTCTACAACATTCCTTAGCCAATTCATTTTGTAGAAATCAGAAATAACGTGTCCTTTTTCCTTGCAATAGGTACACGTCGGAAGAGACAAGAATCTAGCATCAAGCTTCTCCGAAGTTTGATGTTTGAAAGTTGTGCTAGTTTGAGTTTTAAAAGGGCTGGTATTAGGCTGAAATACTGTTCTGCCAGAATATTGTTGAGTAGAAGTCTTGTTAACAAAATTAACTTAATGTGTCAAAGAATATTCGTCAGCAGCTCGAGCAATATTCTCCAAGGTTTCAATCCTATGCTCATCGAGATAAGACTTAACGTCACTATGTACACAGTTTTTGAACTCTTCAATTAATATCATTTGCTTGAGATTTTGATAATCTTGTTTGACTTTATTGGCTAAGCGCCATCTATCAAACAACTGCTCTTTTTCTCTAGCAAATTCGACATGAGTTTGTCCAGCTTCTTTTCTGTAATTTCTGAATTTTTGCCGATAAGCTTCAGGGACTAACTCATAACCCCCTAGAGTGCATTATTTAACCACATCATAGTCACCACTTTGCTGAACAGACAGTGAAGTGTAAATCTCAGTAGCCTTACCAGTGAGTACACATTGCAATAACTGAGTCCAATGCGCCCTTGGCCACTTTAAATTTTGTGCAACATTTTCAAAACGAATGAATTATTTGTCTACTTGTTTTGCTCTTAAAGTGGGCACTAATCTAATACACCTTGCTAAATTAAAACTTAAATTTGGATTTAAAGTAAAAAAGTGTTTTTCACTTGCCCGCTCTATTTCTTTCATTTTTAATTCTGCATTGATATTCCCTTTCTTCCCTCTCTTTGTCATATTGTAATTGTCTTTCTTTATCCCTTTCCTGTCTCTCTCTCCTCTTTTCCATATTGTAATTGTCTTTCTTTCTCCCTTTCCTGTCTCTCTCTCCTCTTTTTCATATTGTAATTGTCTTTCTTTCTCCCTTTCCTGTTTCTCTATCTCAATTTCCTGAAATTCCAGCTGCTTCAACTTTAATTCCATCTTTTATTTTAATTCTAATTGCTTTTTTTTAATGTCAGAGTCTGATGCAGACTTACTGACCGAAATCAAAGCACTTTTTTCATAAACATTCTTTTCTACCAAATATTGGACCAAAATCTTTTTGATATCTTGTTTCGTTAAAGAAGCCTTAACTTCCGAAAGATTATATTTTCTGGCAAGTTGAATCAACTCATCCTTTTTGAAAAGATCTAATTGCTACTGAGCAGGATTAGAAATAAATATTTCTACTTTAGATGTCATTTTAATGCAAGCATATCAATTTCATGAAAAATTTTAAAACATTTAAAAAATCTAGGGGTAATCAAATTTAAAACAAAAGTTTTCTGAAATAAATTCTAGCCATATTCCAATTCCGGACGAGCCCCCAATTTCTATGTTAGGCTCGAAAAACAGTAATATATAAAGAGTGAAAATAACAAGCTTGTAAAAAGTTAATAAATAATTTACTGAGCACAAATATTTTCCAGAAAAGAAAAAAAAACTTACGGTTTTAAGAATCAATTCCAAAATTAATCCAAAAATAATTCAAAATATTATCCACTAGAGAAATTGTCCTGGTAACAAAATGTCCAAATAATTCCAAGTTCGAATCCCAGCTAAATATCCAAGATGGAGGAATGTCAGTTTACGAAGTCAGTTCTTGGTAATACAATTCTATGTGCACAATTCTTTTCCAGATAAATAACAAAATAATTCCTCTTGATACAAACGAATTGACATAATTTCCAGTACAAGGCAATTTAAAATAACTCAAAACGATACACTACTTAGTATTCTAACAGCCCCAGTTCTACTCCATAGTTCACTCCAAAACATAATGTATATACCTGTTTTTACCGAAACAAGAAAGGGGTCACGTGATCTTCTAGAATCTTTTAGAACAAATTTACGTTCAAAATCTCACGTACGACCCAACTAAAAATAGACCCAACTAAAAATAGAAAGATGTTTATACAAAGCTCCATAATGTCCTTAGAACCAACCAATCATTTTGAAAGTTTGTTTACAACTCTGAAGCCAGGTCAGAAATGGTGTCAACACCTGGTGTTGATTTGTAAAGTACAGGTCACCCCCAATGAACAAGTCTTAAACATAAAATGCCAAATGTGAATCTAACAAACAAACAAATTTAAAAATAAATGACTTAAACCAATTATACGTAACAGAGGATGAAACTGTGGCCATTCTGATCACATCACAACGAATTTCTCATTCACATCCTTTGCCTCAAAAAATTAATATCAGCAACACCTACATTAAATTCACACAGTCAGTGCGAAACCAAGATGTTACTCGGTATAGTACTCTCACATTGGAACAATATGTCATAAACATATGCAAGGCTGCCGACCTTGAACTGAGACGTATCGGCTCCAATCGCATATATCATTCAATTGATGCTACTAAAACACTTCTGTATTCATAGATACTGTCACGACTGAGCTACTGTCACTCAATTATATTTGGTTATTCTAATTATCTAATACAGAATCTTCAGAAGGTTCAAAACACAGCTACTCCGATCATCCTTAGAGTACAACAATCAATGCACACCACATGTACCCTCCGCTGCGTATAAATTAGATCCTGTATCAAACACAAAATGTGGTCTCTGTGCTACATGTCACTGACGGGTTCGAGTCCAACATACATATCAGTCCTTTCCAACGTGTACACACCTGCTAGATACTTGAGATCCTGTTCTGACAGTCGTATACTCATTAAGTCCACTATGAAATCGATATCTTATGGACAACGTAGTTTTGCATCAACGTGGACTGAATTGTCCATTAAACTTATATAGAAAGACACAGTGATTCCTTTCAACAGTGGTCTTAAAACGCACCTTTTTTGACCGCAAGAACAAGCTTAAATACCTAATAATGTTCCCTACCTTGAATATTTTAAGCATTGTTTGTGTTCTAATTACATGGTCTTTACTTTTTGTTTGTTTTGTCATATCATTATATATTTTCTAAAGCGCTTAGAGCGCTATATAAAGTACTCAGTAATATTATTATTAGTGGTAGTAGTAGTAGTAATAGTAGTAGTAGTAGTTGTAGTAGGAGGAGGAGGTGGAGTAGTAGTATCTCTGAATATGTTCAGAGCGATTGTCGAAAGTGTGCATATTCTGTTACTTTACACATCAAAGCTAAGAGAGGAAAAGTATTAAAATCTTTCTTTCTTGAAAGTGAAACATTAGCACCAAGTATTATGGTATTAATTTGCAGATCATTTAAGAAAATGTAAAAGTAATGTGCTTCAAGAAGAAACGTAAAAACAGTGAACAACATAAACAAGAAACGTAAAATCAATTGAACAATAACTAATGATAGTCTGCACTAAATAGCCAATTTAGTCTATCATTATAAAATTGTCCTGAAAGAACAGTGTTTCGTTTAAGAAGTGCATCTGTTCAAAATGTGTATGAGGGATATTTCACTTACCACAGAGCAAACCAGTGTAGATATAATATAATTTTTCACATTTATGTAACGGTATTTAATCCGCTTTGTTATGTCTTCAGAAACACTCTCCAAAATGTGCACACCTGTTTAAGATCACTTCAAAGATAACCGATAATAATTTCTGTATTGTTGCATTCAACATCAAACATTAGGTCGAATTTGGCAATTGTTGTCAGCTTGTTTGTATCTACTCGCAACATCAACTACGGTTAACGTGTATTTGTACGTGTGTTTATTAACAGTATCATGCTGCAGAAATAATATATCAGCCTGATGAACTTCATTAGGGACGCTGACATCAAAATGTGCGAAATTAATTTGTTTAGGCGGTGGTAGATAAATCTGAAATATCGCCAGTTTGGATAACCAATCTGCTGCGGTGGTATGATTTACTTTTGCGGCGTTTGCGAGTTTATCGATTACTGATTCACCCTTCCAGTATCCTCATTGGGAACAATAAATATATTTCCATATTGTTATTAATTACCGGCACCCAGCATTAATTTACTTTGCATTGCTGATTTTATCAAGCACGAAGCTAATTTTTCTTTGAAGGATTTATCACTTACCAGCAAGTGCTGATCTGTTAGTGCTTGTTGCATTTGTTGTCAAGTAGTTTGTGCTAGTACGCGTCTTACATTTCACACAATATAGATCCATAATGTATTTATAATAACATGAATGTAATCAATTTTTCGGCGACAAAAACACGAGAACCCGTTAATCATCATGCAGCGCTACCAAATAATATTTTCTCATGATTATAATTGGACCATCTGCATGTGGCAGGACGCAGTTGTTACTTAATCTAATAATTATTTGGTTAAATAGGAACAAATTGTATTTGGTAGCCCCGATTCTAGATGATCAGCGATGTTACGAGGTATTAAAGGATTTTAACGAGAGAGCAAAATTGATATCCGACGAAGATGTGTTATTGAATCTATCACTCATATTGAAGAAGCGCACAGTGTTGATTCTATTGATGGAAGTATTGATAATTTAGTCCTATATGATGATGTAATGTTAGATAAATACGCAAACCCTACCAGAATATTTGCCACAGATAGACATAAAAATACTAATGTGATATATGTTATACAGAGGTATACACAAATGCCAAAAGTGATCAGGGATAACTGTGATATTATTGCTGTGTTTAATGGAGTTGACACTCATACGCTACGAAATATTCACCAGACCTGGTGAAGTATAGAAGCAGCAGAGGATGCGAATCCGACAACTTTTATAGGCATCTTTTTGGCAAACTGAGGCTTCCTCGAAAAGTGAATCCGACAAGTGTCAATTTGGTAAACCAACGCTTGTTCGAAGATGCCATGATCGTTGTCGCCGCCTCCTCTGCTGCTATGGATTAACCAAATATTTCATCAAGTCCGATACGATATCATGTTCGAGGGCCATGCAAATTTATTGTTATAAATCCGTGTGGGACCGACTGAGCATGACTAAAGAAATTTCGAAATTGATTGAAGTCCATATTAGAGCACCATGGCTGCCAAATATTTCGTAGCGTATGAGTATCAACGCCGTTAAACACAGCAAGAATATTACAGTTATCTCTGATCACTTTTGGAATCTGAGTGTAGCGTTGAGTGACATATATCACGTCGGTGTTTTTATGCCTGCCTCGGGAAAATATTCTCGCTGGTTTTTTTTGATTGTCTAACATGACATCGTCGTGTACGACTAAATTGTTAATGCTCCCATCAAGGCCATCCACGGATGGTGCCTCGTCAATATCAGTTATAAAATCAATGACGTTCTCGCCCTTAATTTCTGATGCATTCTCGTTAAAATTCTTTAAAACTTCATAGCATCGTTGATCATCTACGCTAGGAGCAACTAAATACAACTTATCCCACCTCATCCACCTCATCATTAAATTGAGCAACAATTGCGTCTTGCCTGATCCAGATGGCCCGATTATAATTGCGCGGATAGAGTTTGGTAGCGCTGCATGATGCTTAACTGGTTCTCTTGTTTTAGTTGCTGAAAAATCAATATTCATATCTCTATACATACATTATGGATCTATATTGTGTGAAGTGTAAAACGCGTACTAGCACAAATGATGTGACGACGATTACAACTAGCAGTAACAGATCGACACTTACTGGTAGATGTGCAACATGTGGTATAAAAAAGTTTGATTTGTTTCTATGAAATCTGGAGATGTTTTAAAAAAAACGAGGAGGTGATATTGCAGCCAAGTTTGCAAAACTCCCGGGAACACCGTGGGCAAAGTATCCAGGAGAAAAGCAGCTTCCAGGATATAGCTACTGTGGCCCAGGAACACGATTAGATATCAGACTTGATGATCAAAATCAGCACCGACCTGGTGAATATCCGATAAACGCACTTTGACAAGGCGTGTCATGCTCATGATGTTGCATATAAAAGCAGCAATCTGCAACACAGACATATCGCAGATGTGAAATTAATTCATGCTTTGAATTCTATCACTGATAAATCTTTCAAAGAAAAATTAGCTTCATTTTTAGTAAAATCGGCAATGAAAGGTAAATTGATGTTAGGTGCTGGTAATTAATATCAATTACTATTCTCCAAGCGGATACTGGCGGGGTAAAGCAGCAATTAGAAAACTCGCTCGTGCCGCGAAGGTGAAATATACCACTGCGGCTAATTGATTATCCAAACAGGCAATATGGCAAATTTATCTACCACCGCCTAAACAAATTAACTACTCGCATTTTGATGTGACCGTTCCCAATGAAGTTTATCAAGCTGATTTAATATTTTAGCAGCAGAGAGGGTGAATCCTACAACGTTTTCAGACAAATTTTGATTGAAATCCTAAAACGAGCCGTCCTATAATCTCATTTTAACCAAAAAAGAGGGTGAATCATACAACGTTTTTAGACAAAATTTGATTGAAATCCTAAAACGAGCCTTCCCTACGAAATCTCATTTTAACTAAAAAAATGAAAGCGGAGATTTTACGATTTTTTAATCAATTTTTTGATTGAAATCCTAAAACGAGCCGTCCTATAATCTCATTTTAACCAAAAAAAAATATCTCAGGGGCAAACCCTACAACGTTTTTAGACAAAAAATTGATTGAAATCTTAACGAGCCTTCCCTACGAAATCTCATTTTAACTAAAAAAATGAAAACGGAGACTTTTACTATTTTTTAATCAATTTTGGTCGCAACTTGTTGTCATCACCCTCTCTGCTGCTACAGGTTAACAAAAAATAATAAATGATTTGATCCAGTCTTTATGATGGAAGTCTTTAGGACGAAAATCATTTATGATCTCACAAACAAACTAATCACTAACACCTCTTCTTGTAAATCAATCAGATTATTTGACTGGTCGGTGAGTTTGAAATTAATTCTGGTTAATGAATTATTATGGCATCGCATGTAGACAGGATTAATTGGGTTTTCGATAATTAGGAATCCTGGAGGAGCTGTTGGTGCAAACGAATAAAGAATATATCCTTGCTGAGCTTGATTTGATCGTTCGAGATTAATCTGATAGCTTCCTTCGATAACATCGCATACTAAATTGAGCGCAATCACTGAGGATATATTCACATTGAACGGAGCAATATGCCTACCGCCACCATCTGGATCATTATTATGTTTGAGGATTTTTATTTCCTGTGATGCTGTTTTTTTCCATGCATCATGAATTATTTCAAAACCAACATCGATGGCATCACTGAGATGTTTTGTTAGTTCCGGTACGTTATATCCTGGTAGTTTGAATGTTGGAATATCTTCAACGCGGATTTTATAGTTTGATGCAAATGTTGTTCTCGATGTGGGATTACTGTCACCTAATACCACTTGAATGATTTTTAGGTTAAATACTTCCATATCGTCGATAATTTTGTTGCATGTTTCTACGACGCTGATAAATTCATCTCGGGTGAGAGAGCCGGATTTAAGAGATATTAACAACAGCGATAAATCATTATTCATTGCTGTGAAATTTTTAATGATTTCAGGTTCGTTAACAAAATGATATCCATCTATTTCCTCCTCTTTTCTAGTTGCGTAGTATACGAAATAAAAAAAATCTGCAGGTATCCTGTATTCTTTATAACTCTTTATTGGATTATCAGGTTTTATTCTGTCGGTGATATAATCAGTTTTTTGTGGTTCTGGTAAATCAACGGTTTTCCCCCCTGGTGGTAATTCAGGCCATCCCAGTACGGTCCTTATTGAGCTTTGATATATATCTACGACATATCCTTCTGTGCTTATTTCAATGGCAGATGATAGTGTTGGCTCATGAACTGTTATAGCGATTTTCGATTCTGTTCCAGTAATCGATTTTATTCTACGCGCGAATTCATTATTGATTTGTTCAATTTGGTATGACCCTGTTGGTATCGAAACAACTTTCCAGTCTGGGGTACCGTCGTCTTTATTCTTATTTGCAAACACTAAAGAATTATTGGGTTGTTGACCACCAAATGATTTTGATCTGATATTAGGCCAACTGTGGTATACTCGTAATTTTGCTAGCGCTATCTCCTTCACGGGGACTGGGCTAGGGAAATTCACACTAAACTCGGGTTCCGTTGATGTTATTGATATCATGCTTGTTTGTACTGGGTTCGTGTTCTCCACTACTCGTTGAAGTAATTCCATCGGTGTCGTCATTGTTATTATACTCATGTTGTCGCTCTAATTTTGACACCGCGGAATCATAAATACTGACCATCACTGAGAACTCACAATCTGGTATAGTTGAGGTTATTGAGATCATTCTGGTTTTTGGGTTCGTGTTTTCTAATTCCATCGGTGTTGTCATTGTTATTATATTCATGTTGTTGCTCTAATTTCGATATCGCGGAATCAAAAATACTGACCATCGCTGAGAATTCACTATCTGATATAATTGTATTATCGAGTGACGACGATATCATCAGGGATAACTGCGAATATGCGGTTGATGCAATATGAAATTGAATTAAGTAATTCTGCAGTTTACTCTGGCTGCATGATGATATCTTTTTTGCTATCCCGGTTGATATACCCCCGATTGTAGCCACCGCAGAAATGCAAATTGGAACTACGACCGGGGCAATCATTGTAACCGATGCAAGTATTATTCCGGCGCCAGCGAGAACGCTTGACACCGAGTACACAATAACATCAATTGCGGTGATTCTTCGTCGGTATTTTTTTATTTTTATTTGATACTCCTCAGTGAGGGTTTTGAGTCTATTTTGAAATTCTCTGACCTGATCATAGCGACATTGCGTTGATGAAATCATTGTTATTTTAAAAATACTAGCGTTTTCAATTGTGAAATCCGAACGATTTTCCTTTCAATTTAGTTATTTACTTAAATCCGCTACGAATTCCACATACCAGGTTGCTGAAACCTTAATCAAATTTTTATCAGTAGCTGTTATAGTGAACTTTTCAGTTGTATCCTTGTCGATGATCGTTGAAATCGTATTATTGACCCCGGATGAACTCGACGATGATATATTAAATTGAGTCAATGGTGTTACTAGTGTTAATCGATAAATACCTTTAACGGTTGCAGTGATATCTAATTTGTTGTTTGTAGGTGTCCACGCAAATGATCCGTGTTGGATGGTGTATACTACGTTGTTGGTTTTCTCATGAGGAATTTTTGTTTTTTCAATGATTGTTATCATCCTCGAAAAATCACCTTTGATGGCTTCGATGAATGTTTTCGTCTCATCGATGGATTTTTTAATATCCGGGAGTTTTATTTCAATTTTATCTAACGGGGTTCCAATAAATTTATCCACGATATTTCTACGAAAAATTGAAAACTGTTTTCCGTTATCCTCAATTCTAGATTGAAGTGTTGTTAGTTCCAACACAGAATTTTTCAACTCATTGTCATGGGTAGCAATCTTATCAGTGATCGTAGACACAAGTTCACCTGGTTTAAGTCGTCCGTCGTTGGAATATAGCGCAATAGAGTTTTCAGCGGCGTCGCGCTGCCGTATCAAAATGTCATTCAATGACACATCACTAGATTTCAATTTACCCTGTTTGTCCTGAAATACAACTATTTCATTAGGATCAACATTTGTTAAATTTAACGTCTGAGCTATTTCATCTTTGATTAGTTTTTTTACATCACCCGTTGCAGTGTCATCGGGTTTGGGTTTCAAAGATCTCCCCCAAATATCAATCATGTTATTGTAAAACTCTTTCTCTCTCTAAAATCGTTTTTGACGACTTCGTTGAAAAATCTTCGATTTTCGCCAGCGATTACTAGTGTATTCATTCACGACAACATGTGGTGGTTTTCCGTTTGGGTTACTCAAGGAGTTAGAAATAGCGTTAAGGACATTTAATACTTCGCTGCCACATATTGGTGGGTCAATCATCGTTTGTGTTGGTAGCGTAGAATACCAAGTCTTCATTGGAAGGGTTTTTATATAACGCAAAAACTCTTTTGGTGGGGCTAATCCATATGAATCAAAATAGACAATCCCACGAGGATCAATAGCGTATGCAACCCAGTGAGTTCCAGGTCCGGTGCTGTTATCGAGATTAATAATACCTGTTTCAGTTTTGTTTGGTTGATGTGGTAATTGATCTTTCATAAAAACACCTCTGAAGTTTTTAATCGCGAGTTTTTTAGCAGCATCCATTAAATCAAAATTGGACATGGGAATCTTCGATTCCCGAATTAATAAATCGTTCCTGGTAGTCTTAGACCCTTTCCGCTGTACCACGAATACGGGGTTCCTGGTAGTCTTAGACCCAATCCGTGAACGGATCGTCCCTTTTTTTTATATCCTTTCCCAGTTGCCTTCTTTAGTGCCATTCCTGCTGCAGTACCAACGGCTCCTAACGCCGCTGCTTTAGCCACCGCTAGGGCTGCTGCTGCAATCAATGCTGGTATTGCAGCTAACAACGGAAATATACCGCCTGTTTTAATCATATTTTTGATAGCAGCCGCAGAAAGAGTAATCTGGACACCTTTTTTTGCTACAAGTGCATCATTGAAATGTTTCACCTGACGAGTTGTCAGCGATAATTTATTTGCACCACCAGTCATTTGATTAGGTTTCAACGTGATTGTGGTTCCACATTTTTTAGCTGATTCCGATTGCAATTTTTTTAATTGACCGGGAGTTAACGCAACACTAATAACACTATATGACATTATACATAATAGATTGATTCTAATGGAAAAATCCTTCGGATTTTCAATTACATGTTTTCCACTGGTGCATCTACCACTCTCATTCTTCCACCAACACCTTCAAGTAGCATTGATTTATCACTGAGAATGACAGCAACCGCTCTATAATCAGCAATAGCACCACGAGTCACATTAGCTCTAAAATGTATATCAACAACAGATTGTCTCATCAAATCGAGATGTTCCAGTGAGAAGTAATAGATCGGATACAGATTTTTAAAATCATATTGTGATATTTGCAAACCAGTATCCACATTTTGATCGCGTGCCATAAATGACAACAGACGATGATAAACTCGTGCAATATGATTTTCTGTGTAATTAAGTTGTATATCCTCGGATGGTTCCTGTTGGCCGTTTATTCTCAGTGAGACGTCTTTCACACCTAATTGATCAAATATCATATGACTGAAACGTTGATCGCCAACTCGTGCGTTATCTTGTAACGCAATAAATATATGACGTGGCGCAGCAACACCTTGTTTTGATGCTAGGTTCCAAGTGAATAACCCGTTGATATTTGATTGTTTAACATCTGTACTCACGGTTAGCCAACTTAGTAATGATTTTCCTCCTTGGTCCATAAATGATAGTAATCGTTCTTCTGCGGTGATTGCTGGAGTCAACACTGGCATCCACAATGATATTTTTGTTAAATTGACTTTACCGGCATCAGCATTTGGATTTGCATTGTCTGCTGGAATCCTCCAGATTGCGTCGTTATCATCACTCTTTCGTACAAGCGATACTGTATGCTTCGCCCCGTAGATAACTTTTCGGACGTTTCTACAGAATCCAAATATGTGATGCAGTGGAATCGCGCATGAAAATGATTTACGCGCTCCTTGCAACATTGAGTTTCGTGTTGCAGCTCCTAGATTGAAATTAGCATCGTTGTTTATAATCATATCTTCGGCATCAATATTAGCGGTGCCAGCATTTTTCTTTGGTCGTCTTACAACAAATGGATTTCCTCCAGCGGTATTCTTACCATCTTTTGCAAACATCATAGAGGGTCCTGCTGATCTTGTATAATCATCAGAATATCTTGCTAACCCGATTATTGTTGTAGCCACATCAACATCGCGATCTATCGACTCGATTTCTTTTCCATCAATGAGATATCTAGCACTCTCAAATAGCGCCATGATACCATTATTGACAAAACCGACTTGAGTACCAGCTGGATACTGTGCTGGTACAGCAGGAGTATCAGCAGCTGATACAAGTTCTCCTTCGATTTCAATAAACGCTTCACAGGGTAGAAAGTATTTACTGGTATCATGGACTTGAAGATCAATTCTTGCTCGACTATTTGAGTCTATGGCATGATAGGCGTAATATTGATAATCGCGTACAGAATCATCCTTGCCAACTGGGGCGTCTATATCAAATGCTGGATCACGTGACTGTTTGAACATTTTATTCTATTTATCAGAGTCTAAATCGCGATTTTCCATTTTCATTGTCGTAGGTTTTTAAAGCCACTTCCTGCTATCATATTTGCAATATTGCTTTGGTCGGGGGTTAAAACCATCGATGCTAATTTTTCATCTACTGCGTTATTTATAATTCTACTAACACTCGCAGGCATTTCCGCTGTAGAGGGTAACGGTTTTGAAAATCCTTTGGATTTCATCCGTGATTTCACTAATGATGTTAATTTATTCTTCGCAGTTGAAAACGCTTTTCCAGCAAGATCTCCAACAGCACCAATACCCTTATCACGAATAACATCAATTGCTTTCATTGATAATTGTTTAGCCAACGGCATCACTTTTGGAGCCATTCTCGCAAATAACCCTAAAATGGTATTACCTAAACCATCTCCGTAGTATGCTCTATAAACCGGAAACCGTGAATTAACTACGTAGACGGGGGTTGGTTTATCATGATTGTAGTGTATGATCATTATTTGAAATCAGAAACAATTTTTCAATTGTTATTTATCTAATCGAATGACTTTTCAATTCAGTCACTATGATACCCACTTTCCACTAACTCGCCAATGAAATCTCGATATGTGCTGATATCCGTGATACCACCCTGAAATAATCGTCTACAGATATCAGCTGCTTCATTAATTATTTCCGGTGAGTTATTTCCGGCTCGGAACCCTCCTACAAGAACCTCTAATCGTGATATATCACTGAGAACACTACCAGGACATGAAACGCTAGCGTTTCCAACTAGACCACTCCCCAGAAATTTTTTCTCATCGTATGGCTGTCTTATTTGGAGTTGAAATTTTCTTTTGAAGTCTCTGTATTCTTTCATCCTTCTATCTAAACTCCCAGTATTTATTTCATACACTATATCAGCCCATTCATTATGTGACATTCTATAATCCGAATAATTGTCCGTCAAAAACTTCTCTTGTGAATCATAGCTGTTAGCAGCGAATTCACCTAAATTGTCTATATCCTCGTTGAGAATTTGTTGTTTAGCGCTCTCGGTAAATATAATTGATTTAGGTAGTCCACTAACTAGTTCTTCCTGAAATCCTTTAAATTTTCGTTTCGAAGCGGTTGATATATCCTGAGGAAGTGATTGCAAGGATTTTTTTGTTTGTTTAGTTCTTTTTGCTATTTTTTCTAACACAGGAATAAGACCCTCTTCTTTTCTTTTACCGTCAGGATCATCTCCCAGTATAGCGCGCTCTACTCCCTTCGTTGCTGTGGTTACTGGTTTAAACAATTCTTCAGATCCCGCAGCAAAATCAGTCTGAAGACTCTGTCGTTGTTGTAGTTTATTCCGTACAGAGTCACGAATTGGTACAAATCTCCTGATTGCATCCAGTCGTTCACGAGCCAATCGGGTTGTTAATGCTTCATTGACCATTATTTGAAATCAGAAACAATTTTTCAATTGTAAAACAATTTTTTAATCCCGACCTAACACCATCGGATGGTCATGGAAGTGTTATTTCATCCTATAACGGCTTCTATCAATGATGGCGAAAGTGTGGAAATTGTATATAAAAATAATTAATATCACACTTCCCTCATTCTATTTTTGATCAATCCGAAAAAGCCATCAATTTTTTATTCACTGTTTCTGACATTATCAATCAAAAAATGCTAAAAAAAATTAAAATCTCTCTGAGGGACGGTCACAATCAAATAATGATAATGGTCGGTCAATCAAATAATGATAAATGGTCAATCAAAATTGTTCATTTTCTTGAATTAACGCCCGTAGGTTTCTAACTTTAGAATTAACCTCCTTTTTCAATTCGTATTCGTACCCCAATTCTTTTCGTATTCGTTCTACGATGGTATACAACGGAGCGAACACACTTACGTCACTGGAAAATGCGAGAGAGTCCCGAATAGAATTCTGAATTCTTTTGATGAGCGCATACTTCTTTGGTAGCATATATTTATTGTTGTTAACTCCGTATTCTATATCCTGAAAATCAGACATGATTTGATCAGGATTTAACCCATCTGATAGTTCAATATCCCAACTTTTCAATTTTGAAATCTCGGATAAAATGCTATTCATGTTTTCAGAATTCATTATTCTATAATAATGATATATTTCTAAATGAAAAATATGACGCATTAGACATAACTAAATCGAATTTTCTGTCCCGTCCCTTTTGAAATCGCAGATCGACAAACCCCCTCTGCAACATATCGTACTGAGGGTCTACAAATATTGAAATACTTGCCGGCTTCATATATTTATTTAAATACTTTTTCTTCGTTAGTTATTGTATTCAAATATTTTACTGGTTTCGTTTTTTTTGAACACTTGCCAGTCCTTCCTCGTTTGGAATTCTCACTCTGTGTGATTGCTTGAAGATTTGATAAGGAATTGTTCTTCGGATTAGAATCGATATGATCAATAACAAAACGATCTTTGATCAATCCATGGAAACATTCAAATATGAAACGATGATTGTAATATTTCTTCTTTCCAACAGTAAACATCAAATACCCCATACCATTATCCCTCCCAACTGGGTTCTTCAGTCTTCGGTTTCTTACAACACCATCACTGGATGCTTCATAATTTGTACTCACAGGGTGCTGTCTGAATTCTTGGGTCATTCGTATACTATACTATTTGTCTAATTCAATGACTGATCCATTTGCAAGGATTCATTATACATAAATCTTTCATTTAGACACTTGTTTTTAGTATAGCATGATGGAGTTCAAGAGATTGACTTCGAAAAATGCTGAATTCAATGCTGATAAGGAGTTTAAGAGATTATTAAAAATCAATCCTAGATTTAATCTCGATAGACCCAAAAAACGTCCAAGAGACGGAAATATGAAAGAGTTTAAGAGATTGTTGAAAATCAATCCTAGATTTAATCTCGATAGACCCAAAAAACGTCCAAGAGACGGAAATATGAAAGAGTTTAAGAGATTATTAAAAATCAATCCTAGATTTAATCTCGATAGACCCAAAAAACGTCCAAGAGACGGAAATATGAAAGAGTTTAAGAGATTATTAAAAATCAATCCTAAATTTAATATCGATAGACCAAAAAAACGTAACAAACGTCCAAGAGACGGAAATATGAAAGAGTTTAAGAGATTATTAAAAATTAATCCTAAATTTAATATCGATAGACCCAAAAAACGTAACAAAATTAATCCTAAATTTAATCTCGATAGACCAAAAAAACGTAACAAGAAATTACCCTGGAAAGATGCTCAATTCAATCTCGATAAAGTTTCTAATACACCAAAGAATACAATTCTTGATAAAGCCATGATTAGTAAAATCAAAGATTGTTTTAATGAATTCAAGCGTGATGGAGCATCTTATTGTTGGTCAACATTTCGAATTGATGGTGTTGTTGACGCTACCATGAATGATGAAAAAGCAGCAGTGATAATTTCACGTGTTGGGGAAAAACGGTATTTTTTCCGAATAAAATTCATTATCGAAGTCGATGGCAAATGGATTATTAGGGATAAATTTGAACCAATCCTCAAGAATAAAAAAGCTGTCATTGTGAGTAGAGATTCCAAACCAGGGATTCTAACCGGCATTGACAAACCATACTACGAAAGATCTTATCCCGTAACAGCAATGGTTTATGGGATATATCCGTTAAATGATAAACCCGATATCGCAAAACTAGCTCCTATGAAATATTCGTCAGGGCTTAATTGTGTAGCAGAACGAATAATAGAACACTTCACAAATGCATCCCGAGGAAATAAACTAACTGATCTGCGACGTAGGAAAATAACCGAGTGGGAACTGACAGTGAAACAGCATGGTGCAAAGATTTCTGATATAGCTAAATTAGAAACATCATTAAGATTTCCAATAACAGTTATGACGATAACCGGAGAGGTTTTATACGAACCGAAATATAACAAAAATGGAGCACCAATACAGATTATTGATCATAATAAACACGCGTGGACACCTGCGGTAACAGTATTTCCACGAGAACGAACCGTGAAATATATCCCTAAGGAGTTCGTCGGGGATGTTTTCTATGAAGAGAGATTATTTGATGCTATTAATGCGTTGTGTAAGGATGATCCTGTGTCAGTGTGGTTACTTAGAAGTGATGAAGATCCCGAAATAGGATTCGATCAATTTGTAAAACCAAATGGTGAATTATATCGCGTTGAAGAATTAGATAACAGAATGAGAAAAATCGCTAGTGATTTTTCACCGGAGAGTTTCCATGAAAAACTACTCACGGATAGTTTTACTATTCCATCAGTGGTAGCTCACTTCGCAAGAGAAAAAAACTCATGGCGTCCAACACGAAGTGATTTTCTCGAGGATGTTAAATTGAGTTGCGTCGAATTTGGTTATGGAGGACTGTGGAATACGAAATACTCACGTGATGGTATGATTTCAATTGATATATCCGCGTGTTATCCCGGAAGTTTTCTCGGATATGGGGAATGCGCTGAGTACTTCAAACGATTTGGACACCCCACACATGAAATGACTCGTGTTGCGATTAATGGACCATTGCCTGATTTTGATTTAACCGGATTCGCTCGTGTGATATCATTTGAATTAGCTACAGGATTACATCCGTGTAGTTATGTTTGGCTCGGTAGACATCTATCTGAAAAGGCCTGGATGCCAATAGTGCTATTGAGATATATGATTGATTGTGGTATGCTAATATCGTTGATTGTTTCCGATGCTATTATATGCTATCGAGCTTAGAAAGAAGTTTGGCTACCACAACCCGATCTAGATAGAATAATCAGCGAACTACGAAAAAAGTGTCCAGATTTCAATGAAGAAGAAATCATGAATTGGTCTAAGAAGTTATTTGAAATTAAAAAAGAACAAGCAAAAGATCTCGGACGAAGAATAATCGGTAAATTCACTCAAGGTGGACGGTACGACAACGCAAAATATTCTTCGCGGTTGATCATAGACGTCGCTGAATACGATTTTATTGTTGCGGATTTAATGAAACAGGGAAAACTTGTATCCCGTAAGGATGCTTTTCTATCCAATGGTGAGAAAATGGGTACGGTTGTTACCTACTGTGATGGATATAATTCCCAGTACACACATTTGAGAAGTTCAATGCTAGCCTATGCTACTATTAATCTATTTTCGATGATAAATAGATTTCCTAATACCGCGGTTAGAGTGGCCACTGATTCGATGTATATACACAATAAGTACAAATCAGCTGTAGCTAAATTCACAGATCCCGAAGAAAATTGGGGGCGTTGGCGATTTAAAAAGGAGATGCTACATGAGTATTGTGAATCCGCAGACGTTGCCATGGATGATAAATATCTTTGTTGTAACCGTATTGAAAATCAATCAGAATTTTCTAATGCACCACCGGTATCTGATCCAGTATGTAGATACAAGACAATTTATTTAAACGGTTGTGGTGGGTCAGGAAAGACAACTCGTGCAATTGAATTATTTCGTCGGTCAACCATGATTGTGCTAAAACCGACTCACAGACTCGCCAGAGAGATGATACAGCGAGGGGTAAATGCCTGTACTTACCATAGTTTCTTTCGATGGAAGGGTGACAAATGGACTCCTGAGCGTATGGGTGATAAATTCATTCCTGAAATCATCATTTGGGATGAAATATGCACAGTGTCATTAGATGTATTACAAACATTTCTTGAGTGGTTGTTAAACAAAAACACAAAAGTCGTCATGTGCGGCGATCACGGCCAACCACCACCATTTGTCGGTGCATCTCCACATGAATGGCTAATGGGTTTTGTAGACTACTATGAAGAAATCACCACTGATTATAGATCACTTGATGAACGATTACGAGAATTTAAGAAACTAATTAGATTACAACCGGATAGAATCCAGTGCGAAATAGCGCGTGAAGTGATTTCAGAAACTCCAATGAATGATTTCTGGGAAACATGGAGACCAAATGATTTGATAATTGCAAGTAGAAAAATAGTCAGGGACACACTTCAGATGAAGTTATTTGAATTGCATAAAGAAAAATTTGCAACGCTTCCAGTACCCCTTTGTTATAGGCCATCGGATACACGAAAACAGAACATTGAAGTTGATATTCCAGGACAGAGTGAAAAACAAATTCTCGTATTAAATGATATTGTGCTGGTTGATATCAGCGTCGTCGAAAATGCATTGCGTGCTAATAAATCCCCGTGGACGCTAGGATACGCAGCGACGATACATTCTTCACAGGGATTGACTATATCGGATACAATTGTTTGGATGGTGGATAATCACATCGAATGGTCGAATTTAGTCTATCTCGCAGTATCCAGAGTACGAAAAATAAATCAACTTCGAAGAATTATTTTCGATGATAATGACACCACAATAAGTGATATTGATGTTAGCATCATTAATAAAAAACTCTCCGGTTACAAACAACAGGACAAAAAAAAACAACGAGATTTTGATATTGATGCTGAATTAATAATTACGCTGAAGAAACAACAGAATAATCACTGCGCGAGTTGCAATTGTATAATGCGTTGGCAGTTTTCGGATAAGGATCCTCGCCAATTCACCGTAGACAGAAAAAATAACAATCTCGGTCATGTCAGAAACAATGTGATGTTGACTTGTCTTGAGTGCAATAGACGCAACGGCGCTAGTTAAGACCATGCGGTGGCAATTGAGTATCCTCGGGAATTACCTGTAGTTGTTGTCGAGTAAAACCCCGCTGAGGGGCAGTTGAATCCAGTTTATAGACTGGAGGTCTACCCGTAGATCGTGTTATACTAGATATCTTATGCGTAGTGACGCTCCAAATAGGATCAGTAGCCCTTTTTCTACCCCCTTCAAGCTCTCCTGGTTCATATAAATACCTAACAGTGACATTACTATGAAGAATTGGTTCTTTGAAATCTTTTTGTGGTTGTACGGGTATTGACTTCTTTTTAATCGCGTTGATAGGTTTCATGTTGATTGTTCTAGTAATCTCGTTATTCAGTGCAGTAATCACAGATGGTAATCTTTTAACCCATTCACGGGATCTTTTTTCTTGGATGAATTCTTTTGCGTATTGATATCCAAATAACCGCTCAGCAATCGTCCGATTAAATCGTTCTACAATGGCCTGATCGCGATGTAGCGCAGTATGCCCTCGTCGTATGGTGACATTATGATGTTTCATTGTAGATAATACTGCACCCTGAAATTCCTTGCCAGGATCAACCTGCAATAGATTTGGCCAGTGCAGAGGACCTCGTCGATAAATCCTTTCAAATGCAGAAGCGACTTCAGTGGCTGATTTTGTTTTTAACGGTTCTGCTTCTTTGTATCGACTTGCAATATCAACTACGGTTAAAGCGTATTTGTAACCACGATCATGTGGCAGAAATAATATATCAGCCTGATGAACTTCATTAGGAGCGGTCACATCAAAATGCGAGAATTGAATTTGTTTAGGCGGTGGTAGATACATTTGCCATAGTGCCTGTTTGGATAACCAATTAGCCGCAGTGGTTTTTTTCACTTTTGCAGCACTAGCGAGTTTATGGACTGCTGATTTACCCCTCCAGTATCCTCTTGGGGAATAATAAATTGATTCCATATTATTAATTACCGGCACCTAACATCAATTTACTTTTCATAGCCGATTTTATCAAAAAGGAAGCCAATTTTTCTTTGAAGGATTTATCAGGAATAGCATTTAACGCATGAATTAATTTCACATCTGCTAGATGCCTGTGTTGCAGATTGCTGCTTTTATAAGCAACATCATGAAGGTGACAGGCCTTATCAATGGCGTTTATTGGTTCTTCACCAGGGTTGGGTTGATTTTGATTATTGAGTCTCATATCAAGTCTGGTTCCCGGTCCACAGTAGCTATATCCTGGAAGGTGCTTTTCTCCGGGGTACTTTGCCCATGGGGTTCCAGGGAGCTTTGCCAATTTGGCTGCGATATCACCTCCTCGTTTTTTTTTAAATCAGATCTCATAGACACAAATCTAAATTTCTTTGTACCACATTGCACGCATTTACCAGAAAGCGCTGATCGGTTATTTTTAGTTGTAACCGTCGTCACATCATCTGTGCCAGTACGCGTTTTACACTTCACACAATATAGATCCATAATTTATGTATAGAAATATGGATATAATTGATTTTTCAGCGACTAAAACAAGAGAACCGGTTAAGCATCATGCAGCGCTACCAAACTCTATCCGGATGATTATAATCGGGCCATCTGGATCCGGTAAAACGCAATTGTTACTCAATTTAATAATGAGATGGATGAAGTGGGATAAGTTGTATTTAATTGCCCCTAGCGTAGATGATCAACGATGTTATGAAGTGCTAAAAGATTTTAACGACAGCGCGGTAGAAAAATCCGGAGAGGGTATTATTGAATTTATAACCGATATCGATGAAGCACCGAGTATTGATGATATTGATGGAGATATTAACAATTTAGTCGTATACGATGATATAATGTTAGATAAACAAAAAAATCCTGCTAGGATCTTTTCCCGAGGCAGGCATAAAAACACTGATGTGATATATGTCACTCAACGCTACACTCAGATTCCAAAAGTGATCAGAGATAATTGCAATATTCTTGCTGTATTTAACGGAGTTGATACTCATACTCTTAGAAATATATGGCAGACATGGTGCTGCGGTGATATGGATCATAATCAATTTAAAAACTTCTTTAGTCATGCTCAGTCAAAACCACACGGATTCGCAACAATAAATTTGCATGATCCTCGGACACGATATCGAATCGGACTGGATTAAATATTCGGTTAAAATCATTTCTTATTTTTTGTTAACCCATAGCAGCAGAGAGGGTGATGACAACAAGTTGCGACCAAAATTGATTAAAAAATAGTAAAAGTCTCCGTTTTCATTTTTTTAGTTAAAATGAGATTTCGTAGGGAAGGCTCGTTAAGATTTCAATCAATTTTTTGTCTAAAAACGTTGTAGGGTTTGCCCCTGAGATATTTTTTTTTGGTTAAAATGAGATTATAGGACGGCTCGTTTTGGGATTTCAATCAAAAAATTGATTAAAAAATCGTAAAATCTCCGCTTTCATTTTTTTAGTTAAAATGAGATTTCGTAGGGAAGGCTCGTTTTAGGATTTCAATCAAATTTTGTCTAAAAACGTTGTAGGATTCACCCTCTTTTTTAGTTAAAATGAGATTATAGGACGGCTCGTTTTAGGATTTCAATCAAAATTTGTCTAAAAACGTTGTAGGATTCACCCTCTCTGCTGCTATTTTTGCCGCATGATGGTGTTTACAAGTATGCGCTAACTGTAGTTGATGTTGCGAGTCGATACAAACAAGCAGAGCCATTAAAAACAAAATCGGCCACTGAAGTAGCTTCTGCGTTTTAAAGGATTTATCGACGAGGTCCTCTGCGTTGGCCAAATCTATTACAAGTTGTTCTTGGCAAGGAATTTCAGGGTGTGGTTCTATCAACGATGAAGAATCATAATACCGCGTTACGACTAGGGCATACTGCATTACATCGCGATCAGGTGATTGTTGAACGATTTAATCGCACACTTGCCGAGCGGTTATTTGGATATCAATACGCGAAAGAATTTATTCAACATAAACGATCTCGTGAATGGGTCAAGAGATTACCAGGCGTAATTACAGCGCTGAATAATGAGGTTACTCGAACAATGAACATGAAACCTAACAACGCGATTAAAAAGAAGTATATACCTGAAAAACCGCAAAAAGATTTTTCAAAAGAACCAATTCTTGGTAATGTCACTGTAAGGTATTTATACGAACCAGGATAGCTCGAAGGCGGCAAAAAAAGAACTACTGATCCTATTTGGAGTGTCACCGTGCATAAAATATCCGACATAACACGATCTACGGGTAGACTAGCAATCTATAGATTGGATTCAACTGCTCCTCAGCGAGGATTTACTCGACAACAACTACAAGTGATACCCGAGGATACTCAATTACCACCGCGTGGTCTTAGCTAGCACCTCTTCGTCTGTTGCACTCAACACAAGTCAGCATCACGTTATCGCTGGCATGACCTACGCTGCTATATTTTCTGTCTACGGTAAATTGTCGAGAGTCTTTATCCGACCAACACCAAAGCATTATACAATTGCAACTCGCGCAGTGATTATTCTGTTGTTGCTTCAGCGTAATTATTAATTCAGCATCAATATCAAATTCTCTATTATTTTTTTTATCTTGCTGTTTATAACCAGATAGTTTTTTTCGGATTATGTCCTTAGTGATGAAATCAACAGTGACAATATCATTGATTGTAGTATCATTATCATCTAAAACAACTCTTCGAAGCTGATTTATTCTTCGTACTCTGGACACTGCGAGATAGACTAAATTCGACCACTCGATGCGATTATCCACTATCCAAACAATTGTGTCTGTGATAGTTAATCCCTGTGAAGAATGTATCGTCGCTGCGTATCCTAGCGTCCACGGGGATTTATCAGCACGCAATGCATCTTCGACGACGTTGATATGAACCAGCACAATATCATTTAGCACTAAATTCTGCTTTCTTGACTGTGTCAAGCCTGGAATATCAACTTCAATATTCTGCTTTCGTGTATCCGAAGGTCTATAGCACAACGGCACTGGAAGCGTTGCAAATTTTTCTTTATGCGTTTCAAATAACTTCATCTGAAGTGTGTCTCTGACTATCTTTCTACTTGCGATTATCAAATCGTTTGGTCTCCACGATTCCCAAAAATCATTCATGCGAGTTTCCGAAATTATTTTGCGTGCTATCTCACATTGGATTATATCAGGTTGTAACCTGATTAGTTTTTTGAACTCGCGTAATTGTTCATCAAGTGCTCTATAATCGGTGTTAATTTCTTCATAATAGTCTACAAAATTATTCAGCCAATCATGCGGAGATAAACCGACAAATGGTGGTGGTTGACCGTAATCGCCGCACATGACGACCTTTGTGTTCGCGTGCAATAACCACTCGTGAAACTTTTGTAATGCATTTAACGACACCGTGCATATCTCATCCCAAATTATGACATCAGGGACAGATTTTTCACCCATTCGATCAGGAGTCCATTCGTCACCTTTCCATCGAAAGAAGCTATGATAAGTGCAAGCATTTACTCCTCCTTGTTTCATCTCTCTGGCAAGTCTGTGTGTTGGTGTTAACACAATCATATTTGTGAAATCGGTAAAATATTTCCCACGAAATAACTCAATCGCGCGAGTCGTCTTTCCTGACCCACCACAACCGTTTAAATAAACCGTTTTATATCTACATACAGGATCAGATACCTGCGGTGCATTAGATAGTTATGAACACTGATTGCTTTTCAAGTATTTATCTTCAATCGTAATATCTGCTGATTTGGAGTAATCACACGGTATTCCCTGCTTAATTCTCCATGATCCCCAACTCTTGTCGGAATTTGTGAATTCAGCTACTGCGTTTCTGTGTTTTATGTCTATGTAAAATGAATCAGTGGCGACTCTAACTGCGGTGTCAGGAAATATATTTATCATCGAAAACAGATTAATTGAAGCATAAGCCAGCATAGATGCTCTCAAATGTGTATACTGAAGACTGTGTCCATCGCTGTAAGTAACAATTGTTCCAAATTTGGTTACATCGGACAAGAAAGCGTCTTTGCGAGTGACATATATGCCCTTAGATGTCACATCCGCGATTATAAAATCGTATTTGACGCTATCCATAATCAGCCGTGACGAATTTCTTATATTGTCGTATTTTCCACCTTGAGTGAATTTACCAATTATTCTTCTACCGAGATCTTTTGCGTCTTTGTTTCTGATTTTAAATAACAGTTTGGACCAATTCATGATATATTTCTCGTCGAGATCGGGAAACTGTTTTCGTTGTTCGCTGATTATACTATCTAGATCAGGTTGTGGTGGTAACCAGACTTCAGTCTGAGCTCGATATGATATAATCGCTTCACTGACAATCAGCGATATCAACATGTTACAATCAATCATATAACGTAACAGCACTATTGGCATCCAATGTTTCGCAAACATATGTCTACCAATCCAACTATAACAGCACGGATGAAGTCCTGTGGCCAATTCAAATGATACCACACGATCGAATCCGGTTAAATCAAAATCAGGCAGTGGTCCATTAATCGCAACACGTGCCATCTCATGAGTGGGATGTCCAAATCGCTTGAAGTATTTAGCGGTTTCTCCGTACCCGAGAAAACTCCCTGGGTAACATGCGACTATATCAACCGAAATAATATTTTGGGGTCGTATTTTGTATTCCATAATCCGCCGTGGTTGTATTCGATGCAGCGTGATTTGATGTCTGTGAGAAATTCAGCTCGCGTTGGTTTCCATGACTTTCTCTTTCTCGCAAAATGAGCTGCAACCGACGTAATTGTAAAGCAATTTGTTAGTAATTGTTCATCGTCGAAATTCTTCACGAAACTACTAGCTAGCTGTTTCATCTTGTCATGGAGTGCTTCGGTACGGTATAATTCTCCATTGGGTCTTACAAACTGATCGAATCCACCCTCGGGGTTTTCATCACTGTGAAGTAACCACACTGACACCGGATCGTTTTTACTCAATTGGTAAATATAATCGAATAGTTTCTCTTCAGAGAATTATTCTCCCGGAGAACTCTGGGGAGAATTTCACGGGTATATATTTTATTGTTCGTGTTCGCGGAAATATTGTTACCGCAGATGTCCATGCGTGTTCGTTATGATCAATAATTTTGATTGGAGCTCCATTTGATTTATATCTTGATTCGTGTAATATCTCGCCGGTTATCGTCGCTACGGTTATTGGGAATCTTAATGATGTTTCTAATTTGGCTATATCCTGAATTGATGCACCGTTCTTGTTAACTGTTAATTCCCATTCCTTTATTTTTTGGCGTCTGAGATCAGTCAATTTGTTTCCCCGAGATGCATTTGTGAAATGTTCTAATATTCGTTCTTCTACACAATTCATTTTCGATGACGAAGTCATCAATGACACTTTCATGGTTTTTAGTTTTTCAATACTCGGTTTATCATTTAACAGATATATCCCATAAACAACTGCTGTTACAGGATAAGATCTTTCGTAGTATGGTCTGTCAATTCCAGTCAAAATTCCTGGTTTGGAATCTCGACTCACAACGACAGTTCTTTTATCCTTCAAGATGGGTTCAAATTTATCTCTGATAATCCAATCTCCAGTGTCAGAACGGATAATGAATTTCACTCTAAAAAAATATCTTTTCCGGGTAAGATGTGAAATTGTCACTGCTGCGCGTTCGTCGTTCATGGTAGCATCAACGTTACCATGAATTCGAAATGTTGACCAACAATGAGATGCTCCATCGTGTTTGAATTCATTAAAACAGTCACCGATTTTACTTATCATAGTTTTATCACCTATTAGAATTTTTGGTGCTACGGAGACTCTATCGAGATTAAATTTAGCATTTTTCCAGGGTTTAATTTTCGATAATCTCTCGAATTCCTTCATGTTATAATTACAACAAGTATTTAAATAGAGAATTTATTATATAATGAATCATTGCAAATGGCTTATGATTGGATCAACAACCGTGTGTAACAAATCATGCAGAAAGGAGTTATGTGGGTATCATATGCAAAGCATTCGACGCGGAAGTCTTGGCCTGCTACCATGCTTACGATGTGGGGTAGGGGTGCGAAGAATATCACAGTTGTGTCTCGGTTGTGGTGGTAAACGATACAGAGAGTTGAAGCGTTATTATGATAAACGAATTAAAAACTCCATTAAGGATTCCATTAAAAACTCCACTAAGAATTCCATCAATGACTCTGACAGCGTCCTTGACGGAGTCAAGGACAAGGTCATTAGAACACCTCAAGATTACATTGCAAGATTTCCAAGTAGTGTTATCATTCAACCAAACAATGAATTAGACAAATAATAATATAGTAAATAAATGAACCAAGAATTCCGACCACATCCCGAGGTTCCAAACTATGAGGCATCCAGTGATGGTACTGTCAGACACTGCAGATCGAAGATGTCAGTCGGTGTTGACAATAGTGTGGGGTATTTAGCGTTTACTGTTTGGAGAAAGAAGAGATATCTTAATCATCGTTTCGTGTATGAATGTTTCCACGGATTGATCAAGGATGGTTTTGTTATCGATCACATTGACTCTAATGTTAAGAACAATTCTTTATCGAATCTGCAAGCTATTACACAAAGTGAGAATTCCAAACGAGGAAAGACTGGACAATACTCGAAAAAAGCGAGACCTGTAAGATCTTTTAACACAACAAATAACGAGGAAATATTATTGAAGTCTAGGAGTAGCGCCAGTAGGTATTTCGATATTTGTATATCCTCAGTGCGACGTGTTGCAGAGAATATAACCAAGACGGCGATTTCCAGAAGGAATGGACAAAAGATTCGATTTTTGTATGTCTAAATCATGTTTTGCATTATTCTATATAACACCAAGGGAGCTGCTGTTATATAAATTCCAAGAACTGTTATGATATAAATTCCAAGAACTGTTATAATATGAATTCCATGAAAATTACAAGAACTGTTATGATATAAATTACAAGAACTGTTATGATATAAATTCCAAGAACTTCTGCGATATTATATGAATTCCTGGAATTATTATATAAAATTCCAAGAACTGATATGATATAAATTCCAAGAACTATTATGATATAAATTCCAAGAACTATTATGATATGGATTCCAAGAACTGATATGATATGAATTCCAAGAACTGATATGATATGGATTCCAAGAACTGATATGATATAAATTCCAAGAACTATTATGATATAAATTCCAAGAACTATTATGATATGGATTCCAAGAACTGATATGATATGAATTCCAAGAACTGATATGATATGGATTCCAAGAACTGATATGATATGGATTCCAAGAACTGATATGATATGAATTCCAGGAACTGATATGAAATGGATTCCAAGAACTGATATGATATGAATTCCAAGAACTGATGTTATATGAATTCCAAGAACTATTATGATGTGAATTCCAAGAGCTGATGTTATATGAATTCCAAGAACTATTATGATATGAATTACAAGAACTGTTATAATATAAATTCCAAGAACTGTTATGATATGAATTCCAAGAACTGATGTTATATGAATTCCAAGAACTGCTATGATATGAATTCCAAGAACTGTTATAATATATATTCCAAGAACTGTTATGATATGAATTCCAATAACTATTATGATATGAATTCCAAGAACTATTATGATATAAATTCCAAGAACTGTTATGATATGGATTCCAAGGACTGCTATGATATGATCATTCAAAATTGATCCCAATTTTTTTTTGTATTAGAAATATGTATTATCATATATGAATTCTGAAAATATGAATAGGATTATAGCTGAAATTTCAAAATTGAAAAATTAAGAGATTAAACTATCTGACAATTTGAACCCTGACCAAATTATGTCTGATATAGAATACGGTATTAACACTAACAAATATATGCTGCCAAAGAAGTATGCGCTGATAAAAAAAATCCAGAATTCTTTTCGGGACTCTCTTGTATTCTGTAGTGATGTAAGTGTGTTTGTTCCGTTATTTACTATCGTGGAAGGAATACGAAAAGAATTGGGGCGAGATTATGAATTGAAAAAGGAGGTTAATTCGAAGATTAGAAATATAAGATTGTTAATTGAACAAAACGAAAATCCCCTTTCAGACAGTGGTTTTAGTCAACAATAGCGGTGAAATTATATACTGGTATTTATTGTTTTACTACAAGAGTTGTAAAATATTTGTTTATTATTGAAAATTTCATAGTAATACTTTTTTTGTCTGCGCTGGTGCTTTTTTATCTGATTTTGGTAGTTTTTTGTCTAATTTTGGTGCTTTTTTGTCCCGCTAATGGTTTTTCGACGCTTTTTTTTTGGTCTCGGTCGGATCAAATGCCCGATTTTGTATGGGATTTCCCGTAGACTTTTTCACTTAACGCTGAATTCGGCATTTTTTTTTGGGACAAAATTTAACAAAAATTTAAATAAAATCAGCAAATTCGACTAAAATATCACCACGGAACACCAAAATATCAATGTGGTCTCGGCCAGGTCAAACATAGGATTTCCCGTAGACTTTTTCACTTAACGCTGAATTCGACGCTTTTGAGATTCAAATTGGAAGATTGTTTACGATTTCAATAATGGTAAATAAAGCATTAACCACTCGATCGGCTCGTGAGCGACTAGATGCGATTAAAAATATATACCCGTCCGTGATTCTGTCAGGAATAAACTGCAAGCTAGACAGAGTTTACAAACTGACTTTTCTGTGGGAACTGAAGAGTTGTTTAAACCAATACCCACAGCAACGAAGGGAGTAATATCAGCTACTGAGCGTGCTATATGGGGACATATTCCCGAGACTGGAAATCCACCAAGAAAAGAAAAACCTCTTATTGGTGAACTTGCAAAAATAGCAGCAGAAACTGAACAAACAAAACAAGCTGTACAAAAACTCCGCGGTGATATTGATGTTAGTAAATCAAAAAGAACAGTAGGTGATTTACGCGCGAGATTTAACGAGGAAGGGTTAGCAACAATTGATAAGACTGATCCAGCAGAAATTCCTGCGCTTGTTACGACTTATGAAAACAGAAAAAAATGTTGAAACCAGAACATCATAAGTATGTTAGAAGTATAGATCATTGGGCTGATGTATTCTACAAAATCAAAACTGAAACAAGTCAAATTGACACAACAAATACATCATACATAGGATATATCAAGGCGGTGGGTACGGTGTATAAACAATATGAAGAACTAAAACAACAACAAAAACGCAAAAATTGCAAAGAAAGCGACAGCAACCCTCAAAGAAAATATCTTTCTCGCCTCAACAACAAAAAGAACCTCAACAACATCTACCACCCCAAACTTCGCTTGGACCATTGTATACACCTGATCGAGATGAAGATGATGATATTTTTAATTATTTACAAAGTCAAGGAACAGACACACAGGGTGCAACCGGGAAGGGATTTTCTAAATCGGAATTTCGAAGGGATTCAAATCAAAGATTTTCAAGAGATTCCAGTGGAATTTCAGGTAGTGGTCTTATTCAATGTCCTGGTAATATTCTCGGTGATATAACACGATTAGAAGTTCTGATTGGAGGAAAACGAGCTGGAAATAACTCACCGGAAGTAATTAATGAAGCAGCTGATATCTGCATGCGGTTATTTCAAGGTGGCATCATGGATATCAAAACATATCGAGATTTCATTGAAGAGTTAGTGGAAAATTCTACGGATGGTTACCACAGCGATTAAGTTATCGGTGATGAATCACTGATTAGATAAATATAATTTAAAAAAGATGATCATACACTACAATCATGACAAACCAAAAAGCGTCTACGTAGTAAACTCACGATTTCCAGTTTATGGAGAGTACTATGGTGATGGTCTCGGTAATATCATTGCAGGGTTATTTGCAAGAATGGCTTCAAAAGTCGCGCCGCTAGCAAAACAACTATCAATGAAAGCCATTGATGTTATTCGTGATAAGGTTATTAGCGCTGTTGGAGATGCTGCCGGAAAAGCATTTTTGGCTGCTCGGGATAAACTAACAGCACTAGTTCGACTGCGAAAGAAACCGGGACCGTTACCATCTACAGCAGAATTTCCCACGAGTGTTAGTAAAATAGTAAATAACGCAGTAGATCAAAAACTAGCGTCGCTGATGACTAACACCCGAGATAACATAACCGCAAATATGATAGCGGGAAATGGCTTAAACCACGACGACGTCGACGACGATGATTTAGACCTTGATAAATCAAGGAGATATATATAATGTTCAAACGATCACCTGATCCAGCGTCTGATATGGAAGCTCAAGTGAGCAAGGATGATTCTGTACGCGATTATCAATTTTATGCCTATCAGGCAATACAACCAGATGTGCGATCGCGAATTGAACTTCAAGTTCATGATACCAGTAAATACGTTTTGCCTTGTGAAGAATTTGTCGAAGTACAAGGAGAACTCGTAACAAATGTCGCAGCTCATACACAATGCGCAGATGACCAACTTGTCCGAGTGGGTTTTGTCAATAATGGGATCATGGCGTTATTTACTAGCGCTAGATATCTCATCGATGGAAAAGAAATTGAAACCATTGAGAATGATGGTGATGTTGCTACAACAATAATAGCGATAGCAAGATATTCTGACGATTATACAAGATCGGCAGGTCCATATATGATGTTTGCAAAGGATATTACTGATCACCATAATCACTCTCCGTATATTAAAATAAGAACACCACAAGATACTGCATCTGGTCCAAACCAACCCGATACCTATGAACACAGATCAAGACCAGGTGCTGCGTTTGATATTGTCGGAAGCGCTAATCCCGATTACAACTTAGGATATGCAACGCGCAAAGCAATGCTACAAGGAGAGCGTCGAAGATTTTCATGCGCGATTCCACTGCATCATATATTTGGATTCTGCAGAAATGTCCGAAAAGTCATCTATGGAGCAAAGCATACGGTAGTACTCGTGCGAAAGGGTAATGATGATGATGCAATTTGGCGAGGTGCTGGTGTTGCTGAGGGTAAAGTTAGATTATTTACACTATCAATGTTGATGCCAGTGTTGACTCCATCAATCACCACAGAGGGGAAATTACTATCATTTATGGACCAAGGAGGAAAGTCGTTGTTGAGTTGGTTATCGGTGTCAACAGATACTATAGATTCTAATATCACTAATACATTAACATGGCATCTGGCAGCGCGACAAGGTGTTTCAAGTCCGCGTCATATATTTGTTGAAATCGATTAAACTCTCAAGAACATAGCCATATGATTTTTGATCAATTAGGTGTTAAAGAAGTCTTACTGAGAATAAACGGCCAACAGGAACCGTCCGAGGATATACAACTTGATTACGACAACAATTATATTGCACGCGTGTATCATCGGTTGTTGACATATATGACACGCGATCAAAATGTTGATACTGGTCTGCAAATATCACAGTATGATTTTAAGAATTTATATCCGATCTATTACTTTTCGTTGAAACATCTTCATTTAACAAGACAGTCCATCGTTGATATACACGTTAGAGCTCGTGTAGAAATCCCTGATGGTGTTAATTATAGAGCGGTTGCTGTCATTCTCAGCGACAAATCAATGCCACTCGAAGGTGTTGGTGGAAGAATGAGAGTGATAGATGCACCAGTAGAAAACATGTAATTGAAAATCCTTCGGATTTTTCCATTAGATCAATCTGTTATTGCATATTGAAATACAGTTATATTAGTGTTGCGTTAACTCCCGATCAACTCAAGAAATTGCAATCGGAATCAGCTAAAAAATGCGGAACCACAATAACACTGAAACACAATCAGATGACTGGTGGTCAGAATAAGTTGTCGTTGACAACTCGTTAAGTAAAACACTTCAATGATGCTTTCAAAGATAAAAATGGCGTTCAGATCACTCTCTCTGCAGCTGAGATCAGCGACATGAAACAATCAGGCGGTATATTCCCGTTGCTGCGTTACCAGCATTTATTGCTGCGGCTGCCCCAGCGGTGGCTAAAGCGGCGGCGTTAGAAGCAGTTAGTACCGCGGCAGGAATGGCACTAAAGAAAGCAACTGGACAGGGATATAAAAAAAGAAGGGAAAGGGTCTAAGACTACCAGGAACTCCGTATTCATGGTACAGCGGAAATGGTTTAAGACTACTAGGAACCCCGTATTCATGGTTCAGCGGAAAGGGTCTAAGACTACCAGGAACGGTTTATTAACTCAAGAATCTTCGGTTGTAGAGTCTTTGACTCCAATGTCCAATTTTGATTTACTCGATGCTGCTAAAAGCTACCGATTAAAAACTTCAGAGGTGTCTTTATGAAAGATCAGTTACCGACATAACCAAACAGCATTGAAACCGATATTATTAATCTCGCTAACAGCACCGGACCCGGAACCCACTGGGTTGCATACGCGATTGATCATCGCGTGATTGTTTATTTTGATTCATATTAATTAGCGCCACCGAAGGAATTTAACCGCTATATAAACCGCTTAAAAACTCCTCGCTGGTATTCCACGCTACTAACACAACAAATAAATGATCCACCAATATGCGGCAACGAAGTATTACATGTCCTTAACGCTATTTCAACATCTGGAAGACCACCACATGTCGTCGTAAATGAATACACCAGCAATCGCTTTTTAGAGAGAGAGAGAATTTTACAATAACATGATTGATATTTGGGGAAGACCTCTATCCGCGCTGAAGACACCCTCCGCCGATGGCACTGCAATCGGTGATATTAAAAAAATAATCGAAGATGAAATCGCTGAGACGTTGAACCTAGCAAGTGTTGACCCGGGGAAATAGTTGTATTTCAAGATCGTCAGGGTAAATTGAAATCTAGTAATGTTTCTCTGGATGATATTTTAGTTAAACAACGAGACGCAACCGAAGGCACTATCGCGTTTTTTTTCGATCAGGGTAATTGAAATCTAGTAATATTTCCCTGGATGATATTTTAGTTAAACAACGAGACGCAACCGAAGGCACTATCGCGTTATTTTCAAATCAGGGTATACTTGTTTCAACTATCTTGGAACGAATTAACAATATTGACAAGCCGTTACTAGATTTCCTTGGTAATCCTCCAGTGACCACACCAAATCTTACATCGATAAAAACTTCTATGTTGGAACTAGCAGCACTTCAAGTCAAATATGCAGATCACGTTGAAAAGTTTACATCGTTTCGGAAAAATATTACTGATAAATTCTTTGCAACCACGCTGGATAAAATTGATATAAAACTCCCGGATATTAACAAATTCATCGATGAGACGAAAACCTTCATCGAAGCAATCAAAGGTGATGCAACGAGGATGATAACAATCATTGAAAAACGAAAATTCCTCATGAGAAAACCAACAACGTATCATACACGATTCAATACAGATCATTTGCGTGGACACCCACAAACAACAAATTAGATATCACTGCAACTGTCAAGGGTATTTATCGATTAACACTAGTGACACCAACTCAATTTAATATATCATCGTCGAGTTCATCTGGGGTCAACAATACGATATCGACGATCATCGACAAGGATACAACCGAACAGTTCACGATAGCATCCACTGATACTAATTTGGCTAGGGTTTCAGTAACATGGTATATAGAATTCGTAGCGGATTTGAGTAAACAATTAAACAGCTAGCGGTTTCAATTGAAATCGTAAATGATTTGAGAATAAAATGACAACGTCACAACAATATCGCTATGATCAAGTCAGAGAATTTCAAAATAGACTCAAAACCCTCACTGAGGCGTATCAAATAAAAATAAAGAAATACCGACGAAGAATCACCGCAATTGATGTTACCGTGTACTCGTTGAGTGGTGGAATCGCTGGGGCTGGTATAATACTCTCCTCGGTGATAATGATTGCACCGATAGCTGTTCCCGTTGTAATATCTGCGGCGACAACAATCGCGGAAATTATTTCGATAGTAACAAAAAAGATATCATCATGCAGCCAACGTAAACTGCAAGACTACATAATTAAATTCCATGTTGTATCAACCGCGTACTCGCAATTATCCTCTATGATATCGTCGTCACTTGATGATACATTAATATCAAATAGTGAGTTCTCAGCGATGGTTAGTATTTATGATTCCGCGATGTCGAAATTAGAGCGACAACATGAATATAATAACAATGACAACACCGCAAGAACTACTTCAACGAATAGTGGAGAACACAAACCCAGTAAAAACCAACCTGATCTCAATAACCTCAACGTGATCCGATAGTAAGTTCTCAGTGATGGTAGTATTTAATGATTTCGCGATATCAAAATTAGAAATAAAACATGAATATAATAACGATGGCAACAACGCAGGAACTACTTCAACGAATAGTAAAGAATACCGAACCGATTCAACAAATAACGGAAAATACCACACCGATAAGGACCAGCATGATATCGATAACCTCAACTAATCCTGAATTCAGTGTGAATTTTCCTATTCCGATTCCTGTGAAGGAAAAAGCGTTAGCGAAACTACGAGTGTATCACAGTTGGCCTAATATCAGATCGGTAGCATTTGGCGGTCAACAACCGAATAATTCATTGGCGTTTGCAAATAAGAATAAACCCGATGGAACTCCAGACTGGAACGTTGTTTCAATACCATCTGGGTCATACCAAATCGAACAAATCAATGCTGAATTCCAGCGTAGAATAAAATCAATTACTGGAGCAGCAGAATCGAAAATCGCTATAACGGTTCATGAGCCGACGTCATCATCTGCCATCGCGATAAACTCACCTAGTTATGTCATCGATATTTATCAAAGTTCTATAAGAACCGTACTGGAGTGGCCTGAAAAACTACCCGGACAAGAACCACATAAATCCAACTATAATTCTGATAAGAAATCATATCATGATGCAATAATATCATGCGATACAAATTTTAGAGTATTAGTTTTCTTTATTAAGTGGATTGAATCAGATGGTGATGATGGATGGATTCAACCAATTCAAAGTCAAATTAATAAATATTTTTTTTTAAAAAAATAATGAATTTGAAATACATAGAAAAATATTGCAAGATAAACTTTCCAAAGAATCACCGTGAGATGAGATAATCAAATACATATAAATTTGTAATCAAATTATCGCTGATATGGAAGCATTTAATTCATGGATTATTCAAAAAATATCAAATGCTGTAAATCCTAAATCAAAAACAGAATTTTCAAGAACATATAATATACACATAGAGAATATTTCAACATTTAAATTCCCCGGGTATAATGTAGATCAACTAAAAAAATCCGTTAATGATCTCCTTGATGCCACATGGAGACAAACAACTATCCTCAAACATAATAATGACTCAGACGAAGGCGGCAGGCATATCGCTCCGTTCAACGTGAATATAACCTCGGTGATAGCATTGAATTTAGTATGTGATGTTATCGAAGGAAGCTATCAAATAAATCTTGAGCGATCAAATCAAGCTCAGCAGGGATATATTTTGTATTCATTTGCACCAATAGCTCCTCCAGGATTTCTAATAATCGAGGATCCAACTACTCCAGTCTATATGCGATGTCATAATGATTCGCTAACGAGAATTAATTTCAGACTCACTGACCAGTCAAAAAATCTAATTGATTTACGCGGCGAGGTTTTACAAATTAGTCTCTTTGTAAAGTCCTAAATGATTTTCATCGTAGTGATTTTCATTGTTAACCATAACAGCAGAGGGAGTGGACTTGATCAAATATTTGGTTAACCCATAGCAGCAGAGGGGGCGGTGAAAACAACCATGGCGTCTTCGAACAAGCCTTAGTTTACCAAATTGACACTTGTCGGATTGACTTTTCGAGGAAGCCTTAATTTGCCAAAAAGATGCCTATAAAAGTTGTCGGATTCGCCCCCTCTGCTGATGGATATATGGATTATAGTCTCTTTAGAAATTTCTTTCGTCACGCTCAGTCGATCCCACATGGATTTGTAGTGATAATTTTGCATGCCCCTAGATCAAGATATTGTATCGGACTTCATAAAATATTCGGTTAAAACCATAGCAGCTAACAAAGACATGACAACAAAGAGGCAATTTCTGTTTTTTTTTTTTTTTCTATTTCGAAAAATTGTTGGTTGACAAATATAAATTTCGGTTGAAACTAACACTGTCATTGATTTTGGATTTTGTCTGAATTAGTTTCAGTCTCCGTAGAGGCTTTATTGTTGTTTGAAAACTTTGTCTATTTACTTTCTTTCCGTATAGGCTTTATTTTTGTTTGAAGACTGGGTCTATATACTCTTGCTCCGTAGAGGTTTAATTTTTTGATTGAAATCTTGCTCTGTTCACACTTCTTGCTGCTTAATAAACAAAATAATAATGAGGACTTTGTTTAGCGCGTAATCTTTAGAAGCTTTTAGCTCTTTACAACATCTATTATGATATGAATAGAGAAAAACAAAAACGATGAAATTGGAAAAAAAAATGCTTAAAATATTTAATGTTGGAAACAGTATTCGATCTTTAAGTGTGCTCCTGCAGTCGAAAAAGGTGGTTTGTAAGAACACTCTTGAAAGGTATCCTTGGGTCTTTGTGTATAATTTCAATGGGAAATTCATTCCACATTGCTGGGTCCTGGTATGCAAATGAACGTTGTCCAAATGAATTTGTTGACATAGTGTGGACAATGAGTATACGATTGTGAGAAGAGAAGCGCAAGTATTTTCCTGGTGTGTACACATGGGTGAGGCCATATTGGTATGTTGGACTGGAGTCCGTCAGTGAAAACGTAGCACATAGAACAACTTGTGTGTTTTATTATGGATCAAATGGCTAACCAGTGTAAGATACATAGCAGTTGTGAGGTGTGCTCTGATCGTGGTACTCCAAAGATGATACGAACAGCTGTGTTTTAAACTTTGTGAAGTTTTAGGAGTAGATAATGAGGCGAAACAGACATAATTGAGTTCAATAGTCCAGTCTTGAAAGTACTAATTTATACACAAGTGTTTTATACGCCAGGAAACTCGTCATCGTTTTCTTTTTAAGAAATACGAACATGATGTCATACAATAAGGAATTAAAATGAACAAAAACCAACACGTGTTGCATAATTCAACAAAACATCTATTTTTCTAAACTACAAAGCGAATACTACAAAACAACAAACATTATTATACAATAAAACTCTAGCTATTATATCTCAAATGTTTTATACTGTGTTGATGATGGTGCCAACTTTGGAATATAATGATTTAGCAGCATTCTTCAATGTGAAAATTTGTCTATTTTGTTGATGTTACACATTTATTTAACCCAAAATGTATTTAAACGAATGCAAAGTCGTAAATTGTAAGAGCATTTTTTACTTCTAATTATTAATTGAAATAAATAAATCCTCTCAATAAATAATGCAATAGGACTAGTTTGTGGCATCTGTTTCAGATGTTTAAGATAGGAACACATAATTATGATACTCACTACATCATATAAGAAATTAAGACATCATTTCATACAAATTAAGAATCAGTTTCAAAACCAGAATGTGGATCATACCTTTATTTCCATTACAATTAAATAACCATTGTTTTATATCATTTTGGCCTCTACTTTTCTAATTCGTGTTTATGAGAGTTTTAAATATACGATTCCCATACTTTCTTTATCATGGGTTTGTTCCTCACATTCATTGAGATGTCTCAATTTTGATGCGCAAAGTCTGTTTGAAATTAATGTACACTTAATCATTCAGTAGTTGTAAACGGAATGACGTGTTATTCGTACTTCATAATATCCACATGCGCCACTCACTGGACACAATGCCATTGGTATTCTACATAGTATGAGGGAATCACAATACTGTCAAAACAAATTAAAAGACTTGTTAAACCTCCTCATAATGAGACGTTAGAAGGAACCATCTTTTGCATTTCTCTTAAATATAAATGTCTTCCATTGGCTGACGACAACGTAGTACACTTGACGTACCTGAATACTACCAGAATGATACATGGATGAAGTTTTAAGTGCTGTCGGTGTAAACATGAATGATTTCACATGCATCAGCTATTCCGTGTGTACGTATATTCAGTACACAGAGCTTGGTCCGAGACTGCGCCGGAAACTATATATGGTCGACGTACGTAAAATGCAGTAGTATTATACGATTCAGATTGTCCGTATTTTGCGTTTATCAGGAGCTAAGATTTGTCAGTGCCCGTGGATGGCTACAAATATGCAGATCCCTATGGCACCATCGCCACATTTGAAAATGACTGGGACCTGAATGTTATGCAAAGATTACAAGATGAATCATACAAAGGCGTGACGTTCAAAATGTTGGCATTAGAATATGACTGATTGCTCATCTTCCCGGATGTGGATGATTGCATCGCTTGCATGTTAAATTCACATCAAAGAGTAATATTAGAAGCTATCTTATTCAGCAAAATCAACAACATCAGCAAAGATATTGATATCAAACTGGCAAGGCAATATTATTAAATTGTTTTCGAGAGGACGCCAACAAAATACAAACATTTATGTGACGAATTCTAATCACCGATAAACATGAGTTATAGAAAACCAGTAGATGTATATATTTCTTGGTTATGAATTGTATTGCTTCAGAAACCTTTATTGTACATGATGGTGTGCTGCTGATTGATAGTGGGATGGGTTTCAAACTAAATTATCCAGGACCTATGTATATACTTCTTGACTGAATTGACTATTGGAACCAGTTCTATGGAGGACAAATTATTCGGTTTAGTCACACTCAGACCTAACACGAACGAGTCTCTCACGAATATGTCTGATGCGAATGTGTCTAATGAAAAGTTGAACCGAGTCAGAAAATGTATGTCATACATACAATAACTGACCAAATACAACAAGTCCACAGTAAATGTGATTGACAGACGCCACGCTTGCATCATGATCAACATGACATTATCCGACAAGACATACATATTAGCAAACATTTAAATCATATCTTGCGGTTCCGGCAGACTTCACGAGAATACATAAAACAGTTGACGAATGTAGCCGACAAAATGCTAACACTATGAAGCAGACCGATGACAAATCTTGCCGACATGTCAGGACAGCCTGAGGCATGGAATAATAACAAGCGAGAGCCAAGTAAAATGTCAAATAGACAATAGCTTATCATATCATGAATCATTAACACGCAAGTCAAAGATAAACGGCCTGTTATTTGAAGGATAAATAATCGAGCACATCGTATAATGTATTGCCATTAACCCCACAACGGTGAACAGGATAAACAAGAAACGTAAAATCAATTCAACAATAACTAATGTATATCCGCACTAAATAGCAAATTTCGTCCATCATTATAAAATTGTCCTGAAAGAACAAAGTTTCGTTTAAGAGGTGCATCTGTTCAAAATGTATGTGAGGGATATTTCAGTCCCCCACAATGAAAACCAGTGTAGATAGAATTTAATGTTTCCACATATATGTTACGGTATATAATCCGCTCTGTTATGTCTTTAGAAACACTCTCCAAAATGTGCACACCTGTTTAATATCACCTCAAAGATAATCTAAGACAATTACTGTATTGTTGCATTCAACATCAAACATTATAACAAATTAGGCAGAATCGAGTGTACTACGTTAAATAATGCATACTCTACAATTGATATGTTAATAAATAATATTTACCATTCCCTCAGCCATTATTGTAAAACAATTCCTAAACAAAATATAATTGAATTGGTCACAAATGAACAACTTAAGTTTCGTATTAGAGAAAGGTCCTGAGAAAACTATAACTGTTTTAACAAGAAGAGTATATGCTCAAAGTTTGTATGAGGGAGCTTGCAGGCATACGCACAGCAGACTAGTGTACATTGCCAAACATTGCTACTTTAATAAACTGTTTTTATGTCGGATCTACTTTATGTCTTTCTAATCGTTAGCATCTCACATGGAAATAAATCCGCGTGGAAAAGTAAATATGGGCCATTATTCAACCAAATCACATAATTTTCAACACCATATGCTATCGCGTAAAGTGCAAAAAGGACCGTTGAATGTTTGCACCCTATAAAGTAAGTTTTAGGATTATCACGCATATGTCCCGACCAGATATTAGCATTGAGAGATAATAATCTGAATAACATTCACAACCCAAATTGAACGTAGTGATCCAGAGTATGATCTTAACAAAGGCCATGTATGGGAGACACGTATATTTAATTTCACTATATATATATATATATATATATATATATATATATATATATATATATATATATATATATATATATATATATATATATATATATATATATATATATATCATGGCTGGGAAAAAGATCGTGTTAGTCTCTATACTGCATCAGCAGGTATTTACCGAGTACGCCGAATATGATGAACGACGTTTTAATCTAAGACTGCAATGAAAGGTAAATCTCTCAGTGCCCTGAATAATGCGGTTGGAATAACGTTCTTAAAACGGTTACAAAGTGTTTAAGAGACTTTGTATCAATTTGGTGTCTGCCTATTACATGTATTTCAAATAATTTTGTACTTTCATTCATGAAATATTTATTGTTCACTGATTGTAATGTTCCTCGCTATATGAACAGCCATAAAAATGGATTAGGCTGGAACTGCATTACAAATAAGCTCAAGAAGAATTGATGCAGTGCACATATGACTGAACCAAGCTGTATGTTCGAAATTTATCAAAATGTCAGACGTGAATGTAAAAGTTCCGCCCAAAGTAACCATACGTGCACATGCTAGTTTTAATGATATGATTTAATATGAGCGGTTAGGTGCTACCACTTGGATTGATAACACTAGAATTCAACCTTGTATTTCAGTATCTTAATTAAAGACAGCTGTTACCATTTTGTCTTGCATTACCCCAAAACAAGTTTGCTTTCTTTCCAAATATGCACGCATGCTGATAAGGGTTAATTTATATATCTGAGTTCTCGATAGACAGGGCACTCTCAGAATTTCAATGAGTTTCTAGTTGGTTGTCCGTTCTTTGGGCTCTTTAATTATGATGTATAGTCACTATACAAATAAACAACACAGTCTTTACTCATGACGGTTAATACATGTATTCGAACGCGTCTCACCTATGATGTTTATGACTAAAAATCAAACATGCTAGGATTCTTTTTCATTGGACCTTTTTACATGGTGAATTATTTACAACTCTCACACGACATCGCTTGAACGAGTTCTTTTTATAATAGTCAATATTGTACACAATTTTGGATTTGATTCTGAACGCCATGTTTACAAACGTAAGATACATCATGTCAACAATAATAAGGATGACGATTTTATAACATAAATATAGTAGAGTACCTTAGTTATTGACAAAGCGGTATGGGATTTTTCAAGTATTTACCATGATCAATGTAACGATTTCATCTAATATCCAACTTGAAAATCGATGTTTTTCTGTTTATATGTTACTTTTAAATTGTACTATTATGCAATAATTTTGTTTTGAAACTCGCTTTCAAAGTTTGTAATCTGGACGAAAGTGTCAAAACGTATTAAGATTATAAAAAGAAAGGGAATGGAATGATGCTTGGCTATCTTAGTGCAGTTATATGCTATAATGCAGAAGTCTCAAACACGCTGACCGTGACCAATATGCGGCCCGCCAAGCCGTATTATGTGGCCCACAAACTGTTTGACGTCAGAAGGTGAGAGATAACAGAGGTAGTGTGGAATTTGGGCCATTCAAAATGACCTCACTCGGCCCTATGGGCACTTTGCGCGTGAAACGTTTGCATGTTTGCAAACAAATTATATAATCACTTGGAATAGCATGATAAATTGCATGAAATTATGTGCTGTTCCTAACAGTGCATCCATATTGAACATTCTTGAAAAGTATACCTAACAATGAATTGGTATGCTGTTTCGACAACATTCACATATTTATATGTTATTCAATATTCACAAACTTGATATTCAAGAAAGGCCATGAACATATCACTCTATGGCGAAGATACGCATGAACTAATAACGGTTATTACTTTAAAGATCAGTTTAGACATACTTAACATTTTTGTTTTATTAAAAAAAAAAAGAGTCCTTCAATTTGATAATTTCATTTATCTGGACTAGGGTATGATTATAACTTCGGTCACATTGCTTGGGCTGCTTAAATAATCACAAAAAGAAAGTTACAAAAGAGATGGATTGATGATCTCATGCCAGTGGCAAGAAATGATCCTTTATGTAGATCATAGTTTTTAATAATTTACCATCGTTACGTATCGCGAAACAAAAACATCTTTTGCTGTTATGTTGAAACTTTTCAAGCACTGTTAATGTATGACCTGAAATTATGAATTCGATCAGCTTAGATGTAAAACCTCCGTGTAAAATACTTGTCATTAATAATAAATATAGGACAACAATAACCGCGATTGTTTCAGTGACTTAATACACTATGACATTAACAAATCTAAACAACATTGGAGTAACGGGCTATTTGGATACTCAATACAGTATTGGTTCTAAATCGAATTCATTCATATCAGACATGGAATAATGCCACTAAAAACAAAGAATAGAAGACAAGACAGCCTGAAACAATGCGCAATATACATATAAATTAAAAACGATTGTTTAGTAATAATCTATGTGAGTTTACTAAAACATTCGGCTAAGAGGAGACAATTATGAGGGAAACTATTTGAAACAAGATGGAAGATCGCATTACCTTTGCTAACCGTACCATTATATATAAATTACTACATCTAACCTTTTCCAAATTGTAAGTAAGTAATATTGTTTATCTAATTATCATTGTTCTTTTAAGAAAACGGCAGCTACTGATGTAGCGCACTTACTTGACACGACTTTATATGAGGGACATCACAATGATATAAAACGGAGGAAACTATGAGCTAAAGTGTGACTTATAAAAGGAAATAAAAAGGAATGAACTAACACAATCAATGACTGAGGTTTGAAGTTCTTTATATATTTGCCATAATCAGAAACATTTAAGTCGTAAAGTAAAATTATTCAGTCTGCAGCTTTCTCGAACCAGGTGACCAAGTCGTCTTAAGCGGTCTGTTTAATGTTCGCTGACAATTTGCTTATTTACGCCTATTTCGAATCTCGGCCTAGGCAAGTGTATGTGTATGTCATAACGTTGCCAGTGGATTCCTGATTGTCTGAGTATTTTACTGGAATTTATTTTTCCACTACATGTACTGACCGACAAATACAGCTTATATTACGCTGAGAAATGCCCTTAAAACTCAAAACAACACTTGCAATTTTCATTTTAGACACTAGATCATACTAATGTGGTATTTACATAAAGGACAATATTATACTGCAAATATGAAACTGGTCTTTTGCTGGTTTAACGTTGTGAAGCTTACACGTTTCTTAGTTCAAGTAATGTTATACGCAAACGTATTGGCTTTAAAAGCAGCTAATGAGCAAAAGCCAGCCGTCCTATGCATTGTTTTATACGTTCTTACAAATCTGGCTTGCAACCCATCCTTATGTTATATTGATTGTGTCATATTTTAATGTGAAAAAGGGATGTATTAGCAGCATTATCAATTAACATATATTGGAAAATATAAATTTTCATATGAATATAACAGTGATTAATATTGTTGATAGAGAAAAGAAATTATTACATGTTATCCTTTTCAATATTAACTATCACACTCTGCAACATAAACAGTTTAACACTTTAAGGGTTTCACTCTACCATAATCACCATGTTGTAACCCTGTCATGGCCCAGATTAAATGGAACATGTTCCATTATAAACTATATATCTGTGTGCCTGTATGTTAGTGTACATGTTAAATTAATACATTATTAATGTGGTTACCAGAATTAAATTATTTTGGGTTATACTATATATTACCAGCAAGAAGTAATGTATGTGAAGTAAGTACATTGTTTAAGTCAAAACATATGTTTGTAATTCCTTAGTTTTGCATGTTTCAACTTTTCTGCAATAGCATCTTCACCATATATATTATGTATCGTTGTTTTAGTGTATCTCTCTCTCTCTCTCTCTCTCTCTCTCTCTCGACCGATTTTTTTTTAGGGTTTAACGCCATTTTGCAGTACACGGTAGGCTATACATGGCGGCCAGTATTATTAGTGGAGGAAGAACCCGAGGAAAACCCCCGGAAAGAACCACCGACCCACGAGAAGCTATTGGCAAGCTTTCTCACATAACTACATTAGCCGAATCTTAGACTCGAACCCACGCAGACAGACGTTGGACGGCAGTGGTCCGTAACGGAAAGCGCTTTAGACCACTCGGCCACAAGGGGCCCCCTCCCGTTTCTAATGATGAGAATATTAACTAAAATCGTGTTTGTGTACTACATTTACAATCTGTTACATCTAAGTATAACAGCTTCCAATTTCACTTGAGCTTTTCCATTTACTCAAATCAGGCCTCTGCTGTGGGCTAAAATCTCTTAACCCAAAGTAGAAAAGGCATATAATAATATTCTTGGTAGTGCTTTTGATCAATATATGGTCTATCACTATTCAATAGCTTGACTATATTGGAGGGGCTAGGCAGGTTTTAAATTAGCCAAAATTTGGCTAATTCCTACAAAGTTGTTCTTCACACCCTTAGATAGGAACCAAATTTTGGAAAAATTAGCCAAAATTTGGCTAGTGTCTTTTAGTATAACCCCTATGTACGGCTGCCAAAGATCAAACTCTAGGTAACTATGATTAGCCAAAATTTGGCTAACTTCAATATTGTCCCTTTCCATGATGTATTGTATGACCTTCAGGCAGAAACCAAATCTTAGATTAATGTATCCTTAGCCAAAATTTGGCTAAGGATTCCTGTTGCCAGGCTCAGTGAGGCTGGTGCACAACTAATGACCTTTTAGCAAAATTTGGCTAGTGTCAGCAACAGCTTTTCAAAACAGCTGCATGTATGGCTGTTAGAATTTAAAAGCTCTATAATTAGCCATATTTGGCCATCCTCCTCAGTGTTTCATTCCATACTGTTGTGTAAATGTAAGCTTATAACATTGTTGGTCATTGCCTGAAATGTTTTCTTTTGTATAACCTACAGTAATAACTATTAGATATCCAAATTTGGCTACATGCATGGCTAAATTACTCATAGGTAGTAAATGCAGTATTGGCTAAATATGTGCTTGAACAAAGTGCTTGACTCCTAATGTTGTATTTAATTTTAATATGTATATACTTTAGCATAGAACTTACTATGTAACATTCAAATTTAATGAATGGGAGAATACCAAACCATCCCAGTGATTCATATATTGTTAGTATTTTTATATAAATTCATTAGGTTGATTATCTATTTTACCTCTATCCACCAACATTCCATTCTAATGTGTGCCAACCCTACTGTTAATAAATGTGTAATCAGAATACTCTAGTGAATAGACATTTTCTGAGCTATAATCCAGACGAAATGAATAGAGAATCAAAATGATAATACAACTTTGCTATTAAATATCCATATTTTGAATGATAATACCTAGAGCATGTTTATGTAATGTAAATACCTTGTTTTCAACATCTTCTCATCTATCTTCATTAACATACACCATTTACATACCCCATTGATCAGGAAGCACTATACATGTATTTTACTGTTACCATCTTACTGTTTTGCGTTCAACTATTTTTTTTTTTTATATCACTGGTTGATATTAAAACTTTTACTCTTTTTAACGTTTATTCATATAACAAATTGTATAGCGCTAAATAGTCTAAACGTTCTTGTGCACCATTAAAATTCAATCCATTTATCAACCACATGGCCTTTAGACATCCTTATTATCAATGTTACTTTAGAACTTTCTGAAATTGTGTTATTTCAGGTAGTGCTTTGTCAAGTTTTGCCAAAAAATGATTTCATGACATAACTTCTGCAACTTTAAAATTCAATACACTTTACCAGTGTGTTTTCTGTATATATAAATCTTTGTAAGAAACAAGTTAACACATTATTCCCTAGCGATGAGGTTACATGTCATGAGGTAGTAACCTTCTTCCAAGGTCTGTAGCATCAAGGTCATGCATGATACGCTAAAGTGGGTGGTATTATAGAAAGGTAGACAGATTGCGCTCTACAATTATACCAAATAATCTGAATACTTTAGTTGCACTACAAAAAAACAGAGGGAAAAACATAAGTTTTTTTATCTTTTTTTTCCACCTAAACTTCTCCTATGGTCGGAATCCGAATTTGTGTCCAGATTTAGACTATGGCCTCAGATCTATGGCAGACCAGTCTGAAGCGCACACAGACAGGTGGACCTTTGCAAAAAGTAGGATAAGGTGGATATTTTGAATAGTCTTCTCCATATGAAAATTATGGGTGTTAAGCACCAAAAAAGAAGTCCAACTTTTCACGTTCTGCTCATGCACCAGCAAACTAACCAATGAAAAACATTTTCTTTAGAACAACTAGCCATTTGTCTAATGGAATATTGCTTGCAAGTCGATGTATTAGAATGTATTCAGAAATAGTCCCCAAAATTTGTTAATACAATTACAATTTTTTTAAATACAAAATCAATAATAAAATATCAAAAATTACAATTCATTCAATCTATAGCAAACACAAACATAATAGGGCAGGAGGTCCTCCCTAAGAATGGTCTGTGAAAATCAGCGGGGAGAGCAACCTCTAAAAAAAAAAAAACATTTATTGCAAAAACAGCAAAAATTCTCAGGGGTTAATGTGATAATAGGCTTTGACCTTCAGAAAACCATAAACCTTTGCAGCATATAAATAAAGTACAGCTAAAATGTATAACCCTGTTCAACCAACAAATCTATGCAAAAGAAATGTAAATGAATAAAGGAAAAGCTTGCAATTGATATTATGTCTTTATTTGAATATTTCATAAAAGGGATAGGAGGCATATGTTGGATGGTACTTAGGTCTGATAGAGTAATAAAAAGCATATTATCAAGTATGTACCCTGGTAATCCATTTTATTTTTAATTCTGTTTTGACATCTCATAAGAGAAGTGACTAAAGCTTTAAATATAACAGTAAACACAAACATAATGGGTTTTTTGTTTCAAGTTCAAATGTACATGTTAATAATTATGTAAAACTTTACTTCTATATGATGATATTTTGTAACATATTTAAATCTTAACATAGTTTTAACAAGATAAATTTAAGATATTAACAGCATAAAAAATTCCACTTTAAAGACTGCCTGAGGTTCATCTTTAGTGATTTAATGGCAAGTGGTTAAATGTGTAAATTTCTACTTAATCTAAAAGACATGTCTTAAATTATAATTAAAAAATAATTGATGAGATTTAGTGGCTACAGAGATGCTGTTTTGCCCATTAAAAACCAGTACATTGTAGTATACCATAATGTTTCTTTGATAATAATCACCCAATCATAATACTTCAGGAGAACTATTACTACCAGTCAAATCTAGTGCTCCCAGAGTAAAATTCATTAGCTATAAGGAGGTAGCATGCAGTAAGTAGGCAGGTTTTACTGAAGAGATCAACCAATGAATCTTTTGAGTGGTTCAGTAATTCATACCTGTGCTTAACTTTGAATGTATATTGCAATTGCTTCCTTTATTTGTTCATGGTCTTCTTCCATATAATATATTTAGTTGTTCACTATTTCTAGTTCAAACTTGGTGATCTAATAAATTTTATACATTTTCTGGATATATTTCATATTTAATGTTGTTTCTAAAAAATCAGCAAACTTAAATTTCAAATTTCCAGTCTCAAGTTTCCCTAATGGCATTTTGCAGTAAATCTTATTGTGACCCTCCAGTAGTCCCATGTATACTGCACCAGCATTGTACTCCACCAGCCCAATAATTGTTGGAGAGATTACCTACAAAGAAAATCATAAATGACAAAACATTTTCTTCTTTCCCACTGAGACTGAACAAAATGAATTTCCTAAAAAATTAACCTTTAGTACATTATTATGCCTTGTGGAGTAATGTCACTTTAAAGACACAACTATTTTCATAAAAAAGTCTACTGACTTGTATGTCCACATTTCTTTAATATGTTGTTGGTATCTGAAATGAATAGACTTGTAATGATGACAGTGAAGGAGTCGATAAAGAGTATATGATCAGTATTATTCAAGTTTTGTATTCCTTAGCACTAAATAATCTTAAAAGAAAAATCAAGCTCATGAAAACAATGGTGTTACAGAAAGACATTACAATTTGGAATTGAAGTCAGTCACTTCCCAATCATATTGGTAGCTCCAATTGAAAATTCAAAGCAACAAGATCTCCTATCTTGAATTTTAGAAAGTATCTGTCTTAATTTGCAGGTCACTAACTCTGTTTGTCTAATCAACAACTGAATAGAGTATTTCTTGATGAAACTCTAATACGTGAACTAAGTATGTACAATAATCATATCAATACTTAATCAGAAATGTTTTCATTTTGTAATACAATTATACACTGCATAATTATGAACTTTGTAACATTGATTATTTTATAAGACTTCAAATAACCATTTGAAATTTAGTGTCATTGATATAAAATAATGGTAACTGTCTTTGATGTTGTTTCTAAGGAATGATGTTAATAAACTTGAAAAATCTATTGATTCATATTATTGTGAAAAAGATGAATATACATATGCTGCTATTTATATTTGAACTATTGACTATCTAAATTACTCATGTGATGTTTTGGTTCCGTTTCTAAACTTTAGTTATTTGGCTTGTATTTTGTTCTGCCTCATTCTTTCTTTTCACTTTAGTTTTCTATACAATAATTTATACATTTATGGAAATAAGAATAAAATATATAAATTAAAAATAGTGAATTACATTTTTTAGCATATCAGATATTACTCTCATATTTTAACTACTCTTACATAAAAGAAAACCTTCAACTCATCTTAAAATCACTACAAGATAATGAATTTACATTTCTTATATTTACATTAATCAATCATTTGCTTATTTAAATCAAGTTTAATACATAGCAATAACATAAGAGGTCAATGAAATTTATTCATTCCTTTTGAATATATTTTGGTGTCATGTTCCCTTATCTTGGTTTACCTTTTCTGCCATGTCCACCAATAGTAGATGTATACTGCCCATATAATATTGACTATTTCAAGCAAAAAGTTATTTACTGAATCAAGTGATCAATATTATTATGTAGAATATCAGGAAATGATAATTACTAAAATCGTAACATTAAGTTTCAAGAAATACAAAATCAAGTATGTCATTCAATTTATCTATACATAACAAATGTATTTTAAAACACAAAAAATAAAATCTTACCTCCTTCCCCTGTCATACCCTCCACATAAAAAGGCAAAGTTTTAATCTCCTCCACTGACAAATACATGTACTCATGAATTCTTGAAATCTGAAGTGAAAACCAAATCAAATTAACTATGTTTTCATATATGCCCACCTATACAATTTTAATCAAGTGTTTTCCTAATTTGCTTGCAATAATGACTTTATTACAGAATGACATGTATACCTATGTGTCAACACTGGTTGAAAGTTAGTGTTGTGCTAATTTCATTTTCATATTGTGTCTGTTTCATATAATGCATCTCAATTTGGAATAGTTCATTTGCATAGGGCTATAAATGCTCATCCAGCAGTTATCGTTATTACATTATGGTTTGAAAATGTTTTCAGCAGAGATTACAACTGATTCATATGTAACTAGTCAATAAATCACAATATAATTCTCTCATTATTGCATGTAAGGATACATATTGTCATTTTGAATATTTTCTGCCATGGAAAAATTCAATCCCAATTCCAGTTAAACTACATTCTTAATGGCAATACATATCCATAAAAAAAACTATTTTGTTCCACAACATTCATTAACTTTACACAATATTTTGCCATCTTCATAACTAGAATCTGGAAAAAACACATGTTGTTAAGATTGTCTGGTAAAATATACTAATATAAGAAATATACTTACTTTTCACTTTACATAGGTATCAATATCTATGTCATCATGATTTATGCAAATCTTTCCTTTTCCACTGAGTCAAAGACCATGTGCTGCAGGAGAGCATAGTTAAAACAGCTACAAAATGAGATTTTTTTTGCCTTTTCATAAAGCATTTTCTCTTTACAGCACAATTATTATTATTATTATTATTATTATTATTATTATTGAAAATAAACAACATGAAGAAAAACCATACTTAATACATTATCTTGGCAGTTCTATGGGAAAAAAACTGTAAATTTTACTAACATATTGTGTATCTTGCATCAATCTAAAATGTATTTATGAAGCTAAAATGGCCCACTACAGTGTCAAAACATATCACGTTTTGTTTTGATTATTGCTTTGTTTCATTGTGTATCTACCATAGAATAATAATTCTCATTTACAGAATATTAAACTTGTAATTGAAATTTCAAAATGAAAGAGGTATGCATTCTTTAGTTTGCTGGTTTATGACATACATGCAAAAAAGGCCTTATTTCAAAATTGTTTCAAGTAGAGATATAGAAGTTAGTTTAGTAATTTCCATTTTCTATGTAAAGAATTCTAATCATGAAGTGTTTCAATTAAGAAATTTTGCTCTATTTATCATTCATTTAATGTACTTACTCTCTCCTGACACACCAGCCTCTATTGTCTCATCTTCATTCTCTGTTTCATCTTCTTCATGCAAATCACAAACTGATTACATTCTTAAACTGTATTTCTTCCTGGCTCAAGTGTGAGATACTAAGCTGGCATTTTCTAGGTGGGCATCCAAATTTAACCTCTCAAAGCCATGCCTTAGTCCAATGAAATTCTGTACAGGACTACATAGACGTTCTGACTTTTGATCTTGGAGTTGTATCACATGGCCTATTACTCTGGCCTTTGAAACTAATTGTGATGAACTGGAGCTGTTGAAACCATGCTGATTGGATTATCAGTGATGATTTGTTGGATGATGTCTTGATACAAGATATTGAGTATTGTAAAACAAATTATATAATACTGAAGTGAACTAAGTCAAAGTGCTGATCTGGCAATGTGCAGGAAATATAACTATGTACAAATCATTTCTCAAACTCTTTACCCTTATTATAATACAACATCAATCTATAAAACTTGTTAGCTTATTCCACTTTCCTTTTCTTAACTGACAGCTTTCACAGATGGTGTAACATCCAGTTCTTCCATCCGAACCCCCTAATTATTTCTTGCCCCTCCCTTGCAACACATTAGGTTCCCCCTCTATTTATTCACCCCCTCCCCTCAAATAATTAGTTTCTTTTCAATAATGGACTATTTGGAAATAAACTGACTGCCACATGTATATATGTAATGAGTCTGCTAACAATTGGAAAAGGGATGGAGTCAGCCATCTCATTCTTTTCCCCCTTCAACCAGTTTATTTATTTTCATTAATGCACCCTTTGGTAATAGACTTAAGACATACAAGTGAAATACCAAAACATAATGGATCCCTTAACAATTGGGGGGGGGACAGAATCAGTTAACTGATTCTTTCACCACACTGTACTAGCAATTAGTTCCTTACTATGAATCGTCTCTTTGGTATTAAACTTAAGGAAATACCACACATGTAACAGGTCATAAAATAAATTGGGGTTGGGGTGGGGTGACATGATCAACTAGCAGATTATTTCTCCCAACAGCAATTTGTTTCTTTACCTTAATGGACTCTTTTCTAATCTGCTTAAGGCCCACATTTGAAATATAATGCAGGTTATGGTTCACTTTACAAAATCACACAAGTGTTTTTTCTTTTTTTAAAAAGAAGAACTTTTACATTAATAGAGGATACAATCTTAGACTAATATCATTTCAAGTCACTTGAATGGTATAAGACACAACTTATAAAGATTCTTCATGATTCTTCTTAGCAAACTAACACTACATTGAAATGCAAACCAATCTGATGACCTAGGTGGTTAGAGAATCCACCAGTGATGTGTGAGGTTGTTGTTCAAACACCAGCTGTAACTGTGTCATACCAAAGACTTATAAAAATGATACTAGCATCTGCCTTACATGTACATGTTGCTCAATATAAGAGGTTAGTATAAGACTGGTTGGCCTGGTGTCTTAATAATGTGACTGGGTGGGACTTGATGCTACATGTATACAGGATGATGCATCAGTGATGGACATCACTATAAACTGCTACACTACAGACACTGCAGTAATGAACAATCCAAAATACACACACACATACACATACACACAAATAGTCATTTTCAAGATTTTGTAAATAAATTCTAGAAGGAGTGAAAGTGTCGAAGAAAAAATATGCTGGGTATCTTAACCAATCATACTGGTTAACTCCTTTGGAATTGGATCCAATAGTACTATTCACATAAATATCAGTAGACAACAATGGTGTTGCACTCATAATCTTGGCATGGTTTGCCCACACCAGATTTGAATCCGTATTACTGTCCTGTAAATACTTATTTATATTGTTGTTGTGGTTGACGTAATTGCTCAGTTTTTAGTAACCAATGTGGAGACATATGCTTGATAATACTATTTCAGGAAAGTTTGTAGCTGTTTTCGCTTTTTGAAATTGCAAAGTTTATAACTCAAAACATACAATTACATGCACAATCACCTCATACAATTTGGAGATCATGACAGGTGAGAAGAGGTAGAGAGGAAGCAATAGAGAAAGACCAATATAGGAGAAGAGCAGAAGACAGAGGAGAGAGATAAAAAAGAAAGTGAAAGAAAAAGAGGAACACTTGAAGAAATGAAAGATAAGGCATAGATGATAAAGAGAGAAAAAGATGATAAGTAAAAGAGAAAATGTCATAAGAGGTGCATAAAGACTATGAAGGCGAGAGAAAAGAGGCAGTTTTATGCAGGGAATAAAATGAGAGGAAGTGAGAGGTAAAAACATATAGGAAAAGAGAGAGAGAGAGAGAGAGAGAGAGAGAGAGAGAGAGAGAGAGAGAGAGAGAGAGAAAGGAGAGGACAGAGGCAAATACAGGAGAAGACAGGTAAATACAGGAAAAGATGGTAACAGGGAGGAAAAAAGAGGGGAGAGAGAATAACAGAGAGAGGGGAAGGCAATGAGCAGATACAAATAGAGAAAGACAGGAAAGAGAGGGAAAGAAAAAAAGAAAAGGAAAGAGGTAAATTTAGAAAAACAATGGAAGAGAAAGACAGACAAAATAATACAGAAGAAGATAGTGAAAAACTGAGAAAATAATTAAATTTACAACAAAAAATTTGCTGACAAGCGTATTTATTCAAAAGAAAGACCTAAAATACGTGGTAGTTGAATTTCCTCATTTTATATTCTGATTATATATAAAATCCAAACAAAGTAATAAAAACATATTAACCCACCTGATCGCATGTTATTATGGTAGCTAGGTTCTAACATTAAAATTTAATTTAATATGGTTATTTTTAGAAACCAATATTCATTTGCTGGTGGAAATCAGTTCTTATTAAATTCTTTAATAAGTATCCATTTTTATAGATTTTAATTTTTCATTTTATCATGCTTAACATGTGTAGTTGGAGGGGGGAAGAATTTAATAGTCAGTTATTTTTGGAGGGGGAGAAATAATCACCGAGCCAATTCTTGACTATTACATTGGGTCATCATGACACATGTTAGACTTGTGTATAGTTAACACCAACTTGTCATCCAACAAAATAAAATCATGGATATTTTAGATCTCTTGCAATAAATCTTTAAAATGTTACTGGTGGATGCATATATATAAGTTATACAACCCATAATCAAAATTAAATGTGAACAGCAATGATTTGCAAGAGCTCTTTTATCTCCAGCATTCATAGTAAAAATTAATTATCACGTAGGAATACATTCAGTAACCCATCATTATAACTGTACATGGTGTAAAAACCTAAGTGGTCATATGAAATGTAGGTTACTATGACAGTATTTACTAAAAGGGTCTGGTACTACCAGAGATACATACATTCATTTTGATTTATGATTTTTGCATGGCCAGAGCTTGAGAATGACAACATTTTTGATAATCAGTGAAGCACAATACAGAGACAAACAAAAAATGAATCTATAGCCTACATGGCTTATATATAAGTCACTAATGGATAACTTTTCTTAAGGTGGTTAAACTGTCAAATCAAATATGATTATCCTGTTTGATAGCATTATTAGTGCATTATGTACTGTTGTTTTATATTATTATTCTAAAATGTTGTGTGCAGAAACATTTTGGTGGGTGTTGTCTGACAGTGTCACTTACCAGGGGAACGTATGTGACACTGATTATGTGCCCTTTATGCAGAACTATATGGTATCAAAAATCATTTCATCCTTCCACACATCAACTGTACAACCTGTTACCAATTAGAATAATAAGTAACCCATTAATCTTAACCAGAATTGGGAAAACATAATATTCCTTTGAATGATTATGTTGATGACTGGGTTAACAAATCTTATCATATGTGAATGAGAACCAATTGCAGATGATTAAATTAATTTTAAGTGTTATTCATGTTTCTAAAAATAAAAAATAGAAATTTCAAAGTTTTTATTCAATACAATTTTTATTCCCTTGAATCTCAATGCAAAATAAATGATACATTTATAATTCCAAAATGATCTAATATGTCGCCTGTCATATAATAAAATGTGTATCTTGCAATAAATATATTGAGTATCCCATTCTTTCTTTAGGTAATTCCATATTGTTACTTTTATCGTGGTCCCCCAACCCCTTGCAAGTCATAGAGGCAATTCTCAATGAGTCATCTGCTGTCTTCATTTTAAAAATTTTGATATTTGACTTTGATCAGTACATTACTTCTAGGATTTGCCAAAATATTCATATCCAACATTCTTATCCACCATTTGTAAGTCTTCGCTTACATATAAAAAGAAAGTTTATGTTGTCAGTAAGAGAGAGAGAGAGAGAGAGAGAGAGAGAGAGAGAGAGAGAGAGAGAGAGAGAGAAACTGGAAAGAGCAAGGTGATTTCTAAAATAAACAAAACACACAAGAAGTTGAAGGTCATTCAATAATGTTGATAGAAATAGAAATGCAAAACTATTAAAGAAATAGTAAAACAAATGTCTTGTAATTCAATAATAGTGTTTTTGAAATTGTTGTGATATTTGTTTTGCCACAAAATGGGTAACTTAACCTTTTCAGTTTTAAGAACTTGCTCTGTAGAATTCCTTCTTATATAAAATATCTGATCTAATTAAAATGATATGATCTGTTAGTATGATTCATGTCGTTTAGTTGATATCAGAGAAAATTTTGTTGCTCTTGGCTTACCAACAGATAACTCTCCACAACCTCCCTTGGTTGGCAATCAACGGTCTTATATTTTGCATAGAGTTAAAAAATTTAAAGAAAAAAGAATTTCCCCAAGTTTTCACACTGGTTATAGTGGGTATTTAAAAAAAGACCTTGTATATCTTAGGCATTGTTCAAAGAACCTTAAATTCCCTTTATTTTGTCATATGATTGATGGGTGTAATATGGATTATGCATGTATACAGCTTAGCCTTACTTAAAATGTGCACCTTTAAAAAGAAGTGCTAGCTCCACTAGGTCATTTTCACTTCCTGAACATTAGAGGTAAATTGAATTTTTTTAAATAAAAAACACTCTTTTATATTTCATATATTGGTAATTCATTCATTGCACTTTCAGAAGCTGATTTTGTGTAGTCTGGCAAATTCATTTTTCCTATTTTAATATCTGCTAAATATAGTGTACATTAGACAAATTCTGGCTGATTTCTGGACAAGGGAGCAGTCTTTTTAGTTAGCATTGTGCTAAGATTATTTACAATTTCCAAAAGTACAATATGCAAACAAAACCCAGCCATATTACATCAAAGTAGCATAGAGGTATGCCAACATTCTCTCCAATGTGCATGTTTCATATGCAAACAACTTCACCTTGCATACATCACTTTCTAAAAAGTACATAATAATGGGTGAGTGCCCCCTTGTACATAACTTAATTTGATTGTATCTGCTCTCTAATCAAACAGCAAGACTTTAAATGATTTTGATTTATAAATGCACACTGGTTTTCTAATCTTTTTGTAAGTACATGATCTTTCTTCTTTTTGTAATCATATCATATATGCATTTTATGTTCTAGGGGTTTTCTAATGTTGTAAAGCGCTTAGAGCATCTAGAGATTAGGCGCTTTACAAAGTCCTCATTATTATTATGATTATTATTATTATTATTGATAGTATTATGTAGAGCTCAAGATGTACTAAAAGAAAATATTGCCAAAAATTATTATTGTTGGGGAAATCTAGTATATTTTGCCAGAGTTCACAAGCATAATCATCCTTTCTCAAGCTAGAATGACTGCTTCGGTGGCCTAGTGGTTAGATCATCCACCGCGGAAAATGGAGGTCATGGGTTTGATCCCTGGCTTAGTCGTACCAAAGACTTACAAAAATGGTACCAACAGCTGCCTCGCTTGACGCTCAACATTAACAGGTTAGTGTTAGGACTGGTCGGCCTGGTGTCAGGATAATGTGACTGGGTGGAACATCAGGCTACATGTCTGTGGCATGATGCCCCAGTGCTAGACATCACTATAAACTGCCTCACTGGAGACATTGTAGCGACATAACTGCAAAATTGTTAAAGCTACGTTAAAAATCCTAATCAAACAAACAAATCAAGCTAGAATGAAAGATTAATACCATATACGTTATTTTACAAACATTTTAGAACGTTAATTAACAGCATTTGCTATAATAATAGTGTTACACACACAGGGGTATTCACTTGACCGAGCGGTGTCAAACCCTGGCGCGAGTCACGCTGGAAGTCATAATTTTTCCCCAAATTTCCAAAGACTTCCATACAATTTGAGTTGTACAATGGAAAGAAAGACGTGTCCGCTATATTTAATAACCTTTGCTCTAATCAATTGGCGATCCAGATGAGACAACTTGCCCAAAAGTCCATTAACTGCACCTTTGCATGGTTTTTCTTCATTATCATCCAATTTCTGTACCGACAGCTTGTCATGCCATAGAAATTACACTAGTATTCCATTACCAACTGGGAAATATTTAACTGCGCGACCCTAGGCCAGTCAATCCTCATAATTTCTGGCGTATCACGCTCATATACATACGCCCATTTTCCACTATGGACACATAAACGGTACCTACCAAGTTCCAACTTATTGATTCCATTATATAATTTACTAATTTCCAACCATAAATACTGCCATTTCAACCACAACACTTTTATACACTGCTGAATTTTAATATGGAATATGTTACACCAGGGACAGTCTTTCGGCTTGTACTTTAATTCACTACTAACAACCCCAGCATGGTTCAAATTCACTAACACTCGGCTCTGTGACGTTTGCTTCTACCAATTGGCTAACTATTTCAAGCTAGTAATTTCCATGGCACCAAAGACTAAATACTCACACAAATAAATCTAAGAATTGCTTAAAAACAGGATGCTGTCAAATACACATACTCCAAATTTATTACAATTGTTTTTATAGCAAAATGTCAGGTTATCTGAAAGATTTTGCAAACTAAACATATTGTGAAAAAAAGTAACAATTTTATCATATATTGTTTATGCTAAATGAGGTAGTAAATAATCACCGTTATAATTAGTAATTAAATAATAGTTTGGTTGAAAGTGAGAGAAAGAATTTATATGAAATATTTGAAATTCAAATTGAGTTATTGCTTTTATGTTTTCCATGATATTTACAATTTTTTCTAGATATTGACATAGTGAATTAAACTTAATTTATTGATCAATTAATGAAAGTAATTTATGAAGTTAATAATTATTCATTCTCAAAAAATTGTATGAGAATATGTGAATGAAAATCATATGAACAAAAGTGAACATATAAAAACTATTCCTTGGTTTATTGGTGTGTTTTGGTATGGACCAAAATGTTAAGTAACAAAACAATTTAAAACAGTTGGATAAAAAGTACAATCTTGGGGTAAAAATGAAATAATTATACAAAATTACACAGGAAAAGTTAGAAAGTAAAAAACAATGATGAAACCTTATGGCAATCAGTTTGCTAAATATTGTCTTTACATGGATGCATTGTGAACCTAAATGCTGGTGGGAATATTTACAGTAAATGTACCAATATAGATTACATAGGACAGAGTGCAGGGTGACAGCAGTATCATAATGGCACAATGTCATGTTATACACACTTTGCAGCACCCATTAAAGCCAAAAGGAAAGGTTAATACTGCTCTATACTATAAATTTAGATGCATTAAGATAGCATGGTCCCATCATGTTACACACTGCTTAGGCTAAACTCATTTGTAATATGGATGTAGACACAAATCATTTAGCAACAAATTCTTGAAAAGACAAACATGTCAGCAAATGTCTGAACATAGAAACATCATTCAGACGGGATAAGATAAAATGTTGTAGTGACCTGTTTTGAAATGACTGAATTACTCACTCTGTGATATTTACATACTTCAAATTTCATAATGCTACTTACAGTCAATTGTTATATCAAGCATGTAGCAAATATGGTTCAAAATACTCTGATGTGTGAAAGTTACAACGACCTATGGATTGTATTGTATTATATGCTAATGTTCACAAGTATAGATAAAATAGGGCATAAAGTATTTACCAAATAGCTAGAAAGACAAACATTTCCAAAGCATGCAAACTAGTCAACAGTGACATATTTTTGGCATGATGGAGTTATCCGCTGTATTACTGAAGCTCATACTAAATTGTGTGTGCAGGTGCAATAGGGTCAATGGCATTGAGGGTGTAATGAACATATAGCTGAATATTCATATCTCTGAAGTATTAAACTTGGGTCACACTGATTTACTTTGGACAAGACTTAACTGTTTTCTTTGTAGTATAACCATATGACATAACTAGTTTATAAACAACTCACATGCCAAATGTCATGAGTGAGTGTGAAATAGAGTTCAGAATAGTACCGGTGTAATAATCCCACAGCTGAAGCAAATAATGCAAATAGAGCATGAAAATAAAATCATGCTGACCTAATTTTAATGTTTGAATTGCTGGCTTGCTTGGATTCTAACTGAGATGCATCATTACACCAACTGTCACAAGACTAGATGTTACTGGGTCAAAGATATTGAGGGCATAATGAACCAATAACAAGGAATCACATGTTGAGTCACTTTAGTATAATTTTACTTCTCACAATTTACTAAAGACAGAATTCAGACTCTCACTACATCATCAATTGTACTTAAATGCCCAAAGGTTTACTTGGTACATCAGTTGCATTCAGCATGTGTTTGTATCTGAGACATTACATGTATCATCTTGATTTATTCTACCCACCTACCTATCTACCTATTGTTTAAAAAAGAATGAATGTCATGATAAATATTATGACAGTACAATACACCACCATTTATTACCTTAGTATCTAACCCAAAGTGGTTCTTAAATAACTGTTTTTAAAGAGACTCTAAAGGTACATTGTACTTGGAACACAACAAATAGACAGAAGTAGTAGATGTAACACACTCTGAAACTGGATCATGGTGATGTGTAACATTTTACTGTTAGTTCAAGTTTCATTTTGATAATCCTGTTTTCCTTTCATTGCTAACAATTTGACATCTAACAAGGGTCATCATTATTAGCACCATCTCTAATTCAAATTTTACAGCCAACATCCCTTGGGAGGGCATGGTTAATTACACATTTGAATAATCTACTCATGATGGGAAGGCAAACCTTTGATATTGCCCTAAGGACATTTGCTTGCTGCTAACAGTCTCTTACAAGCCTTGTGATTCATGGATGATTTTTCATTACTTGGATTTGGTTTAGCTGAACATTTCTAGATTATTTTTTTTAATGTAACTTTATCTGCATGTCATAACAAACTCAGATAATATTAATATGACTTTCCTAAATCTTTATGATAAGGCAAAGCAGACACAGTTATGTATGCACATGAAATTCACTATTCACTATAAATTTCACTTGCTAACTTTTTTGTCAGCTGAAAGAGTAATTAAACAAACTAACTGAATCTTGATTGAACAATATTTGAAATGACTGTTGATGTATACTTTAATAATTTTGACACTAAAATTGTGAACAAATGTAAATTTGAAATGGGTCTGATAATGTTATGAACTATATGTTATAATCTACTTATCAAATTCATCACAGAATAGATTTAATATTTACATGATAAAAACTGAAAGCATCCTGTATGGTAATTAGGCATTATGAAATTACCAGTAAAAGCGTGTGTAGTAATTAGATCAATTGGTTTAAAAAGTACTTGAAAAGTGTGCACAATTTGTATATTATCGTTACCTGTTAGAGAAATATATATTATTATGTGTTTACACAAATGGTTGAATATCCACCTCATTACTGCCTTCAGTGGAATCGGTTGATAAATTTTGATTGCAGATAAATTATAAAATGAATTCCTTTCATGAATACGTGTGTGCCTTTTTTCCTTCTCAACTGCACCTGGTATAACAATGTGAACACCAAAATTTACATTGATACAGGTTTATGAAAACAATTAGGTTGAATTGTTCATATCATATAAGCACCATACCTTTATTACAGGGCACCTTACACATACATAAACAATACAAGGCCCAAAGCTTCTTCACATCTGGGAGTATAGGTTACTTTCTCTCCAGGTCAAAGTTCACAGTTTAATAAAATATTAAAAAGTCCCTTTAAAGAGTCAAGAGAGACATACAGTTGCCTCTGCACTGCATATAAAATAGCATTAACATAATCGTGTTATTATCATTTGTGCTGCCTCCAAAGCTAAAGTGCAGCACATATATTTTTGTTGTCTAGCAGCATTTGTGTAAATTACAAGATTATTTTAACATTTTTGTTTCAGCTTTACCTATCAATAAAAAGATATCATTTCCAAGTTTTGAAAATTTCATTGAGCAGAAAGGGCTGTAACGGAAAAATATCTAGATTAGTAAAACTATACATGTACATAATATTTCATCTAATTTATTGTGATTACTATACAATGTGTGAGGACATTTTATCCATGATAATAACTTAATTGATGATTAGTTTTGTTATTATTCTCAGTGATAATTCCCCAGATATATTCCTGAACTTAGTAGCATTTATCTAAATTCATCATGAAGAACTCACAGCCAGGATCAGTTGATAATAAAGTTGATCCTATTTGCAACTGAAAAAAGTAGAGACAGTGTTTTATCGATTTAACATAAGTCTTTTACAGACCAGAGTTTAAAAAACTGGTTAATGAAGTTTGCAATTGATTCATTGGTGCCAAATTAAAAACATATTGTAAACATTTAAACATCTAACATTATTGAAGTTTTATTATCATGGATTTGGCAAAGTCCTACAATGGTAACTGGACAAGTACCACAAGTCATGAAAGCAAATGCCTTATTTTGAGCTATCTTGAATTGATAAGAGTTAACAGCTCTCTCTCCAGGCCATTATCTTGGTGTAAATTTTCTCTGATCATGAAATAGGGTTAGCTCTTCCATGAAAGCCACCTGTTGGGCACCTAATAGCTTTGATAGAGGCAGTCAAAAGACATTTAACAGTCAGTTCAGTCTGCATAAGGTCAACTTTCTTGCTACCAGAGAAATTCAACTGATATTTCCAAAGCCTGAAGAGAAGCAAAGGACAACGATTTATGCAGAAAACTTCTGGAAATGAGTTAAAAAAAGGTGTGTATTGATTTAAAATTATTTTCTGCTGATTTTAGAGTTTAAAAATATAAAATATTAATAAGAGTACTTAGTTATATTATGTTAAATTATCTACTAGTATTATTCACCTTTATTGAACTATTCCTTAAGTAATCAGATATTTGCTTCAGTTAACAATAGCCCACATCTACTCAAAGAGCAAACGCAGTATGAATTAGTATTAAATGTGGCATAGTTTTGTACATTTATCTTCTAAAATTGACTCAATGAGCATCTATTACATGTTATCAAATTTAAATGTAAAATTTTCTAAAGAAATGTTTTTTTGCATTACATGTGATAATGGATTTCAGACTAGTAGATTTACATATTTTGATTAATGGATTCACTCCTAATTAAACCATTAGATTTTTTTAATCTTCAAAAATGTGTTACAAGGTACTGAACAGTTTTGTTTTCTATATGTTCTCTCTGCTTAATATAATAAAACAGCAAGGTTTGAACATAAATTAGATTCAGATTCAGATTAAAATGGAAAATGCTATAAAAAAGAGGGTTATTTATCTTACAGTTGACTGCAAAAATTTAAAAATTAATAAATTCAATACCATTTTTAGTTTTCTTCACAAGATCACTGTCTGGTGACCACAAAAGACATTCATTTTGTCCAAACAAAAATCTGTTTGCTAAGATATTTCTCATGAAACACTACAGCCAAATTTAAAGAGCATTTGTTCCACACAAAACCTGGTTTCAGAAAGACATATTTTCTGTTTGATATTTTACAAGAATCAAATACATAATTTTGTTCAACTTCTCTTTTTTTAAATAAGGTCATGTTCAACTTGAAACTACCAGTTATAACAGCACCAGTGCATATTTCAAAAATATATGCTCTGACGAATCTTACACTAAAACAATTACATGTATGTTGTATTGTAACAATGCAGAAACAAAGAGTTAATGTTTAAACTAAAATGTGCCAGTAACTTGTATTGGTATATATGATGAGTGAATGAAAGTTTATATAATGTGTGCAAGAATTGCACACAGGAAGTAAAACGTATTAAAATTGAATCAAGACAAAGATTCAAAATGTAACTTATATGTAAAGAGTCCCATATATTTATTCAAGAAAGAAATATTGAAAATATCATAGTTTGTATTGCTGTTGAAAAAACTTTCAATTTTAATTATTATACGTTCACTTTTTTAAAAACAGCGTTTAGTCAGCTAGTTTAAAAAGTTGACTTAACAAGAATTAATGAAGATCTAATGTAAAGCCCTCTCTTTAATCTCACATGGAATCATGATAACTATTATGCCATTTCTGTATACCGTATTTTCCGGCCTATAGGTCGATGCGGAGTATAAGTCGAATTGACCAATTTTGTAAATTTTCCATCCTTCGTCCATATATAAGTCGATTCGGAGTATAAGACGAGGCCAGGTAAATAACTTGGCTTTGTATTTTATACTACCGGTAGTAACTTCCGGTTGCATGAATATTGATGGTATCGTCGTATGATACCCGGTATTCCATATTACCGGCAATATCCATTGCAACAAGAGCTATGATCATTCCTTCCAGTTGAAAGTTTAAACCTACGGTAATTTATTTGAGAAACTTTGTCAAATACAATTACGGTACTTTATTCAGAGAACCATGCATTGGTACATACACGTGTCTAATTTATATATACATGTATAATCTGTTGCATGAAAAGAGTATCAACACCGTGTACTCACCAGCGAATCTTGTAACATACATTGAATCCATAATACAAATATTTTCATCGAAAATATCCACACACGGATGTAAAATATTAAATAATTTTGTCACAGATCATTTTTTGACTGAATTCAATGAAAAGAAAATAACAAAAATTACGTAACGGGTGTACGTAACGAATGATGAAATAGTACTTGTTCGTATATTAAATAATGGAAGTTAAAGTGTATTCTTATAATAACTACATGTACGTCTCAGGATCTTTGTCTCTGAATTCAGTCATTGTAAATTTCAGCACTTTTTCCCACCAAAGCTGCTAGTCAAAGTCCTTTGAACTTGCCGCCCAGCTATTGCGTCATGTTCTTTTGATGTACTCTAATAAATACAGCAGGCAGAATTGGTTGTATTTTAACCTGTACTAAAGCAATGAAAACAATGCCCATGGCTAAATTCATTACCTGTATTTAGATCTATAGAAGGAAGTGGGCATCATTTATTGTTGTACTTAATCCCATTGATATTAAACACGAGTAGCGTAATTGATGCGGATTAATGATAAAGAACAATGGGGTACCGGCAATATGGTAACTAGTATCGGTAGCTAAAGCCAATATCAAGGTCGAAACAATTGCGGCAACTGGCTTTGATTGTTGTTGGAAACCAAATACAAATTTATCAACAACCGGTATAATCAAAGAGAGACACCGAAAGGTCAGCTGGTTAAGAATGAATATAGGTGAAGTGTTGACATTACAATTTGCTTTAAACTGAATTGCGAAACTAAAAATCATGGATCACTGATGATCTATTAGTACTGGTAGTCCATCTATATATCTGATTTTAGTGTAGTTTAAACCTACGGTAATTTATTTGAGAAACTTTGTCAAATACAGTTAGAAACATATGATTTGGGGGATTCAGTAGAATGCATGATCTACATTATTTTATAAATAATCATAGAACGCTCGAGTTAATATGGATTACATCCCTTTGTAGAATCAATTGGATCAATAAAAAAAGCTATGCCGGTAATTGCTCACGTGTGTCCTACATTATACTGGAAAATCAAATATTAATGGACCAGTTATTTCATATCTTTTTTTTTTAGGAACAAACAATATGCTTTGAATTAGTACAGTACACTATAGAGTATAGACCGTAAGTGTGCTATGCGGCCCGGTGAAGTTTTAACCGGTAATTGTTTTCTTTTATTTTATTTTTGAGAAATAAGAAAAAACACGCAGAATGCAAAATAAATAATGACAAAACTTACAAATATAAATGCAGTCATCTTATTTTATGACAATTTATTGACATAGTAATTTAACATGAATTTGTACTTCTATGTGACCTGTTTTCGATTATGCCGATTATAGAGCAATATCAATAGCATACCGGATACTGTAATATAAGTCGATGCAATTTCAATGACAAAATCCATATATAATTCGATTCGGAGTATAAGACGAAGACCGAATTTTTAAGTAAAAAAGTCTCGACTTATAGGCCGGAAAATACGGTAGTGTAAGTTCATTTTTTCTGCAAGTATGCATTCATTAACCTAATTATGAGAGTGTTACATGAAACATTCACTTGGAGAATTCAGCACTAATTAAGGGTCTTACATACATGGATGAAAAAGTTCATAACATCTGTGTTCAAGGACTAAAGCTACTGTAAAAATACCTATTTGACTTAATTTTCACTCCTCAGGCCATAAGGTTAAGTAACTTTACATTTTTGACCTGTATAAACCTTCATCCCTCCATCCTTTAACAATTACATTTTTATCACTCTATCATCCATATATTTGATTTCATTTTAAGTAAAGCACGGAATATGAGCTTATTTCTAGATTTCAGACTAATTCAACACAAACTATAATAAAAGCATATTAATAAGGTGATCTTGCATGCAATTAGCTGAGCTTCTTACCAATAATAAAGAAATATTTTTTAGTTTTTATAAAACTTGCAGTACAGGTTTATATGATGAAGATTTCAACAGTTTAGTAAGTTTGATATCCATTCATAGTAATTATTTGATCTTGCATCTGACTGAACCAGTTATCACTCTAACGGTCATATTTGTACATGTTTGTAAGTTTTATTAAACATGGAATATAAGCTTATATTACGAGATCTCAACTGAAGTGGCAACTAGTTGCACAAGTGTGTAACCACTTTATTTATGATTTGATTTGATGAATATTGAGAAATGGGCTATCATCATGAAGATGTCAAGTGTATTTTATTAAGAGCAAGGTCAAATTCTATAGTAATGAAGTGATCTGGCTTCATGTCACAAATACATAGCTTAATGTCCCACCCAGTAACATTATTCTGACAAGAGGCCAACAAGTCCTAGCACTAACCTCTTAATGCTGAGTGCCAGGCAGTAACATTTTTATAAGTCTTTGGCATAACTCAGCTGGGGATCAAACCCACGACCTTCCACATCCAAGGTGGATGCTCTAACCACTAGGCCACCAAAGCAGTCTACCAAAGACTTTTAAAGTAATACAACATAGTAGATCAAGTTAAGAAAAGAATCTTGATTGTAAATTTTCCAACTAAATTGCAATGTAATTTGAACATTATTTTTTTTTAAATATTAATTTCTTCTATTGTAACAGTAAAACAATCATTCAAAAGACTTGCTTAATTTAGTTTAGAAAACAAATAAATTTCATTTAAAACTACTGACCAAAATTTTTCAGGTATACACAACCCAACAAGCATCATATGGACATCAAGCTGACCATACTGACAGAAGAAAATATAAAGTTGGGAAATGTACTCTAAGCAATCGTTCAAATCAGTCAGGTCTAGGAAGTTGCAACCACTGAGGGTACACTTGGAATATACTATGCAAAGTAATGTAAGGTGTCAGTTACATAGTTTAAACACCTGACATTAGCCATAACAAGATTTATATTAAAAAAGCTCTTTTATGCTAAAGTATATATTGTTTTATAAACAAAGAAACATTCCACAGGCATTGCTCTTTCAAATAAAGCAGAAAAGATATTTTCATTTTACATTGAAATAAAACACCAATCTGGCGCTACAAATTATTCTGGTGTTTTTCATATGGATATACAGTGAAACCTGTCTTGAATGACCACTGTGATGTGAGACCACCTGTCTTGAGAGACCATATTCTCAATGCACAAATTTAATGATTATATAGCATCATGACCTGTTATGAGAGACCACTTGTCTTGAGAGACCATAATTTTATGGCAGAAAGGGTGGTCTTTCAAGACAGGTTCTAGTGTAATATTATTAAAATTTTTATGTAAAATGTACATCATTTCAATCATATGATAAATATAATAAATATTTTGTGTATTTAATCATTTGTTTTAATATTTTGCTGTTCTCTTGATTTTATATGCATCCATCTTCCTATTGGTCTATCTCTCTTGTTAAATACTTGGTATAAAATTTAGGTTTTACAGTTTTTGCAAAACTTCTAGTATGATTATAGCCCCCCTACCAATGTCAATAATGAAAACTGTTGCTGTGATAAAAAGGCACAGAAATAGTTATTTCATTTACTGATTTATAATTTCTAACCCAACTGTGACCAGGAATGCCCTAGCACTGTCATTGTCTGTGGATTGTGCTTAATATACTTTCCTTGCTAACACTGTGTCATGTTATGTATACAATGTACTATGGGCGAGTCGATTTTCCTCTGACAGCAGAGTGATATAGTTCATCCTGTTTGGTAACTGCCAGATAATTCCACAAATTACCATAAGGTTGAGAGTTATAGCACATTGCACAATTGTACATAGAAATTAAACCACTAGTTAAATCCATGTGAAATGTAAATTTGTAGCTGTCGTTCTTTTCCATCATTTGACATTGTAGATATCAGAATTAGATTGACATAGTATGTACATTCTATGTATATACACATGTAGTTTTGCGTCCACCCCTTTGCTGAAAATAGACTTGTCCAGAAACTGGAAGTAACCAAACAAGCAAGGTAGTATTTTACCCTGAAAATTTCTGTTTGAGAAAACACATGCAGTCTCCCTGGTCATAATACGTTTAAAATTATAAATCAATAAATTAAATGACCAAGTTCTAAATTTTGAAAATTTAATTTATGGTTGTTTTTAAACAAAACTGGAGGGTACAAACAAATGCTGATGTATATTCAGACTATAGGAAGAGCTATATGAAGGGAAAGAAATCAGTTTAGGAGCTTATGTAGATTGCCTTCAAAGTATTTATCAAATATTTACCAACAGAATACAAAAAAACAGTCTTCATTACAAGATAACAATTTAGTACCGGTAGTAAGTAATATAAAACATTGTTTTGAAATGTGTCACTTTCATTTACTTTGCTCTGTTTTAGCTATGACTGCTATGACAAAAATGAATTTTTGTATTTACTCATATTTCAGAACTCTTGTGATCTTAAAAATATAGTATACAAAATTTCTCTTTGGAAGCCATCCATGGTGATCATGACCAGTGAACCTACATGCATTTCCCAAACTTTGTTCAAGCTCATATTTATCCAATACTGCATTTACTCCATATGAGTGATTTAGCCATACGTGTAGCCAAATTTGTATTTCTAATAGTTATTACTATAGGTTATACAAAAGAAAACATTTCAGGCAATGACCAACAATGTTATAAGCTTACATTTACACAACAGTATGGAATGAAACACTGAGGAGGATGGCCAAATATGGCTAATTATAGAGCTTTTAAATTCTAACAGCCATACATGCAGCTGTTTTGAAAAGCTGTTGCTGACACTAGCCAAATTTTGCTAAAAGGTCATTAGTTGTGCACCAGCCTCACTGAGCCTGGCAACAGGAATCCTTAGCCAAATTTTGGCTAAGGATACATTAATCTAAGATTTGGTTTTTGCCTTAAGGTCATACAATACATCATGGAAAGGGACAATATTGCAGTTAGCCAAATTTTGGCTAATCATAGTTAACTAGAGTTTGATCTTTTGCAGCCATACATGGGGGTTATACTAAAAGACACTAGCCAAATTTTGGCTAATTTTTCCAAAATTTGGTTCCTACCTAAGGGTGTGAAGAACAACTTTGTAGGAATTAGCCAAATTTTGGCTAATTTAAAACCTGCCTAGCCCCTCCAATATAGTCAAGCTATTGAATAGTGATAGACCATATATTGATCAAAAGCACTTCCAAGAATATTATTATATGCCTTTTCTACTTTGGGTTAAGAGATTTTAGCCCACAGCAGAGGCCTGATTTGAGTAAATGGAAAAGCTCAAGTGAAATCGGAAGCTGTTGTATACACAATTTAAGTTTGAGACAATACAAGTCTTTTTTACTAATCATATACAGTAAATGATGTTGACAACGTAATTATGCACTCTTCGATGGTATATATGTGAGGACTTTCATTTGTGAATTCACTGATTTGAAGTTGGAAGAGAAAAGGATTGTCACACAGTGATGCATTAAATGGTGAATACAGGTCAAATGATCTGGTCAAGAGTAAAATATACTGCTATACTTAAATATGCATATATAACTCACTATGTGCGATTAAAGCGACAAGACGTATATCGGCAAATCTATTTCATACACATCAACACAATCTTAATGTTTGCTTCAATGTAAGTAAAATTCCCTAAATGTATCGGTACATTTACTTACGTTACCTGACGATGTATGTTATCATCAATGTTGACACTTACCAACAACTGAAAGGAAATACATAATAAATTAGTATTGATTCATTCATCCAAACTAGAATTAAAACATATTTATTATGCTGTAATCAAACATGAATCTCTTTCCACATCAATATCAGAATTATACCTGATGACATTACTTTCATTTGACAGCACTACATGCTACTAGAAAAATAAAAACTTTGTGTCTAGAAAGTTCCATCCAACATCACGGCTTTTATGGTGCTTTCGCTTGTGATTTATTAGTCGTTACTATGATAAATTATATGTATCTTAGTAATTATAAACATTGATCACATTACTCTCCTCAATGTTCAATGGTATATATAATAATGCATTTGGAATACAAATACGAATCATTTGCAGATAATATAATATATACTATCACACCACCGTCAGGAAAGCCAATCTATTCGGATTAATGTCAAGTAAGGACAGATGTGCCACAGCTATCTCTAAGAATCGTTTAATAAATAACTTAATTATACAGTCAACGATATAATTTCTAGTATAACATTGTCTTATGGTGCTACATCGGTACTGATTAGGAACGTTGCTCTATTTTGCACTACGACTTTATACGCGTTGTCACACGTAAGTGATATTGAGGCTCGGTAATATTCAGCTCACATTGACAAACTGTTACGGATATATGTTTTACTGAATTTTATTGGCATATGTTGCATAGCCTCATTGTAGAAGGGTTAACATTTGTGCTTAATTCGAATTCATCCTGAAGAGGCTAGAAAAACTGCCTTTGCCGCAAACGAATAACATATGTCAACCACTTTACTCCTTAGTCAAGACATATCTTTTTAAGAAAACCGCAGCGACTGATGAGCGCACAGATTTGACAGGACTTTATATGAGGGACATCAAAATGGGATACAACGGACGAAGCTATGAGCTAAAGTGTGACTTATAAAGGAAATAGAAAAAGAATGAACCAAAGTAATAAATGACTGGAGTTTTAAGTTGTTTACATATATTTGCCATAATCAGAAACATTTAATTCGTCAAGTAAAAGTATTCAATCTGCAACGTTCTCGAAACAGGTGAACGAGTCGTTTTAAGTGGTCTCCTTTATGTTCGCTGACGAAGTGCTTATTTACGCGTATTTCGAATCTCGGCCTAGGCAAGTGTAGTTGTATGTCAGAATGATGACAGTGGATTCCTGAGTGTCTGAGGTTTTAACTGGAATTTAGTTTTCCACTACATGTACTGGCCGACATATATAGCCTATCATACGCTGAAAAATGCCGTTAAACCTCAAAACAACACTTGTAATTTTCATTTTAGACACTAGATCATACTAATGTAGAGTTTACTTAAAGGACATTATTATACTGCAAATATGCAACTGGTCTTATGTTGATTTACCGTTGTGAAGCGCACACGTTTCTTAGTTCAAGAAATGTTATACGCAATCGTATTGGCTTTAAAAGCAGCTAATGAGCAAAAGCCAGCCGTCCTATGCATTGTTTTATACGTTCTTACAAATCTGGCTTGCAACCCATCCTTATGTTATATTTATTGTATCATATTTCAATATGAAAAAGGGATGTATTAACAATATCATCAATTGACATGTATTGGAAAATGTAAATTTTTGAATGAATATAACAGTGATAAATATAGTTGATAGAGAAAAGAAATTATTACACGTTATCCTTTTCAATATTAACTATCACACTCTGAACCAGAAACAGCTAACACTTAAGAGTTTCACTTTACCATAATCGCCATGTTGTAAGCATGTCATGGCCTAGATTAAATGGAACATGTTCCATTATAAACTATATATCTCTGTGCCTGTCTGTTAGTGAACATGTTAACTTAATATATTATTAATACGGTTTACCAGAATTCAATTATTTTGGGTCATACTATATATTAGCAGCAAAAAGAAATGTATGTGAAGTGAGTACATTGTTTAAGTCAAAACGTGTGTTTGAAATTCCTTAGTTCTGCAGGTCTCAACTTTTTCGCAATAGCATCTTCACCCTGTATATTATGTATCGTTGATTTAGTATTCTCTCTCTCTCTCTCTCTCTCTCTCTCTCTCTCTCTCTACTTTTTTTTTGGTTCTTAGGGTTTAACGCCAATTTTCAGCACACGCTAGGCTATACATGGCGGCCAGTATTATTGGTGGAGGAAGAACCCGAGGAAAAACCCCGGAAAGAACCACCGACCCACGAGAAGCTACTGGCAAGCTTTCTCACATAACTACATTAGCCGAATCTTAGACTCGAACCCACGCAGACAGAAGTGAGACGGCAGTGATCCGTAACGGAAAGCGCTTTAGACCACTCGGCCACAAGGGGCCCCATCTCGTTTCTAATGATGAGAATATTAACTAAAATCGTGTTTGTTTACTACATTTACAATCTGTTACATCTAAGTATACACAATTTAAGTTTGAGACAATACAAGTCTTTTTTACCAATCATATACAGTAAATGATGTTGACAACGTAATTATGCACTCGTCGATGTTATATATGTGAGGACGTTCATTTGTGTATTCACTCATTTGAAGTTAGAAGAGAAAAGGATTGTCACACAGTGATGCATTAAATGGTGAAAACAGGTCAAATGATCTGGTCAAGAGCAAAAGGTAATGCTTTACTTAAATATGCATATATAACTCACTATGTGCGATTAAACGTGTCTCGGCAAATCTATTTCATACTAGTCAACACAGTCTTCATGTTTGCTTCAATGTAAGTAGACGTCCCTAAATGTGTCGGTACATTTACTTACGTTACCTGACGATGTATGTTATCATGAATGTTGACACTTACGAATTCCTGAAAGGAAATTAATCATAAATTAGTATTGATTCATTTATCCAAACTATAATTAAAACATATTTACTATGCTGTAATCAAACATGAATCTCATTCAACATCAATATCCGAATTATACCTGATGACATTACTTTCATTTGACAGCACTGCATGCTACAAGAAAAATAAAAACTTTGTGTCTAGAAAGTTCCATCCAACATCACGGCTTTTATGGTGCTTTCACTTGTGATTTCGTTACTATGACAAATTATATGTATCTTAGTAATTATATAAACTATGATCACATTACTCTCTTCAATGTTCAATGGTATATATAACAATGCATTTGGAATACAAATAAGAATCATTTGCAGATAATATAATATATACTATCACACCACCGTCAGGAAAGCCAGTCTATTCGAATTAATGTCAAGTAAGGACAGATGTGCCACAGCTATCTCTAAGCATCGTTTTATAAATAACTTAATTATACAGTCAACGATATAATCTCTAGTATAACATTGTCTTATGATGCTACATCGGTACTGATTAGGAACGTTGCTCTACTTTGCACCACGACTTTATACGCGTTGTCACACGTAAGTGATATTGAGGCTCGGTAATGTTCAGCTCACATTGACAAACTGTTGCTGATATATGTTTTACTTAATTTTATTGGGAATATGTTTTTGCCTTTGCCGCAAACGAATAACATATGTCAACCACTTTACTCCTTAGTCAAGTCATATCAAGCAAGAGGGTATAATCTCGTTCTGGCAGTAAACAATGTAAAACGTGTAAGAAAATATGTGTATCACTATCTGGAGAATCATGTTTGTTATAAAATTCGAACCTAACTATATACGGATGATTTGGAATATAGTGCTTTAAATTAAGCTAACTGAGTCTGTATACTATTGTGAATGATGACAATCCATCTGCAGTGGAGTCACGCTTTTTGGAAAATAGTACATGCAGATAGGTTCCGTGCTTATAAGATAAGATTTATATCCCACTTTAGTTATATTTTAACATATATGGTATATGTCCCCATAGAAACAATGTGTGTACATAATCAGTGATGTATATCAAATACAACGGAGTGGAATAATAACACAAACGTATCTGAAAGAGTGAGAACCTTGAACATGTTACTTGTCTGAGATTACAGAAAAGTCAATTACTATGGTAGTTTATGAATTTCATGGCAACTGAGAAAACAGCCTGATCGGTACTCTAGTGATTATAAAATTCATGCGTTACTGTGTCAGAGAAAACATCGTTAAACTTTAAAGAAAAAACAATAAGATATATATCCTAATGTGTTCTGAAATATTGCCTCTAACATCTTATTCTCAAAATGAAAATGAATTAAATACTAAATGAATTTAATGCTAAATGAATTAAATACTAAATGAATATTAAATACTAAATGAATTGAATACTTTGAAATAAGCCCATCAGTAACAGTTAACTTTGAGTGCTATATTTTATATAATGCATAACTGGTTCAAATAAGTACTTACCAGAGGATATTTCTGGCGCTGAAAGAACATAATAAGCATAATAATAGAAACGGTCAAATATAATTCTCGTAGGAGGTTTCAATATTTTCTTTGGAATGCATGTGAGTGCTTAGAGATCCTTTCCATATCAAATTCATATTCAATATTGAGTTTCTAAAAGTACATGCATTATTCAGATATTGTTTTCTTGACGTTAATAATGTCCGTTCTTCCTCGTAAAAAACCCCCATAAAACTTCATATTAGAAAAGATCAATAAACTTCCAGCATTTTCTTTACAATGTCTCTGAAATGTAATATAGTCCGAGTAGCTAAAACTTGTTCTACACTGTTATAGGTTATTGTATGTTTTCCATGACTAGTATCGCTTGACTACATTCCACTACAATTGTTACGGTGCTTTATAATTGCATCTTCATTGGTATCAAATGTTCAGTGCTTATATATTTATATAATATAAACCAACAATTGAATATATGTCTACCAGCTAACTCATAACGATGTATTGATTGAATTTTAACGATTTATATAAAAATAAATTGCACACGCCATATAAACTTTGTTATAGGATTGATGCAAGTCGTACGTAACAATGAAATAAGATTTATTTTTGAGTTTACACGTACCTTCCTATTTATGTTGTTGTGCAACATTTTGGGCCAATGATCATATATTGCACGCAGGAGGAGTGGCGATACATTTTTGATTTAATATGACCATAGTCGATATATTGAATACCCCATAATGATATGTCTACATGCAGCATCAAAATGTGCAAGGCATAGGTCTCAATGACCTAAACACAATGGCCACACGCCAATCGTTTCGTCAATAAGAGAGAGAGGAAATTATATATTTAAAAAAATAAGAGCATTATCTTGTTTTTTTTATCTTCATATCTGCATTAAAAACATTTACGTCTTATTTTGACTATATAAACAGTAAAATTGTATTATGAGCGTAGTAATGTATAGTTTGAATCCAACAGAATACATCTGTATTATACGCGAATCGAAAGCATTTTGATAACAGAATGTGCTCGGAATAATGTTATTCATATTTCATCGTAAATACGAAAAAGGGGCATGATAACTAAAGTGTAACTTTATATTCAATACAAACGTATGGCTAAAACTCATTGAATCCATATTTTAATGTCTATATACTTATATTTTAATAATCAAATAAGAACCATATGAAATGCATATCTTACACTTAAATGAATGAGAGAAGATATATTAGTACTTACAAATGCTTGTATCTGCTTGTCCTCCTGTAAAAAAATATAACAAACGTGATACTAAAACCCGGGAACCAAGTGTCGCTTATCAGGGAATCGAAATCGGAAAACAAACAAATGTACAAAATACAATTAAAACGTATGCCGCTACTTTTGCTGAACATTCCACAAGAGCTGACGTTTAATCTAATATACTGGACAGGTTGTGTCATGTGTACCTATCCGTTTTGGAATATTTCTCTTTTACTTTCTTCTTTAAGACATACACACATACCAAGCAACAAACATAAGTTTATATATGTTGAATTTCTATATCATAACTTACTAATTTATACTGTACATTCACGGGCAACTGAAGGTCGCTTTTGCTCAATTATCACTTCTATCAATCGCGCGGGGACATAAAAAGATGAGTATGTGTTTGTCATTTGCTAAAATAACCTCGTTTTAAATAGCGGGGGGGGGGGTATTCAATGTAGTTTCTCCGAAAATTAAGAATGATGAACATTGCCAGTGGTCATCAATCAAGTAAAGGTATTGTTTAGTATAATATGAGCCTGCATGATACAAAAGTTGATGCCTCAGAACAATGTTTTCATATGTCGATAGATTTTGATTTGACTCATTCCCTATAACAATTACAACTTATTGATGCAAATCTTCACTGCCTAACCATCAAGGTAACAATTGATTCCTAGAAGACAGTTTATCTATTTTAATAGATGTTGATTGGAAATATTTTATAATAAATATCATCCTACCCAGACATCGTGATAGAAGTTGATACCTAAAACACAACAGTTTTAGTCAGTTATGTATTCAGTGTCAGATCGCCAGTTTAACACTAAGTTAATATTGTCTTCTTTTCGGAAAACCATAATAATTGTACGATATATGGAAGCAGAAAAAGTACACAATAAGTACTTTTAATTAATATTTGGTTAGCAAGCGCTATTTTTATGACGAGATGACAGCACAGATCTGTACATGTTAAAATCAATCCAAAATATAACACCAATACTTAACATTATGTGTGTGAGTGATTTTGAAATAAACACTGCACCTTCTACTACTCGATCTCGATCGTAATATCGGTGCATGTATTTTTATGTAGGAATCCGGTTTCTATAATTAACTTGCATGTATTAGATGTGAACTGTCCGAACAAGAAAAACAAGTTAAATTTGGACTGAACAATGTTAGAAGGATTTTGATCAGTTAAAATCCATACTTAAAAGAGCGTTATATCTTAACGCTTTAAATATCAGCCAATATTTTACATTGTATTTTGATGCAAATGATGTTCAGGTTGGAGCAGTTTTAATTCAAAAAGAGGAACTTGGTATGGATCTTCCAGTGTTTTACTTTTATAAAACTATTAAACACGCTTGGAATATATCATTCAACAATCAAGAAGAGCTGTTTGATTTTAATATTGGCATTACAACATTTTGAACTTTGTTCATAATTCATTAGAGTACTTCTTATGCTTTTTTATACCGTATGTATAATTAATCTAAGTTTAAAATCTTTATCATATAAATCTTTTACTTTCTGTATGGTAGGGAAGTGTTACATATATATATATATATGATTAAATTAATATGCATTTACAATTGAATTGATTGTTGTTCAGTTTTATATTTGATTAAATATATTTCATGCTCCTGTAACGTTTTCCAGTATACAGTTAAGAGATTTCATTTAAGACGTAAGCAACATGAATAGCTAATAATAGTTGAAACTTTCTATATAAAGGTGATTTAATTTCAGACCTCATTCAGAACTGGTAAACACGTTTTTTTTTTTAAAATTTCTTTCCTAGAGTGAAATATCATTGGTCATACTCAAGGCTATACAGTGAGCATGTGCTTAGAAAACGTCCAAACATTCAGCCTTGTTCTTAAACATGATCACGTGACCCTCATACGGGCATCTGTTTTACGCAGTAGCTATTATTTAATATAGATGTTGTAATAAGAATTTCTCAGTTTCGGGCTCGTATGTCCAGCTCTTTGGAGTAGCTTGTTTTCGAGTTATATGTTATGTTGTCTTTGGATAATTTGTTATTTAAAAAATAATTCGTTACTTTAGAAACATTTGAATACTCATACATAATTCATGAGCAAAAACAAATTATCACACTGTTATTTAGATTTCCAACACCAGAGTGTTGCTTCTTATGTTTCTACACGGAACTGTAGATACATCTTAGTACAGGATACAACATACGTGAATACGTGATCACCTTCCATCTCGGAGTTTTCATCGAGACTCAAACTTGAATCTATTAGAATATTTAATTACTATTACTTTAATAATTTAATTTGACGATTCTTCTTGGACTATTTTAAGATTTCATATTTAAACCGTAAGTTCTTCTTTATATTTGTACATCGTTATGAAGGGAAACAACCTATTAGTTAAATTTTACAAAGCTTGTTGTTTTCACTTTGCATGTGTTACTGTTTATTAGAACCTAAACTCGCAACACTATATAGGCTAGCTCATCCCATACGAATTCCTCATCGATGCTAACCTAATAGTAAACTCGTGAAGTTAGTCACATACAATGATACATGGTTGTATTATGATCTTTTCTTACCACTATGAATTTCAACACGGCTAGTTGTATCTGCTCGGTATGTGTATCGATCTTGAATTAAACCGCAGAAATAAAAAAACAGCAACGATCTCAGCAGTGCCGGTTTGATAAACAAAGAAATACCGGGGACATGGGGCATGATCAAAATATTGACGACAATACAGAATACCCTCAACGTGATTTGTAACGTAGCCTACAAAGTAGCGTGGACGGAGTAGTGACAACGAACTCTGTCTACGGACAGAAAAGTGGAGCTGAACGAAACATTCTGACTACCTCCAAGAGATCATCTGGGCCAAATTAAGCACACGTTTATATATTTAGATGTGTTTTTTGTGGAGTTGCGTGTGGGGTAGAATGTGTATTTGCCTATGTTGTTCATTTGGGCTGTTAAATCTAATGGTTATCACCTATGCAACCTAATATATACAATTTGACAATAATAGAGTAAGTATGGTCACAAACTTGATTTATGCCTGCTGTTTTTTTAAACTTGTTCGAGACTGTTGATACATGAGCTAAACCTTGATTTTTTAATGAATCGTTTATGTTCTAAATTATAATATGTAGCACACAACGTTAGCTAACATATATATTGGGACGAAACAAAACTAATTACAGTCTATCCAATACGAATAATGTTAGGGGAATATAAGTCAGAAATTTCAAGGTGCGGGGAGCTTAGTGGGCAATGACATATTACATTAATCACATATTTAAAAACAACCCATACAGTTGATTATTCCATGCTAATGTCCATTCGTATGTATTTATTGAATGAAAGATGCTCCTTCTTTTTCATACGATATCAATAAATGTGCGATATAGAACAGAATATAAACTTGACAAGGGTTTGAAAATACTCATCCCATTGTTTGTTGTAAAAGATAATGTAAAGTTTGGAGAATAATTATTTTTCATAAATGTATGCGTGTTAGAAGCCTTATACTTACTTTATGAAATGAATTATGTTCACTTATTTACTAAACGTGGATCTAATGTTTTTTTAATATTTCTTTTATCTCATTTTACTCTATTTCTTCCTGAAAGAACAATAATCTGAAATTAAACGGCTGAATTATATATATATATATATATATATATATATATATATATATATATATATATATATATCTATATATATATATATATATATATATATTAATTACATATTGAAGCAAACATAATTCATTATGCCGAACAAGTGTCCTTTCGTATGTATTTACTGATTGAAATATGTTACTTCTTTTTTCATACGAAAGCAATAAATGTGCAATATATAAAAAAATAAAATAAACTTCACAAGGGTATTAAAGCAATGATTACGTTGTAAGTTGTAAACGAAAAGGTAAAGTTTGGCGAATATTTGTTTTGCTCGTAAATATATGCGTCTTAGAGAAGTCATATAATACATTTATAAAAGGCATGAATTGTAATTATTTATTAAAGCTGGTTATTATTTTACTGACTCTTTCTATTTTCTCTCTTTCTTCCTGAAACAACAATACATATTATAATAGACACGTATATAGAAATTATATTTATTTCATCTCAATCGCTGAATTTCATATATTCTGTACTTCCTTTATCCTGAAGAGATATAAATTTCACTAACAGACTCAAGTCCAGCATATCTATCCGGCTTCACCCTTATGTATACACCAGCAAGATACTTACGCTCTTCTTCTGACAAACGTATACTATCTGTTCCCACTATGACAGCGAAATAATTTGGAAAACGTTCTTTTGCATAACAGGGCCCGGCGATGTGAAACGAATTGCCCATTGAAATTAGACACAAAGAAACAGTGGTCCCTTAAAAGTCTGTGGTCTCTTAAAACGCATCTTTTTTGACTGCAGGAACAAAAGCTTAGAGACCAAATAATGTTTTGTATCTTAAATATTTTCAGAAACTTTTTATGTTTTCCAATTTCATTGTTTTTGTCATTTGTTTTTCGTTAGTATAATCATATCATTATTGATGGTGTAAAGCGCTTAGAGCTTCTAGAGATTAGGCGCTATACAAAGTCCCATTTATTATTATTATTAGTAGTAGTAGTAGTAGTATTAGTAGTAGTAGTAGTAGTAGTAGCAGTAGTGTAAATTAAGAAGGTGTACACTTTTAGCAAATTAATACGTTTACTTCTTTGTTAAATTATACAATGCGCTTCTGCTTACAAAAACAAATCAAACGGTTTAAAGCCCGTCATCAAATATGCACTTTGTTTTGTTATTTTTACACATCATTCGCCCTCAAACTGTGCAGAAATTTATCGAGTAACTAACCCATCTCTCAATGGATATGTGGACCGATAAAAGAGACATCTATCATTAGTTGATGGAGGACATTGGCCAGAGAACACGAATATTTTTGTTCTCCTCAGAATATAATTTAGTTTCCAAAGACGCTCATCTGATTATTTAGTTAAAGACATTAATTGACATCTTGTTTTACAAATCAAACATATGTATTCAGTACTGGATTATTTTAAATAAATAAAGGTTTTGTATTGTCGTTGATGACATTTTAAAAAGTAGATCAAAAGATCTGGATGCCATTTAAAAAATGAATGAAAAAAATATGGCTAAAGTAAAGAGTTATAAGACGGCTGTTTTTGTCAGCTTCTGAAACCTAGCAAAGATGGGTTGTACGAACAAACATACAAATGTAAAAGTAATATAACAAAATAATTTGGGATGTGCTAGTTTAAACGGAAGCTCAAACATAAAACAAAATAATAAATAATAGGATGCCGAGAGATTAGAGCCATTTTTTGTTTGGATCGCATAATTAATAAAACAGCGTTTCAAATAAAACTAAAAAAATGAAGCAATTAGGATGCGCGTGTTGGAAAAAAAAAATGTTTCAATATAAAAAGACAATAAATGTTAAAAATGGGATGTTACTGGTCTCAAACACACGACCTCTTCTTTGGCAGACTATTAATATAAAAAACATTATTTGAAAGCAGAAATGAAAAAAGAAAGAAAGCAAATTTTGTAAAATCAGAAAGTAGAAACATAAGACAAGTTAAATGTGCGAGTAAAATAAAGTTTAAATCTAATAATTAAAACACTGAAAACTTTCTTCTCGAGCGGAATACACAGACAAATGTAGGTGTTGTTATATAAAAATGCAGCACTTTTACCAGAATCCGCAAGTATCGTTCAGTGAACATTAAGGGGATAATGGTTCAGGAATATAACAACATATTGGTTAAATTTCCGGGTCGCTTTTACTGAACCGTTTCCAGCATTGTGCTGAGTATGTACAACCCGTCATTCTGTTCCATTTTCTCTAGTATGTAAAGCATTTGTGTAAGGTCTTGAATGTAAGCAGGATATTGGCCACTTACACCTCAAGGAAATGAAGAAATAAAAGCTATTATTTTGTAATTTTCAATAACTATTACAAACTATGTTGTACACAGCTTCAGGATAGTTTTACCATACTTACCCACATAAGTTTTTGTTATGTAGCTTACATTAGAGATGATTCTGCCCCATGGATTTCACAGTACCTCCATTTATACACACAGTTCAGCCAATATTTATTCTGAACCCTGTTTTTCCACAACGTGAACTCCTAGACTGACTGTAGTGAATGCCTTATTCCCAATATCTCCATTTTTCAGTATACCAAGTAGTCATGTGTCAATTATAGCAACTATTATATATTATGTCCGAGTGGTCTAACGCGCTCTCTGTTACGGATCACTGCCATCTCACCTCTGTCTGCGTGGGTTCGAATCTCAGATTCGGCCAATGTGGGTATGTGAGAAAGCTTGCCAGTATCTACACGTTCTTTCCTGGGGTTTTCCCGGATATTTCACATATTTCATCCACCATTAAAACTGGCCACCATGTATAGCCTATCGTGTGCTGAACAACAACATCTATATATATATATAGATATATATATATATATATATATATATATATATATATATATATATATATATATATATATATATAATCGACCAATTTATAAATGGATTCAAAAATCAGAGGAAGAAACATTAGTTACACTACTAAAATTAATTTTCTCTTTTGTCCCATTGTCGAAAATGGTGCAGGCAGTTCGAAGACAAACGACATCACGACTTACCCTAAATAGTATGAGTCTGCGATCACTGGATTTGGTAGTGGTAAACATTATATCTTGGAATATTTATATATTCACTATGCATCGTTATAACTGTTGTCATGGTTGGTAATACAAATGTGTGATGCGGCAATAATCTGCAAACACCTTACGAAGAGTATTATAACCGGAAAACAAGATATAATCTACTCACATCTGAGATGAAAGTTAGTCCTAACAGGAACCATACCGGATGAGATCGATGCGAATATCTGCCTGATTGTGGCACTTACTATTCAGATACTTACGCGAGCGGTTCTTTATAATCCTAAATATACCGCTACCACTACTTATCTGGAATGTATCATGACAAGATTTAACTATAACTGATACATAATGGCATGAGTCGGCTCTTGGGAGGGTGCGATGGGCATCCTCTCTCTAATTACTAATTTGTGACGCTATTAGAAGTGAACACAATAATCATATGTAGTGTCGACATTGATCCAATATAAATGTTGGTAACATAAGTTTCAAGTTGTCAACTGTGGAAGGCACATTTGATGCTGAATGAGATCGTAAGGAGCAACTGTACGTCATATGAACCTGTTTAGTAAAACCTATGTTATTACAACCACAAATTCAGGGGAAGTAGTACGAACAATAATTTAAGTATGGTCGCTGTTATTTATTTTGCTCAAATAACGATTACAATCTGTTTTGATAACTAATAAACTAGTAGAGCTAATGCATACACGTTAATTTCGACTAACTACGACGTATTGACCGGGAAATTAAGGACACGTTTACATATGACACGTGTTGCCATTGAAGAGAGGAGGTGAAATATGTACAAAGGTATCCTTTAATACCTCACACACACAGGTCGCTTAATAAACAAGGGATCGAGTTACCGACGGATCTCCAATACAATATATAATTCCATCCCAGCTGAACATCGCGAAAACCGCGGGAGACAGGTGTGTGAGTAATTGTTGTGTTTAATGGCTGGTAATTCGTTTAATAATTACGTCCCGAATACGTATATATAAAACTATTTTTCTAATGTAAGTGTTTGTTCTTCTGTATAAATTACATTTGTGTTCAAGATATACAACATCGGAGATATCGCAACTTTATTACAACCGTTTTCAAACAAACTACACGCGTACGAGAGAACATTTGTGTATTACGTCACTATATGTTTGTGTTTGTTCATTAATTTGTTTTGTTTTTTACTTTGTATATGGCTAAAATGTATGAAACGTAGAGTTTACCAAATAGAGACAGGACTAACTATTGATACACCACGAAACAAGATTCATTTTCTGAAAACAGTGGTGACATTTAATCGTAGCACAATCGTATGTGGTACATCCTACTTTTGTATTGTTCAATAAGTGAAATATTGATGTCGTGATTTATGATGCAAATAGTATTGATACTTTTCTTTACCCTTAATGATATTTTAAAAAACACAAATTATGAATTCTCGGAAACTCACTTATCCACGATGATCCTACCCGATAAACAAAGATCTTTATTTCACAATGTATTCATTTCGCTTGGGTGCCTTGCTATATATTATCACATTTATGAATGATTAGGTATTTTAATTATAATAAAGAACACAGTAATAGGTATACCTTTGATCGATTGATCAATCAAAATGAGTTTAACGCATTTACGACTTTGCATGCCTTTTAACCATTCTTTTATACAATCTCCTTTGTGTGATATTCAACACAATATTAAGGGAACAAATGTTCACATTTAATTAAATACAACCATATCAGACCCGTTTCTTTTAGTCAGATATTAAGAAACGATTGGCACTCAAATAAGTTCTCAGCGAAATGCTCGCGGACATAGTTATTACGGTCGATAGACGTAATTTACGTTTGAATACAAGTCTGCCTGTTACATTTATAATGGTTACACTAAAACCAAACTAAAATATATCACTAAAACACATTTCGCTTGATAAAATATATTGAGTTGATATTTCTTTATTAAAGTAATGCGACCAACAGGCGTAAATGACCATTTCATTGATCAAAACGACGTTGAATATCATTATTTACGGTGGATTATAGACGTGTACTGATAACACACTCTTTCTACGGACGGAAACGTGAAGCTGATGTAAACATTCGGACTATCTCCAAGAGATAGAGACATTATCCATACATTTATATGAATATGTGTTGCTGTTTTTTTAATGGGGTGTGGGGATGATTGTATATTTGATGATGTCGTTATGTTAGAGTGTTAAACCCAATGGTTAATACATATGCAACCTAATATACACAATTTAACACTAATATATTAATTATGGTCACAAACTTGATGTTTGTCTGTTGTGTTTATAAACTTGTTCGCAATTGTCTGTCGATATATCCATGATTTATTATATATTTTAATACATGTTTGGGGTGCTTATCACACTTACAGGTTAAAAACCTACGTAGGTCACAATAAGTCATTATTTCCTTGTCCAGACATCGACATTTTAACAATGAAGAGACTATATTCTACTGCTGCTACACATCTCGTATATTGTAATGAATATGATAAGAAACATGTGACCCGTATGCAATATATCGAAGATTCGACATTGAAACAATTGTCACATTTACAGTTGTTCTTCTTGTCTCCTTGTCATCGTGAGATGTAACAGACAATGTTAGTTACAATATATATTGTGACAAACCGTACAAAAGATATATGTCTTTAGCTGTTGACACTAGTACATACTCTTCGCTTTACAAGTATCAAGAGATAAATATATATCCAATTTGTTTTAGCATTTTCCAAAAGACACACATTCAGCTTTAATGTAAATCTGTATTTATCGTATTTGTGGATATCCCACAGACCCCTCGTAACATACAGAGCTGGCATGCTGTAAATACATAGCAGATTACATCCGCATACCATATCAAAGTGATAGGCATAAATTCGGTTTTATAGGGTATTCAGCGTTAATCTTTCAAAACTGCATTTCTTTTTTAATAGACGATTTAAGGCTTTCTATTGTTGTAACGGTATGTATGTTGTTTAGTTTGTTGCATAAGTTGTCCATCAAAGCGCTTAAGTTCGTTCGGGTTTTTAATTTCACGCTCCATAAAGGATACCAAGTTTGTCTTGAAAAAAGATTGAAACTCAAAGTTACGCGAACGGGAAGGCAAAGATCTCTTCGTTACTACAGCTAGGTTTCGTTGTGTTCATTCTAATCATGCTTGCCGTATATCTTTTAGAATTTTAGAGGTCATAATTCCTTTTTAAGTAAATAATCGCATCAATACATAAGCAGCTTGGGTCTTTATCCTTGAGGTTCACTGAACTTCTTTAATTCTTACAAACCCCAGATTCACAAGTTTGAAGAAAAACACACAAAAAGACAACGCCACACTCGATACTACACCAATCCTGACTACACAGATGTGAGAGTGTATGTCAAACTGTTTAAGTGAGACAAAAATAAATTATCAGTTTCAAAACTGGGACCAGTACTGTGACCGTTCAATAGCTGATGTGGTAAGACGAAATGGTACAATACACAACAAAGGGATTTAATTTCACATTCAGGTCTGCGCTGCAATGGGAACAACGCAAGAATGTATTTATAATTTTCCCACACTGCCTTCGAACAAAACATTGCATCGCTCATCATAAACATTTGCATTGGCTAGACTTATTTTATTACGACTCACTTTTAATTGACAGAAGCTATTCACTTAGTATTGAGATAGGTCGTGTCTCACCGCTAGGCTATTTCTAAAAAATAAAAGAGTACAAGCAAGGCAAAAACAATCGTACCCTTGGCGATCCCGCGGAAATTGTAAATGTTATTGTCAAATACATCACAGCATATTTGGATTAGCTCTTCTGTGAGCTTTTCTGTGAGAATGATTTAGTCGTATACGTCATCAGTTCAGAGTGGTGACATTTTACGATAGTGGACATTTTCTTATGGATTGTTTTTCTTCTAAGTGTAATGTGTTTATTTGAAACTGTCTAATGGGGAAAATATACCATAAAACAAGAACCGTAAGTGACGTGATGCTTTTTAAAAGTAGGAATAGCATATTCTCTCTCTCTCTCTCTCTCTCTCTCTCTCTCTCTCTCTCTCTCTCTCTCTCTCTCTCTCTCTCTCTCTCTCTCTCCGTCGCAATACGCTGGACTGAAATGCTAATGGTATATGTTTTAATTTTGAAGAAAGCTCTCAAAACTTCTAATCAGAGGGCGCCATAATTTCCATTTGACATGTAATTTGTATTTTAAACACTTACATCCTTACAAACTGTAAATGAGTAAATCGTTGGATGAAAAAGATCTTGAGTTGCCAAACTTGTACAATTCAGGTAACTGAGCTTTCTCCTTATTTATGGCACTGCAATGTTTCACGGATATTTGTATTAACACGAGATCTACCGTTTTTTTTTAAAGGAAACAAATACAAGACTATTTGAAGAATGGCGTGAGTGTCATTGCACTGAATAACCCTACCTATGATTAACAATGAATTCTAAAACCAACATACGTTCGTAAAGAAATGTAACAATGTTCAAGATTGACGCGAGTGACATTGCACTGTATTACCCTGTATATGGTTAATTTTGATTTCTAAAACCAAAACACACGTTCGGAAAAAATGTAACTGATTCCTTTTCTCTCACCTTGGGCTGTCGATATAACAAGGCAAGATTTGGTGCTACTTCGCTACGTTGCAGGTGTAAGCCGTCGTTCTCAATTGTCTAGAAGTTTGTTTTTGAGTTTCTCAGGTGTGATAATATTTATATTTGTTTTGGACCGAACGAATGTTTCTTTTTTCTGGCGTGAATCAAGGTTCCTAGTTTTGTGGCTTAAGTGGAGAGCGTTGATTTAAGCACACTTATGTCGTCTTCAGAATGGCTTGCACAGATTTGAGCTAACACTTCAGCTCTAGTGAGAAGATATAGTAGGTCGTTGCCTCTTGCTTACTCAATTAAATCGTTTCTTTTATTGCACAATTGTATTTGACTAGGTTTTACAGGCAGCAGGTCGATGTGTATCGGGAGAGTGTATCAAGCGTATTCATTCAACTGTCAAACGATCAAGAAGATGAAAGAGTAAGCACAGATCGACCTTCTGGTCAAAGAATCGCTAAAAGTCACACGAAAGCATAATTCACAGGCAAAAGTGGCAACCAAAGTTTCCATTTGGGTCATTGATTTGACGAGAGTATAAGTGCTGATGAAGATTGCTCTATCTGCAAAGTATGTGAGTATTTATCTCCAGAATACCTGCTTTGTCTAAGAAAGAGAGACAAAAGTCAAGATACCTGTTATTAATGTCAGGAGAAAGGACACTGGGCTTCCGAGTGCCTTAAGAGAAATAAAGAAGAAACAGAAACTAGAGGAATTAAAAAGAAACTGAATTGATGATGAGGAAGAACATGTGCCAGTGAAGAGATAGAAATGGAAAATTTACAATTTGAACCGATGCGTTGGGTCTGATGTGAACTTTTCATAACTTCTAAAAAAGAATAGACCCTACAGAAAACGTAAGTGTCTCTTGATCTTGCCTTTTTAATATTTTTTTTTGACACTGCTTAAAAATGTACTCTTTCACCTCTATAATCCTCTGAGTTATTGTTTTGTTGGAATTGAAATGGAACGGGTGTAGTTTCGTTCACGTACGCACATTAGGTATGCAAGTGGGTAACAAATAGTCAGTTTGTTCATCCATAATTTTGTGCATTGATGTTTTCTACAATCACACCCGCACGCCATATAATAATGGGTTAAAAGGGTTTTGGAGTGTGTGGGTATTTGGTAGAGTTGGTCATTGTAGGTATGAACTTGTGTACTTGAAAAAAATCTCTGTGTTGATATAATATAATGGATTATATCCTTCACTGTATGTGTTGATAGTATATAATTGGTTATTTCCTTCATTCTGTGTGGATAGTATATAATGTTTTTCTTTTCTTTTCTCTGTGTGGATAGTGTATACTGGGTTATTTATTTCTTCTTCACTCTGTTTGGATAGTAGATTTGGGTTTGTTTATTCCACTTCCCTCAGTGTGGATATTACATTTTTATCCTCTATCCTCTGTTTTGATAGCATATTGTTTGGTTTGTGTTCCTTCCCTTCTGTGTAAATAGTACATTAGTGGTTATTTTATCTCCCTTCTGTGTGTAAATAGTAGATATTTTTTTTGTTTCTTCTCTCCGTGTGTATATAGCACATGTGTGGGTTTTCTCTCGTTTACTGTGTGGATAGACGATATGTGTTTTGATTTCCTTCCCTTCTGTGTAGATAGTGGATCTCGTGATTTTTATGGTATATTTTGTGATTCGTTTTCCTTTACTTCTGTGTGGATATTAGCTTTGTGGTTTGATTTCCTTCCCTTCTGTGTTAATAGTATATGTCTGTTTTGTTTTCCTGCTCTTCTTTTTGGACTGTAGATTTTGGGGTGTTTCATAGTATATTTCGTGTTTTGTTTTCCTCACCTTCTGTGTGGATAGTCGATTTTGTGATTTTCATAGGATATATTTTGGTTTGTTTTTCTTCCCTTCTGCGTGGATAGCAAACTGTGGTTTGTTTCCCAGCCTATCCGTGTTGATAGTATATTGTGTTTTTGTTTCCTTCCCTTCTGTGTACATAGTAGATTTTGTTATTTTTGATAGTATATTTTGTGGTTTGTTTTCCTTCCTATCTGTGCAGATAGTAAATATTAGGGTGTTTGATAGTATATTGTGTGGTTTGTTTTTTTCCTTTCTTTAAGTAAGAGATGTTTTCCTTCACGGCTGTGCTTAACATAAACATGCACTACGGTGGGTATGTCGATTTGCTAGACTTGTACAATGAGCAGCCAAGCCTAAAATTAAGGATGCAAGTAACCTTAGAATCGATGCAGGGAGCCCAGAATGATTATTCAAAACGTTCAGTTATCGAAACACCCCAAAAATAATCTAACCAACAAATTAGCTAATGAAGACAATGTAGGGCTATATCAAGAAACACCAACAAAAAAATAAGGGTGTAAGGTAGAATAACGATTAAAACATGAAGTCTAAACTTTAAACCAAAGCTAATGAATCTAGTAGGAAAACATTAAGATAACTAGCACAAACCTGAAGTAATCATCCAAACTCAATGCCTTTTTAAGGGATGGAAGAATGGTAAGGAATGAGAAGAAATCGCAGCCTAGAAAGTAACCCACATACACCACGGTGGGTATGTCCATTACCTAGACTTGTACACTGAGCAAACAAATCTAAAGTTAAAGATGCAAGTAACCCTAGAAACAAACTAGGAGGCTCAGAATGATTACAAGGGATTACTAAGGTCAAGTTGAATAAGGGTAGGAAGATAACAAGCAGAATAACATCAGCAAGATGTAACAACAGAAAATCCATAGAATATGTCTAGGAACCAATGCTCGCACTTCTAATTTTCTCTAACTTTTCTCTAATGCAGCCTCGATGACAGCTCTTAAAAATCACCAATTAGCAAATTTGAATGTTAGGACTCCAAAAATTAAGTAATATGAGATGGTCTGAGACCAGACCATTGCACAATTCTATTCCAACCATAGGGTCCCAAATTAGACAATATAAGGTAGTCTAAAAGACCAAAGACTATCAGGCCATGCAGCACAAGGCTGCAAATAAGGTACAACCTTAGATAAATAAGTTACCAAATTAAGAACTATAAGGTATTCAAAACACACAATACTATCAGACGCAGCAGCACAAGACTGGAAATTAAAAGTAATGATTGAAAATTGGGGCCACAAAGTAATGAATAAAAGGTGGTCAAAAACCCAAGACCATCATACAGAGCGGGACAATGCTGCAACTAACAACATAATTAAAAACTAGTTAACTAATATGTAAGAAATATAAGGTGGTCTAGAAACTACAACCATCAAGGCAGCTGGTCAATAACCGCAAAAGACTATATCCCAGGTGTCACACGGTGCTGTATTCTCTATAGATTCTTAACAGCACAGAGTCTATCAAATTGATAGAGAAAAGGATTAGACCCATTACCATGGAGTATGGAAGCATGACTAAACGACCTTGGCGCAGCCCTTTAAGAGCCACCACTCATCCTTTTCCGACATCCGACATCTCAGCCTCCACACTCCACACGTTCCATGCACGCCATATACAGCAGTAGTATTGCCTAGGATCAAAAGATGAGTGCGTGGTGGGTCAATTCCCGCTCACCACGGCCCTCGTTTCACTTCGATAGTTTCTCAATAACGACTCCGATCTGACGGCTCAATTAAATAGTGTTCTAGGAACACATACATGCCTTTGGAAAGTAGCACATTTCCTATCCCAATGAGTAATTAAATGCTTGACGTATGCTAAGAATACACATTGTTTCATGACTCTAATAGCCACACATCACTGAAAATCCAAATTTCGTTCGCAAGATTTGTGCCATCCTCATTCCCGATTCGGGCGGTGAACACGGAGAAGGCAGGATCGGTCTTCCTTAAGGGCACAGTAGGCGTGTGGACTGCACCAAATAACGTGCCATTTAGGACTGCAGAACAAAACATATTCTGCAGCCATAGAACACAAATAAGATACCAGTATGATGTTCTACGGGATATCACGGTTGGACTGCCAATGGAGACCTAAAAGGGATAATTATTTCATGGACTCTGCAGAAAGGAAAATGGCGGCTGACACGAGGTACATAAAACGTCGGACGTGTCTTAACCAGAATACTGGGATACAGAGTAAACAGCCACATGGAAACAAATACAACAGCACGAAGAAGAATTAGCATGAGTAACTCTGGAAGAACTGCTGAACGTTGCAGCCCGCGGAAATATCAGCCTGAAGTGAAGCAGTGCAGAAAAAGACGTTCATTTGCTTTCATTGCCGGAATGTAGGGTTCTCATTTGGTACGAGAACCCTTTTCGAGCAAGCTATTTTTACGAAACCTGACTGAACACAGCTCAAAATTAACAAGCTTTTTTAACCTGAGAGTTACTACACTTTCTTATGTCATATAGACTGTTAGATATTTACAATATATACACGTTGTACTAGAAACATTGGTAATGTTAGGAAAGCTGAAAAATTCTACGACTTTGTCGGTTTGATTGAATTGCACAGGTGGCTCACATATTATTGGTACTTTATCCGTCCATTTGTAAAACTGGACTAGATTTGAAATAAGTAAGTTTCCTGCGTTTCAAGGTTACAACATACATGGGTGGGCTTGCTGAGTATTTTTTCATCTTTGCGACCACTCGAATCGCTCAACATGGCGGAATGTGAAACCATTTTCACCCGCCATTATTTTGTGCTATTGCTCACAACAAACTAACATGATTGGTTGACAGGATATAGTGTGTGTTGGGTCTATTTCCACTCACCCATTGTCTTACGTTCAGGTCTATGGTTTCTTAACAGCAACCCAGACCTGACGACTACATTAAATAACATTCCTTCCCCCAGGGGTAATTATTATCCCGCCGTGCGGGAAACTTATACAGTGCTACATTTCCCTAGTGGACGGACAGCAATATAATTCAACTTGTCTGTCTGTCTGATTAAGCCATCACATTCCTAGTTCCATCTATTACGATCATTACGAACATACGACGTACAGGACCACTCCGGACCGAAATAGCTACAACCACTTGGAATACCGCCTTTACACCTGCGGCACTTAAGCAGCCATTTTCAACTACAGCCCATCAGCTCCGATTACCAGCTCTCCTCGCAGAACCCATCAACCAAAAGCATGTACGTGTATTTAATAACTATGTGCTGTACTTCCTATACTTTCTAAAATTAATCTATACTGCCTTATAAAATTAAATAATTTGCCGCTTAATTTCCTAAACAGGATCTAGGTCACACACTAGATTATTCCTGGATTGTATATGTACACGCTGTTTTTTAAACACCCTCTGTTGGATTTGCAATCAGGCGAAACAACATAGGCAGATATTTAATTTCATAAAAACCAGTCACTAATTTCATATGTTAAGTATCATTAAATTCATTAAAACACAAACCGAAAATGAGTCAAGGAAATCCCATCAAACAAGCGATGAACGCCAGTCAGGCAAGGAATAAACTAATACTTGTTGTTGAGAAGCAGCGTAAGTGTTTAGAAGGGCAACCGAAATTACCGAAGAATTTGTTTCACGCAACTGAAGTAAGCATTACTCACACAAAAAGTATTTTAAAGCTTGCATTCTTTGTTTTTTTTTTAGATCGTGCAGATCGAAGAAACCTGCTGGTTTCCTACACTAAAGCTATTCCACCTAATTCTCTGAATTTAATCACTACAAGTATCTATATGCATAAGTCCTTGTTGTAGAATTCATAACTAAATTTAAAATGAATTAAAAACATTTCTCAGAATCATAAAATTACCGGCATTTTTCTTTCAATCAATGGAAAGCGAATTGGTTAGGAAATGTTAATAGTAGTTTGACACCCGTAGAAACAGACATTACGGACAAACTGACTAAGGAACAGATTCTGGACATGAATGATAATTTCAACGAAGGACACGGAAATATGCCACCCATAGTTATTAGATCTAAGCATATTTCATAACGACACTACATGTCAATATCATATTGGCACACCACCCTGATGGATGCCAACTACTAGATTTGGGGATATATGGAAGAGCATCACGACAGGTAGAAGTGCTGGCGACCCTGCACGCCATGCACTTAGACATAGGGAAGATAGAAGCTCTACAACAACGCTGGTCTAAATAGATACATGCTATACTCAAAGGAGCGGAATATACCATATCTAGATGTGCCACGATAAAAGTGAAATGAATAACAGCAACAGTGACAAAGGCGCAACTTTTTGAACGAGATGTGGACCCAAGATGTTGGAAGCCCATATAAATGGACTCGCGCTAGAAACTGACACTGCATAATTGATTAACAAAGTACAGCAGAAACTCAAAGCCACGGTCAAATACTACAAGATGGCAACCATCTAGGGTTGCGTCCCGATATCTTCTTGAGCCCGAATCCTGAACATGATATTTTACTAAACAGTTTATAGGTCACACACTATATTGTTTCTGGATTACATCCGTACACACTGTGTTTCAAACACCCTCTGTTCGATTTTCAATCAGGTGAAATAACAGCGGCAACAATTTCCTTTCATAAAGACCAGTAAATACATTTATATTGTTAAGTATCATTACATTCATTAAAACACAAACCAAAAATGAGTCAAACAATTTCTATCAAACAAGTCATGAATGCCAGGCAGGCAAGGAATAAACTAAACTTATGCAAATTATACCTTAAAATGTATCAAGTGAATTGAAATCAAAATAGAACCCCACAACCACCCAAATTTGTAGGCCATATAGGAACAACCCAAAGCCCTCAACGCAGGGAAGTGACTAAATCCAGGCTAAGATGTCACTCAACACCCGATTTAGAAACAATTACAAAGGTAACGGGAAAACGTAATCAGTTCTCGACTATGGAATTAAATTTATTTTACAGCCTTCTGGTAAATGAAGAATCAGAGTTAACTTTAGAACCAGGCCATCCAACACGAAGTTTAACGAAATCATCAAAAGATGCAGAACCTGTCAGAATAAACAAGACACGGGGAAAGCAGATTAAACAAACTAAAACAGTAACCCCACCACCACCACAACAACAAAAAAAACTGTAAATACAACTAACCCCTCATAATATCATCCAAATAAAACAAACAAAACACCTAACCAGTACCATATACTAGAACTCACATTATATATTAAAAGCAAATCGACTCAGTTCATTAACTTCTCCTCAACCATCTTAAATGGGGTCCTCATTACCTTTTAGGGTAATCCGGCCCAAGTGGGAATATATAGCACATATACCAGTAAAAGTCGAAAGACACAAACAAACTCAAGAACAAACTGAAACAAAGAACAACACTAGACCAGAACACCCGGGAACTAAACCCATAGGGAAACGGAACAAATTGGACATGAAATTCCTAACTAAAAAGACTTAAAAGAGAGAGGCTCCCCTATTGATAAAATATATAACCTAAACAACTACCAGAAAAAGGAAACCACTATCACACTATTGGAAACGGCAACTCCCTTACCTACACTCATCAAACTAGGAACCACAGGAACCCGATTTAGATTAGAGCCATATATAAACAAACCAAGGTTCTGTACAACAAGTCAACACTGGGGACACTTTACTTCAAAGTGTACCAATAATACTAAATGTCAACAATGCGGAGGGGAACGCAAGGGGAAGTGCAACAGACAAACACATAAATGCACTAACTGCAGGGGACCCCACCTAGCAAAATCACCAGATGGTTCGGCCAGAATTAGGGAAAACAAAATCATCAAACTAGTGAATACCAAATACTTAAACTATACTCATGCCAAACAGGAAGTAATTAAAACTCAAGGGAACACACCCATCAAAACTATAGAATCAAATAACAATAATAAACCCGAAATAATCAAACGTAACAACATAATAAAAAAAAACAAATATTAAACCCAAAACCTAAAACAAAGATACAGCAACTAAAGAAACACAAACAATAAATCTCGACTACAAACACAGTGGAATACAAACTGGAAGGGTAAAAGAACTGGAGGAAGTCATTACTTCATTAACCACACGTATTAGGATGTTGGAAACAATATTCATCAAACATTAAACTAAATATTTAAAAAAATCCTAACGCAGTTGAAAAGCATTAATACAGTAAACGAACCCAATAAAAATGGGAACGTTACAATATGCCAATGTAATACACTATAATTGTCAGGAAAGATCGACTAATTAAAGCTCTAAATAATTAATACTCAGCCCAAAACCTGACATCATCTGCATTCCAGAAACTAAACTTTATATAAACTCAAAAATCATCGCCGCAAATACTATGCTACTCCCCAGACTATTTCCAACATAGAAGAGAAGGTTAGGGGAGATATAGGTGGATTAAATATATATGCAAATAACATCATTCCAAATTCAATAATAATCCTCATGATAACCAATAGCAAATAACAATTCAACAATACAAATTTAATCTCTATTAATAAACACAGATAAAAGTGAATTGCAAATATTAATAATCGACTACCCAGGGGGAGATACTAAAACAAACAATATCAGAGCATTAAGAAAATAATTAAACATCAAAGAGTTGAACAAGCGATCATTTGCGGATATTTAAATGCTGATAGCCTGTAGTGTGTGTATGTGGGGGGGGGGGATGACGGATAGTAGGGGTAGGTGGATAGCTGACTGGACGAATGAATCCAATCCAACCGTACTTAATTTAATACTGGTGATGGAGTGCGGATCAAACAGACGCCATGGTGAATGACACTTTCCAATAATTACCACCCTGCAAATGTTGCTAAATTGCTTTAGTAAATAATAACAGTTACGTACTGCAACAACACCAACAATAAAAAGTAATGATATATTATTGTTGTGGAAAAAATAATTCTTTTTATAAAATTTCAGTCACGTCATATTTTTTATAAAATTTCAACAGCGCCCATTATTCAACACTGCATTGTTATTGATGCAGCCGAGTTAATTCACCATCGTGTAGCTATAATGTTGTGTGGTTGCATTATAAAGATCTATTGTTGAAGTTGAATAATAAAATATTTTATTTATGAGTAATGATATTAGGTACTAAACCAGTATAAACAGTCGGATCAAGTTGTTTACTTTTCATTGGTGTGTCGTAAAAGTGTTTCAGCAATAAAATTTTCACCTGGAGATAATTGCCCCGATTAGCGTTAATGGATGGTTTTCACGATACGATGATTCAGACTAAGCTGAATCCATAGATGGGGAAAGTGCCAGTATTAAATTAAATTTTTTATTTTATTAGTAATTCCGGCACGTTCCCCAAACTCGATAGAGGTATTTATCCGACGAAATAATGCTTCCACGACCGTATTATGACCGTGTCAAAAATCCTGCATCTATTTCTTTTCATGGAATTATCAAGTAATATTGTTCCACTTCATTTTTTAATCTATCATCACGTGTTAATAGGCTGGAACAAAACTTTTTTCCATGTTTTTAGGTAATCGAAGGACATCATCAAAGTGCGAAGTATATCTCCATGCTAATCCGTCTGGTGGATAAATGCTCCATGAGATGGAGCAATGCGAGTACGAAGTATACTATAGATCTATCCAACAGGTTCCAAATACCGCGATTCTTTTTCGTGACAAATTGATACATGTAGGCATACCCATGAGATTCTGAATTGTGTAATACTCTCCAACCTCAGTGTAAAATCCCTCAATCATTTTTTTTATTTTGATGATTCAATTGTCTCTGCAAATTTTGTCGATCTAGGCTTTTGTTGATAAATAGCATCATGATAGGCCGATTTTGGTCTGAAAACGGTGGATTTAACCGCTCTGCTGCGGCACACTTTTTTGTTGTTGTTGTTATTATTGTTTTTTTTAAAAAAAAAATTTTCATTGTATAAAAATATGCCTCACCGTAGAATATTAACCCGCGATGACATCAACACGATTAAGCAATTGCGAAACCTGGTTGGAATAGCAGAAATTGCTGATAAGTATAAAATCAGTTATCAGCGGATTTATAAAATTTAGAAATCGGATGAAATTGGAATTGGAAACGCTAGCGCTGATGATGCTAATGATGTGCCTGTTGAGTGGCTTATTGATGCTGAAGTTGAGAATGAAATGAATCAAATGTTGGATGCAAAAACGAATCATTGTGTTAATGTTGCAAGTGATAGAATCATTGATAAAGAAGTGATTTGTCAATTACAGTATCAAGTTTCCAACCTGACCAATCAGAATAAATTGCTGCAAGGAAAAGTAACAGCGCTGCGACAACAACGACAACAACAACAACAACAACAATCAGCCACTGACTCATTAAATGATCTACAATACCAGTTAGATACTGTACAACAGCGTCGTAGTGAAGCGGTTCGAGATCGCAGTAAACTTATGACTGAGCTCAATGATGCACGACATGATTTAGAATCCATTCACATTAAATACGCAGAGCTTGCAAATAAATACAATAAGCTTCTGCAACAAAATGAGGCTGTAACACAAGAAAAAGAACCACCACAAACAAAGAAAAAAAACGCCGACGGAAACGTAACCGGCGCGAAGATAACTCATGGAAAAAGTACATACCTCAAGAAGATCATGAGTTAATAAAGGAAATCAATGAGGTACTCAACAATGACTAATCTCACTTGCGTTGTAGTTAACAAGAAAATGAATTTATGCACGACGTGAACTTGAACTCGATCAACTAGAAGAATCTCAACTGAAAATAATCACTGGTGATTTTATCACTGGTGATTTTGTAATCCAGCTTCGAGTTTTTTAAATCCAGTTTCAAGTTTTTCAAATTCAGTTTCGCTGACGGAGAAGATGAAGAAATAAGTTCCGCATTCATGATTTTCGACTTTGATTAATTTGTGCTGTTTTGATGGATCAATAGTATCAGGTTATTGTGAATTACACAGGCGCTCTTATCATCATATATCATCACGGCGGGGTCACCATTGTGAAGTAGTCCATCAATGAAATCTTTCAAATCAAAATGTTTTTGTTGGTTTCGTTGATGATATTTTCTGGAGACGAAAACGCGCCTCTGAGTTTCTATTTTCATGGATGCGACATATGTGAGTGACATCATCAGGACCTTTTTCCGTTATAATTCTCCGACCGGTGCCTGTGATTTTATCACGAACCGTTAATTGTGGATAACTGCGGCGATAATCATTAAGTGCAGCCTCAAACTGCGACATTATAATTAAAGCTGTTTTTTAATTAAATTTTAAAATGATATCAGAATAAATGGGATTGTGTGATCGTACCGCGTTGAATACAATGCAAAAATCCGTTATATTTCTACGACAAAATGATTCCACCGCACACTATTTACTTCCGTTACATCGTAATGTAACATTTATATTACGAGACAATGAAATTCTTCCAATAATCGCCGAATCTGACAGCAATTCATTGATCGAATTTTCGCGAGGATCGTTACCACGTAGCGCCGTAGAACAATTATTGAAAAAACCATTAACTGACGAAGAAATCGAAGGTGCTAAAATAGTAGCAACGATAAAAAATAACCCATCGATGATAAAATACGACGGAGAATTATGCACCGCTGAAACAAGGCTACCAAACGGGACAATCACGGGAAAGGTGCATCTGTAAATCATCATTGATCAAAAATACCAAAATTATATCGTCACAGACATGTCATAGATGATTTTTAACAGCGTCATGACACGGTCATGGAAGTGTTATTTCATCCTATAACACCTTCGTTCATCGATGGGGAAAGTCACATAATTGTTATAAAATATAATACTGTGACTTTCCCCACTTTTCCATTGTTCAATCTGACATATCATATCGAGAGAACCATCCATTAACGGTCCATACATGAAATTTCAACATTGTGGTATGTGTATCCGTCGCAGTAATGTCTTTACCAGCGAATCCCACATCATCAACAGTTTCATTGAGCCATATCGAATCATCTATAAAGTCCGATTTAGGCCATTCGGGATAGTATAGCGTGTAATTCGATCGATCAGTGTGTTTTTTATCATCCGATTGTAATCTTCCACCGAATTATTTGTAAATCATTTTGATTTTTCCGATTATGTTTTTCACTGATAATGTTTTATTTCTAAACCACGCATCCGGAAATATCTCATTGAAGTGCTTCAACAGCGCTTGATATTTATCGAGTTGGTCCGGTTGCGATTACATTTCAGTGATATTCTTGATTAATTCGGCGCGACTCACAAGAACACTTTTCACCGATAAATCATCCTCGACAATATCAGGGAGTTTTAACACTTCAAGGACATTTCTGACAATTTCGAGTTGCTGTCGTGGATTGATTTTGTCAGATCGGCACGGTGTAGTTGTTACCGCGTTTCCCTGGTTGTGTTTATCAACAAGAACCCGCTGGTATCGTTGTAATCTATTAACATTTTTATCGAGATGTTCAATCGCGTTTGTATCCAATTTACTTACATCAGTTTGAAATACATGATTCAGATACATCAATTTCTTCGCGTATGGTTCTAATCGTTGTTCAGGGTCGTATCTGTGATATTTTTGTTGTTCACTGGTGGTTTTATCACTGGTGGTTTTATCACTCGCCGCAGCTATTCTTTCTCCGATAGAAGATTTCAGAAATTCATCTACGCGCGGACTGTTATTAATTGCCGCGGTATTGATTCGTTGTTTTTGTTTTATTTTCTCACACCACAAATCATATTCGTCGGGTAACTCCCAAGTAACTTCATATCCGGTTCGTTTCATCATTTCAACAAGTCGCCCAGTAAAATAACATTTTGAATTGTTTTCCTCGATGATTGTATTGATAAACGCGTACCCGTAACTAGAATTTACGTCGCAACGATTCGGGGTCCTGAACAATAATTCCGCAGACGATAAATCCCTCTCGTGTGATTCGATTGCGGAAATAATCCCATCGCGTGTTAGTGACAATTCTGTGCAAACTCGTTTAGTTGCCGAATAATGAATTTCAGTAATATTCCTAAATCGATGAATTGCTTGTTTAGTTGCTTCGACAGATCCTAATTGTTCAGAAAATACCGTCATATACTTGAATCGTTCATCTACGATCGATATTCCAGCTTCTACGGTACAATTATAGATTACTACGTCGGTGTGCTCAAACGCTTCAACGGGATCAGCAAAGTCTCGCTGTTTTTCAGCCGAATCGGTATCAGTGTGATAGTATTTTACTCGGTATCCTAAATGCTGTAACAATTTAGCGAGGGCTTCTACGGAATAATTTCCGTGTCGTTTGTGCTGTGTGAAAACTACTGCGCGACTTCCTCGTTGCAGCGCGTCTAACAATTTAACATAGTTGTCGCGATGAGACTGTTCCACAATAAACTTCTTTCCGTGATCGGGTTGATACCCGGTAATGATAAATTTCATGTCCGGACGATTTAAGTATTTTCTGAATAATTCCAAATCGTCGTTGTTGGTGTCTGCATCAAGTACAATAACCCGTTTCGCTGATGAAATCAACCATGTCATTGCTTCCCAAATCTGTTTTCCACGGCACGATGAGATTATTTGGCGAAGAATTCCGTGCCATTCATCTAACAATAACACATCAGGAATTCCCTTGACTCGTACAATCGATTCAATTTGCGAAATAACCCTTCTATGAGTTCTTGTATCAAATATAATTCCTCCATGAATTTGTTCATACGATTCGAGATTGTAGTCGATGGCGGTCTTTCTGGTAAATGTTCTCCTGTATGACAAATATAGCACGGGTTGATCATCTCGTATTGATTTCCATGCTGACTTTGACTTTCCCATCCCACAAGCAGAACCATCTATATAGTCGTCGTTGAGGATAATTTGACATCCTTGGCCGTTTTCATGAACAGGGGCCTCACAGTAAGTATAATCTGGAACCCTTATGGGAAATTCACCGCTATGATCTCCTCGGCGATAATTATATGATTTTAAGTATTTTTCATAAAGGATTTTGCTAGCATCTTTTCCAGTGACGGATTCCCTCAGTATCGTGATTTTATTTTGTGTGGTACGGAAACAACCAATCACAAATCGATCAGAATACACGCACACAAATGCGTCAATGGATTTTCCTTCAATGAATCCAGTAAACTCATTAATGCCGTGTCGGCGCTGGCAAATATTACAGAATGATCCTGGAACTCTACCCAGCGAGATCATATTGGTGGTTCGATTTGTAATTCCTGTGATTTGATCGGATTGTCCAGTCAGCGCTGTTGAAATCTGTTGAATTTGTTCACCAGTGAGATTATCATCATTATCGCTATCGTCAAAAATGCTATCGTCGCCAGTGAGTTTTTCGTAACACGGTTGTACAGCAACAGGACAAGACAATAACGAACTAGTAAATCCAACAGGATGAATTAATCGTTTATCAATGCTGTTTGGTTTTGCTGATCTAGTTGCTGGTAATTTGATGCTGTACAATCCAGCCTGTGTATCAACGTTCCATGATGATTTGTCTGTGGTAATTTTTTTTAATAATTGTTGATGAGTATCAAAGTCGATCGGAATTGTTTTCAGTAGAATATGATAACCGCCGCTGGTTTAAAAAACCAGAACATCATTGACAGAGTCAACTATGTCGTTGAAGTATAATAATATCTCACCCAACGATGGTGTTTTAGAATCTACATCAATGGTCGGATATCTCAATCGATCCCGCGGAATTATTTCATTGACCGCAGAACATCCCTGAAATTCTTTTATGTCCGGATCATCCATAAACACATAAAATTTTCCCATCTATTGAATAATCACACCGCGAAGTAAATAACTATCCACGGTGAGAAGATCAATTGCAGATTTTTTACTACAAACACTCCATGACGGTCCTAAGCGCCTTTTGTAATATTCTCGAAGGTCATGATGAATTTACGGAGATATAAATAAATCATCAGGAAGATCCTCGTAGTAAGATTTATCACGCGATAACATATCGATAAAGTTATTATTGGAGTAATCAGTAGTCATTATACTATATACTTTTTAATGTTTAATTGAATACCTATTAACAATTAATAAAAATGATGAATTCAGCACTTGCGGTTAATAAATGTTCGTGGTTGTTCCTGGGATCCATACAGCGATGTGGAAAAAACTCATACAGGGAGTTCTGCGGGGTGCATAATTGTACCGCAAAACAGGGATGTAAAGATGGACCACAACCTTGTCTTGGTTGCGGAAAAGGAGTCCGGGGAAAATATCAAATTTGTATAGCGTGTGGATCCCCACAATATCGTTCCGCAATAGAATATCTTCGAAGAAAGAATAGACCAATACCGACTCCAGAGGAGTTTTTAAAGACTCTCCGTGAAAAACAAATAACTGCCGCGCTGATAAAGTCAGAAAATAATAAAAAAGAGCCGAGCGACTAAAACAAGAGAACCAGTTAAGCATCATGCAGCGCTACCAAACTCTATCCGCGCAATTATAATCAGGTCATCTGGATCCGGCAAGACTCAATTGTTGCTCAATTTAATAATGAGATGGATGAAGTGGGATAAGTTGTATTTAATTGCCCCTAGCGTAGATGATCAACGATGTTATGAAGTGTTAAAGGATTTTGACGAGAATGCATCAGAAATTAAGGGTGAGAACGCCATTGATTTTATAACTGATATTGACGAGGCGCCATCCGTGGATGACCTTGATGGGAACATTAACAATTTAGTCGTATACGACGATGTGATGTTAGATAATCAAAAAAACCCAGCTAGGATCTTTTCCAGAGGCAGGCATAAAAACACTGACGTGATATATGTCACTCAACGCTACACTCAGATTACAAAAGTGATCAGAGATAATTGTAATATTCTTGCTGTGTTTAAAGGCGTTGATACACATACGTTACGAAATATTTGGCAGACATGGTGTTCTGATATGGACTTCAATCAATTTAAAAATTTCTTTAGTAACGCTCAGTCGACCCCGCACGGATTTATAACAATAAATTTACATGATCCTCGGACACGATATCGTATCGGACTCGATCAAATATTCGGTTGAAATCATTTATTATTTTTTGTTAACTTGTAGCAGCAGAGAGGGTGAACGACAACATAGTTGCGACCAAAATTGATTAAAAAATCGTAAAGTCTCCGTTTGCTAAATGGAGACTTATTTTTTTTGGTTAAATGAGATTTCGTAGGAAGCATTATTTTGTCTAAAAAGGTTGTAGGGTTCACCCTCTCTGCTGCTCCAATACAACTATCAAGAAACGTTAGCTTTAGAGGAAATTAACAACAAAAATCAAACTTATTTGAAAATATGCAGAAATGGATCTAAATTAACAAATCCGTTCCAAAAAGCTGCAGCAATGGTAATACTACTCTTCCTTATATACAGCTAAATTGTGGGCCATCTTAGAAGACATAGAATGGAAAGAAGAAAGTTATAATAAGTGACTCGCTTAGTGTTATAACCTCAGTCCAACATAACACCCCAAAATCAAGAGACAATTTCAGATCCTTTAATGAAACAAATAAGTATAGGCAAACTAAATATAGAATTAATGTGGATCCCATCCCACATAAATATACTATAAAATGATTTAGCAGAAGAAGTAGCTAAAGAAAAGATCAATTAACCAATTTATATGCCATTAGAATACAGTAAATATTAACTATATAGTCTAAATAGCACCTTATATAATACTAAATGTCAAACCGATTGCAGTTAAAATCACAGAAGGAGAATATTATATAATAACATAAAGGAAGTAAATATAAATAGGAAACCACCTAGGTGCACAAGCAATGAACAAACAATAATAAATAGGATAATTATAGGCATAAAAGCGAGCTGGCTAACAGCTTGGAAAAGATATAGGACTTTTACCACATAACATAAAGTGCTAAAATTGTAACATCCCAGAAAATTTACACCACATCTTCAACGATTGTAATCAAAAACAAAACGCAAAGGGAAATATTCAGATCAGATCAACAAATCGTACCTGCCCCATATACATACCCAGAAAATATCCAAATAACAAACAACAACCCCCAATTAGCATATAAAACATCGTATAATTCTTAAATAACATCATGGTTATATGACACAATCTAAACCTATGCTTGAAACGAATTGTCTAATAGGAAACAATAAATAATGAAAGACCAAGAATCTATGGTATCCCTGGAGTAGTTATTCAAAATTCAAAACTCTGTCAAAAGATTGAAGCAGGAAACAGAGACACGGGGCGGGAATCACTATCTAAAGAGGAACCCACTTACACTACATTGGGGATTGTAATAACCTCGTCTCGTGCACTAAGGAACCAAACCAAAAATTAAAGAAGCAAGTCATTCACGCAACAAAACTAGGGGGACGTTGTGGGATTATGCTCAAACCAATTAATAATGTAACACTCCAGGTCAAAAACATAATAAGTATATATTGAAGAAATAAGGGATTATAACGACATCAAAGTCAAATAAGGGTAGGAATAGAACCAACCAAATAACATCAACAAAACGTATAACATCTGAAAATCAACAGAGTAGGAATATGCAACAAACGCTCACACCTCCAACTTTTCTCTCATACAACCTAGTTGACAGCAATCACTAATTATCACATTAGATAATTAGAACTCCAAAAAATAAATTTATAGAATTGGTCTGAAACCAGACCATCACAAAATGTAATATAACCATATGGTCCCAAATCAAACGATATAAGGTAGTCTAAAATCTCAAAGACAATCTGACCCCTCATCACAAGGCTGAAAATAAGCTAAATGTTTAGATAATAGAACACCAACATAAGCTTTATAAGGTAGTCTACAAGCTCAAAGTCTGACAGACCCCGCAGCACAAGGTTGCACATCAAAACTAACAATTAACAATCAGGGCCTAACATGAATGGATATAAGGTCTGAAAAACTCAAAACCATCAGACACGGGGACACACTGCTGCAATCAATAACATAATTATAAAAACCAAAAATTAAGAGATATGTGGTCTTATACCCATGACCATCAGCACCAGCATAGCAATAACCGCAAACCATTAAATTCTAGCTGTCATACGGGCCTGTATACTCTGTAGATTCTTAACAGCACAGAGTCTATCAAATTAATAGGGAAATGTTTTAAACATGATACATTAGGGTATCAAAGCACAGCTGACCTACCAAGCACAACAATGAACGAGCCGCCTCTCCTCTTACGCCACCATGGGAAACCTCAGCTTCCACAATCCACACGTGCATTGCACGCCATGAACTGCAGTGATATCGCCTAGGATCAAAGGGTGAGTGTGTGCTGAGTCAGATCTCACTCATCACGGCCCTGCCCCCATTCAGATCGATAATCGCTCAATAGTAACTCCGATCTGACGGCTCAGTTAGTGTTCTATGAACACATAAATGCCTTGGTAAAGTGGCACATTTCCTATCCCAAGGAGTAATAAAATGCTTAGCGCATGCATAGATTAAACAGTGATACATTGTTCTGGTAGCAGCACAGCACTCAAATTCAAATTCATCATCATCGATTTCTGCCAAAGTCTGCGGCTAACCGAGCAAGTGACAACACTGAACAATACATGCCAGCCAGCGTAATAATCCCCCTCAGGCGCTAAATGCAATAATGGGCGTAGTCCTCAGCATTGTGACAGGCTGTAACTTTAGAGCGGCAGATAGAATAACAACATTTCGACTTGCATGAGACAAAGACGAAGGATTAAACAAACCCGGGGAATCTAAGGTACAAAAGAAGTATGGGAAACATGCAGCAGACGAGAGAGACCCTGCGAGTCTGAAACCAAAACGCCCCACCCCCAACTGGAAATAGGCAGCCGGTTATTCAAGCCCTTACCAGTGGCACTGCACTTGAAAAAGCACCTACAACAACTGTCACTGCCCAGATGATCGAAAAGGTCAGCAGGTTCCATGTACTATTCGCTAAACTGGGGGAACTAAGAAAGAAAAGACACCAGACAGCGCACCATCATCATCACCATCACCACAATCATAAAAGCAGGATTCTCCATCCCCATGCATGGTAGTTAATTTGGAAGAAGACTTGGAGGTACCTACTTCATCTTGGGAAGAAGAAGACGAAAATGAGGAAGAGGAAGAACAAGAGTGTGAAACTGAGGAAGATGAAATAGAAATGAGTGGTATAAAATGCCGCATCATGGGTTTCGACATAAAAAAGACTGGCAACCTTATACACGCAGTAAAATTCATCGGATTTTAAAAAAAACATTACCATCACGTGGGCAGTGGGACTACGGAATAAGGATACTCACGACTTTTTACAACCATGCCCTCCACAACAACTATTTTTACCAGGTGATAGAAGTAACGCAACACGTGACACTAAAGCACGACTACAACTTTCCTTGTGCCTCAGAACGAGAACCACGGAGCGGGCAACAAATCATAAAGGCTAAATACCGCCGTAGTACCTACAACAAGCCTGCCAAAGAGTCCTTATAAGGGATACTTTAACAATGGCTCTTACATGCTAATTATCATTTGGTTCGAGGACAAATCATTATTGACTTAACCTAATTTGACCTGATTCTGACCCGTCATCAAAATGATGGTACGTACACTTGTGATGAACATAATGACGAAATCAATTTAGTTTTATATGTATTGACGTTACATTAATTTGGGAATGAAAAAGTGGGTTGACTCTTTATGTTTTTTTTTTCTTCCTTTTTTCTTTTCGTTCTAGATAGCAGTTTCAAGCGAGCCTAGTTATGGAAAACACGTAGAGAATGAAAACCATATAAAAATATATCAAAGGTTTGTAATGATGTGGTTATTGTAGTATAAACGTTGACGTGATGAAAAGCGGAGAGTAAAATGCTTTCTAACAATAATACTGGTTTTCACATACATGTATATTTCAATCGCCGATACCAGTGTCAGCTTATAATAACAATTATGTTAGTCACATAAATGTATAATTCAATAGCTTATATCAGTGTGAGCTTATAATAACAATCCTGTTCTTCACATACATGTATATTTCAATAGTCAGTACCAGTGTCAGCTTATAATAATAATCCCGTTCTTCACATAAACGTATAATTCAATAGCAGATACCAGTGTCAGCTTATAAAAATTATCCTGTTCTTCACATAAATGTATAATTCAGTAGCCGATACAAGTGTCAGTTTGCACGTATTTGCTGAATGCAGTATCGCCAGATTAAAGGATACCATAGGAACTTTTTAATAAGGAGTTAATGGTTTTCAAGATATATATATATATATACATATATATATATATATATATATATATATATATATATATATATATATATATATATATATATATATATATATATATATATATATATATATATATATATATATATATATATATATATTGGTGGGTGGGGATGGGGTCTATATCCATACCTAATGAAATGACACTTCTTTTGAAAACGGATCATTTTTAAATTTTAATTTGTGAATTTTGTGTACATTTCTCTTACTATAACATTATTTGTTTTTAATCTTAAAAAAATGTCAATTGGCTAAGGAATTATTGGGTGATTAATAAGCAAATACAGAGCATAATATACAGGAAAAGCTTGTCGACTTCGAAATGATAATTAGATTTGTAAATGGCTGTGTTCTTCTTGTCTTCGTGGTGTAACTGCTTAGGTTCAATGTTCTCAGTCTTCTGAATAATATAGCTAGGAATTTTCACTTGATGCGTAATATAGAAGTTAACCCTTCGTGTATCCAGTAAAATTAGCATACGCCGCCTCAGAACATTAAAACCTATACTTAATTATATATACATTCAGACAAAAGCAGATAGATGCATGTTCTATAAGTATCATCAGCTTCTGTATCTGGTAGAATTTGATTATGCTTGCCAGAGCAAATTAAATGGCGGATACTAGTTATCCCAAGAGAATATAATCATATATATGAAGTGAAATTCCCCTTATTTACGATCGACACAATGCAGTGTATCCACTAAGATTCGCATACGCCACCTTTGAACATTGAAAACTGTACTTGTGACTGTTGAGATAATAAATCAAAATTATACATTCAGACACAAGCAAACATAAAGATGCTCTTTCTATAAGTGTAATCATCTCCTGTATCAGGTAACAGTTGTTTATGATTACCAGAGCAAACGAAATGGCAGACACACTAATCATCAATTCTGCACTTTCTTGGCAAAGAGAAGAAACTATGTTTGTCGCAATGTTTCGAAGTTCTACAATAATCGGTGCTGATAAATTATTATGAGTAGGTTAAGGAAAGCAACAAAATGGTAAAAATCAAATAATATATCATGTGTCATATCAATGTATTAGTCATTATTTGATTGAATTGTTCTATCGAGCAACGTAAACACGGATTTGTGAATGTGCTAGTGGGGTAGGTTTTGAAAACCAATCAAACAATATATGACATTAGTAAAGGCCATGCTTCCTTCTTGTAGAAAAAACGTGCACTATACAATGACGAAACTCTTCTCAATAATATAATTCAGATTTTGCACTTAATGGGTAACCGAGAAGTTAACCCTTCGTGTAATTTTGAGTATCCGAAGAAAACGAGATTTGGTTGCGGTGTTGAAACCAAATCATGTTACAGCATGACCCTTGTACACATGTCAGGATGCATTTCTCTAGATATTAATGTCAATGACAACGTTTATATGTTTTTTGCTTCCTTCCTGTTAACTTAACTTTAAATGAGCAAATTATCGGAGTGTATAACACATGGTATCGTTTTTAATAAATCATGTCAAAGGAGGTTATTTAAAACCTTGAATACCAAAATTCAAGAAAGTAAATGAGACTTAGCAGCAGAGAGGGAGAACCGTACAACGTTTTCAGACAAAAAATAGATTGAATCTTTAAAACAAAAATAGAGCCTTCCAACGAAATCTCATGTTTTAACAAAAAAAAAATAAGTCTCCATTTGGCAAACGGAAACTTTACGATTTTTCAATCAATTTTGGTTGCAACCTGTTGTCGTTCACCCCCTCTGCTGCTAAAGCTTTCAGTTCTGGTTAACAAAAAATAATAAATGATTTTAACCGAATATTTGATCCAGTCTTTAGGATCTCACAAACAGACTAATCGCTAACACCTCCTCTTGTAGATCAATTAGATTATTGGACTGATCTGTGAGTTTGAAATTAATTCTGGTTAATGAATCATTATGACATCGCATATAGACTGGATTAACCGGAGACTCAATAATTAAAAATCCTGGAGGGACTATTGGTGCAAATCAATAAAGAATATATCCTTGCTGAGCTTGATTTGATCGTTCGAGATTAATTTGATAGCTTCCTTCGATAACATCGCATACTAAATTGAGCGCAATCACTGAGGATATATTCACGTTGAACGGAGCGATATGCCTACCGCCACCATCTGGATCATTATTATGTTTGAGGATTTTTATTTCCGGTGATGCTGTTTTTTTCCATGCATCATGAATTATTTTAAAACCAACATCGATGGTGTCACTGAGAAGTTTTTTTAGTTTTGGTACGTTATATCCTGGTAGTTTAAATGTTGGAATATCTTTAACGGGAAAATTATATTTTTCTGCAAATCTTGTTCTCGATAGGGGATTATCGTCATCTAATATATCCTGAATAATTTTCAAATTAAATGTTTCCATATCGTCGATAATTTTGTTGCATGTTTTTACGACGCTGATAAATTCATCTCGGGTGAGAGAGCCGGATTTAAGAGATATTAACAACAGCGATAAATCATTATTCATTGCTGTGAAATTTTTAATGATTTCAGGTTCGTTAACAAAATGATGTCCCTCTATTCTCTCCCCTGGCATCTCTCTGCCAGTTGATTGGTATTCGAAACCAAAGAATCTATAGTGAATTGGTGATCTTTATAACTTTTATTGGATTATCAGGTGCTATCACGTTGGTGATATAATCAGTTTTTTTTGTGGTTCTGGTAAATCAACGGTTTTCCCACCTGGTGGTAATTCAGGCCATCCTAGTACGGTTCTAATAGAACTCTGATAGATATCTACGACTTATCCTTCTGTGCTTATTTCAATTGCGGATGATAGCGTCGGCTCATGAACCGTTATAGCGATTTTTGACTCTACTTCAGTAATCGATTTTATTCTACGCGCGAATTCATTATTGATTTGTTTGATTTGGTATGACCCTGTTGGTATGGAAACAACGTTCCAGTCTGGGGTACCGTCGTCTTTATTCTTATACGAGAACACCAGTGAATTATTCGGTTGTTGACCACCAAATGATTTTGATCTGATATTAGGCCAACTGTGATACACTCGTAATTTTGCTAGCGCTATCTCCTTCACGGGGACTCGGCTAGGGAAATTCACACTGAATTCAGGATTCGTTGATGTTATTGATATCATGCTTGTTTGTACTGGGTTCGTGTTCTCCATTATTCGTTGAAGTAATTCCTGTGGTGTTGTCATTGTTATTATACTCATGATTTATTTCTAATTTTGATATCGCGATATCATAAATACTGACCATCACTGAGAACTCACTATCTGATATGGTTGAGGTTATTGAGATCATTCTGGTTTTCGGGTTCGTGTTTTCTAATTCCATCGGTGTTGTCATTGTTATTATATTCATGTTGTCGCTCTAATTTTGATATCGCGGAATCATAAATACTGACCATTGCTGAGAACTCATTATCTGATATAATTGTATTATCGAGTGACGACGATATCATCGAGGATAATTGCGAGTATGCGGTTGATACAGCATGAAATTGAATTAAGTAATCTTGCAGTTTGCGTTGGCTGCATGATTATATCCTTTTTGTTATCCCGGTTGATATACCTGCGATTGTAGCCGCCGCAGAAATGCAAATTGGAACTACGACCGGGGCAATCATTGTAACCGATACAAGTATTATTCCGGCGCCAGTGAGAACGCCTGACACCGAGTACATAGCAACATCAATTACGGTGATTCTTCGTCGGTATTTTTTTATTTTTATTTGATACTCCTCGGCGAACGCTTTGAGTCTAGTTTGAAATTCTCTGACCTGATTATAGCAATATTGCGATGATGAAATCATTTTTATTTTAAAAACGCTAGCGTTTTCAATTACGATTTCAATTGAAACCCTTATTTACTTAAATCCGCTACTAATTCCACATACCACGTTGTTGAAACCCTAACCAAATTTTTATCAGTAGATGTTATTGTGAACTTTTCAGTTGTATCCTTGTCGATGATCGTTGAAATCGTATTGTTGACCCCAGATGAACTCGACGATGAAATATTAAATTGAGTCGTTGTCACTAATGTTAATCAATATATACCCTTGACGGTTGCAGTGATATCTAGTTTGTTGTTTGTAGGTGTCCACGCAAATGATCCGTGTTGGATCGTGTATACTACGTTGTTGGTTTTCTCATGAGGAATTTTTGCTTTTTCAATGATTGTTATCATCCTCGAAAAATCATTTTTGATGGCTTCGATGAAGGTTTTCGTCTCATCGATGAATTTTTTGAGTTTTATGTCGAGTTTATTGAATGTAGTTCCAAGAAATTTATCAATGATATTTCTACGAAAAATTGAAAACTGTTTTCCGTGTTCTTCAATTTTAGATTGAAGTGTTGTTAGTTCCAACAGAGAATTTTCCAACTCATTGTTGAAAGTTTCTATTCTATATGTAATAGTCGAAACGAGTACACCCGGTTTGATTTTACACTGATTGGAAAATGATAGTATTCTCGATTGCGTTTCGTTGTTTAACTAAAATATCATCCAACGACACATCACTAGTTTCCAATTTACCCTGATCGGAAAATAACACGATAGTATTCTCGATTGCGTTTCGTTGTTTAACTAAAATATCATCCAACGACACATCACTAGTTTTCAATTTACCCTGTTTGTCTTGAAATACAACTATTTCCCCGGGATCAACACTTGTTAAGTTCAACGTCTCAGCGATTTCATCTTCAATTATTTTTTTTATATTCTTGATAGAATCAGGGGTTGCAACGCCATCGAGTTTGGGTTTCAGAGGTCTTCCCCAAATATCAATCATTGTTATTGTAAAACTCTTTCTCTCTCTAAAATCTTTGATTTCCAGCGATTACTAGTGTATTCATTTACGACAACATGTGGTGGTTTTCCCCTTGGGTTACCCAACGAGTTAGAAATAGCGTTAAGGACATTTAATACTTCGCTGCCACATTTTGGTGGGTCAATCATCGTTTGTGTTGGTAGCGTAGAATACCAAGTCTTCATTGGAAAAGTTTTTATATAACGCATAAACTCTTTTGGTGGGGCTAATCCATATGAATCAAAATAGACAATCCCACGTGGATCAATAGCGTATGCAACCCAGTGAGTTCCGGGTCCGGTGCTGTTATCTAAATTAATGATTCCGGTTTCAACGCTGTTTAGTTGATGTGGTAATTGATTTTTCATAAAGACACCTCTACAATTTTTAATCGCCAGTTTTTTAGCAGCATCGAGTAAATCAAAATTGGACATTGGAGTCAAAGACTCTTCAATCAAAGACTCTCCAACTAATAAACCGGTCCTAGTCTCAGGCCTTTTCCGCTGTACCATGAATACTGGGTTCCTGGTAGTCTTAGACCCTTTCCCTTTTATTTATATCCTTGTCCATTTGCCTTCTTTAGTGCCATTCCTGCTGCAGTACCAACGGCTCCTAACGCTGCCGCTTTAGCCACCGCTGGGGCTGCTGCTGCAATCAAGGCCGGAATTGCAGCTAACAATGGAAATATACCGCCTGTTTTCATCATATTTTTGATAGCAGCCGCAGAAAGAGTAATCTGAACACCTTTTTTGCTACTAGTGCATCATTGAAATGTTTTATTTGACGAGTTGTCAACGACAATTTATTTGCACCACCAGTTATTTGATTAGGTTTCAACGTGATTGTGGTTCCACATTGCTTAGCTGATTTGGATTGTAATTTTTTTAATTGACCAGGTGTCAACGATACATTGATATTACTATACGACATTATACATAAACGATTGATTCTAAATCGTTTACGATTTCAATGAAAAATTCATAGAATTTTCAAAGATTTTCCACTGGCGCATCTACCACTCTCATTCTTCCTCCAACACCTTCGAGTAGCATTGATTTGTCGCTGAGAATGACAGCAACTGCTCTATAATTATCAATAGCACCACGAAGCACATTAGCTCTAAAGTTTATATCAACGACAGACTGTCTTGTTAAATCAAGATGTTCCAGTGAAAAGTAATAGATCGGATATAGATTTTTAAAATCAAATTGTGATATTTGCAAACCGGTATCAACATTTTGATCGCGTGCCATAAATGACAACAACCTATGATACACGCGTGCAATATGATTCTGACCGTAATCAAGTTGTACATCCTCGGATGGTTCCTGCTGGCCGTTTATTCTCAGTGAGACGTCTTTAACACCTAATTGATCAAATATCATATGGCTGGAGAGTTGATTGCCAACTCGTGTGTTATCCTGTAACGCAATAAATATATGACGTGGCGCAGCAACACCTTGTTTTGATGCAAAGTTCCACGTGAATAACCCGTTCAGATTTGATTGTTTAACATCTGTACTTACCGTTAGCCAACTTAGTAACGATTTTCCTCCATGGTCCATAAATGATAGTAATCGTTCTTCTGCGGTAATTGATGGAGTCAACACTGGCATCCATAATGATAGTTTTGTTAAAATGACTTTACCGGCATCATCATTTACATGATCTGCAGCTGGGTTTGCTGGAATCCTCTAGATTGCGTCATTATCATCACTCTTTCGCACCAGTGCTACTGTATGCTTCGCTCCATAAATAACTTTTCTGACGTTTCTACAGAATCCAAATATGTGATGCAGTGGAATCGCGCATGAAAATAATTTACGCCCCCTCCCCAACATTGATATACGTGTTGCAGCTCCTAGATTGAAATTATCATCGTTGTTTATAATCATATCCTCGACATCAGCATCACTATTATCACGTTTTTTGGTCGTCTTACAACAAATGGATTTCCTCCAGCGGTATTTTTAACATCCTTTGCAAACATCATAGAAGGTCCTGCTGATCTTTTATAATCATCGGAATATCTCGCTAGCCCGATTATTGTTGCAGCCACATCAACATCGCGATCTATCGACTCAATTTCTTTTCCATCAATGAGATATCTAGCACTCTCAAATAGCGCCATGATACCATTATTGACAAACCCGACTTGAGTACCAACTGGATACGGTGCTGGTACAGCAGGAGTATCAGCAGCTGTTACAAGTTCTCCTTCTACTTCAATAAACGCTTCAGCGGGTAGAAAATATTTACTGGTATCATGAACCTGAAGTTCAATTCGCGATCGACTATTTGGGTCTATTGCATGATAGGCGTAATATTGATAATCGCGTGCAGAATCATCCTTGCCAACTGGGGCGTTTATATCAAACGCTGGATCAGGTGACTTTTTGAACATTTTATTCTATTTATCAGAGTCTAAATTGTAAACGATTTTCCTCGTAAAAGAATCGTAGGATTTCATCGTCGTAGTTTTTTAAAGCCACTTCCTGCTATCATATTTGCAATATTGCTTTGGTCAGGGGTTATCAACGACGCTAGTTTTTCATCTACTGCGTTATTTATAATTTTACTAACCCTCGCAGGCATTTCCGCTGTAGACGGTAACGGTTTTGAAAATCCTTTGGATTTCCTCCGTGATTTCACTAGCGCTGTTAATTTATTCTTCGCGGCTGAAAATGCTTTCCCGGCAAGATCTCCAACAGCACTAATACCCTTATCACGAATAACATCAATTGCTTTCATTGATAATTGTTTAGCTAACGGCATCACTTTTGGAGCCATTCTCGCAAAAAACCCTGCAATGGTATCACCGAGACCATCTCCGTAGTATGCTCTATAAACTGGAAACCGTGAATTAACTACATAGACGGGGGTTGGTTTATCATGATTGTAGTGTATAATCATCTTGTTATAAAACTAGTAGACTAGTAGTTTTTTAATTAGTGATCAATCGCTGTAATAACCATTGGCGTCTCTGTGATTTTCAACTAATTCAGCAATGAGTTCTCGATATACATTAATGTCCATGATACCGCCGGCAAATAATCATCTACAGATATCAGCTGCTTCATTAATTATTTCCGGAGAGTTATTTCCGGCTAGTTTTTCCCCGATGAGAATTTCCAGCCGTGATATATCACTGAGAATGTTACCAGGACAAGTAACGCTAGTGTTTTCAACTATGCCGCTACCTAAATATCCATCTCCAGTTGACTCCTCTTCATCCTCTTCATCCTCTTCAACTACTATATTCATTTTATCTATTCTACTCAATACTTTGTCTTTAAAACTCTCAAAATCATTGCGGTTACTGTCTGTGATTCTAAATCTCTTATGGTTTGCCATGTACACTTTTTTATCCAATTCTCGTTGTTTTTAATATACTCTTTATACCCTTTGTTTACAACTCTTTCTCTTTGATCGAATGAAAAATTCTGCACGGCAAAGTCAATTAAATCATTTTCATCAAATGTTTTAATTTTTTTGTATGTATCGTATGTAAATATACTTTCCGGTGAATACATTTTTTCTATAATAGTAGTGTCTTCTTCTTCCTCTTCTTCTTGTTTTCTTGCAATAGCACCTAGTTCTTCTAGTACTCGCTCTTTTTTTTTGTTGTTGCCGTGAAGTAGTTACTATATCTACTGGAAGTGTTTCTAAAGACTTTTTTGTTTGTTTAGTTCTTTTTGCTATTTTTTCTAACACAGGGAGAAAAGTCTCTTCTTGTTTTTCTCCTTGTTCAGAGATTGTTGACACTATCTGTTTCGTTGTTGTAGTTATTGGTTTAAACAATTCTTCAGATCCCGCAGCAAAATCAGTTTGTAAACTCTGTCGTTGTTGCAGTTTATTCCTTACAGAGTCACGAATTGGTATAAATCTCTTAATTGCATCTAATCGTTCACGAGCCAATCGGGTTGTTAATGCTTCATTGACCATTACTTGAAATCAGAAACAATTTTTGAATTGTAAAACAATTTTCCCGAACCTGACCTAACCGACGAAAACATTTGACATGTCGGATGATTTTTAACACCACCGTGGAAGTATTTCATTGATGGCGCAAGTGCCAAGGCCATTGAAATATTTTTTTTTATTCATTGTGTGAAATATTTATTCAGTGTGTGAAATATTTTTATTTTTATTCACTGATTTTGCATGTTTTTGACTGATTTTGTCTGTGTTTTTGACTGATTTGCCTATTTGTCACTGTTTTTTATACCATTTTGATCAGTTTTCGTTGGGTAAAGTAGTCGATTTTGCATGGGATTTCCCATAGGAAAAAGCTGTTAGGATTCGTTTTGATTGTTTTTTAGTCATTTTTCATCAATTTTTGCCTGTTTTCATTGATTTTTGGTCAGTTTTCCTTGATTTTCGATAAAAAACCTCGTCGGGTAAAGTAGTCGATTTTGCATGGGATTTCCCATAGGAAAAAGCTGTTAGGATTTGATTTTAATTTTACGCAGTGTGAAATATTTTTATTTTGTATTGCTGTGAAATATTTTTATTTTTTATTCAGTGTGAAAAATTTTCACTGATTTCCCTTGAGGGTCGAAAAAAAAATCTCTTTGAGGGTCGGTCACAATCAAAAAACGACAAAATCTCTTTGAGGGTCGGTCACAATAAAAAACGACAAAATCTCTTTGAGGGTCGGTCACAATAAAAAACGACAAAATCTCTTTGAGGGTCGGTCACGGTCAAAATTGTTCAATTTCTTGAATTAACGCTCGTAGGTTTCTAACTTTAGAATTGATATCCTTTTTCAATTCGTATTCGTTACCTAATTCTTTTCGTATTCCCTCTAAGATAGTAAATAACGGGACAAACACACTTACGTCACTGGAAAATGCCAAGAGAGTCCCGAATATAATTCTGAATTCTCTTGATGAGCGCATATTTCTTTGGCAGCATATATTTGTTAGTGCTAACTCCGTATTCTATATCCTGAAAATCTGACATGATTTGATCAGGATTTAACCCATCTGATAGTTCAATATCATGACTTTTCAATTTTGCAATTTCATCAATAATGCTATTCATGTTTTCAGAATTCATATTCTATTACAATTACATATTTCTAAATGAAAAATATGACGCATTAGACATAACTGAATTGAATTTTCTGTCCGTTCTTTTTGAAATGGCAGATCGATAACGCCCTTCTGCAACATATCGTACTGAGGGTGAACAAATATCGAAATGCCTACCGGCTTCATACATTGATTGAAATATTTTTTCTTCGTTAGTTATCGTATTCAAAGATTTTACAGGTCTCGCTTTTTTTGAGCATTTTCCAGTCCTTCCAGATGAATTATTTTCACTCTGTGTAACAACTCGTAAATTTGATAAAGAATTGTTCATTGGATTAGAATCAGTGTGATCAATGACAGAATCATCCTCGATCAATCCACTGAAACATTCAAATACGAAACGATGATTGAGATATTTCTTCTTTCCAGAACCAAACCTCAAATATCCATGATTATTCACAACACCAACTGGTTTTTTCAGTCTTCGGTTTCTTACAACACCATCACTAGATGCTTCATAATTTGTGATCACAGGGTGTAGTCTGAATTCTTGGTTCATTCGTATACTAATACTATTTGTCTAATTCATTATTTGGTCTAATGATTACATCACTGGATAATCTTTCAATGTAGTCTTGAGGAGTTCTTATGATTTTATCCTTGATACTGACTTTGTCAGCGTCAAGGACTTTGTCAGTGTCAGTGTCAGAATTTTTAATTGATTTTCCATTTTTGATTCTTTGTCATAATAACGCTTCAACTCCCTGTATCGTTTGCTACCACAATTTAGACATAATTGCGATTTTCCCTAACCCCAACCCCACATCGTATACAAGGCAACAGACCAAGGCTTCCACGTCGAAAGCTTTGCATATGATACCCACAGAATTCATTTCTGCATGATTTGTTACACGGTGTCACTGATCCAATCATGAGCCATTTGCAGTGATTCATTATACATAAATCTTTTATTTAAATGCTTGTTTTAATTATAGTATGGAGGAGTTCAAGAGATTATCGAAAATTAAGCCTTCAAAAAATGCTAAATTTATTGATTATACCATGAAAGAATTCCAGAGATTATCGAAAATTAAGCCTTGGAAAAATACTAAATTCAATCTCGATAAGGAGTTCCAAAGATTATCAAAAATTAAACCCTGGAAAAATACTAAATTCAATCTTGATAAAGTCTCTGATACACCAAAACGTCTAATCGGTGATAGAACTATACTGGGTAAAATCAGGGAGTGTTTTAATGAATTCTACCGAGACGGTGCAGTACACTGTTGGTCGACATTTCGAATTATACATGACGATGTCAATGTACCCAACATCGATGCTACCATGAACGATGAAAGAGCAGCTGAGATAATCTCACACCTTGGCTCGCCAAGGGGCTGGAAATTCAAGGGTAAATTGCAAAGCAATTCCCAACAGAAGTATTTTTTCAGAATAAAATTCATTATCGAAGTCGAATGCAAATGGATTATTAGGGATAAATTCGAACCAATCCTTAAGGATAAAAAGCTGTCATTATAAGTAGAGATTCCAAACCAGGAATTCTAACTGGAATTGACAAACCATACTACGAGAAATCTTATCCTGTAACAGCAATTGTTTATGTGATATATCCGTTAAATAATAAACCCGATATCGCAAAACTAGCTCCTATGAAATATTCTAGCTCACTGAATTGTGTAGCAACACGGGTAATGGATCACTTCACAAATGCATCCCGAGGAAATAAACTAACTGATCTGCGACGTAGGAAAATAACCGAATGGGAACTGACAGTGAAACAGCACGGTGCAAAGATTTCTGATATAGCTAAATTAGAAACATCATTAAGATTCCCAATAACCGTTATGACGATAACCGGAGAAGTTTTCTACGAACCGAAACGTAATAAAAATGGAGCGCCAATACAAATTATTGATCATAACAAACACGCGTGGACACCTGCGGTAACAATATTTCCACGAGAACGAACCGTGAGATATATCCCCGAAGAATTCGTCGGGGATGTTTTCTATGAAGACAAATTATTCGATGCTATTCATGCGTTGTGTAAAGATGATCCTGTGTCAGTGTGGTTACTTAGAAGTGATGAAGATCCCGAAATAGGATTCGATCAATTTGTAAGACCAAATGGTGAATTATATCGCGTTGAAGAATTAGATAACAGAATGAGAAAAATCGCTAGTGAATTTTCACCGGAGAATTCCCATGAAAAACTATTAACGGATAGTTTTACTATTCCATCAGTGGTAGCTCACTTCGCAAGAGAAAAAAAACTCATGGCGTCCAACACAAAGTGATTTTCTTGAGGACGTTAAATTGAGTTGCGTCGAATTTAGTCATGGAGGACTGTGGAATACGAAATACCATCGTGGCGGTATGATTTAAATTGATATATCCGCGTGTTATCCTGGAAGTTTTCTCGGGTATGGAGAATGTAGTAACTATTTTAAACGATTTGGACACCCCACACATGAAATGACTCGTGTTGCGATTAATGGGCCATTAACTGATTTTGATTTAACCGGATTCGCTCGTGTGATATCATTCGAATTCGCTACAGGGTTACATCCGTGTAGTTATGTTTGGCTTGGTAGACATATATCTGAAAAGGCCTGGATGCCAATAGTGTTACTACGATATATGATTGATTGTGGTATGCTAATATCGTTGATTGTTTCTGAAGCTATTATATGCTATCGAGCTCAGAAAGAAGTTTGGCTACCACAACCCGATTTAGATCGTATAATTAGCGAACGGCGAAAACAGTTTCCAGATTTCAATGAAGAACAAATCATGAATTGGTCTAAGAAGTTATTTGAAATTAAAAAAGACAAGCAAAAGATTTTGGACGAAGAATAATCGGTAAATTTACCCAGGGTGGAAGATACGACAATGCAAAATATTCTTCGCGGTTGATCATAGACGTCGCTGAGTACGATTTTATTGTAACGGATTTAACGAAACAGGGAAAACTTGTAAATCGTAAAGACGCTTTCCTATCCGATGGAAGACGATTAGGTACAATTGTTACCTATTGTGATGGATATATTAAACAATATACGCATTTGAGAAGTTCTATGCTAGCTTATGCTTCCATCAATTTATTTTCGATGATAAATAGATTTCCTAATACCGCAGTTAGAGTAGCCACTGATTCTATGTATATCCACGAGAAATACAAATCAGATGTAGCTGAATTCACATCCGCGGAGGAAGCGTGGGGACGTTGGAGATTTAAAAAGGAGACGCTACATGAGTATTGTGAACCGGGAGATGTTACCAACGACGATAAATACTTGAAAAGCAACCAATTATCAGAATTTTCCAATGCACCACCGATATCAGATCCGATTACGCGATATAAAATCGTTTATATAAACGGATTAGGAGGATCAGGAAAGACAACACGAGTAATTAACTTATTCAAGGATAAAATCAACATGAAAGCTCTAACACCAACTCATAAACTCGCCAGAGATATAACCAAACGAGATGTAAAATCTAATACTTATCACAGTTTTTTTCGATGGAATGGAGATCAGTGGACCCCTGAAAGAATGGGAAATAATATATTCCACCGGTGATATTATGGGATGAAATTTGTACTGTACCGTTACATATATTAAAAATGTTTCTTGGTTGGTTAAAAACGAAAAATACAAAAATTATTATGTGCGGTGATGAAGGTCAACCACCGCCAATTTTCGGTGAACCACCTCATGACTGGCTCATGGATCACGTTGATCATTACGAAGAGATGAACGATGACATTAGATCATTAGATGAAGTATTAAAGGAGTTGAAACAACTAATCAGATTACAACCGGATAGAATCCAATGTGAAATAATGCGTGAAATAATTTCAGAAACTCCCATGAATGATTTTTGGGAAACATGGAGACCAGACGATTTGATAATAGCAAGTAGAAAAATAGTCAGATATAAACTTCAGATGAAATTATTTGAATTGCATAAATAAAAATTTGCAACACTTCCAGTACCGTTGTGTTATAGACCTTCGGATACACGAAAGCAGAATATCGACGTTGACATTCCTGGACAACGTGAAAAGCAGAATTTAGTGTTAAATGATATTGTGCTGGTTGATATCAACGTCGTCGAAGATGCATTGCGTGCTGATAAATCCCCGTGGACGTTAGGTTACGCAACGACAATACACTCTTCATAGGGATTAACTGTCACAGACACAATTATTTGGATAGTAGATAATCGCATTGAGTGGTCAAATTTAGTTTATCTCGCAGTATCCAGAGTACGAAGAATAAATCAGCTTCGAAGAATTGTTGTTGACGAAGTCAGTGACGATAATGACACTTCAATAAGTGATATTGTCAGCATTGACAACGTCAATGACATAATCAGAAAAAAACTCTCTGGTTATAAACAACAGGATACAAAAAAATATTAGAAAATTTGACATTGATGCTGAATTAATAATTACGCTGAAGCAACAACAGAATAATCACTGCGCGAGTTGCAATTGCGTTGGCAGTATTCAAATAAAGATCCTCGCCAATTTACCGTAGACAGAAAGAATAGCAGCATTGGTCATATCAGAAACAATGTGATGTTGACCTGTCTTGAGTACAACAGACACCGGGGTGCCAGCACCCTGGGTGCTAGTTAAGACCACGCGGTGGTAATTGAGTATCCTCGGGAATTACCTGTAGTTGTTGTCGAGTAAATCCTCGCTGAGGAGCAGTTAAATCTAGTTTATAGATTGGAGGTCTACCAGTAGATCGTGTTATACCGGATATCTGATGCGTAGTGACGCTCCAAATAGGATCGGTAGCTCTTTTTTTACCACCCTCAAGCTCTCCTGGTTCGTATAAATACCTAACAGTGACATTACTACCAAGAATTGGTTCTTTGAAATCTTTTTGTGAAATTCCTTGGATTTCCATTTTTGGTATAGACGCTTTCTTAATCGCGTTGACAGGTTTCATGTTAATTGTTCGAGTAATCTCATTATTGAGCGCGGTAATCACAGCTGGTAATCTCTTAACCCATTCACGGGATCTTTTATCCTGAATAAACTCCTTCGCGTATTGATATCCAAATAACCGTTCAGCAAGAGTCCGATTAAATCGTTCAACAATTGCCTGATCGCGATGTAACGCAGTATGCCCCGTCTGATGGTGACATTGTGATGTTTCATCGCTGATAAAACAGCGCCTTGAAATTCCTTGCCAGGATCAACCTGCAATAGATTTGGCCAGCGTAGTGGGCCTCGTCGATAAATCTTTTCAAATGCAGAAGCAACTTCAGGTGATGATTTTGTTTTTAACGGTTCTGCTTGTTTGTATCGACTCGCAACATCAACTACGGTTAGCGCGTATTTGTAACCGCGATCATGCGGCAGAAATAATATATCAGCCTGATAAACTTTATTAGGAGCGGTCACATCAAAATGCGAGTAATTAATTTGTTTAGGCGGTGGTAGATAAATCTGCCATAGTGCCTGTTTGGATAACCAATGAGCCGCAGTGGGTTTTTTCACTTTTGCAGCGCTAGCGAGTTTATTGATTGCAGCGCTACCCCTCCAGTATCCCCCTGGAGAATAGTAAATAGATTCCATGTTGTTATTAATTATCAGCACCTAACATTAATTTACCTTTCATAGCCGATTTTATCAAAAATGAAGCTAATTTTTCTTTGAAGGATTTATCAGGAATAGCATTTAATGCATGAATTAATTTCACATCTGCTAGATGCCTGTGTTGCAATTTGCTGCTTTTATAAGCAACATCATGAAGGTGACAGGCCTTATCAATAGCGTTTATTGGTTCTTCACCACGTCGATGCCACTTTAAAAAGTGGATAAAAACGTATGGATGCCATTAACAAAAAGGAATAAATAATATGGATGAGTTATGGCTGCATTTGTCATTTACAAAATGGAATGAAAAAGTATGGATGAGTTATAGGACGGCTGTATGTGTCATTTACAAAAAGGAAGGAAGAAATATGGATAAGTTATAGGACGGCTGTACGTGTCATTTTCATTTTTGAAGGGCATAACCTTACATGAGATACTCATCGACGTGGCTAAGTATAACATGTGGTACTTTGTATTACAATAGAAGATGCCAGAGAATGAGAATTTAAAATTATTATCTAATTGACAATGGATCGAACGTGATTAGGGTAACGTTATAGGTGTATAACATTAAACACACAAATCAATGTTAATAGTTCGTTGTTATTGTCCCACCAAAACAATGCCTAAACATAAAATATTATGTTTTAATAAGTCGTAAATTCAAGATCTATGGTATCAGTTAATTAAACTTTATTTAAAGACTGATGATATGCATACATATAATGGACTTAAGGTAGAACATCAGGTTCAGTTGTAGCTAAATCACCACAGCAGAATAAAAAGAACTAATGCAAACACCATTCGAATGTCTGTTAAATATATAAATCTCACTCGAGACAAAACTAGAGAGTGGTATTGGATAAAATAGCAAATGAAACATTGATTGTTTTGAAATAAGCGATAACAAAGAATCATCATTCCTGATATTCTAAAAGAAGAAAAAAAAATTAAAGAACAATGTTGAAAATTTTCAAAAGCAAACTTTCACCTAAAACCAAACACGTTTTTAATATTTAAGGAACAAAAAAAAAACACTAATAACCTTATTATGCCGATGGGAAAGAATATATATATACATGTCTAACGTTGCCCTAATGAATGATACCTCAACATATGTTGTTCCTAAAAGCTAAATTCTTGTACGTCACTTTTAAGATAACAATAATTAAAACTGTCACGAGAAAACTGAAGAGACAGGAACTATTTACACATTTCAATTATACAAATAACCAGTTACATAACATTTCATGAAGGACCAAACAAATATACGAAGTTGTTGTTGTTGCATTGTTTTAAGGCCATTCCGCATACATTATAACTAGCGGAGGAAGAAAGCCGGGAAAATAATCTGGTAAGAACAAACGACCCACGGGAAACTATGAACACGCTTTCTCACATACTCGCAAAGACTGAGTTCGAGATCCGAAGCCAAGTTGACAGAGGAGAGATGGAAGTGATTGGTAAAGACGAGCAATTCAAATCACATTTTGGACAGAGAGGTACAACTCGTATACTCTGCCGATGAAATATTATTCCGGATTCATGAAAAGACGTATCAAAGTATATATATTAAAAGTGGGATACGCGAGATTAAATCAAAGACGCAAGATTAAAGCAACGTTTTAGCATGAAACTAAAAGTATATTTTCAAAAGAATGAGATCCAGCGAGATTTTCAAAAAACAAGACACCTATTGACTGATAGAAAGTCTCAACAAAAAATAAAATCTAGCAAAAATGGGATGCAGTAGTAAAAATGAAAGTTTCAACTTAAAAGAATATTTTGATGCAACGAGTTCGAACTCAAACCAATTTGTTTATAAATAATAAAGTCACACAAGAACGTGTCAACACAAACATAAAACTGTAAAAGTAAACAAATAACAAAATGTTATGGGCCAGTTGAGACAAAAAATAAAACAAACAAATAAAGAAATAATAAATAATGCGATGACACGAGTTAGAACCACTTTAACTTGTGTTGGCTGGCGGGAGCATTAAAATGACATTTCACACAAAACTTTAAAAAAATAAAGAAATAAAATTCAGAGTAAGAATGTGCGTGTTGGATAAAAGTGTCAATGCAAAAAATGAATGTTAATAAATGGGCTTTTGCTAGTCTCTAACACGCGACTTTCTGTTTCGCAGAGGTTAATATTTTTTTAAATAATAAAAACGAAACAGTTATAATAAATTGGCTGCGCGAAATGGACAAAGTTTAACTGAAATCGGCAAGTATTATTTATTGAATATTATGGGGACAGTGGTCCAGGACTACAAGAAAGTTTTAACATAATACACATAATACCTAAATAAAAAAAATTAACACAAATTACGAATCCTGTTGTTTGGCGACCAGGATATACTGACAAATGTAGGTGTTTGTGTGTGTATATATATATATATATATATATATATATATATATATATATATATATATATATATATATATATATATATATATATATATATATATATATATATATATATATATATATATATATATATTCAATATATATATATATATATATATATATATATATATATAGATATATATATATATATATATACGATTAGAGCAGTTTAACTAAAACGGCAAGTATTGTTTAGTGTACATCATGGGGATTGTGGTTCATAACTACAACAACATTGCTTTAATTTTCGTGATGCATTTACTGAGTAGTTTGCAACATTGTACTCAGTATGTATAACCAGTCATTCTGTTCCATTGTATCCAGAATCTAAAACAAATGTATAACGTCTTGAATGTAATCAGACTATCGGCCATATCTACCTCAAGAAAATGTAAAAGGTAAGATATTGAATGGACATTTGGAAGACCTGTTACACAATATGGTATACACATTTTCAATATGTTTTTATTATACAAATATTGTGTTATGTGGATTATATTGGAGACACTTCTGCTCCATGGTTTTCGGAATACATCTGTTGTTATAGAGTTAGCTTTAAATTTAGTCAATATTAATCTTGAACGCTGTTTTTCTACTAAAATTTTAAACATTTGTATAAGGTCTTCAATGTAAGCAGGATATCGAGCATATGCACATCAAAAATTTAAAAAGCGAAGATAATCAATTGTTATTTGCAAGAACTGTTACAAGCTATGGTCTACACATTTTCAATATGGTCTTATTACATTTACCCACATATATTGTGTTATGTGGCTTAAAATGGAGACGCTTATTTTCCGTAGTTCTCAGAATACCTGTTTTTACACAGAGTACTTTAAATTTAGTCAATATTCATCAAGAACGCTATTTTACCACAACATGAATTCCTAGAAAGGCTTAGTATCGGGCCATTTCACAATATCACCATCATTCAATAAATCAAATTGTCAATAATCAATATATTTAAAAGCAGAGGTCCTAGACTGCGATCGTTTTTTTCCCTAAATTAACATGATACAGTGTGTGTGTGTGTGTGTGTTTTAATCAAAATATTGATTAATGGATTCAAAATCATAGAACATAGTATGCAATCTTTGTTTTCCTAAATTAACATGATACAGTGTGTGTGTATGTATGTGTGTGTGTGTGTGTGTGTGTGTGTGTGTGTGTGTGTGTGTTTTAATCAAAATATTGATTAATGGATTCAAAATCATAGGACATAGTATGCAATCTTTGTTTTTCCTAAATTAACACGATACATTGTGTGTTTATATCTGTGTGTGTATGTGTGTGTGTGTGTGTGTTAATCAATATATTGATAAATGGGTTCAAAATCAGAGGTCATAATATGCAGTCTATTTTTCCCTATATTAACATAATAAATTGTGTATCATGCCGATCAACGTTGACACGTACACAAAGACTATTATTATTATTACACATTGACTATTTACAATTTCAAGCTTGTTCATCATACAGTAATTACCTACGCAGTCATGACACTATGATCGATCTATCCAATGGGCTGGAAAAAGTCAGTTGAAGCCAATCTATATTGATATCAAGTCTGCCTAAATATTTATCGACCAACGTGTGAAGACTAAATACCGTACATATGGGTGAGTACCCTTCTGGGAAACACGTCTGATCTTATTAGATTATCTCCCTTGCACATAACCATGTTTCCGTTACACTTTTATTCATTAAAGTAATGCCTCCAGCAGGTGTACGTGACATTTTCATTGATCAAAATTTCTTAGATTATCATCTTTTTACGGTGTACAAATGAGATCATTTGGAAAGAACATATAACAATAAATAAATCATATTAGGAGTTGATAATATCATGTATTGGTTACAATTGCCAGATTATATCTACTGTTTTCGACAATTAAGAGAGCGATGCGTCAATGTTTCAAAAATAAATTTTAGTCCCGAGTTTTCTTCAGATTCATCCGCATGGTCTAATATATATTGAGTATCTTCTGGTGTGGTTTTAAAAAACTGAGGTTCAACCATGACACCGAGTTATAAGCGGGTTTGCGAGTTATTGTTGCGAGAATTATAATGAAATGGTGTTCTGTGAATCATTTAGACAATTTCATATATATGTATCCATATATATGTTAGAAAGTTACCATTTATATAGTTATTATGCTCACCAATTTCTCTTTTGACTACTGTGTTTTGAAACATATTTTCGCCTGGATGACAATATTATTGTTTACATATGAACTAAACGTTTTAAATATTATTCATTTTAATGAGTTTGGTGATTAAAATTAAGTATCGCCTGGGCAACAACTAATGTCATAAACGTAAACTTTTCCTTGTTGAGGCATCAACACTTTAACAACGACGGTACAATGCAATACTGGAGTTACTCACCGATATGTCTTGATGAATATGATACGGCAGTGTTGCCCAACTTGCCCGTATGTCTAAAACTGTATTTATGATACTGTAACAATTGTAATAATTCGAATTTACTTAGTTTGGCCTTGAATTGCAGGATCCAACAGATAATGTTAGCGACATTCAATATTTTGAAAAATAAAAGATACCTTTTGTTGATACCCTTCAACTCTACCCAGCATGTTCGCTGGTTTGAATTTTGAGTAACACCCTTGTTTTCCGAAAATGTTTGTTTTGGTGTAGTGTTTCCTTGTCCACCCATGTATGTTATATTTTTGTATATTTTGTTTCCCATTTATGATTAGGAAACAGTTTATTTTTTCAGGGTTATTCTTTGTTTTTATTGCTTATTATTCTTAGTTTTATTACCCAGAAAGATTTTCCAAATATTACTCCATACCCTCCACTAGTGCCGGTTTTGGGTATTTCCCACACCATCGGTGCGTCGGTGTGTTATGGTTTTCCTTTCAGTTAATCTTTTAATAAGGATTGTACACTCCTCCCTGAGAATTATTTAAATTCCTGGGCTGATTTCATTTCCTTTGTTACCTTTTGATGTTTCGCGATGTGACTTTGCCAGAGTCAGATTTGTCAATTTTCTATATGCTATATTGTGTGTTGTTTTGTGTTCTTGTATTGGACAGTATTAAATCATATTTGTAATAGTTGTTTCCTTATTTTCCTAGTGTAGTTTTGTAAAAGAAAATGTCCAAAAGATATAGACTGTTTTTTTTCAACTTAATAGTTTTTGTTATGCATGATTGTGATGTAGTAGTTGCGTGGCGGGTGGGGTGGGGTGTGGGGGGATTGTGGGTTAGTTGTGAAGTTCGGGCATAACGTTTTGTGTTTGTAAGGACCTTAGGCTTTTCCTGTTGCCGATCCTTTTGTTTGCTCCTTAGCGTACTGGATCGGATAGCTCTTTGCTAAGATAGAAGAAAATATAACAGGTGTAGGTTGCCTTTGAATTAATTTTGTAAAATATAGGCTGTCTTTAAAAGTTAATATGTAAAGGGCTTCATTTGAAAAACCTGTACATTCAAATATTTCTCAGAAAAGGAGTTGTAACTTTGTTTTATCAAAGGAGTTTTACATATTTTCCACTTTTGTCCTATAATTAGAGTTATGGTGGCTCTTTACATTCTTTTTTATAAATGTGGTATGTTATTATTGGTTTTCTAGTCGTGGGAAATTGTCGTATGCTTCCATCAGTTAGTCTTCTCCTTAGTTTATTTTGTAGAGCCTTTTCCTTTGCTTTGGCTGCCGTTGTTTTGATGAGTATGGTATGGTATTTGCTTGCGTCGAGACGTGTGTCTCGTGTCGATCAACATTCCGGCTGTGTCACGTGGTTTCTTTCAAGGTAATGGGATTCAAGTGTCAAATAAAATATAGTATTGTATGTTTTCTGGCTGGCGTTATATGAGCCAGCCTCATTGTGATTTCAAACTATATTTTGTGGATTTTTTTGTTTGTTACCTTCTGTTGTTACTGATGCTTTTTAATATAGCCAATTAGGGTCTCCAATGTGCGTTTATCGACTATTATTTTGAGGTTTTATATTTTTTTAGTTAATACTTATATGTTGCTGTTGTTGTTGTTATTACCAGTTCATGTGAAAGTGGAATTTTGCTAAAATTGTTTGTTGGTGGGTTTGGGGCTTTTCACGACAAGTAAATTGTAGTATCTTATTATTTTCTTTATCTGACTGGTACTACATGAGGTAGCCGGTTAGGCTTTCCAGTTGGTTTTTGTTGGTATTTTATTATTTTTTCAATATTTTAATTTTGTTTTATTTTCTATTGATACTGGTGCCTTTTAGGCTAGCCATTACGGCTATTCAGTTCATATATTAATTAAAATTATGTATGTATTTTACTAGTGTTTTGGGGGTTTGCCTTTTCGGCTCAATTATATTATGATACTTTTCATATTTAGTTGATACTGGTGCCTTTTAAGTTAGCCCTTTCGGCTCTCCAGTTCCTGTGTTGCTTTAAGTCTTTTTTTGGGGGGTGGGTGGGTGGGTGGAGGGATGCCTTTTTAGCTTTCCTTGGCGTCGGGCAATCTTAAGTGTTTCTCTTTTTACCGTATCTTACCCGACATGGGTACCTGAATGTGAGCCTGTTTGTTTAATTTCAGTCAGGTCCTTTGTTTGGTATGTCTGTTTGTTATATATCTGGTTCTGATCGTGTGTGCACAATTGTCTTTTTGTAAGTTTCTGGTTTTTTATTAAAGTGTTTTTCAGTGTATTTATTTGACACGGCAAAAAGGAAGAGACGATTAATTAGGTTTCTTAGAATTGTGTTTATTATTATTTCTCAGGTATCCATATCGATAGTTTTCTTTTTCCAATCACAAATAGTATATAGTTAATTATTTCCTGGTATAGTTTTGTATTGTTTCTTTTCTGTGTATAGGAGCATATTGTAGTCAAAGATATCAGTTGTTTTCCTTATTTATTTTTTAAAATTTATTTTATTTTGTCATCTAGTAACTCGCATGTTAATATCAAATGGTTTTTTATTGTCAATAGGTTTTTTTTACATAAGGGACACGTGGGAGGTTTTATATGACTTTTCTTTAAAGGCCATTTCCCCTGTCCACCAGGCGTCATGAAGATACTCAAAAATTTGGGTTTTATCTTTGGGGTTTTTGATGTTTGTTCAATTTTTCCATATTGTAGTCCAGTTAAAGTGCGGGTTATTTATCTGTGTTTTGTTGGATGGTAGTTTGGGATGTATTGTTAAGTCATACATTTCAGTTGAGTATTTAGTATTCCATATTCTTTTCCGCGTTCTGTGTTATTTTAGGACTTTTGTTTGTCTGTAGGCAATTATGGGTGCTACTATTAGTTTTGTGATGTTATTATTATTGTATAATTATTTTTTATGCGGCACTAAAATACGAACCAATATGTGTATATATGTTGCCATGTGTTTTGGCGGATATTTAATTTGTCAAGGTAGTTAGCTATTTCTTTCAGTTTTAGATTTGAGATGTACATCCCTCCTCTGTCTGTTTCCTTGTGTAATGTGAAGCGAGAGATTTTGCATATCTTGTTCCATATGAAGGTATAGATTGCAGATTCTATCTTTGCTATGTAATAAAGTTCAAAGTCGATTACGTTAAATTCGTGCCATATTGAGTTAAAAAGGTATGTTTTGGCTATTTTTATTCTTTGTAGGAGGGTGAGGTTTCTGACATTGCAGACTGTTTTATGTTTGTTTTTTAAAAATGCATTATTTGATTCATCTTTAACATTTTATTGTTTTTGCCTACGTATATTCCAAGGACTTTAATATGGTCTTTATTTTTTTTCTGTCGGTATTTGGGTGTTATTTTTGTTCCAATTGCGGATAAGTAGCATCTCTGTTTTATCATGATTGATATCTGAAACCGAGGGAGGCTTCACTAAACGTTTTGAATTGTTTGATAAGGTTTTTATACGATTCATGTGTTGTTATAAAGTTTGATCGACCATCGGCATGTAGGAATGTTTTATTTGGTTTTTGTAGTTTGGAATGTTTTTTACTTTTATATCATTATCATTTTGAATTGTTCTGTTTAGTGCTTCGATTCCAGTTATATAGAACAACATGCATAGGGAGTATCCTTGTCTTACTGATCTGGTAATGTTGAATGGTTCGGTTTGAGCCCCATTAAATTGTATTTTTGATTGTATGTTGTAACTTGTAAAGTTTGTCCCAAATCTTGTAATGTTTATAAGAGGGAGATTGGGCGCCAGCTTTTTAGGCTCAAAATATCGCCTTTGTTTTTATGGATATGGTTAATAAGTCCATCTTTCATTGATTGTGTCATTTCTTTGTTTTCAAAATTCGCATTGTAAAGATCTTGAAGCAATGGACTAATCACATTTTTAAAGTTTTGGTAAAATTCTGCGATTAACCCGTCTAGTCATGGTGCTTTGTTCTTGGTTTGTGTTTCTATAGCTCTTTCTATCTTGTCTTTTGATATAGGCCGTTCACACATGTCTTTATCACTTTTTGAGATGGTGGGAAGATTGATGTTGTCAAGGCAGTTATTTATGTTTTCTATCGGTATATTTTTGGATTTATATAGTAGTTGATATTATTCTTTTACATTTGATAAAATGTCACTTTTCCTTTCTATTACTGTGTTGTTCATTTTGAGCTTAATAAGTGATTTTTCATTTCTCGATCACATTTATTTTTTCATAATAAAGTTCTGGGAAGTCTAATATGGAGTTTTTAACTTCCAATGAATTTTCCCCCACTTGATTGCCGTTTGAGTTGTGTATTCAATTGTTACGGTTTTGTGGTCTGCTAGTTTTTCGTTTAAAATTTCACACTTGGATATGTTTTGGATATAGCTTTTATTAATATAAATGTAGTCAATTCGTGAAGTATATTTGGTAGATTAAAAGGTGTATATTTTGTCTTAATAATAATGTAAATAATAATAATAATAATAATAATAATAATAATAATAATAATAATAATAATAATAATAATAATGAGGACTTGCATAGTGCCTAATCTTTAGAAGCCCTAAGCACTTTACACCATCTGTAACGATATGACTGCACTACAGAAAAAAAAAGACGACAAAAAAAAAAATGAAATTGGAAAGCATAAAAAGATGCTGAAAACATATAAGTTACAAAACATTATTTGGAATCTAAGTTTGTCCCTGCAGTCGAAAAAGGTGAGTTTTAAGAGCACTCTTAAAAGGGACCACTGCATCTTTGTATCTAATTTGAATGGTTAATTCGTTCCACATAGCCGTGCCCTGGTATGCAAAAGAACGTTGTCCATATCACTTCGTTTTCACATGGGGAACAATGAGTATAAGATTGTTAGAAGAAGATCGTAAGTATCTTGCTGGTGTATACAAATGGGTGAGGCTGGATAGGTATGTTGGACTGGAGTCTGTCAGTGAAAAATAGCACAGAGAACATATTTTGTGTTTGATTCTGTATCGAATTGATAGCCAGTATAGGGTACAGAGCATTGGTGAGGTATGCTCTGATCGAGGTACTCTAAAGATGATCCGTGCAGCTGCGTTTTGAACTGAAGTTTCTGGAGTAAATATTCTGACGAACCAGACAGAATTAAATTACACTAGTCCAGTCTTGAAAGTACTAATGAACACACAAGTGTTTTAGTGGCGTCTCAGTTCAAGATATGCAGCTTTGCAGATGTTCATGACATGTTGGTGCAATGTGAGAGTAGTGTCTAGAGTAACACCTAGGCTTCGTACTGACTGTGAGATTTAATGTTGGTGTTGCAGATTTTTATTGTCTGAGGTAAAGGATGTGAATAAGAAAGTCTTTGTGTTGTGATCAGAATAGCCTCAGTTTTATCATCATTCATCTGCAGCTTGTTACATGTCATCCATGATTTCACATAAGAAATGCACTTCTCTACTCTATGGGTGGTAGCATCAACTTCAGTTGGTTGGCTAGACTTGCAGATATAATGTGTGCCCTGTTGACTAAGTAGGACTTGAACCAATGTAAGGCTATATTATGAATGCCAAATATATGCTGGAGAAGTTGAAGTAATATATCATGATATATTGTGTCAAATGCTGCAGATAAATCCAGGAGAGTGAGAATTGTAATTGTTCCACTATTCAAAGCAGAGAGAATGTCATTAAATACTTTCAGAAGAGTAGTTTCCGCACTGTGGCAAGGGCGATATGCAGACTGTAGATTGCTAAAAGACAGTTTGAATTAAAATGAGATACAAGTTTGGTTAGAGCAACCTTTTCGATGATTTTTTTTATATGAGTGGTAGATTATAAACAGGGTCATAGTTCTTTAAATCTTATGGTCAAGTGTTGGTTTCTTCAGCAGAGGCTTAACGATGGCAGTTTTGAAAAATAATGGGAATTCCCCAATGAGAGAGTGATATTAATAACATCAGTTAGTGAAGGCAATATTGGGTCTAAGCCCTCAAACTTCACTGATGTCGGAATTGGATCATGTTCAAAAGACGTTGGTGCACTCTTCATCACGATTGTCCGTACTAAATCTATAGAAACATGTTCAAATGCTCCTAACGGTTGTCGCTGAAATTCTGCATCATACCTGTATGGTAACGAATCAATTGAAATTGTTCTGTCAAGCGAATCTATAATGGTTAATGTCTTGCAAATGTAAGTGTCTTAAAGCATCAATTAGATTAATGTTTTCTATTATTTCTTTTAAAACTGCAGTCGATTTTGTATCATTGGTTAGAATGGGTCTTTCTATCTCATTTAGGCAGGCATTGAAGTCGCCCATTAGTATAGTTCCTTCCTGACTGAACATGTAGTTTTATATATAATCCGTGAGGTTGCTTAAGAAGGGTAGTCTTTGGATACGTCTGGCTGGTGAGTATATGTTTATGATGTGCGTATTGTTTTTTGTATGTGCATCTTTTTTCCTTTAAGATGTGTAGGAGTTGTGTAGCTTTTCCAATTGTTTTTTGTGTGCTGGTCTTTGATTATCAAACCGACTCCTGAACTAATGTGTAGAAGATCTTTTTGTTTAATAAAAATTGCATCAAGTTTATCCTCCATATTGATACGTTTTTGTTTTATGTTATGGATTTCTTGGAGTGCTATGATATCATAGAATTTTTTTTTTATATGATCTACAGCTATGATTATATCAATGCCTATACTATTTATCGATGCGTGCTTTAGAGCATTTTTCTCATCCATTTCTTAGAGGTACTTAATTTTCAATTTTTTTATTTGAATTTGTTATTTAAGCTGTTTATTGTTGTTGAATTAGTCGGTAGGTTTGGGTTTTCATCCAGTGTGATTGGTTGTTGTGGTTGTTTCGGTTGTGTTTTTTTGTTGTTGTGGTTTCTATTCTTGGGGCTGGATAGTGGCGTCATCAAGTCACAGTCCTTAGATTCCAGGGTTTGTTTTGTTTGGTCAGATGTGGGGGCGGTTGTTTGGTTTTCCATTTCTTCTGGTTGCGTGGTTTCTTTAGTGGTTGTCGGTTTGATTGGGGTCAGCATCTGGTTTGGTGTCATTTCTCGTAGTATTTGTTTGATCTGTGCCGTGTTTGGAGTATCCGGTGTTTCAAAGGTTTTTTTGCCTGTGCTCTTATTGGTATTATGAGGTTTGTCTTGTTTTTTCTTTATTTACCTCGGGCGATTGTGCCTTTCATTTTTTCTTCTTTACCTCCTTTTTGGGGGCTTTTAGCAGTTCTTCTTCTGACTGTGTTTCTGGGGCTAGTATTTCTGTTTGTGTTGTTTCTATGTCCATTTTCTCTGGTTCCACTTCAAGTACACTAAAACTGTTTTGGATGTTTAACTGTGGATTTGGTGTTCGTTGTTCTTGATGGTTTTTTTTTAGTTCGTCTTCTTGATTTGGATTCTCGGTTTCAGTTTCAGGCTCATGGATGGGTTAGTGGTTTGAGTGGTATCCTTTGGTGCTGGTATCTGTTCTTTCCCAGTGGTTTGGTGTTGTTATTGTGTGTTTGATCCTTCCTTTTCAGTAGTCTGTTGCGTTTGTATTTTTTGTCCTAATGTTGTAGCTCGTGTATATCAATTTTTTTGTGTTGTTGTTGTTTGAATGTCTGGTTGTATTGTTTCTGCATTATGTGTGCTATCTGTGCATTTCCATCTATCATGTCCCGTTTGACCACAGGTACTACACGGACGTACTTGCGTGCAGCCTGGAAACCATGTTTGTATCAGTAGGCCGAAGATTTTACACAATTCTGGTATTATTGTTGCAGAGGGAACTACTGTATATTCTTACTATAATCTTTCCCGTGTTTAGGCCGGGTATAGTTTTGTAAGTTTCCTTACGTACTTCACTTGTTCTTATACCAAGTCCCTGTTCGAAACCCTCCTGGATGGTTTTCAGAGGTACCTCGAACGGAACCTTTAATACATATATGTCCACTTTTCGTCGTTGGACCAGTTGAGTTATGGGTGGCGGTGGTGTGACTTTTGCTACTTTATTTCCCATGGTAATATTACCCGTGGGTAATAGGAAGTATTTTCATTTTCGATATAACAAATATATTGCTCTTCCGCTATGTGTGAGGGTATCCGAATTGGAGGAGTTTATACCTCTTTCAGCTAGCATTGCTGGTAGTGCTGCTGTGTTTGGCCTCTCACTTATTGTAATGTGGGACAGGCCTAACGCCTAGACCCATGTATCTCTATATGCCTTTATCAGTCTTCCCTATTGTATTGTTTCCGATTCTGTCCGGAAATGGATTTTAAGAAAACTTTCTCCGTAAGAAAGTATTGGAGATTCTATTGTTGTATGTTATTTGTAAGTAGATTTTGTGACAAGAAAACAGTGACAAGACAAAAGTGGAAAATTATTTGTATAGTTTGCAAAATACTATTTTTGAAAAACTGTATTAAAGGCAAAAACAAAGTGAAGAGTGGAGCGTTACGAAAGGTTAGAGGAAATAAGAAGCATATAAAAATAGTTTATATATAGAAAGGGCAGATATACCTATATTGTGGCTCTGCTAATAACCAATTTGTAATCCTTTTATGTGGGAATACAGTCACAGTCACAGTTGTATTATACTCCTTTGAGGAATATGCACAAAGTTTTGCGCGGGAAAAATATTAGTTTCCAGAGTTTCTCACACTATACCTAAAGCCAAAGTTGGTTAATGAGAGAGAATGTTTAACAGTTATCAACATGTATACAATGCTTAAAATATTATCTCCGGTCAGTTAAAAATTTAAAAGGACTAACTGGGGGACAATCCCATATTATAAGATGCACATCTTGCAACCAGCATATAATTCGTAAGTCCATAAAAGCGTGCTGCTTTTCGTTCCGACAAAAGCAGTAATTTGCACGATATTGGAAAATATATCAAGCAGACAAGGTTTGAAAATAATGCAGCCTGGTTAAATGGTAACATATATGCAATAAAGTTTTAAAATACTTAGTTTTCATAAATATGTGCGTCTTATAAATTATGCAAAACTTTTATTATATTTGATTTATATGTATTTACTCACAAGGTCTATAATTTACTTACTTTTTCTTTTTTCTCTCTTTCCTCCTGAAGGAAGATAAATAAATATAGTATTAAACAAGGTAAAGTATTTACCGTGTATTTGCTCTCAACGTGATAGTATGAAAGCATGAACATGTTTGCAAATGAAAATACAGTTTAAATCATATTGAGATAGTATTCATTCCTAAAAGAACTGTAATAAATCTGATACTAGACAAGGTGCTACAAATTCGACTTATTTGCACTGAGATGAGGAAGCTGATTTGCATGCACGTATTCACAAATCGAAATACAGTATAAATCACACAATGTAGGTCAGTACATGAAATAAAGTAGCCCAAACTAGTCACAAGAACTGATATATTGTATAGAATGTCTCGTATATAAATCTCTGAATTATAACTTTTCCGTCTTTACCTTTTCCGGAAGATAAATAAATTGACACGCTGTATAATTATTTTTAGCCATTTAGTACTGTATGTATGTTCCCTCTGCAGTTTGTGTCTTTTTCTTGATTCAGTCATTTCGACCTGAAACTTTGCATATGATACTAACAAGATGTATGAACATGTAGACAGATAAAAAAACAAAATACATATGTTGGGCTCATGGAATTGAATAGATAAACGAAACGTTTCTCAGAATAAAATAACGTGTTTAATGATGTTCATAATCACTTGCTCAGCCAAGAATGGTGCTTAAAGGTTCCCTCCCCCTGCCCCCTCGACACACACACCAATCATAAAGAAATATGTAAGCATATTGCACTCAACCCAAAAATGAGGCTTCATAATTCGTTGAAATTGTACCACCGAAATAAAGGCACTCTTAATCAGACTTCATGTAAAGAATGAAGTAAACGCGATGTTTAAATAAATTGATATTGCTGCAGCTTAAGTAGAAGATCATGTTCAATTGTAGCTACAAGTACAATAACATAATCAAAATCAATAATGCAAGTACAATCCACATATCTGATAAAATTTATTACAATCCTTTGATAGACGTCTGTTTAAAATTAAAGTAAACATTCAGTACGGACACATTAAGTAAAATAAAAATCGAAGCTGGTATGGTTTTCAATTGGAACAAGATCATTCAATTTAAAAGTATCGAGTTTGTTTCAATCTGTAAACGAAACCATGTAATCTGATGTACTTTACTTTGTTTTCTTCAAGTACTGCTCTTATAGTTTAGATGACGTTATTTAGTTTGGCTTCTGATTAGTGCATTTTATATTACTCTGTTTTCTTCAAGTACTGGTCGTATATTTAGATGAAGTTATTTTGTTTGGTTTCTGATTAGTACATTTTACTTTACTTTGTTTTCGTCAGGTACTGCTCTTATAGTTTAGATGACGTTATTTTGTTTGGTTTCTGATTGGTGCATTTTACTTTACTTTGTTTTCGTCAAGTACTGCTCGTATATTTTCGATAACGTTATTTTGTTTGGCTTCTCATTCGGTAATGTTTTGTCTATTTTATGTCTACTTCACTTGCTTTATTTACGGTTCAATGTTTTAATTTTAAATGGAATTCTTTCCTTTAGCATTTGCATGTCAAATTCATATTTTGGGCTTTCAGTGTGTTCGAAGTCCACTGCGAACAAAGAACACAAGCTCGAAGTGTTTCAAACCAAATGCATGCGACGCATCATGAGGATCTTCTGGCCAAACATGATCTCAAACTAGGATCTTCGGCACAGATGATGCAAGCACCATCTCTGAGATCATTGCAACTTGGCGATGGAGATGGCTCGGCCATATCTGCAGAATGCCCCCTGACTCAATACCAAGGGTGGCACTGAGATGGACCCCACAGGGGAAAAGGAACCGTGGCAGACCCAAAGAGACCTGGCGACGAACCGTGGAGAGAGACCTTAAGAGCAGAGGCCTCATCCTTCAGACCGCCCCAACAATAGCTGCCGACAGACCGAAATGGTGCTCCCTTGCTGTTGCCTCATGCACCAGACGGCGCAGACAGGATTGATTGATTGATTGAATGAATAGAAAATACGTGCATACGGTTATGCTGGTAATTCCATTATAGGCTATAGCTGCCGATAAACATCTTAAATACCAAAAATGAAAGAATGAATGTATCCATTATACTGAAGAATGTACGCATAGAAAAGATAGCCACATATCCCCAGAGTACCCACAAAGGATGACTATACTGCATTGTCTCGCAAGAAAACACAACGTAAAGAAAATCACTCGTTTTTATTATTTGTATAGCCAAAGTATACCTAAGCGGACATCCATAATTTTAAAGTTAACTGCTTAGTTTAGTTCACCAAAATTTTATTGTATTTTATATATGGCTTAAAGGAGGGGGGTGTCAAATAAGTTACATAACGCGAAGAAACCAATAGCATAGTTCAGCCGCTGCAACCACGTCATGGCATTGTGGTAGTGCCGCGTACTTTGGGTAGAAATGTATCTGCGTGTAACTATCTCGAAAATATGCTTTCAAAAATTATATCGATGCATAATTAGATGTAATAAAGAAAGGCTCAGATCTTGAACAATTACTTTCTACGGCAAGCTTGATTTTAACTGGAGAAAACAAGTCTTGTTCCATGCGTGTCATGGGTTTTTTAACAGTTTCTGCCGTTGTCGTAGAAAGCAATTGTTCAAGATCTGAGCCTTTCTTTGTTACATCTATGTATGTTCCTCAATCAATTATATGTCTGGCATTATCATTTGCGGTAGAACACTTTTTCAGTTCCTTCTTCATCTCTCTTTTTAGAGCTGTGTTTTGTTGTCTTAGGTCTTTATAAACATTATGTATTTTTTCTTTCATTTTTGCTACCTATTGATCAATTACTTTAATCAGCTGTAAACGCTGGTCCTCAAGAGCTTTGATTTCTTCCCTCTCTGCATCATTAATTTTCTTATGAAGAGCGTCTGCCTCTCGCTCGCTCTCGTCTTCCTTTAGATGTTACAATGGATTCAAATGAAAAATGTAAAATTATCAGAGTCAGCTGCTGAATATTTACAAAAGTTGAAAAACAAACTTCATGTTTTGGACAAAGAAGCACAGGATAATACTGGAAAAAAACAAAAACAATGCAAAGAATATTTTGACCGTAAAGCATCTGAGCCAAACTTCTACTTGTGTCAACGTGTATGGTTACACAACCCAAACGTACCTGTATGGAAATCTTCAAAATTCCACAACAAATGGACTGGATCATACTGTATTAGTGTCATTGGTCCTGATCATACGTGTATGTTACGTTGCTGCAGTACTCATAAGCTGCAGAGAGCCCTGGTTCATGCTAATCGCTTGAAAGTATACAGTGATCCAGCACTACGATAGCAGCACTCTCTGAACGAAAAGCCAGGAAGAGGTCATGATGACCTACTGTTTGCACCAGACGTGGAGATCCAGAAAGAAGATCCAGTGAAACCTACAAATAGCCCATCTCATGGATCAGACCAGTTAGAACTCTTGAGGGACCCATCCCAAGAGTCAGTGCAAAACTGGGGAATAGTTGATAAACTATTAACTTGTGCAAGACATCAAGAAATAAAGGTCTACAAAGTGAAGTGGCAGGACTATTCAAAAACAACATGGGAACCGGCAGAAAATTTACCAGACTTTTTGATTCGTGATTTTTATGTCAACAGAACTCTAAAAAAAAGTGCGAAATTCTAACAAATGGTTATAAAATGGCGACATTCATATGTAAAATAAGGACTGGTTCAAGACTTCAAATAATCAGTGTAACCTTAACTGTTCTGATGTCATATAATGTTGGACATTTTCTCTGCAGACTATCTTCTGACTTTCCTACCACCCTATAATGTGACACTGGAAGATTTGTATATCTGCTATTGAAATCTTGACTATTTTAATTCAGTCTCTTCTAAAGGCTGACTGCCTAAAGAAACTGTTGCACTGTGTGCAATAGGAACTCAAGAAAGCACCTAAAACTCTGTTGAAAAATAATGAAAATGCCATTTAAATGGAGCAACATTGATATTAATTGCATGAAAGCTTCAACGTTGAATAAAACTTTATTTTGTTGCATTGGTAAAGTATACAGTTACTGCAAATGACCAGTGAACATTTGACGATTTATGTACATTTCTGGATTTAATATTCAGGATTTATAACATGGAACATTATCTGATTTATGTTTTGATTATCTTCAGAGCAATGTAACTTTTATCAGTTTATTAATTTTAGCTTTATGAAAGAAAATGTATTTTATATTTAGAAGCCATTCGGCCCACCTTTGAAATAGTTTTGCATCTTTAATATGTAACCTTGTGGTACAAATTCTAGATTTGTAGTGAGATTGTGTGTATGATATATGACTTATTTTGTAATCAAATTTCTTATGAAATTTGGCGACCAAATTTTAGAACCGAGGGGGAAATGTAGTAGGGACTGTTTTCCAGTTTCCTTCCAAAACAATACAAGCAGAATCTTTATAGTACACTCACCTTATGACCTTAAGGACATTAATCATTTTGATTTAAGTCTAGTGAAAAGAAGTTGTGTTTTTGCAAATTAATTAAATGATTATATACCGAAATTACAATTAGTTTTAGATTTTGAAAATGATTATGATATTAGAGAAAAGATATTAGATTGTGTTTCTCTAATTAGCAAGAATATCTCAGATATAGATTTTAAGGAAATATATATTTTATAATTGAACTCGGACAATCTTTGTCAACCTTTACATTTTAACTACATTTATTTAACATTTGTATTTTGAGGAATCATTTGAAAGTGAGTGTGAATCTGATCGCATATATTATAATCATTTATGTGTTTTTAAATCAACTTCTAGACAACTCATTAGTGAGATATTAAGTTCTTTAGTTTAATAATTCAAGCCAGTTAAAAGAAATATGATATCAGTTGTCTCCAGTGATGTCCGCTCTAGGCTTATATATTTACCAGAGGAGAACTGGCTAGAGAGAGTTTGAATTTGAATTAAAGAAAACATGTAACCAAGCTGTTTGTTTGTTGGTTCTACCAGTTAATTCCCCAATGTAGCTGCCACCTCTCCCATCCACCTACCCCATCCATCTACAACAGTGTTCTTACAGACTGGGACGCTTAGAGTATTTAGAGTATTTATTCTGGTTGCAAATATTGACATGTTAAGACCAAACTCATAAGTTGTATTGTAATACTCATATTAGACAGTTCTTTAGGTTGATAAACGCATGACTCTATGACACATTTCTCTATGTATGAAACTGACCATGCAGAATAAAAAAGGATGAGACATTGTTTCTTGTATTAGCATGGACATAGAGACGTTACTACAGTGTACACGATACTGCATTAACAATTTACGATGCATAGTTGAGTGAATGTTTCTTAACTGTAAAGGTAAAACAAGGAGAATAAATCAGATGGCTTACATATTTAAACTTGGAGCCTGGCTCACTCATGTAACGCACCACATATACATTATGTTTAACTGGAAGAAGTTGTATGTATGACGTTTTTACTTCACAACTAGCAACTTGGACCCATATAGAGGCCAATGCGACTTAGACTTGTTCAAACATTGAACTGGTAATATGGTTTTAGAAAAACGTTACCAATATTTCTACAATTAAAGTCTGGACATATAGACACGGAATATATTTGAAAACTGAAATGTTAATCAAAGTATCACCCAATCGTCTTTTGTTTTGTGCGGACTACCAGTATTTGGAGAGGATGGACAGCATCGCGGACAAAGCTATGTTGTAATATGGCCACACTGAAACAAGTGTACGCTTTCTTGATCTATACACGTGTCCCTTAGAAGAACAAAAATCGTTGTTTAACAACTAGGTACATTTAACTTTATGTTAGGACAAAGGCAACAAATTCACGATACAATAAAGCAGGTAATCCAAACATGGTTAGGAAAAATATCGTTTCTTGGGAAGCTATATGACACAACTTGAGAAGAGTTTGTCTTATTTTTATCTCTTCAGACAATCATACTCATATTATGATACATACTATGAAGGTCTCATAGTATTGGTAGTTCCAGGAAATTTTTCAGAAACCCTGATGCTTATTTTAGTAATGGATTTAGTTTCGCTGCGATATTCTACCTACACTTTGCACCTAACATTATTTTACAATTGTAATAAAAATACGATGTCTCTTCGTGTATTATAACAGTAATTCGATTTTACAATTGTAATAAAACAATAATGTTTCTACGTGTATAATAACAGTAATCAGAATTTGCAATTGTAATCAAATAATGTTAACTCTACGTGTATTATAACAGTAATCCCATATCAGTTGACCCAAAATACGAGCTGATGGAAATAATTCGGATAGATAATGTAACCAGCAATGCTGATATTAACATTTAAACTTAAGTAATAAAGTAAAAGAGTGAACGTACGACATCACATATTGTAAAACGGTGCGGCACATTTGACAAATATATTTTTAATAAATGCATGCGTCACGGCAATCATACAATAACCTTTCACATTGCATCATATATTCTTATTGGCGGATATCAGATGTAACAATACTTCCTTTTTTTTCTCTCTATCTTCCTGAAAGGATATATGAAATGTAATATTAGCAACTGTAATATAAACGTCTCTTATTCCCTCCCAAATGAGATGATAGACACGCATGCAGATATTTTCAAGTTTAGGTTCGGTTTCTTTTCACTCCTTGCATTGTCAACGGTGCATACAATATAGTTAAGATATTTGAGTCAGAGTAATAAAACAAGTTCAGGAGAGAAGATTTTATTACTTTATGGTTTATAATAAAGGTATAATTATTTTTTTTAATACACACGTCATAGAAATCATATAATAACTGTATACAAATATTGACTTGTATCGTTTTACTGAACATAGAGGAAAATAATACTTACTCTATCTTTTTTCTCTCTTTCTGCCTAAAAGAATATAAAAATTCTGATATTGGACACCATGAAGTAAATTTTACTTATTAGATGTCAAAAAGGAGAGTAGACACGCATGCGCATATTCGCAAATGATAATACAGTGAATTCAAAATCTTCAACAGCCAGGAATTAAGGAAAGAAAAGTACTTTACCATAGCCTACTTCTAACAATTTAAGTAAAATGTAAAGTCCAGTGCTGATTACAGCCAGAAATAAAATGGCAGACATCTCAGCAGCAAATATGTACAATAAATGGTGTGTGTTTTGATTTTTTTTTCAAACATCGCATTATCATAGTGTACATATAATATTATAAAGTCAACGAACTCTCAACGACATTGTGGATATATGCCGTGGAAGTCCAAGTGTATGCTTGATGAAATGGGCAATGCAAATGTGTATTTTTGTTTCAGACTAGAACAACGTTTTCCACTTTGTTGATCGTGCTTATTTCGTCGAAATCTCTTTCATTCTATTTTCCATGATGCGTTCTTCAGTAATTTAAAATTGCATTTTCCGTGATTAAAACGTTCATGTATGTCGCATACAAATATGCAACGTTTCCTTCTTTAAAAGCAAAAACATGTACTAGAGCACAGACGACCGTGATTGAACAATTGTTAAAGCTACGTTAAACATCCAAATCACATACACGCACTTAATGCATGAAAACAAATTCACAAATAAATGAAAGTGTAGCTATGGGGATCTTGGTATACAAACTAGGACAAAAGATTTTGTTTATCTTATTTTAGATCTTTTGTTATGGGAGGCGGCGGTGTGACTTTTGCTACTATATCTCCCATGGTAATATTACCCTTGGTTAATAGGAAGTATTTTCATTTTGGATATAACAAATATATCCCCTTTTCCGATATGTGTAAGGGTATCCGAATTGGAGTTTATACCTATTGCAGCTAGCACTGTTAGTAGTGCTGCTTTGTTTGGCCTGTCACTTGTTGTACTCTGGGACAGGTCTAATGCCTGGACACTGCTATCCATATACGCCTTTATTTGTCTTCTCTCTTGTATTGTTTCCGATTCTGTTCGGAAGTGTTTTTCTAGAAGACTTTTTCCTTAATAAGCTATTGGAGATTTCCATTTTTGTATATTCTTTGTAAGTAGTTTTTGAGAGAAGAAAACTCATTTCACAAAAGTGGAACATTATTTGTATAGTTTGCAAAATACTACTTTTGAAAGTTTGTAAAAAAGTCAAAAACAAAATGAGGAGTAAAGCGTTAGGAAATCTTAGAGGAAATAAGAAGCATATACAAAATAGTTTAGATATCCAATTCGTAATCCTTTTATATGGAAATATTGTCACAGTCACAGGTGTATTATACTCCTTTGAGGAATATGCACACAGTTTTGCGCAGGAAAAATATTACTTTCCAGAGTTTCTCACACTATACCTAAAGTCAAAGTTAGTTAATGAGAGAGAATGTTTAACAGTTATCAACATGTATACAATGCTTAAAATATTATCTCCGATCAGTTAAAAATTTAAAAGGACTAACTGGGGGACAATGCCATATTATAAGATGCACATCTTGCAACCAACATATAATTCGTAAGTCCATAAAAGCATGCTGCTTTTCTTTCCGACAAAAGTGATAATGTGCTCGATATTGGAAAATATATCAAGCAGACAAGGTTTGAATATAATGCAGCCTGGTTAAATGGTAACATATATGCAATAAAGTTTTAAAATACTTAGTTTTCATAAATATGTGCGTCTTATAAATTATGCAAAACCTTTATTATGTTTGATTTATATGTATTTACTCACAAGGTCTATAATTTACTTACTTTTTCTTTTTTCTCTCTTTCCTCCTGAACGAAGATAAATAAATATAGTATTAGACAAGGTAAAGTATTTACCGTGTATTTGCTCTCAACGTGATAGTATGAAAGCATGAACATGTTTGCAAATGAAAATACAGTTTAAATCATATCTAGATAGTATTCATTCCTAAAAGAACTGTAATAAATCTGATATTAGACAAGGTGCTACAAATTAGACTTATTTGCACTGAAATGAGGAAGCTGATTTGCATGCACGTATTCACAAATCGAAATACAGTATAAATCACACAATGTAAGTCAGTACATGAATTAAAGTAGCCCAAACTAGTCGGAAGAACTGTTATATTGTATAGAATGTCTCGTATATAAATCTCTGAATTATAACTTTTCCGTCTTTACCTTTTCCGGAAGATAAATAAATTGACACGCTGTATAATTATTTTTAGCCATTTAGTACTGTATGTATGTTCCCTCTGCAGTTTGTGTCTTTTTCTTGATTCAGTCATTTCGACCTGAAACTTTGCATATGATATTAACAAGATGTATGAACATGTAGACAGATAAAAAAAACAAAATACATATGTTGGGCTCATCGAATTGAATAGATAAACGAAACGTTTCTCAGAATAAAATAACGTGTTTAATGATGTTCATAATTACTTGCTACAGCCAAGAATGGTGCTTAAAGGTTCCCTCCTCTGCCCCGACATACACACACCAATCATAAAGAAATATGTAAGCATATTGCACTTAACCCAAAAATGAGGCTTCATAATTCGTTGAAATTGTACCACCGAAATAAAGGCACTCTTAATCATACTTCATGTAAAGAATGAAGTAAATGCGATGTTTAAATAAATTGATATTGCTGCAGCTTAAGTAGAAGATCATGTTCAATTGTAGCTACAAGTACAATAACATAATCAAAATCAATAATGCAAGTACAATCCACATATCTGATACAATTTATTACAATCCTTTGATAGACGTCTGTTTAGAATTAAATTAAACATTCAGTACGGACACATTAAGTAAAATAAAAATCGAAGCTGGTATGGTTTTTAGTTGCAACAAGATCATTCAATTTAAGCATCGAGTTTGTTTCAATCTGTAAACGAAATCATGTACTCTGCTGTACTTTACTTCGTTTTCTTCAAGTACTGCTCTTATATTTTAGATGACGTTATTTAGTTTGGCTTCTGATTGGTACATTTACTTTACCCTATTTTCGTCAAATACTGCTCTTATATTTTATATGGCGTTATTTTGTTTGGCTTCAGACTGGTACATTTACTATACCCTGTTTTCGTCAAGTACTGTTCTTATAGTTTAAATGACCTTATTTTGTTTGACTTCTGATTGGCACATTTTACTTTACTTTGCTTTCGTCAAGTACTGCTCTTGTAGTTTAAATGACGTTATTTTGTTTGGTTTCTGATTGGCACATTTTACTTTACTTTGTTTTCGTCAGGTACTGCTCTTATAGTTTAGATGACGTTATTTTATTTGGCTTCTGATTGGTGCATTTTACTTTACTTTGTTTTCGTCAAGTACTGCTCGTACATTTTAGATAACGTTATTTTTTTGGGCTTCTCATTCGGTAATGTTTTGTCTATTTTATGTCTACTTCACTTGCTTTATTTACGGTTCAATGTTTTAATTTTAAATGGAATTCTTTCCTTTAGCATTTGCATGTCAAATTCATATTTTGGGACTTTCAGTGTGTTCGAAGTCCACTGCGAACATAGAACACAAGCTCGAAGTGTTTCAAACCAAATGCATGCGACGCATCATTAGGATCTTCTGGCTAAACATGATCTCAAACGAGGAACTTCTGCACAGATGATGCAAGCACCATCTCTGAGATCATTGCAACTTGGCGATGGAGATGGCTCGGCCATATCTGCAGAATGCCCCCTGACTCAATACCAAGGGTGGCACTGAGATGGACCCCACAGGGGAAAAGGAACCGTGGCAGACCCAAAGAGACCTGGCGACGAACCGTGGAGAGAGACCTTAAGAGCAGAGGCCTCATCCTTCAGACCGCCCCAACACTAGCTGCCGACAGGCCGAAATGGTGCTCCCTTGCTGTTGCCTCATGCACCAGACGGCGCAGACAGGATTGATTGATTGATTGATTGAATGAATAGAAAATACGTGCATACGGTTATGCTGGTAATTCCATTATAGGCTATAGCTGCCGATAAACATCTTAAATACCAAATATGAAAGAATGAATGTATCCATTATCTTGAGGAATGTACATATAGAAAAGATAGCCACATATCCCTAGTGTACCCACAAAGGATGACTATACTGCATTGTCTCGCAAGAAAACACAACGTAAAGAAAATCACTCGTTTTTATTATTTGTATTGCCAAAGTATACCTAAGCGGACATCCATAATTTTAAAGTTAACTGCTTAGTTTAGTTCACCAAAATTTTATTGTATTTTATATATGGCTTAAAGGAGTGGGGGGGGGGTCAAATAAGTTACATAACGCGAAGAAACAAATATCATAGTTCAGTCGCTGCAACCACGTCATGCCATTGTGGTTGTGCCGCGTATTTCGGGTAGAAATGTATCTGCGTGTAACTATCTCGAAAATATGCTTTCAAAAATTATATCGATGCATAATTAGATGTAATAAAGAAAGGCTCAGATCTTGAACAATTACTTTCTACGGCAAGCTTGATTTTAACTGGAGAAAACAAGTCTTGTTCCATGAGTGTCATGGGTTTTTTAACAGTTTCTGCCGTTGTCGTAGAAAGCAATTGTTCAAGATCTGAACCTTTCTTTATTACATCTATGTCTGTTCCTCGATCAATTATATGTCTGGCATTATCATTTGCGGTAGAACATTTTTTCAGTTCCTTCTTCATCTCTCTTTTTAGAGCTGTGTTTTGTTGTGTTAGGTCTTTATAAACATTTTGTATTTTTTCTTTCATTTTTGCTACCTATTGATCAATTACTTTAATCAGCTGTAAACGCTGGTCCTCAAGAGCTTTTGATTTCTTCCCTCTCAGCGTCATTAATTTTCTTATCAAGAGCGTCTGCCTCTCGCTCGCTCTCGTCTTCCTTTAGATGTTACACTGGATTCAAATGAAAAATGTAAAATTATCAGAGTCAGCTGCTGAATATTTACAAAAGTTGAAAAACAAACTTCATGTTTTGGACAAAGCAGCATAGTATTGGAAGAAATCAGAAACAATACATCTGAGCCAAACTTCTACTTGAGTCAACGTGTATGGTTACACAACCCAAACGTACCTGTATGGAAATCTTCAAAATTCCACAACAAATGGACTGGACCATACTATATTAGTGAGATTGGTCCTGATCATACGTATATGTTACGTGACTGCAGTACTCATAAGCTGCAGAGAGCCCTGGTTCATGCTAACCGCTTGAAAGTATACAGTAATCCAGCACTACGAGAGCAGCACTCTCTGAATGAAAAGCCAGAAAGAGGTCATGATGACCTACTGTTTGCACCAGACGTGGAGATCCAGAAAGAAGATCCAGTGAAACCTACAAATAGCCTATCACACGGATCAGACCAGTTAGAACTCTTGAGGGACCCATCCCAATAGTCAGTGCAAAACTGGGGAATAGTTGATAAACTATTAGCTTGTGCAAGACATCAAGGATAAAAGGTCTACAAAGTGAAGTGGCGGGACTATTCAAAAACAACATGGGAACCGGCAGAAAATTTACCAGACTTTTTGATTCGTGATTTTTATGTCAATATAACTATAAAAAAGTGCGAAATTCTAACAAATGGTCATACAATGGCGACATTTATTTGGAAAATAAGGACTGGTTCAATACTTCGAATAAACAGTGTAACCTTAACTGTTTTGATGTTATATAATGTTGGACATTTTCTCTGCAGACTATCTTCTGACTTTCCTACAACCCTATAATATGACACTGGAAGATTTGTATATCTGCTATTGAAATCTTGACTATTTTAATTCAGTCTCTTCTAAAGGCTGAATGCCTAAATAAACTGTTGCAATGTGTGCAATAGGAACTCTAAAAAGCACCTAAAACTATGTGGCAAACGAAAATGCCATTCAAATGGAGCAACATTTATATTACTTAACTGAAAGCTTCAACGTTGAATAAAACATTATTTTGTTGCATTGGTATAGTATACAGTTACTGCAAGTAGCCAGTGAACGTTTCACGATTTATGTACATTTCTGGATTTAATATTCAGGATTTATAACATGGAACATTATCTGATTCATGTTTCGATTATCTTCAGAACAATGTAACTTTTATCAGTTTATTTATTTTAGCTTTATGAAAGAAAATATATTTTATATTTAGAAGCCATTCGGCCCACTTTTGAAATAGTTTTGCATCATTAATATGTAACCTTGTGGTACAAATTCCAGATTTGTAGTGAGATTGTGTGTATGATAGATGACTTATTTTGTAAATCAAATTTCTTAAGAAATTTCGCGACCAAATTTTAGAACCAAGGGGGAAATGTAGTAGGGACTGTTTTCCAGTTTCCTGCCAAAATAATACAAGCAGAATCTTTATAGTACACTCACCTTATGACCATAAGGACATTAATCATTTTGGTTTAAGTCTAGTGAGAAGAAGTTGTGTTTTTGCAAATTAATTAAATGATTATATACAGAAATTACAATTAGTTTTAGATTTTGAAAATGATTATGATATTAGAGAAAAGATATTAGATTATGTTTCTCTAATTAGCAAGAATATCTCAGATATATATTTTAAGGAAATATATATTTTATAATTGAACTCGGACAATCTCTGTCAACCTTTACACTTAAACTACATTTATTTAACATTTGTATTTTGAGGAAGAATTTGAAAGTGAGTGTGAATCTGATCGCATATATTATAATCATTTATGTGTTTTAAATCAACTTCTAGACAACTCATTAGTGAGATATTAAGTTGTTTAGTTTAATGTAGGAAACACAGATTTATGTACCAGAAACAATTCAAGCCAGTTAAATAAATTTGATATCAGTTGTCTTCAGTGATGTCCGCTCTAGGCTTATATATTTACCAGAGGAGAACTGGTTAGAGAGAGTTTAAATTTGAATTAAAAAAACATGTAATCAAGCTGTTTGTTTGTTGGTTCTACCAGCTAATTCCCCAATGTAGCTGCCACCTACCCCATCCATCTACAACAGTGTTCTTATAGATTGGGATGCTGAGAGTATTTCTTCTGGTTGCAAAGACCAAACTCATAAGTTGTATTGCAATACTCATATTAGACAGTTTTTTAGGTTGATAAACGCATGACTCTATGACACATTTCTCTATGTATGAAACTGACCATGCACAATAAAAAAGGATGAGACATTTTTTCTTGTATTAGCATAGACATAGAGACGTTACTTAAGAGTTTAACGTTTTTTTTTCTGCGTTCATCGTGGTATGAACTGTCAGTTGCCGACTCACACAGCAAATAACGCCCAATGTATTGTTATGTTCTTTTAATTTTTCATCGATACTTTTCTCGGGTTTAAGTTACGTAGCTATTCATAGCTCTTGGGATTGTCCTGCTTGTATGTCCGTCATCCAATGGAACCCACGGAAGGAATCTGAACATTTTTAATATTTTATCATATTTAACACGTGTATTTAAAGTTGAAGCTCAATATTTAAAGTCACGATGTCATGGCTATAAGGATGTTTGCTTATTTTAGATTGACCTAATGTGATCTGGCATATTCATCACTGTTATGACAAGTGAGTAATCTAATTTCGTTCTTCAAAACCTATTTTCGTGTTATAAACAGGCTGTACTAATACATGTAGGTGCATGAAGTTTGGTTATAGAAAGTATGTGATCAGTTTTATTGGCTCTAACATACACATACACGCACAGTTCTAAAATAATTAAGTACTTATTTTATCCCTCTAGTTATTACATGAGTTGTTTTGTGACAATGGTTCATAACCAGATTCCTCTCATCAAATTTGTGACATCAGTGTATAAAGTGAACAGACAGACACACAAAATGACAGATTTAAAAACAGTAAGACAATTTAATTTATGAAATTTGTGTTTATTGTTGACACACTTTTTAAATTAAACTGAGTAGTGCAGTAATAATGACAATACAGCATAATAATTGTGTAATTCATGTATTTACTATTTTTAAAAAGCAAATAACATGTTAGTATTGATCATTTGAACATTTACAGTTGCATGAGATAGTACTGCAGACACACTATTTGAATTATACTTATTAGTGCAATAATAATGACAATACAGCATAATAATTTTACTTGAAAATTTACTTGAAAATCACATACTTGCAATCCAAGTAGCTGGTAGAGAAAAGTAATGAAAAACTGTATGACACATTAATGTATTTACTACTTTTAAAAAAGCAAATAACATGTTAGTAAGGATAGTTTACATGGACACTTTACTTGAAAATCACATATTTCCTTAATTAGTTTGCACTTACTTGTCTCAGTTTGAACTAAACTGGAAGGTGCAGTTATTGAAATGACAGGTGGATTGTGTAATGAAACCTGTTCATTGTATTATATGATAGTTCTTGTAAGGGATTTTGAACAGATTCAGTAATATTTACTTGGTTTGTACTACTCGGGTTTGTATGGGTTTCTTGAACATTTTCTTGAGTCGTACTGCTAGAGTTTGTTGGGGTCATTTGAACATTTATAGTTGCATGAGATAGTACTGTAGAAGAGTCTTGAGCAGACAATGCTACATTTGCACATACATTTGAAAGAATGTTACTCATTTGTTGTTTATGTTGAGTGCTGGGCCTTGTGTAATGTTTCAAGGATAGTTCATTTGAGTGGTCAGACAGAGACATAATGTGCCTAGCAGGAAGGTTGGCGTCTGTCATTGCATTCAAAGCTGTGGCACGAAGAGAGTGAGCAGTATATCTTGCAGATATATGGGCATTTTTTGCATATGTCTGGCATAAAACTGCTACATTGTCTGTGTCCAACACATCTTGTTGTGTACCATGTTTGATAAACTTGGGGATTTTCAAAAGCATTTTTATCAATGTGACAAAAAAGTGATTCAGCTCTTGGATTAATGCGTGTGAGGTAGTATTTTATTGACCTGAAGGGGCAGTTTTGACCACCAGTTGCATACATTCTTTTGTCAGAATTTTCCTCCTTAGCATTTAAGTCTTCCTGATGATTTTTTTGCATAGTTTGATGGGTCTAAATGACATATTCAGCCCCAGTTTCATCAAATCTGATTTCAAGACTGGTAGGTGTCAATTGGCTGTGGAATTCTAATCCACGTGTTACATAGTGGATGGAGAGGTATAACCAATTCATTCATCTGAGTGTGATAAGATTATCTTGCATCAGGTATTGATTGATCGCATACATGTCTAATGGAGGAATAATTGGTTTGTGTTGTGTTGATCTTGATAAGCCAGTCTTTGTGTTTAGTTTTAATTTTCCATTTAACATGTTATTTGCTTTTTTAAACTCAGGGTCTGTAACAATATTAATGGAACGACAACATTCAACCTGAATGTGGCGATTAATAGCAGCCCTGACATTCTTTAAGGTGTTTTTGTGATATTCCTCAGCTTGGGCTTCAGGGAGCATCCTCTTTCGTGCTGTGGTGATTTTTTGGGCTGCTTCGGCATAAAATATGGATAACATGTCCAGACTCAACTGTCATCAGATCAACCTCCATTTTTTTTTCTTTGCACCATTCTGAAATGCATGTATTTTTGCTTGGTAATAACTATTTTTAACAATTAAAATATTTAGATCTTTGGGATGAATCATTCATACATATTTCCTTAATTTTTATTTATACAACAAATTTTTTAAATTTTTTAAGCTTTCACAAATATTAGTTTAAAGATAAACTACATTTTATTCACTTCAAAGCATATTTTAAATCTCACTTTTATTATTTAAGAAAATAATAGATTTAGAGTTATTTCAGTATCAAGCATTATTATTTAATCTTACATTAATGAACAGTCCAGTATACTGGTTATTGTTATTATTATAGTTAATTTATTATAATTATTGAATGAATATATAAATTACCTGTGAAGGTGTTGTAGCCCCATTTAGTATTTTTCTTTGTAGATTTAGAGTAGCGCTGTTCTGAAATTTTTACTAGATCTTCTTCGTTTAGTGATTGAACCGTTTAACTTTTGCTTTGTGGTCATACTGTTCATCAACTGTGAATGGTGTTGGTTCATTCAAACTAAATATTAAATTGGTTTGTAACTCCTTTTCCAATTCAAAAGGCTCGTCACATATCGATGGATCAAAATTTTCAACATCATCATCCGTGAAATCTATTTGATAAGGCAAAGTTATCGAAAAATCTCCAAATTCTGACATTTTACTTTCAACGTTTGACAGCCACAATACGGGTGACGTTGACCTAGCGCACTTGAAACATTTTTTTATCCATACTTTTCTTCACAAATTTCATCAAACAATGAATGATTTTATTCATAAAAGATGAGAAATATATTTTTCTTTAATCTTTCAAACTAAATTTATTCAATTATTGTTTTAAAAATTGTAAAAATGGTTCTTTTCCTTTAATGTTTACTTCGTGTCTGCCTTCACTAGCAGTGTTTATCTTCTGCTATACACGTGACTCGATTTATAGACGTGGGCATTTTTAGAAAAGTAGTTCTCCTAACAGTTCATACTGAAATAAACGCAATTCATTTTGATCACGTGATAACATTCTGACCAATCAAAACATTACTTTCCTCTACAAGCTACTTCGATTGCAATTATTACAGTGCACACGATACTGCATTAACAATTTACGATGCATAGTTGAGTGAATGTTTCTTAACTGTAAAGGTAAAACAAGGAGAATAAATCAGATGGCTTACATATTTAAACTTGGAGCCTGGCTCACTTATGTAACGCACCACATATACATTATGTTTAACTGGAAGAAGTTGTATTTATGACGTTCTTACTTCACAAAGAGCAACTTGGACCCATTCAGAGGCCAATTCGACTTAGACTTGTTCAAACATTGAACTGGTAATATGGTTTTAGAAAAACATTACCAATATTTCTACAATTAAAGTCTGGACATATAGACTCGGAATATATTCGAAAACTGAAATGTTAATCAAAGTATCACCCAATCGTCTACTGTTTTGTGCGGACTACAAGTATTTGGAGCGGATGGACAGCATCGCGGACAAAGCTATGTTGTAATATGGCCACACTGAAACAAGTGTACACTTTATTGATCTATAAACATGTCGCTTAGAAGAATAAAAATCGTTGTTTAACAACTAGGTACATTTAACTTTATGTTAGGACAAAGGCAACAAATTCACCATACAATAAAGCAGGTAAACCAAACATGGTTAGGAAAAATATCGTTTCTTGGGAAGCTATATGACACAACTTGAGAAGGATTTGTCTTATTTATATCTGCTCAGACAATCATACTCATATTATGATACATACTATGAAGGTCTCATAGCCTTGGTAGTTCCAGGAAATTTCACCGAAACCCTGATGCTTATTTTAATAATGGATTTAGTAATGCTGCTATATTCTACCTACACTTTGCACCTAACATTATTTTACAATTGTAATAAAAATACGATGTCTCTTCGTGTATTATAACAGTAATTCGATTTTACAATTGTAATAAAACAATAATGTTTCTACGTGTATAATAACAGTAATCAGAATTTGCAATTGTAATCAAATAATGTTAACTCTACGTGTATTATAACAGTAATCCCATATCAGTTGACCCAAAATACGAGCTGATGGAAATAATTCGGATAGATAATATGACCAGCAATGCTGATATTAACATTTGAACTTACGTAATAAAGTAGAAGAGTGAACGTACGACATCACATATAATAAAACGGTGCGGCAAATTTGACAAATATATTTTTAATAAACGCATGCGTCACGGCAATCATACAATAACCTTACACATTTCATCATATATTTTTATTGGCGGATATCAGATGTATCAATACTTACTCTTTCTTTTTTCTCTCTAACTTCCTGAAAGGATATATGAAATGTAATATTAGCAACAGTAATATAAACGTCTCTTATTCCCTTCCAAATGAGATGATATACACGCATGCAGATATTGGCAAGTTTAGATTCGGATTCTTTTCACTCCTTGCATTGTCAAAGGTGCATACAACATAGTTAAAATATTTGAGTCAGAGTAATAAAACAAGTTCAGGAGAGAAGATTGTATTACTTTATGGATTGTAGTAAAGGTATAATTATTTATTTTAATATACACGTCCTAGAAATCATGTAATAACTGTATACAAATATTGACTTGTATCGTTTTACTGAACACAGAGGAAAATAATACTTACTCTATCTTTTTTCTCTCTTTCTGCCTGAAAGAATATAAAAATTCTGATATTGGACACGGTGAAGTAAACTTTGCTTATTAGATGTCAAAAAGGAGAGTAGACACGCATGCGCATATTCGCAAATGATAATACAGTGTATTCCAAATCTTGAACAGCCAGGAATTAAGGAAAACAAAGTACTTTACCATAGCGTACTTCTAACAATTTAAGTAAAATGTAAAGTCCAGTGCTGATTACAGCCAGAAAAAAAATGGCAGACATCTCAGCAGCAAATATGTACTATAAATGGTTTGTGTTTTGATTCTTTTTTCAAACATCGCATTATCATAGTGTACATATAATATTATAAAGTCAACGAACTCTCAACGACATTGTGGATATATGCCGTGGAAGCCAAAGCGTATGCTTGATGAAATGGGCAATGCAAATGTGTATTTTTGTTTCAGACTAGAACAACGTTTTCCACTTTGTTGATCGTGCTTATTTCGTCGAAATCTCTTTTATTCTATTTTCCATGATGCGTTCTTCAGTAATTTAAAATTGCATTTTCTGTGATTAAAACGTTCATTTAAGTCGCATACAAATATGCAACTTCTCCTTCTTTAAAAGCAAAAACATATAATAGAGCACAGACGACCGTGACTGCACAATTGTTAAAGCTACGTTAAACATCCAAATCACATACACGCACTTAATGCATGAAAACAAATTCACAAATATATGAAAGTGTAGCTATGGGGATCTTGGTATACAAACTAGGACAAATGATTTTGTTTATTTTATTTTAGATCTTTTGTCACAGAATTAGAAGAAAAAAATTAACTTGTATTATTCCTGATAAACATTGGAAGCAGCAGAAGGGGTGAATCAGACAACTTTTATAAGCCTCAATTTAGCAAACTGAGACTTTCTCGAAATTGCTTAATAGGTCTCAATTTAGCAAACTGAGGCTTCCTTGAAATTGCTTAATTAAATTTTGTAATAATTTGAGCAAAAAAAAAAATTTAAAAAAAAGACGCCAAATATATGGCGTTCACTCTCGTTGCTGCGTTAGGCTAACTGAAACAGCTATAGATACGATGATGAATTAGCGATATATTTTTATATAAATGTCAAACATCGGAGAAGCACAAATAACTAGATTAACACGAGAACGGTTGGCTGCGATTAAGAAATATGCGTTACGTTAACTGAATTAGTTATAAATACGATCTAATCCAACTCGATATCGTGTCCGAGGATCGTGTATATTTATCGTTACAAATCCGTGCGGGGTAGCTCTGGCGCCGCTAAAGAAATTTTGAAATCGATTATAATCCATGTCAGGACACCAGGTCTGCCAAATATTTCTTAACGTATGAGTGTCAACTCCGTTAAACACACATAACAAATTGCAGTTGTCTCTGATCACTTTTGGTATTTGTGTATAACGTTGAGTTACGTATATCACGTCAGAGTTTTTGTGACGTCCTCGGGAAAATATTCTAGCTGGATTCTTTTGTTGGTCCAACATAACATCGTCGTACACGACAAGATTATTAACGGATCCATCTAAGTCTTCAACTGATGTCGCTTCATCAATATCTGTGATAAATTCAATTACGCTTCCGCCGTAAGCTTCTGAAGCTTTTTCGTCGTAATCTTTTAACACCTGATAACAATGTTGATCATCTACGCTTGGGGCAATCAAATACAATTTATCCCAGGTTAAATACTTCATTATCATCGTTAACAGCAACTGGGTTTTACCACTTCCGGAAGGTCCAATGATAATCATTCTAATTGAGTTTGGTAACATCGGGTGATGTTTTACTGGTTGTTGTTTCTTCAACGCGGAGAAATCGGTCACTTCCATTTGTTGATATAACATAAATATAATTATGGATCTATATTGTGTAAAATGTAGGAAGCGTACACCGACAATTGACCCAACGACTGGTACCACAAAAAATAACAGAAGCGCGGTCACCGGTAAGTGTGAAATATGCGGTACAAAAAAATATCGATTTGTAAAAAAAAAGTGGAGGTGATATTGCCGCCAAGTTAGCTAAACTCCCAGGGTTACCATGGGCAAAATATCCAGGTGAAAAACACCTTCCCGGGTATAATTATTGTGGACCGGGAACACGATTAGATATAACACTTGATGATCAAAATAATCCACGTCAGGGAGAAAATCCTATAAACGCTATCGATGAAGCATGTCGTGTACATGATATAGCTTACCGTAGCGGTGATCTACAACAGCGTCATCTCGCAGATGTAGCATTGATTCACGCGTTGAATGCTATTCCAGATAAATCGTTCAAAGAAAAATTAACCTCGACGTTGATAAAATCCGCCATGAAAGGTAAATTAATATTTGGTGCGGGTAATTAATAACAACATGGAATCTATTTACTATTCTCCGAGAGGATACTGGAGAGGTAAGGCAGCAATTAGTAAACTCGCTAGCGCTGCAAAAGTAAAAAATACAACAGCGGCGGATTGGTTATCCAAACAGGCGATATGGCAAATTTATCTACCACCGCCTAAACAAATTAACTACTCGCATTTTGATGTGACAGTTCCTAATGAAGTTCATCAAGCTGATATATTATTTCTGCCGCATGATAACGGTTACAAATACGCGTTAACCGTAGTTGATATTGCGAGTCGATACAAACAAGCAGAGCCGCTAAAATCAAAATCATCAACTGAAGTGGCTTCTGCATTTGAAAGGATTTATCGAAGGGGTCCTCTGCGTTGGCCGAATCTATTACAAGTTGATCCTGGCAGGGAATTTCAGGGCGTAGTGTTATCAACAATGAAACATCATAATGTCACCATACGACGAGGACATACTGCACTACATCGCGATCAGGCAATTGTAGAACGATTTAATCGGACACTTGCTGAGCGGTTATTTGGATATCAATACACGAAGGAATTCATCCAAGAAAAGCGATCCCGTGAATGGGTTAAGAGATTACCAGGTGTAGTTACCGCAATTAATAATGAGATTACTAGAACAATCAACATGAAACCTAGCAACACTATTAAAAAGAAGTAAATACCCGTACAACCACAAAAAGATTTTTCTAGAAACGCTAGTGTTTCCGAACCAATTCTTGGTAGTAATGTCACTGTAAGGTACTTATACGAACCAGGAGAGCTTGAGGGTGGTAAAAAAAGAGCTACCGATCCTATTTGGAGCGTCACTACGCATAAGATATCCGGTATAACACGATCAACTGGTGGAAACGCTAGCGTTTCTAGACCAGCAATCTATAAACTGGATTCAACTGCTCCTCAGCGAGGATTTACTCGACAACAACTACAGGTAATTCCCGAGGATACTCAATTACCACCGCGTGGTCTTAACTAGCACACAATGTGCCGGCACCCCGGCGTCTGTTGCACTCAAGACAAGTCAGCATAACGTTATCGTTGGTATGACCAATGCTGCTATTCTTTCTGTCTACGGTAAATTGGCGAGGATCTTTATTCGACCAACTCCAAAGCATTATACAATTGCAACTCGCGCAGTGATTATTCTGTTGTTGCTTCAGCGTAATTATTAATTCAGCATCAATGTCAAATTTTCTATTATTTTTTTATCCTGTTGTTTATAACCAGAGAGTTTTTTTTTCTGATTATATCCTTGATGATATCATCGGCGCTGATAATATCACTTATTGTAGTGTCATTATAATCTAAAACGATTCTTCGAAGTTGATTTATACTTCGTACTCTGGATACTGCAAGATAAACTAAATTTGACCACTCAATGCGATTATCTACTATCCAAACAATTGTGTCTGTGACAGTTAATCCCTGTGAAGAGTGTATTGTCGCTACGTAACCTAACTTCCACGGGGATTTATCAGCACGCAATGCATCTTCGACGACGCTGATATCAACCAACACATTATCATTTAACACTAATTTCTGCCTTTCACGTTGTCCAGGAATGTCAACGAAAATATTTTGTCGCCGTGTATCCTTGGGTCTATAACACAACGGCACTGGAAGTGTTGCAAATTTTTGTTTATGTAATTCAAATAATTTCATCTGAAGTTTGTCTCTGACTATTTTTCTTCTTGCTATTATCAAATCGTCTGGTTTCCATGTTTCCCAAAAATCATTCATGGGAGTTTCTGAAATTATTTCACGCGCTATTTTACACTGGATTCTATCCGGTTGTAATCTGATTAGTTGTTTCAACTCCTTTAATACTTCATCTAACGATCTAAGGTCATCGTTCATCTCTGTGTAATAATCAACGTATTTTTTTAGCCATTAATGGGGAGATTCACCGAACATTGGTGGTGGTTGACCATGATCGCCGCACATAATAATTTTTCTATTTTTCGTTGACAGCCATTAAAGAAAAGTTGTTAGTACTTGTAACGGTACAGTACAAATTTCATCCCATAATATCACCGGTAGAATATATTTATTGCCCATTCGCTCAGGAGTCCACTTATCGCCTTTCCATCGAAAGAAACTATGATATGTTCCAGATTTTACATCTCGTTTGGTTATATCTCTGGCGAGTTTATGAGTTGGTGTCAGCACAGTCATGTTTGTGAAATTTGTAGACTTTTCCATAGGGGTTTCCATAGGGGTTTCCTTAGGGGTTTCCGTAGAATTTTCCTCTAAGATTTGTTGTATGATTTCTGGAGACTCCTCGTGTAGAATTTGTTGTATGATTTCTTGTATTTGTCTTTGATCATCTGTAAGTTTTTCAATTGGTTTTTCAACGGATTTTTCAATTGGTTTTCTTTTTCTATTGAATAAATTAATTACTCGTGTTGTCTTTCCTGATCCTCCTAATCCGTTTATGTAAACGATTTTATATCGCGTAACAGGATCTGATATCGATGGCGCGTTAGAAAATTCTGAACACTGGTTGCTTTTCAAGTATTTATCGTCCATCATAACATCTGCCGATTCACAATACTCGTGTAGCGTCTCCTTTTTAAATCTCCAACACCCCCACGCTTCCTCCGGGGATGTGAATTCAGCCACTGCTGATCTGTATTTGTTGTGTATATACATCGAATCAGTAGCTACTCTAACCGCGGTATTAGGAAATTTATTTATCATCGAAAATAGATTAATAGTAGAATGACTGAGCAAAGATGCTCTTAAGTGTGTATACTGACGACTATATCCATCTCAGTAGGTAACAACTGTACCTAACTTAGTCCCATTGGATAGAAAAGCATCTTTACGAGTTACAAGTTTTCCATTTTTCGTTAAATCCGCTATGATAAAATCGTATTCAGCGCTGTCTGTGATCAACCGCGAAGAGTATTTTGCATTGTTGTATCTTCCACCTTGAGTAAATTTACCGATTATTTTTTGTCCAAAATCTTTTGCTTGTCTATTTTCAATTTCAAATAACTTCCTAGACAAATCCATGATTTGTTGTTCATTGAAATTCGAAGAATTTCCATCTGGAAACTGTTTTCGTTGTTCGCGTATTATTTAATCTTAATCTGGTTTTGGTAGCCAAACTTCTTTTTGAGCTCGATAGCATATAATTGCTTCACCGACAATCAACGATATCAGCATACCACTATCAATCATGTATCGTAGTAACACTATTGGCATCCAGTGTTTTTCAGCCATATGTCTACCAATCCAAACATAACTACATGGATGTAATCCTGACGCAAATTCAAATGATACCACACAAGCGAATCCAGTTAAGTCAAAATCAGGTAATGGACCATTAATCGCAACACGAGTCATTTCATGTGTGGGGTGTCCAAATCGTTTAAAATACTTAGCGGCTTCTCCATATCCTAGAAAACTCCCTGGATAACACGCAGCTATATCAATCAAAATCATACCCTCGCGGTGGTATTTTGTATTCCATAGTCCTTTATGACCGAATTCGACGCAACTCAATTTGACATCTTCGAGAAAATCACTTGGTGTTGGACGCCATGAGTTCTTTTCTCGTGCAAAATGAGCTACCACTGATGGAATCGTAAAACTATCCGTGAGTAGTTTTTCATTGGAAAATTCTTTAGACTTGGAAAATTCTTTAGACTTTTCATTGAAACTCTTCGAGTATTTTACAGCGATATTTTTCATCCTTGAGTGTAACGCTTCAGTGCGATATAATTCTCTATTCGGTCTTACAAATTGATCAAATCCTGAATCTTCAGCGCTGCGAAGTAGCCACACTGACACAGGATCATCTCTACACAACTCATGAATAGCATCAAATCATTTCTATTCGTGAAACACATCCTTACAAAATTCCCCGGAAAATTCCCCGGAAAATTTCCGGGGGATATATCTCACGATTCGTTCTCGTGGAAATACGTTTACTGCAGGTGTCCACGCGTGTTTGTTATGATCAATAATTTCAATTGGAGCTCCTTGCGATTGATATTTTGGTTCGTATAATACTTCTCCGGTTATCGTCGCTACCGATATTGGAAATCTTAATGATGTTTCTAATTTAGCTATATCGGAAATCATTGCCCCGCGCTGTTCCACTGTCAGTTCCCATTCGGTTATTTTCTTACGTCGCAGATCAGTTAGTTTATTTCCCCTGGATGCATTCGTGAAATGTTCCATTACCCGTGTTGCTACACAATTGAGCCTTGACGAAGTCAACGGTGACGCCGTTTTCATAGGTGCTAGTTTTGCAATACTTGGCTTATCATTTAGCAAATATATTCCGTAAACAACTGCTGTTACAGGGTAAGATCTCTCGTAGTATGGTCTGTCAATTCCAGTTAGAATTCCTGGTTTGGAATCTCTACTCACAATGACAATTTTTTTATCCTTGAGGATTGGTTCAAATTTATCTCTGATAATCCATTTTCCATCATCTTCGATAATGAATATTTTATTCTGAAAAAGTACCTCTGTGAATTATTTTGTTGGAAATTGCTTTTTTAAAATCCTTTGGATTTTACACCCTTGGATGCTACACCTTTGGATGCTACACGTTTGGATTTCCCCGTTGGCTCGCCAAGGTGTGAAAGTATCTCAGCTGCTCTTGTATCGTTCATGGTAGTATCGATTACAGGTACATTGACATCTTCATCAGTAATTCGAAATGTCGACCACGCATGAGATGCTCCATCACGCTTAAATTCATTAAAACAGTCGCTGATTTTACTCAATATGGTTTTGTCATCGATTAGATGTTTTGGTATATACGAGATTTTATCGAGATTAAATCTAGCATTTTTCCAAGGCGTAATTTTTGATAATCTCTTGAACTCCTTCATATCAGAGATTCTATCGAGATCGAATTTAGCATTCCGATTAAATCCAGGATTAATTTTTGATAATCTCTCGAACTCCTTCATATCAGAGATTCTATCGAGATCGAATTTAGCATTCCGATTAAATCCAGGATTAATTTTCGATAATCTCTTGAACTCCTTCATGCTATCGTCATTGTTACGTTTCGGTTTAACAGAGACTCTATCCCGATTAAATCCAGGTTTAATTTTTTATAATCTCTTGAACTCCTTCATGCTATCGTCTTTTAGACGTTTCGGTTTAACAGAGACTCTATCCCGATTAAATCCAGGTTTAATTTTAGTTAATCTCTTGAACTCATTCATGCTATCGTCTTTTAGACGTTTCGGTTTAACAGATACTCTATCGAGATTAAATTTCGATAATCTCTTGAATTCTTTCATATTATAATTAAAACAAGTATTTAAATAAAAAAGTATTTTATATAATGAATCATTGCAAATGGCTTATGATTGGATCAACGACCCCGTGTAACAAATCATGCAGAAATGAGTTCTGTGGGTATCATATGCAAAGTGTGAGAAACGGTTCGAAAGGTCTTCTTCCGTGCCTGTATTGTGGGGTAGGTGTAAGAGGTAAATCGCAGTTATGTATTAGATGCGGTGGTAAGCGTTATAGAGAGTTGAAGCGTTATTATGACAAGCGAAGAATAAAAAATCCTGACTCTGTCAACGACAACGTCAATGACGTTACCAACGGCAAAATCATAAAAACTGCTCAGGACTACATAGACAGATTTTCAAATAATATATCTAAACCAAATAATGATTTAGACAAATAAAATATTATGTATATAAAATGAACCAAGAATTTCAAAGACACCCAGTGATCACCAACTACGAAGCTTCTCGTGATGGTGTTGTTAGACACTGTAAACTCAAGAAGCCAGTTGGGTTGGACAATGGTATGGGGTATTTGAGTTTTAACGCTGCAAAGAAAATGTATCTCAATCACCGTTTCGTCTTCGAAGTATATAACGGATTGATCAAGGATGGTTTTGTTATTGATCATATTGATGGCATTAAGACTCATAATTCTTTATCGAATCTACAAGCCATTACACAACGCGAAAACATCAAACGAGGTGGGCATGGGAAACACTCGAAAAAAAATGCTAGACCCGTAAAGTCGTTTAATACGGCAAATAACACGGAGATAGTATTTCAATCTTTGTATTCAGCTGGTAAGTATTTTGATATTTGCCGCCCCTCAATACGACTTGTTGCAGAGAATATAACCAAGACGGCTTTTTCAAAGCGTTTTAAAAACAAAATTCAGTTTACTTATGTATAAGTCATAATCTTGCATTGGAAATTGCTTTGCAATTTCACAAGGGGAATAACTCCCTTAGGTAACGCGCGTGTGATAAATCACCAATGACAGAGTTACCGTCGGTGAACGGAGGTAGTTTTTGATTGGCTGTTATAATTGTTATGAATCTCAATAACACATAATCAATTTTGTCTTTTTTCAAGTATTAACATAACTGTTTTATATATATTTCGTATTTAATTCTTTTTTTAGTGTGTTTTTCAAGTATTATGTGTTAATTCAACGTTGTCAGTGATAATTATTAAACACAACAAGGAATTACAAGCACACATCTCTCTATCTACCTTCGTTGTAATGAGTGGTTATATACAAATCCGTCTGTGTTATATTTGGGCTTTAGCTCGAAATTCAAGTTCAAACTCAAATCACACCGTCACACGTGGTGTGAATGTTATTATTGACATTCAAACCGGGTTAGATTTTGTGGTTTGAATTTTGCACTTGAATGTAGAATAGCCCGCGTCATCCATTGTCATTGAATCAATTCATTCATTGAATCACCCTATATGTTGTGCCGTCGTCATTCATTGTCATTGAATCAATTCATTCATTGAATCACCCTATTTGTTGTGCCGTCGTCATTCATTGTCATTGAATCAATTCATTATACATATATAACCATAATCACCTATAATCGTTTGTTGTGCCGTCCTATATTTATACAATCGCCTACACACTAAGATCATGGGGTTGAATGTGCCGTCGTCATCCATTGCATCTGTATATAACCATAATCGCCTATTTGTTATGTGTTGTCCGTGTCCACGCACCAAACGTATCCTCTTGTAGGTCAAATCCGCTATCAGCGAGTTAGACTCTACTCGTGGGGAATACGCTTCGTGATTATATGTGTAACCGTTGGACGTCCTTGATGTATATTTGTACACCAAGAGGGTTCAAAACGGTGATATGTAATTGTGCCGTCCTATATGTATAATACAACCGCCTACACACTAAGATCATGGGGTTGTAATGTGCCGTCGTCATTCATTGTATCACCTATAATCGCATTAAGCTTCTGGATATGCTAAGATGACCAACACCTTAGCGTGTCCAGAATTCATTTTGTGAGTGAAAACTCTAAAGAATTTTCAGAGTTTCCATTCACAATTAAACAAGTATACGTTTTCATATATATGAATTCTGAAAATATCAAATGTATTATTGTTGAAATCAACAAACTCAAAACTCAAAATATTAAACTATGTTCAGGGTTAGATTGTGATCAAATCACGACCGATTTTGACGATATTGAATTTGCACAGCACAATGGAAAATATGTACTCGCTAAGCAGTATTATTTAATTAAACGCGTACAAAAACTTATCCGTGAAAGCTTAGTTAATACCGAAGACGTTAATGTGTTTGTACCATTATGTAAGATCGTAGAACATATACGACAACAATTAGGTTCTGAGTATGAAAATAGAAAAAATATCAATTATAAGGTGAGACAGTTAAAAGCGTTAATCGAGGCTGATTCCCACGCGTAGAGAGCCTCCTTTGTTGTATAACCTAGTACAGGTAAAACGCACTCAACTAGAACACAGTTTGTAAACCCGACCTGTTTTTGAAATCCTTTGAATTTCCATATGACAACAAGGAAGTATAATTGTATTGTGTGATACCTGTTATAGTGTGTCAACAGGGAAGTATAAAAGTTCATGTAGTGGGTTGGTGGTAATTTTTTAGTGATTTCTTTTTTTTTTCTCGTGAATGGGGAAATCCGTAGGATTTCAATCGAAGATTTTCAACAAAGTAATTTCCATGAAAAATTTTCGATGGAAATTCTGAAAGAATTTCACTAAAGAATTTTCAAGATTTGTTTTAGATTTTGCACGGACAGGCATGAATGGGCGTATTGCATTATTTGATCACGGGTTAATCTCACCACGGTTATAACGTTTTGCTGAAGTTGTAACATTTCATAATCCTTCAATAGAAACTTTTCCGTGCTTAAGTTATCTATGACTATATCCACGTAAAAATCCGAAGGATTTTCAAATTCACTTGTTGTGTTGCCCCCGAATACCTCTGTGATAGCTTGTTCAAGGAGTTCTTTATCATGGATAGATACTAGCACGTGTTGATACATTATTAAAGCAGTTTAGTTTTTTTTTAATTGAAATTGCAAGTGAAAATCTTCGATTTTCCATTGAAATTGCTTTGCAATTCACGACGAAAACCGTTTACGATTTTGAAGTCTTTTTTGAAATTGCAAAGCAATTTTACGACTTTACATCTAGCGTTATTTGTAGTGTTTCCCCGCGAAGGTTAATTAGGTTAAATTCTTGGTCTGTTATTGAAAAATTCATCCTGGACAGGAACGGATTAACGGGCTCCAAGTAAGTCAAATTAGGTGGGTTTTTCACTTTAAGACTTCCCGGGGATACGTCTGGAGAGAACGTGTACATGATATATCCTTGGGTGGCTTTGTTTGATTTTGAAGTATCAACTGAGAAACTTCCTAAGATACCATCACAAATAACGTGTATTGCAATCACAGATGATATATCAACGTTGCCGGGAGATCTGTGTTTGTTGTTGCGGTACACTGAATTCGTTAATGTTAAGATTGCTTCTGGTGGAATCAGTTTAAGCCATAACGCGTGAATCTGAGCAAAGAATTCATCGATGAATTTTCTCGTTGATGCTTTCATCGCTGGTACATCATACCCGGGAAATTTATAATCAGATATAGTTTTTTCATCTCTTAGCGAAAACATTCTTTGAAAATCTTCTCTTGTTTTTACCACATCAAGTAATGTTTTATTTAATGAATTCATATCAGCGATAATTTGATTTAGTTGTTGGTGGTGTTGCTTGATTGAATCACGTGTAATTGTTACACCTGTAAAATTCAAATAATTTCCGAGAGATCCTTGAATAAGATTTCGAAGTTGTTGTTGGCGAGTTTGATATAATCGCTTCATGTTGTTGAATCTCGCAGATAAACTATTGTACGTGATTGTGAAACTTTTCCCGGTAGATCGTGATATGAACATCCAAGTTACAGGACCTTGTGTTATATACTCGGAACTCTGGTCGTTTGTTATTATACGAAATCGTATTCCTTGATCTGATGTCATTATCGTACGAAAGAAGCCATCATCGGAGTAATCTAATTGTGAACCACTAAGTGTATCATCGATGAAGTCAGTATATTTAGGTTCTGGTAATCTTGGGTGAAACGCTGGAAGACTATCTAACCATGCTTTGTGAATCTGTGGGAGGTAATTGTCGATGGTGTCACTAAGTTGTTTACGCATTGCTGGTACACTATATCTTGGAAATTTAAAATTGGGAATATCTTCGACGCGGATTTTATTAGCTGCTGCAAATTCTGTTCTCGATGAAGAAGTATAATTATCACCGAGAATATGATGAATATTTAACTGATTATGAATTTCCATATCGGAGATAATTTCATTACACACTTCCATGTATTTGATGACGTCATTGCGACGTGGTGGAATTTCACCTATTGCATTGATTAAATAACTTAGAAATCGATGAAAATCATTGTTCATTAATCTAAAAATGTTTCCAACAGCGCTAGAATCCACCAAAGAACCAGGTAATATTGGTTGTTGTAGTTCATATGTTAATTTAGGTATACCATCAACATCACGAAAATAAAAACCATGAGAATCTTTTTTTGTGGTAAAATATTCAGATTTTAATGGTTCCCGTGGTAGATCTTTAATATCAACGGTGCCTGGAATAAACTCTGGATACCCCAATAAAGTTCTAATTGAGCCGTTGTATATATCTACGGCGTAGTCAGGTGAATTTACTTCTATAACCGTTGACAATAACGGCTCATGTCCTTTTATTTCAATGCGATATTTATCAGGTTCATCTCTGACTTCGATGATATTTGGTCCTGTGATTGCTTGGATTGATTATATGATTGCGTCATTGATATCTTCGATGTCGTATACGCCCGTTAGCAGATGTATTGTGTGTGGTTGGTTCGGATTTTGTACCATCAGGTTTAGTTTTTCTATACGTGAATGTAAAACTGTTATTGGGAGGTTTACCATTGAATGGCGCTGATCTGACATTAGGCCAACTGTAGTAACATCTTAATTGCGTTAACGCGATTGAAGATACTGCCAACGGAGGATTAAATTCAACGCTGAATTCCGGTGTTTTCGTTACTATCGAGATTAACCTTGTTGCTGTGTTGGCGGTGTTTGTTGCTATTCGTTGAAGGATTTCTTGCGATGATGTTGCCATTGTTATTGAAATTACTTTGTAATTTCCAATTATTGTTTTCCAATTTTGAAATCGTTCAATCATATAACCGGACCATCTTCGAAAACTCTTCTTCGGTGATTATTTGATCATCAATCGCCGACGAGATCAACATTGATAATTCTGAAACAGCGTTTGACGCAGTAATAAGTTTAACAGCGTAATCGTGTAATTTTTGTTGAGAACACGATGATATTTTTTTTTGTTATTCCGGTGAATACTCCTGCGATTGTTGCAGCCGCGGATATACAAATTGGTACAACAACGGGGGATATCATAACCACCGAAGATAGTATTATTCCAGCGCCGGCAATTACACCTGACACCGAGTAAACAGTTACATCTAACACGGTGATTCGACGCTGGTATTTTTTCTTTTTAGTTTTATACTCGGTAATTAACGCTTCAAGTTTATTTTGATATTCTTTGACAGTGTTATAACGGTATTCAAATACCGCCGGTGATGAAATCATCGACATCGATAACAATGACGTTGTTGACATTTTATCTATTAACGTAGTCAACAATTCTCTGATGGAAAATCCAAGGCGAAATTACACAGTAATTTCCAATCAAAGATTTTCTCCTTGAAATCCCTGAAATTGCCTTGCAATTTTCGATTTTAGTTTAACTGTTTACTTAAATCAGCTACAAATTCAACATACCATGTCATTGAAACCCTAGCAAGATTATTATCAGTGGATATAATCGTGAATTGTTCAATCGTATCCTTGTCGGTAATTGTTGATATCGTATTATTGACTCCAGATGAACTCGATGAGGATATATTAAACAACGTTGGTGTTACTAACGTTAATCGATAAATTCCCTTTATGGCTGCAGTAATGTGTAAAATATTATTTGTAGGTGTCCACGTATATGATCCATATTGAATCGTGTATACGTTGTTGATGATATCTTTATCATGATGAGGAATTTTTACTTTTTCAAGTATTGTTATCATTCTCGTTCCATCTGATATTATGGCATTAGTGGTCGCGCTAAGATCATCGATGGATTTTTTATTAATCGCGATTAAATCTGAAATTGATCTATCTTCGCGAATAACACCTAACCGGGTATTAATCGCGGTTATTTCATCGAGTTTGGTAATAATATTTCCGAGAGTTGTTTTAATATCATCTGGTTTTGCATCCTTTCCGAAGAACTTGTCGATGGCGTCATCAGCCTTTCTAAAATTTCTTCGTAAACTAGTAAACTGATCCACATGAGAATCAAAATCAGATCGTAATTTTGGTAAATTATCAACAGCTGCTTTTACGTGTGCGATCTGTAAATCAGCGTGTATAGGTGGGACACCAAAGAAATTATTTATGAGTGTAGATGAATCGATGATATCCCGCTGAAGTTGATCAAATTTGGTTATATGAACGTTATAATCGTCACGTAGTTTTTTCGTATCATTGGCGGAATCACCAGCAGTTACTTTAATGTCATCGATGGTTTTTTGTAATTGTGTTATATCATTTATTTGATCAGATAATTTTTTTAATTCATCTAAATTTGCTATCGCGGAGATAGCTTTATTGATTATTTTTTTACCTGTGAGATAGTAACCGATTCAGAAACACGTGGTACTGATCTTCCAAAAATATCTGCCATGTTATATATACACGTTTTTCTTTGTTAAAATCATCGATGAATCATCATTGATGATTTCATCATTGTGTATTCGTGGATGGCCTTGTGAGGTAATTTAGGATTTGCCGAGATAACCATTAACGCGTTAAGAGTTTCTTGTCCACATATTGGAGGATCTGTTAATGTCTGCGTTGGTAACGTTGAATACCAAATTGGAATCCTTTGAATTCTCGGAATTGATTGCGAAATTGAATTATTTTGTAATTGCGATTTTAAAGAAATCGTAGACACGTATTTGACAAATTCACTCGGAGGTGGTAATCCATATGAGTCAAAAAAAATAATACAACGTGGAAATATCGCGTAACAAACCAAATGAGTTCCAGGTCCAGTGTTATCATCAAGATTAATTATTCCAGTTTATGATATTTTTGGTTTTGCTGGTAATTGATCTTTCATGAATACACCTCTGAAATGCTTTATTGGGAGGTTTTTTTTACAGCTTCTAATAGATCAAAATTTGACATAGGTGAAATTGGAAATCCCTGAAAATTCAAAGAATTTTTCGATGGAAATCCAAAGGATTTCACTAACTGGTTTTGTAGTATCGCGTGAATCGACTTCCTGGTAGTCTGAATCCCTTCCCCATTTTTTTTTCTTTTGGATTTTCCCTTTAGACCTTTACCAAGAACTTTATTGACAACAGTAGAAGCAAGTGCTCCGGCTGCACCAGTTCCTAACGCTCCAAGAAGTGCCGGTGCCGCTGATGCAATCAATCCTGGAATTGCAGCCAACAACGGGAAAAATCCTCCGATTTTAATCATATTTGCTATAGCAGCTGAAGATAGTGTAATCTGAACTCCCTTTTTATCCTTGAGCGCGCTATTAAAATGATTAACCTGTGTTTTCGTCAATGATAGTTTATTTGATCCACCGGTCATTTGATCATGTTTTAGCGTAATCGTAGTTCCACATTTTTTAGCTGAACTCGATTGAAGTTTTTTTATCTGTGATGGTGTCAACGTAACATTAATAGTGTTATACGACATTTTTATATAACACCGATTGATTCAATTACAGGTTTTCCACTGGTGTATCAATGACTCTCATTCTTCCACCACCACCTTCAAGCATCATTGATTTATCACTGACAAGAACAGCAACTGCACTAAATCCGTCAGGGGCAGGACCAACACGAGCTTGAAATTTTACATCGACTGTTGAGTGTTTAGAAAAATCAAGATGTTGCAGCGAAAAGTAATAAATCGGATATAATTCTTTAAAATCCACCTGTGATATTTGAAGTCCAGTATCGATGTTTTGATCACGACCCATAAACGACCACAATCGATGATAAACTCGTCCTATTTAATTATGTTCGTAATCGATGATAAGATTTTCTACAGGTTCTTGTTGGTTACTTATCCGCAATGATACTTCACTAACTTTGAAATGATCAAATATCATATGAGATCGTAATTGTAGACTGTCATCTGCAGCTGTCTTTTGAGTTCTATTTTGGTGTTGTAATACAACAAAAACATGTCTTGGTGCGGAAATGTTTTTCGTCAACGCAAGTTGCCAAGTAAAAACTCCAGGACCTGGACTAGACGTAGTAGCTGTTGTAACCTCACCACAACTCAACAACGATTTTCCTCCTTGGTCCATAAACGACAGCAACTGTGTCTCAACAGTCAACGATGGAGTCATAACTGGCATCCACAACGCTAACTTTGTCAATGTTACAATACCATCTGTTACAGGAGCAGGACCACGCCAAAGAGCATATTCATCAGTTGATCTTCGTGTAAGCGTTACAGTATGACTAGAACCAAATATTACTCGCCGAACATCTCGGCAAAATCCAAATATATGCGACAGCGAAATCGTACATGAAAATCTACCATCGGCGTCAATGTTTTTTTTCGTGCTGCAAATCCCGCGTTGTAATTAGGATTATCACTCACAACAACAGGTTCACTTTTAGAACCATCAGCGAAGGCAGTATTATCTAACTTATTTGGAGTTCTTGTAATAAACTGACGATGATCAGCGTGATTGGTAGTATCCTTGGAAAACATCATTGAATGACCCGCTGACTTAATAAAATCATCAGAGTATCTGGCTAAACCTATAATTGTAGTTGCAATATCAACATAATTATCGATGGATTCTATTTTAGCAGTACCAATCGAATACCGGGCGTTGTTGAATAACGCCATTATTCCGTTGTTGACAAACCCAATCCGGGTATCTTTAAGATTATCGCCGGCTGCAAATGGAGTATTCTCATCTTTCCGCAGTTGTCCTTCTATTTCGATGAATGCTTCACATGGCAAGAAGTATTTAGATGTATCATCAAATTTAAGATCAATTTGTGATATTGAATTTGGATTTTGTGCTTGATATGAAAAATACTGATAATCGCGTATAGAATTATTCCTTGATACGGGATCATTTACTTTAAAAGCATCATCAATCTCATCCCGAAACATTTTATATTAACGTAGTTGATCTAAATGTTTAACCGCGCCTACCCCGAACCAGTTTTTTTTCTTAACCGTGCAACTGCAATTTTATTAATCGCGTTACCTATTTTAGATGGCATTTGTTCCGTAGACTGTAATTGAAACTTTCTTCGTTGAAATCCATTTCCACTTTTCTTTTTACCTCTCGCCAACGACATAAGTTTTTCTTTTGCGGTACCTAATGCATCAAATGCACTATCACCGATAACTTTACCAGCTCGGTCACCGAAAACTCCAATAGCTTTTGACGCTATTTCTTTACCAACCGGTAACAATTTTGGAGCAATTCTAGTAAATAATCCAGTGACAATATCACCAAGTCCATTGCCATAAGTGAGTTTGTAAACCGGCAATCTTGAGTTTACAACATAAACAGGTCTTGCTCTGTTCATACTACGATGTACTATCATTTTATTTAAATGCTATATATCTAATCGCTGTAATAATCATCGGTAAGTTCATCTATGAAACTTCGATAAAGTCCGATATCCATTACATGTCCTTGAAATAACCGTTGACAGATTTCAGTCGCTTCATTAATTATTTCCGGAGAATTATTTCCAGCTCTCTTTCCCCCAATGAGAACTTCTAATCGCGATATATCATGGAGGACACTTCTTGAACAGGGTATATTACCACCGCGATATCCCTCGCCGGATTTTTCTTCTTGAGGTTCTTCTCTAAATATATCAAACTCAGGTTCTTCTTGTTGAGGTTCTTCAATAATATCCCAACGCAGCAAAATTTGTTAAATCAGTTAAGTCTTTTTTATTAATCTCTGCTAAAGTTTCCTCGGTAAATCTATCTCGGAGTTCTTGATCTCGTTCTCCATATGATTTTTTAGGTTTAACCTCTGGTTTTAATTCTTGTACAGCGGTTACAACTTCCTTAGTTGCCGTAGTTATAGGCTTAAATAATTCTTTAGTATCAGTGGTAAAATCTTCTTTTGCTTGTTGACGCGCCTGCAAATTATCTCTGAAAGAATCTCTCACCGGGAGAAATTTCTTAATCGCGGCCAACCGTTCTCGTGTTAATCTAGTTATTTGTGCCTCTCCGATGTTTGACATTTTATATAAAAAATATATCGCTAATTCATCATCGTATCTATAGCTGTTTCAGTTAGCGTAACGCAGCAACGAGAGTGAACGCCATATATTTGGCGTCTTTTTTTTTTTTTTTTTTTTTTTGCTCAAATTATTAAAAAATTTAATTAAGCAATTTCAAGGAAGCCTCAGTTTGCTAAAGTGAGACATATTAAGCAATTTCTAGAAAGTCTCAGTTTGCTAAATTAAGGCTTATAAAAGTTGTCTGATTCACCCCTTCTGCTGCTTTGGATTATGTGTGTTGTGCCTGCGTACAACGCTATCTAGGATGAACAGGTGTTTTTCCAGACAAGTGACGGAACCATCATATGTCTCGCCGCCGTAAACTAGATGCGGCTACGGACATTATTATCACGATATGCACGGGTATTTTACCCTGAATATTACTCACTGTCCCATGAATTTAAGCAAGATTAAGGTATAACAGAGAGTGGTCATTTTGGATTTGGTGACGAGAGCACGTATTTTCACGAGGCATTTATATAAGCCATAGGGGTGAGTGTTAAATTTATATTTTATTTGAAATGCGAAGTTTATTGAGTGTGTATTGTCATATCATGTAACCATTCATTTATTACAACGCATTTGTTAAACTTTCTGATCTGTGAATGTTAAGTTGTTATTAAGAGTTTAATGTATTATTATTTTCCAGAACTCATTATTATTATTGACAGTTTAATTTTATTGTAGTTTAAGAGGCTAACGAGGCTAACAGTCTAACTAGTCTAAAGGGTGTAACGAGACTGATGAGTTTACCTAATGAGTAGAGCTATCTAGATGTCTATATAAATGTACGTACGTTTGTACATCTGGTGGAGCCACGACTGTATACGTAGCTAATACAAGGGTGATGTGCGCTGTCTGTACGTGTACACGTATGGCTGACTGTACATGCAGTGGATCCATGAAGGGTACGAGTGGCCGATACAAGAGAGTGGGTAAAACCGAGGGACGTGGTGAAACTGTGCAGTTTACCGGTGTATGAATCGTGCGACTGTACAATGGTCAAGAAGCATATGTTTATTCCAATTGTTGTTTCGGTTGGTATATTTGCTTTTTACATGAAATTATTTTGAATCTTAGTTGAATTTCATGAGATTTGTGAATCTTACTGACAGTGAAGAACATTTCAAACGTATTTGAAAACTTGAGATTGTTTGAATCTCAAGCCTAGTATATACGTCAAATTATATGAATATCTAAGTGTGTACTATTATTTGAAACTGTGGTTTCTTGAAGGTGTATATCAGCTTGATATAATATTATTAGTTTATTTTTAATGTGTGAATGTTAGTATAGAGTGATTGGATTAATTGTATATTGATAGTGAGTGAGAATCATTGTACTACATTATACATTTTTTCTTTACTAATTAGGTTAATACAGTTTCATCTTTCACACATTGTGTTTGAGTCATTCATTTAGTCAAAAACCCACACGATTACAATTCTGCGACATCTTTATTTTCTTCAAGTACTGCTCTTATAGTTTAGATGACGCTATTTTACTTGACGTCTCATTGGTACATTTACTTTTCTTTGTTTTCTTCAAGTGCTGCTCTTATATTTTAGATGACGCTATTTTGTTTGGCTTTTGATTGGTACATTTACTGTATATTGCTTTCTTCAAATACTGCTCTTATATTTTAGATGACGCTATTTTATTTGGCTTAGGATTAGTACATTTTATTTTACTTTGTTTTGTTTCACATTCTGTCTCTTTTTTTTATTCGCTTGCTTTATTTACGTTTCAATGTTTTAAATTTCAATGGCATTCTTTCCTTTAGCATTTGCATATTTCATTCATATTTTGGGGGTTTCATTTTAACAGTTGCCTGTTTAATTTGAGTGTTGATCTTAATGTATGAGCTTTATTATCTTTAGTTTACACGTATGCTTTTACTCTTTATCTTTTCAACTCATTTTAACTATTACTTAATTTGATTTTTATTTTATTTTGTTGGCGGCGATGGCCTTCTATGAAATAATCCTTTTAAATCAAATATGTAAAGCCAATAACAACTCTCTCATGATGTTTACTCATTAGGTTATTATTTATATCTGTCACGTCATCATATTACACAATATTAGATCTATTTTTAGATCAGGATAACCCGTTGTATGTCAAAGTTTGACTGTCTATAAATGCGAGTCTTCTTCGTTCTCTTTAGATTGAACACAGGATTAAATGAAAAACGAAATTATAATTCAGATCAAACAGAAAAGATAACAAAAGTACAATGTTTGAAAAGGTATGAAGTAGTGATCTTTTAGCAAGTACGCAACTTCACATATTTAAATTTGTCGCACCTGGGAGCTGCTGAGGTTGATTACCGCCATAATTATATGTATCTGTTTCAATATTATGTATGCATTATACATTGTTATTTTATGTATATTCTATCCTACATTTTTTTAATATATTTCTTGTATTTTCTATTAGTTCCGTGTTGCATATTATATATATATATATATATATATATATATATATATATATATATATATATATATATATATATATATATATGTAATGCATTATATTAAATTGAATATAAAATATATTGTATAGTACTACAAAATTTATGCATACAGTTATGCTGGCAGTCCGTTTCGAGGATATAGCTGCCGATACACGACTTCAATCCAAACAAAGAAAGAATGAACGTATCCAGCATAATGCCGAATGTACGGATATAAAAGATAGCCACATATGCCCCAATGAACCCACAAAGCATGACTACACTGCATTGTATCGCAAGAAAAACACAACGTAAAGAAAATCACTCGATTTTATTATTTGTATAGCCAAGGTATACCTAAGCGGACACCCATACTTTTGAAGTTAACCGCTTAGTTTAGTTCACCAAAATTTTTTTTTATTTTATATATGGCTTTAAGAGGAGGGGGGAGTCAGATAAGTTGCATAACATGTGAAGAATCAAATATCATAGTTCAGTCGTTGGAACCACATCATGCCATTGTGGTAGTGCCGCGTACATCAGGTATAACTGTATTTGAGTGTAACTATCTCTAAAATATGCTTTAGAAAACTATATCGATGCATACGTATCATTTGATCGACTGTTAATTTTAAAAGCACATATGACAGCATATCGATTAGCAGTTAAAATCATGCAGGATAGATAGGCTACTCATTCTAGAATGAACGATTAGTCGCAGTCTCAATGAAATGTGGACACGATTGCCAGACCAACAAGAGGCGGCTTGACAATATGTAGACCAAACTAATCACACAGCAGCTATAGTCATACTGACTGACCGATTTGGTATAATATTAAATGCGTCGCGTCTTTGATAATAAAGTCAAAACGACTTACGATGCCGTCCACGGTGGTTTTGTCACCTAAACTAAAATAAAAAAGCTGTGAAACACAATGACATATTTCGACGATGAACCAATGACTGCTAATAAGAACTCTTCCGATGACAAACATATGCTATCCGCAATACGTACATATGTTTCTAGAATATACTGGTGAAGATATGAAAGATACGGGAGTCGATAAATTATCTGATGGTCAGGTTAGTGTCGGTAACACAAATGGTTACTCTATGACAAATAAAGAGACAATTTGATTTGGGTGTTATTCCACATTCATTTATTGCGCTATTAATGTACGAAACTAACGAGCTGAAAAGTAATCCAGCATAGATCATTCTACCGGTTTGGAAAATATTGCATTCTTAGACGCAGAAACGTATGCAATCAACTTGATAAAAATATTATTAACACTTCTATTATTTCATGTAACTGTAACATATTATGTTGATTACTAAATCAAATTCAGTTGCATACACTAATCAAATCTGCACCATATAATGTGTGTGTCTAATTTATGACTATTTCGTTTCGTTCCCTATAATGTTCTCAACAGTAAAGTTCTAAAGTAAACGCACATATAATAATATACATGACACCAATCAAATCTGCACCATATAATGTGTGTGTCTAAATTATGTATAATTCCCTTCGCCTTCGATAACATTGTCAATCAGGCCTAGTCATGGTCTCGATCTGAAGTAAAAACATCATAATCGGTCAATCTTGTGTAATGTTATGGGCCGGGCAGTATGCAGGTTGACGAGGTTGACGGCTGAGTGTAAATGCTATACCAAATCCATCGCGGACTTCACACCAATGCATAATTCAATATTCGATACTAGTGAATCAATATTAGACAAGTGACAAATGACAGTTGCACCACTTTCAGTTGAAGATGAAAGTGCAGGTTACTGGAAACCATACAAATTAGATAAGGACTGTTTGCTAAACATTCACATATATACATACATATATTGCTACACCAAAACCATAGCGGACTTCACATCAATGCTTAATTCAATATTCCATACTAGTGAATCAATATTGTAGAAGTGACAGATTAAAATGAATGTGCAGGTTACGGGAATCCATACAAATAAGATAAGAATTGTTTGCTAAACATTCACATACATAGATACATACATATGTATGTATGTATGTATGTATGTATGTATGTATGTATGTATGTATGTATGTATGTATGTATGTATGTATGTATGTATGTATGTATGTATGTATGTATGTATGTATGTATGTATGTATGTAAGCCAGAGAATTCATGTACTATTTGGCTGACCACATAAATAAAATACTACATATTGTGAGACGTTTGTATGGGTTTGAACAAGTTTTAGTCAATTATATATTTGATAACTTTAATCGATGTACTATATTGGACAACAAAATATGTACTTTCATCAAGATTTCATGCATTTTTATTTCCAGCCGAACTAAGTTCACCTAGCATAAGATTTTGTTATAAAATGCACACCAATCAGTCGCTATTCATTGGTAAGAGGCGCAAAAGAAATGCATCGCAATACCTGTTTTCAATGCATACAAATCTTCAATTTTAATGAATGAAGGAATGGGTATCTAATTAATACAAGTCAAATAATGAATTTAATTGTATTTCTTTATCCATATTTACATTAGGTCTGATGGGAACTGACGTTGGGCTCCGAGTCATAAAACACATCAAGATATGTCCGAACATATATGTGCCGTGGAATCAAGTTCGAGCATAATACCATTTCTTTACTTTCGCCAAAATATTAATATATTTGTCTCCGTTAGGGCACAAACAATTATTTACAAAAAAATCATATATGACCTGAAATGATGATACTGACATTTCGCACTCAATAGAAACAGCAAAATACCTCTTTGATGAAATAAATTTGAACAAGCATTACTTCAAAAGCGGCACATGTTATTGAAAAATGAGAGTATAACTTGAAGCAATACACAATGTGTACTTATGGGCTGCAAACTACGCATATTGCTATCCACGTTTTCTTTCTTCGCTCTTTCTTCCTGAAATGAGTATGGCCGTGTAATTCTCAAAACCGTGAAGTAAACCTCGCTTATTTGCTCTTAACAAAAGAATCATATAATCATGTTCAAATTGGCAAATACAAATACAGAGGACGTCACATCTTGATCAGATTATTACTCAAAAGCTTATAAGGGTTGAGCATTATTAAAATTACAGAATGTCGACTTTCCTGTTGGCCATTTTCTTATATTCTGAGTAAATCAAGATAAAGGAGCTGCAAAGCTTTCCACCATACATTGCCCACATTATTTACATACAAATGCATAATTAGAGCACAAATTCAAGCAAGCAATCAGGTTAGCATATTTTCAAAAACAATATCTAACAAATATTGGTATTGTAAATGGCCCTGAAAGCATAGAAGCTGACGGCATATACAGCTGAGCGTATAGTCATATAGCATACTGTAACTGGTATTCAGACATATGTATAATTCAATAGTCGACGAAAGCGTCAGTTTTTACGTATTAACTGAAAGTAGTATGTAAATTATAAAAATTGGGAAAGTCATTACTTGTTTAGATATAACGGTAAGTAATACATGCTGATGACAGGAAAATAGATGCACTAAAAACGGACTTATTGTCTCTTTATACAAGTTGTGCTGAAAAAAATAATAATAATACGTACTTTGAGACGTTCCCGTAGGATTAAAACGTTTCCCATTTTATATTTGATGACTATGAGATATAGGTGACAACACAATATATACTTTTATTTTGATCTTATACAATTAATGTCCTGCCACAAATGATATTTTCAAACCTAACATAATACTGTGTTAATAGGTGCAGAACTGGCAGTTGTTGTATATCATTCATGATGCGCAGAGAAAATGCTTTCCAAGACTCGTTTTCAATGATGACACAGTTGTACAGCTTTAATAAATGGAATTCTCTACACTTTTGATGAATATGATGAAGAAATTACTTTAGTTTTTTATGTATTAACGTTACGCTATATGGCTCTTGATATCTCCGAAAATATATGTACTAGAGAACACCTTTCCTTCCTTTCACCACATTATTTCTTATTGTGACCTGAAATTGTGTTACATATATTTTGTACTAAATATAATAATTTTAAAAGAACCCTCAGAGATAAACCAATAAAAGTATATATCATGGTTATTGATATAGTGAATTTGAAGAGAAGTTACTAATAATAAAAGAACGCGCTTAGCGAATCAAATACTAACATGGCGCAGTACAGAATGTTTAAATTTTGATTGACAAATACGCATATTGCTAGGCTTCATTTCTGATTTATGTCCACATGAATGTATGATATAAATGTGAAAAAATCAAAAAACTTAACTTCGTTTATTGAATCTAAATAAAACTGACAAATTAACAGGTGCATATTGGCAATAACAAATACAGTATGCCATTAATCTGATAATTACACTTTCATCACTTCTATCATCTCGTATAAGTGAACTTTGTGCTGCCGATTAATCGACAAATTAAATTGCAGACTAGCCAGAAATAAAAAAGTGCACTTATCACAGTTTATATTTTGTTTATGCTTTTTTTCGTTTCGTCCAAAATACCAATTGCAAGGGAGACTAGTTATGGAACACATGTAGAGAAAGAAAACCGTATACAAATATATCAGAGGTTTGTAATGGTGTGGTCCTGATAGTATACAATTTTACGAGATGAAGAGAGGAGAGTGCAGTGCTTTATAACAATAATCCTTGTCTTCACATAAACGTATAATTCAATAGCCAATATCAGTGTCATTTTATAATACTAGTCCTGGTCTTCACATAAATGTATAATTCAATAACCGATACCAGTGTCAGCTTATAATAGCAATCCTGTTCTTCACATAAATTATATTTTAATAGTCGATACCAGTGTCAGTTTATAACAATTATCCTGGTCTTCACATAAACGTATAATTCAATAGCTCATACAAGTGTCACCTTATAACACTAATCCTGGTCATCATGTAAACGTATAATTCAATAGCCAATATCAGTATCATTTTATAATACTAGTCCTGGTCTTGACATAAACGTATAATTCAATAGCTCATACAAGTGTCACTTTATAACACTAATCCTGGTCATCATGTAAACGTATAATTCAATATTCAGTATCAGTGTCATTTTATAATACTAGTCCTGGTCTTCACATAAACGTATAATTCAATAGCCGATAGTGGATACCAGTGTCAGTTTATAACAATAATCCTGGTCTTCACATAAAAGTATAATTCAATAGCTGATACTTTTATCTTAAGATTAATGAAACTTGGCTAACGATGTATTGAAATTTCACCTGAATAATTATGTACATTTTAATCGTATAACACATATGCTGATTTAAGTACTTATGGGACCCAACGAATACAATTTAACAGTGTTTCCATCTACATAACAGAACAAGCTTGTGTAAATATTAATTTCTCGGTAACTTCTATGACTGTAAAGAAACTAACAACACAAAGAAACGCGTTTTGCAATCTTTGGAAGCTTTTTTATATGTATGGTTCAACCAATAATGCCGATACACTGATCGTTACTTCAGAATTAGTAAGATAACTTGAACAATATTCTGGACAATCAAGCATTGATTCGCAAATTAAATATCAAGTAACGTCTCCCTTTTTCTTGCACCACATTGCGAACTGCAGTAAAACATTTACCAGGTGGTGTTTGGCACCGTATAATTGGTACTAAAGGGGAAATATTTTACTTACTATTTCTCTCTTATATCTGTTGACCTGAAATAATAAAATAAATGTAATAGAAAAGGGAATATTGTGTAAGAAGAGTGTCTGTCTGAAATTCAAAAATATTATTTTCAAATTTCTATATTTTAAGTAAAGAATCAAATAACTGAAATTAGAATGAGTTTGATGTATATTGCGTCATCTAGGCTGTTGATTGCCTCTTGACACCCCTATAATTCTGTCTTCGCTAAAATATCAGCATGCATTTCTCAGTGAAAACAATTATAAAGTTCCGGCCTGTGTGGGCACAGTGGAAACATAGTCTTGGCTTCCATTTATAATATCCGCTCAATAAGTTTTGATCCGTTGAGAGTGCTACACCAAACTACACAATGTCTGGGCATTGTATGCTGACAAATTTGGGTATATAATGTTTGTGCTAATAAATACTCATAAACGATTACATAAATCCAGGTAATCTGGTACATGATGTGCATACCTAATCAGGGTCGGCGATCGGTTGATTCTTGTAATCAAGTATTCATGGTACGCACTAAATGTTTGAATGCTTATGCAACACCAATTAACATAGACATAGATATGCCCGAAAATTAAATTAAGATCAATTGTTCACTTCAATTATTTAAAATGGGACGAACATGATACTTGCACTGCTGGAGAATATGGGTGATTAACATATACATTCTGGAACACTGATATATCAACAAGTCTAATTCAATTTGGGTCAATTTTAAGTAACAAAGTATCAAGCACGTTTCCTTCTGCATTTGATTTTCAAATAGGATTTGGGATAAATATAAAGTTAGACCTTCATACTAGTGATCGGTGTCAACATCCGAATCAGGTTCAAAGCTTTGTTTTCCTATTTTTAATATTGAAACTATTCAGATACTCAAAACAGGGGTGTGAATGCAATTCTGTCGGGCCTGCACCGTGTTAACCTTAACCAAACAATCTGAGACAAACTGAATTAACTCCCTTTCTTTATAAGTTTTTCGACACCGTCCTAAAGCACTTTTGATCATAGTTGCGATTTATAAATTATTTGTATGCATGTCTTCAGTTATCAGATTGTTTATATATTTTTGTATTTTCAGAATGTGTTTAAACAAACTTATTAAGACGTATATATAATAGGACAAATATGAATGTAATATAAATATAATTTGTTAGCATGGAGTAAGATCTTGTTTAGATATTAAAACAAAATCAATTAAAGGTGCAAATTTGTATCGTCTTAAATTCTGTAAATGTTAGCAAATGATGAGACAGATTAGAATCCGATCATAAAATAAATCGAATTTTGTTTCAAAGCTAGAATCTTCATGTATGAACCATATAAGACAATTTACCAATATGCTCTTCATACTGTGTTTTATTACTTTAATAGGAAACCGATCTTGTACAGTATTGTACAATATGCAAGGTCAACATATTGATTGCACAGAACATTTCATGTTTGAAAAAAGTTACTTTTGTACGTAACACAATATTTACAGCAATTAACCATTATAGAATATATGAAAATTAGTACGACCGTGATATATGATATACACAATGTTCATTGTTTACAATCATATTTGGGGGCCCCGAGTGGCCGAGAGGTCTAAAGCATTTTCCGTTACGGATCACTGCCGTCTCACCTCTGTCCGCCTGGGGTCGAGTCTAAGATTCGGCTAGTGTAGTTATGTGAGAAAGATTGCCAGTAGCTTCTTGTGGGTCGGTGGTTCTTTCCGGGTTCTTCCCCAACCAGTAATACTGGCCGCAATGTATAGCTTATCGTGTGCTGAAAAATGGCGTTAAACCCTAAAACAAACAAATACAATCATATTTTTTTTAAAAATGCAACCGAAAAATGTAGTGATTTCACTTAAGGTCGCAGATATAGTTGACACAAGTTCACAATAGTTCCGTCTGCGTATGTGTTTGTCTATCTGGCTGAATCTTAAACATTGATACACTTCATTGTATTTTACGTTAAAAAGACCTAATGGCACTAAACTTGCATCTCTGATAATGCTGATTACATGTCACTCATTCAGCGACATATATTAAACCGAATTACGGATTTCCAATCAATCAATTTGTGTTGAGATTAAACAAGTTTGTTTCATTATACATATGTACAGTATAAAAGTAATAAATTGATACTTTTCATTTAAAAGTAATATCAAATCATAACATAGCAACACATATTAAAATAATAAATTCAAAAGACCAGCAATAATCCTTTGAAATTAAAAGTTACACGTTCAACACAGTTAACGCTACGTTCTCAAATTTACATAAATCGCTTTTGTTGACAAACCCAAAGTTGTCTGATTAATGCAGTTGTCAGGAATTGTATTACTGAATATGCGACACATACCAGAGACTACAGTTTTGTGCATGTGCGACAACACGTCATTAAAGTGCCAACCCACCACATGTCACGAGTAATATTACCTCAGCAACGGCATCAGCATGCTGAATACGGAGGGCCTGTATCTCCTTCTCTGCCTGATTCACCTTCGCACCTATTGTAATGGCCTAAAATTGATATGGGCGATGATTATTATTGTTTTGCAGCCATAGTTTTGTGTCAGACTACAGAGCAATGTTGTTAATGTATTACTTGTTAGATAATGTGAACTATGCTGATATACAGAGATATGCATTAGTTCAAGTATAGCTTGAACATAAAACCAAATACAGTTTGAAAATTACAATTTATGATAACTAATAATTTAATTAACTGACGTATGCTCCAATAAACATTTTACTATGTAAATTATAAATAATTTTTAAAGCACGTATGTATTACAAGCAAACACGTGATGTTGGCTATTGCATGGATTTATGTGTCTGTTCAAACTTTGTATGTCATTTAATGCTGGCAGAGTCTAATAATAGTCAAGTTGTTATTACCCGGAATTTTTACATAATTGGTATGATTAAGTTGATAAACTAAATATTACAAAGATGGACATAATCTTGGACAATATTGTTTAGGTTTTAGTTCTCTGTGTTACTGACATATCAATACATTGATCAATGTGCATTTCTAGTAGCAGTTACTCAACAGAATGCTACTTGTTTATCATATTTGTATTTTAACATTCATGTTTCTGCCAATCAATCCTAGACAATAATGGTTGCATAATGAACATATCTAGGGTGTATAAAATAAAACAAGCGTTCTAAACGTTCAAGGAAATTATAATTTGGGAAAACCGGAACATTTAAAATAATAACATACGTTCGCTTTAGCTTCTTCATATTGTTTTCTTGTACTGTAGAGTTCTCTCTCGAGATCCTTCACTGTTGTTTCCATTTTCTGAGACTAAAAACAACAGGTACGTGCAATATAATAGATTAGTAAATCCATTCAAAATACTCAAGGTACATCGATATATATATATATATATATATACATTATACTTAGTGCTGCTTAAATGTAACAGATGTACATGTTATAATATTTCAAAAGTAACGGAAGAGGGGAAAGAGAAGATAGCAAGAAAACTACTAAACCATCTCATCGTGAAAGACTCTGGTAAACTACCTCCTATTGCTAGGGATTAAAGAAATATCACATAAACATACTGTTACGTATATTTGATATGAGCCATTTATATTTATTTTTATTGTCTGTTTGTTAGATTCAAATTTGGCATTTTAAGTTTTAAGATTCGTTCATTGAAGGGGGTGGTGACCTGTACTTTACAGAGTAAACACCAGCTATTGACCTCATTTTTGACCTGGCTTCAGAGTTGTAAACAAGCTTTAAAATGATTGGTTGGTTCCAAGGACATTATGGAGCTTTATATAACAAACATCTTTGTATTTTAGTTCGGTCATACAGCGTATACGTGATTTCTTGAACGTAAATTTGTTCTGAGAGATTCTAGAAGATCGTGACCACTTTCTTGTTTACGTAAAACAAGGTATATAAACTATGTTTTGGAGCGAGCTGTTCAATAGAAGAAATTAGGCTGTTAGAATATTAAGTTGTGTCGTTTTGAGTTATTATAAATTACATTGTACTGGAAATTATGTCAATTTGTTTGGATCAAGACTAATTAAATTTGCAATTTATAAGGAAAAGAATTGTGCTCATAGATTTTTATTAACAAGAGCTGACTTCCTCTAGTGACATCGTCTTCCATATTGGATACTTCGCTGGGATTCGAACTTGGAATTATTTGGACATTTTATTACCAGGACTTTTGCAATTTCTCTAGTGGATAATATTTTGAATTATTTTGGATTTATTTTGGAATTGATTCTTAAAACCCTAAGTTTATTTTACTTTTCTGAAAAATATTTGTGCTCAATAAATTGTTTATTAAGTTTTTACAAGCTGGTTATTTTCACTCTTTCTATGTTACTGTTTATTCTATCCTAAGCACGTAACATATAAATTGGGGTCTCGTTTGGGATTGAGATCAATTGGACTTTGGCTAGAATTTTTTTCAGAACATTTTTGTTTTATATTTGAATACCCCTAGTTTTTGAATTTTTTTTAAATCTTTAGTGACATTGAGAGGGTTGCATTAAAATAACATCTAAAGTATAAATATTTCTTTCTAATCCTACTCAAGAGCAATTAGATCTTTTCAAAAAAGACGAGTTGATTCAACTTGCCAGAAAATATGATCTTTCTGAAGTCAAGGCGTCTTTAACGAAACAAGATATCAAAAAGTTTTGGGTCCAATATTTGGTAGAAAATATTGTTTTGGAAAAAAGTGCTTTTATTTCGGTCAGTAAGTCTGCTACAGACTCTGACATAAAAAAGAGGAAATTGGAATTAAAATTCAAGCTGGAATTTCAGGAAAGGGAAACAGAAAGCCAATTACAATATGAAAAAGTGGAGAAAGAAAGACAATTACAATATGAAGAAGAGGAGAGAGAGACAGGAGAGGGAGAAAGAAAGACAACTACAATATGAAAAAGAGGAGAGAGAGACAGGAAAGGGAGAAAGAAAGACAAATACAATATGACAAAGAGAGGGAAGAAAGGGAATACCAATGTAGAATGAAAGAAATAGAGCTGACAGGTGAAAAACACCTTCATACCTCAAATCCAAATTTACGTTTTCATTTAGCAAAGAATATTAAATTAGTGCCCCCTTTCAGAGAAAAAAAAGTAGACAAATACTTCATTCATTTTGAAAAAGCTGCAGAAAATTTAAAGTGGCCAAAGGAGAATTGGACTCAGTTATTGCAATGTGTACTCACTGGTAAGGCTAGTGAAATTTACACTTCACTGTCTGTTCACCAAAGTGGTGACCATGATGTGGTTAAAGAATGTATTCTAAGGAGTCATGAGTTAGTCCCTGAAGCTTATCGACAAAAATTCAGAACTTACAGAAAAGAAGCTGGACAAACACATGTCGAATTTGCTAGAGAAAAAAGCAGTTGTTTGATAGATGGTGCTTAGCCAAGATACCAGCCCTTTTAAAACTCAAACTAGAACAACTTTAAAAAATAAAACATCATAGAAGCTTGATTATAGATCTTTGTCTCTTCCGACGTGTACCTATTGCAAAAGAAAAGGACACGTTATTTCTTATTGCTACAAATTGAAACATAGGCATCAGAATCAAGACAGACCTGTTCGAAATGCTCTTCTTTCTAAAAGTCAAGGTCAGGGTCATGTATTGAAAGCAATACATTTGTTGGGTCTAATAAATCCCAGTCTGATTTTATTATTGAGAATTATGAACCATTCATATCGAAGGGTTCTATATCACTCTTTGGTGATTCATCCAAACCCACCCCTATTAAAATTTTAAGGGACACAGAAGCTTCTCAGAGTCTTTTATTGTCAGATAATTTGGCTTTTTCTAAGAAGTCTTCTTCTAACGAAAGTGTTCTTATTCAAGGAGTACAGTGCGGCTTTGTTAATGTTCCTCTCCATTGTGTAAATTTGTCATCCCACTTAGTGTCACGACCTGTGACAGTCGGAACAGTCTCGGTTTTACCCATTGAGGGCATTCATTTATTGCTAAGCAATGACTTAGCTGGAGACAAGGTTGTGATTAATCTACTTGTAACTGACAAGCCTAATTTGGACCAGAAAGTTGATCCAGTTGAAAAAGAATTTCCTGATATATCTCAAGCTTGTCCAGTTACCAGAGCAATGGCAAAGAAAGCTCTTGGGAATGATGTTGATGAAGTCAGTATTCCTTTAGCTGACACGTGCATAGGTCAGGCTTTTGATGAGGTCACTTTTACTCCTTGTTTGGATCAATCAGAAGGTATTGATCATAGTGATCCTCTTTTAACAACTCATTCTCTTTATTCTAATCAGGGTGATAAACGCCAGTCACGTGTCGTCGAACAGGAAAAAGATCCTGAGATCTCCTATTTGTTTCAAAGGGCCATAAGTGAGACTGAAGCCACTGAAGTTCCTGTATGTTATTTCATTAAAAATGGAACTCTTATGAGAAAATGGAGACCTCCCGAGGTACCTGCTGGTGATGAATGGTTGGTGAAGTATCAAATAGTAGTTCCAAAACCTTACAGACAGGAAATGCTTAATAATTTTTAAAGCACGTATTTATTAAAAACAAACACGTGATGTTGACGATTGCATGGATTTATGTGTCTGTTCAAACGTTGTATGCAATTTAATGCTGGCAGAGTCTAATAATAGTCAAGTTGTTATTACCAGGGATTTTTACATAATTGATATGATTAGGTTGATAAACTAAATGTTACAAAGATGGACATAATCTTGGAAAATATTGTTTAGTCTTTAGTTCCCTGTGTTAAAGGTTACTGACATATCAATACATTGATCAATGTGCATTTCTATTGGCAGGTACTCAATAGAATGTTACTTGTTTATCATATTTGTATTTTAACATTCATGTTCCTGCCAATCAATCCTAGATAAATATGGTAGCATAATTAACATATCTAGGGTGCATCAAATAAAACAAGCGTTCCAAAAGTTTAAGGAAATTATAATTTGTGAAAACTGGAACATTTAAAATAATAACATACATTCGCTTTAGCTTCCTCATATTGTTTTCTTGTACTGGAGAGTTCTCCCTCGAGATCCTTCACTCTTGTTTCCATTTTCTGAGACTAAAAACAACAGGTACGTGCAATATAATAGATTAGTAAATCCATTCAAAATACTCGATTCAGTCATTTTCTATGAATTACTTTCATTAGCAAACGTCCATGTTTGCGATAACATTTTAGAAGTTTGATAACAGCAAGTGTATATTAATTGATGTATAAAGTATCATGCATAACATAGTTGTTATACACAATACCTACCTGGATGATTTCCAATAACACCGTCCTTTTGTGAGATAACATTTTAGAAGTCCTTCTGTATTGTTTAGTGACTAATGATGGCAATAACATGATAATATATTACAAACTACAAACCAAATATGTTGTACACCTATCATATATACAGACTCGAATGGCAGTTACAACTGCAAAACACATACCCCATGATTTGCCAATTAATCATGTAATGCATACCAAGATATTTGCTTTTTGTTCTATTGATGACAATTGAGAAACTGCTTGGACTAAGATTATTAATTGCGTTATTTGATGGCAGATATCTACCTATTCAGTTTGCATATGGATTGGGCTTACACAAGCTTGTGGATGGACACCTAATAACATAAACACAGATTTTTTAATTAAAGGAATGTAAGTTTTGTTAATCGTTCACATAGCAAATATTCCTGTTTTAAATCTGCTTAATGCCTGAAAGGGACTACATGATTTGAAATATGGATGACTATAAAACTATATATGGACATGAAATGAAAACATTTTGTTAGGTTATACCATACATGTGCAAAATATGGCCTATATTCCTATATATAGAGTTACACTCATGTTAAACATTGTATGTATGTATGTATGTATGTATGTATATATATATATATATATATATATATATATATATATATATATATATATATATATATATATAGATATAGATATATATACACATTACACTTAGATAGTGCTGCTTAAATGTAACAGATGTACGTTATAATATTTCAATAGTAAAGGAAGAGGGGAATAAGAAGATAACAAGAATGTCACTAAACCATCACATCGTGAAAGACTCTTGCAAACTACCACCAATTGCTAGGGATTAAAGAAATATAACATAAACATACTGAGAAATATCGATCCTAATATTACTGTACAATGTTACGATTTAGTTTATTAAGCGAACGATCTTAAGATTTCTGATATTAGTATAATGCTTTTAATGAAGACTTTCACAGAATTAGGCAAAAAACTGAATTTGTTTCTTTTTGAATTACAAACTAATTTCACCATTTTTTTTGTTTCGTCGTACATGCGTTACCTGGGGTGAATAAGTGGTATTTCCAAGGTAAGCGGTTTGTAACGATTTGCATGTGCCTGACTAGGAATCATTTGAAGTCAGGAACATTAGAATCACGTGGTGCACGGTAATTTTGCCGTGAATTCTGCTTATCTATTTGAGGATATATAAGGCAGAATATTTCTGATAAATATTACGGGACCAAAAGTATCTTATCACAGGAAAGATAGCTCGTCATTCTATTTCCAGCCAAAGGGGTGAGTGTTAAACTTATATTTCGTTTTATTGTGAATTTTTAATGAGTTTATCATTTCATGTAATAATGCCTTTATTACAATGCAGATTTAAACGTGGAATATTTGGAATTACTAGTCACTATTAGACTTTAAATGCAATAGAGTAATCTAAGTTGTAGATTGTTTTAGAAAAAAAAACTATTATTAGTTTGGTCTCTCTATTGTAGCTGATATCGTAGCTGATTTGTTGCGGAACATCTCTGATATCATAGCTGATTTGTTGCGGAACATCTCTGATATCGTAGCTGATTTGTTGCGGAACATCTCTGATATCGTAGCTGATTTGTTGCGGAACATCTCTGATATCGTAGCTGATATCGTAGCTGATATTGTAGCGGAACGTCTGATATCGTAGCTGATATTGTAGCGGAGCATCTCTGAAATTGTTGCTGATTGTAGCTGAACGTCTCTGAACGTATCTGATTGAAGCTGAACGTCTCTGAACGTATCTGAATTGTAGCTGAATGTGATTAATTGTGCCATTTGATTGTGAGATCAAATTGAGGTATCTGGCTGTCTGTCTGTCGGATTGTATGTCCTTCTACGTCTGTCGTGATGTGTAAATATCCGGAAATCTAGAAGTCTGAATGTCGGAGCTGTCTAGAGGTGTAAACATCCGGGGTGGTATCTAGGTATTTGGGAACGTTGGTTCTAGTAGATGTTGTATGCTGTCTGTACGTATAACTGTAGTGGATCCGTGAAGGGCAAACGGTCGATAAAAGTATTGGTCAACCCTAGGTATTCGGGGAAACTGGGCGGCGATTCAACAGTTGGTGAATCGTACGGTTATACAGGGTCGAGACACATGTGTGTGTTGCAATTGTAAGTACAATTGAATACATTGTTATATTTACATAGTTACTTCAAATCACAGTAGTATTTCAAGGGATTACATGAATCTCAATAAAAGTTAGCAACTTGATTAAATACATGTATATGTTTGTGCTAGTTGTCGCAATCCATACGTGCGATAGTATAGTTTGATGTTTTGTATTTGTTATCGCAATTTATACTTGCGGTAATAAAACTTTTGTAAAGGTTCCTTGGATCTGTGTATAGTCCAAGAGATTCCTTTGTATCTGTGTATTAATATTTAATTTATTCATGTATTGTGAATGGTTGTGAGTGTAATTGTGGGTTGAACGCATGAGTTATTGTGTTGATAATCATTATTTTTCATTAATAATTTATTTCACAAATTTATATTTTCTTTCACACATTGTGTTTGTGTTGTTCATTTAATCCACCATCCACTCGGTAACAATTCTGTTACAAAGACAAATTTGCTTTTTTCGTTTCTAAAAAATATCGTGTGATGTTACTGTATTTTGAGAGCTCTCTGATAATTCATGGCATATGTCCATCTACGGAATACGATGATGTAGCTTCATAGTAAGTTGTTGTTTCACATTCGTCTTAGTTCTTATTTCATCTTGCGTTATGTTCATGTGTTCCCCGGCTTTTTGAACTCCCTGTCTCACAGCTAGGCGTCTGGTATTATCACTGTTAACACAACTCTTGTAGTCGTTGGCGCTGATGTTGGACGTTTTAATGACCTTTTCCCACACATCATTGTAACGCACACGTGGCCGTCCAGTCAGTCATGCACCTTCTGCTAACACCCGGTATTGATTGAGGGCTTGTAATGTACTATTGCTAGGTGCATCCTTGTATGCAAGATTGGCCTTTCTCTTCGCCTTAATCATGGGCTTCACCACCTCCCAATTTTCCTCGTACCAGTTGGTATTATTGCTCTCCTTCTTCCAGTAGGCAGTGGTGGGTAAAATGGTAGTAGAGGTATTCAATGTTTGTGTTACTAGATATAACCAATTTCAGAGCCTCATATAATGTGTCTTTCTCCTCGTGGGTGGAACAGAGGGTTCGGGCGTATATGCTGACGGATATGGACTCGCATGAGGATGTCAAGGATTCACTCAGTTCCTGATGACGGCGGTTCACTGAAGGAGACAAGCATGCTCATTGCATAGAACCGACACCATACATCAATGGTTCATCCGAGTGCTTCTCGTGCCAAAGTAAGGTGTTTCTTGCTACCCTGACGTAGACTCTGTCGGCCAGTCGGGTCCTCCCGGAGGAATTTAGTGTCGTAGTTAACTCAGAAGAGTTATATGTTAATGACGGAAGTTTTATGTGAGCCATCGATCTGCTGCATTTAAGCGGTTTATCCATTACGACATGTTCCAGATGTTACAGCGTGCAAAAGGAAGAGCTTGGGTCTTATTTTTCTTCCCTTAGCCTTGCCGGGTGCGGAATTTGTTGCCCAATTATCGAGATTGTCATCTAAGCTTCACATACCAAGTGAATCAGGCAGTCCACGTCGAGCAGCACCTTAATGAGTGGAGGTTTCCCTGCTTAAGGCGGGCCGTAGATGTCCAGTGAGACATGGTGAGTTCTTCATCCGCCGTAAGCGACCTGAGGCTCCAAGCTCTACTTCAATCGAGCTTTGATTTAGAACCGGCAAACTGCTATTTTTCGTGTTATACCGACGCCCTAGGAAGATGCTGTAGTGTCCATGGTAATGGTGCTACAACGCCTGACACCGTATAATGAATAATCAGATGTGGCCCATTTAGCCTATCTCCCCTCAACACACAGATGGTGGACCCAAGGACACGACGAATGCCGATACACCTTGGAAGCAACATCATTGCAGGAGTTGCCTGAATGACGTTGTGGTCAATGTCAGACCGCCTTATGGACTCCGTCTACAGATTTTATGTCGGGGTCTACTCCCTTAGACTATCCCTTGAGTGGATATAGCCTCTAAGCAGCGGCAGTTTGGAATCGGAGTTTTAGTTCTCTTAGATGAGCTGCCAAACAAGATTTCCATGTCTCATCTACTCGAAGTGATTGGTTTAAAGGCACGTTGGTAATTAAAATATCAGAAAAGATACTCATAATACTATACCACAACTATATGTGGTATATAGTGTTACCAGTATTGATAATTTGTATTTGCGATTGCGGATAGTTAATTGTTGAGTAGAATTTATGACATGTGATGCGTGTATTTTTGTCTTTAAGACAATATTCCGAATCGCAGGAAATATTATTCACTCTCCTGATAAAAATATAGATCCGATAAGCGCAGTGTATATAGTGACTAGTAAAGCTGACACATGCTAGGAACCTTATATTGTTTCGTTTATAGTTTTATAATAGTTTACGTCTTAATTTCTTTGAAGAAGATACATGCATTATTAATTAATTCTTAATACATAATTAGAACAAAATAGAAGAGAGTGTAAGAGAGTGTAAATAAGTTGATGTTGTCTCCATCATGTTTGCAACATTGCATCATAATGAAGCAGGGCCATGCGAATGAAATGGAATCATCCTAAAGAAAAAGAAGCATGTCGATGGCAACTTTATAAATGGTGACTAAACTTAGATGCATACGTACAGGTTCTGCGGATAAGCATCTTAATAATCTGAATAGATTTTTATGAAATACTAATCTTTTGTTTTAACTGACACTTGATATATTAATTCTTACCCATTCTTTTATCTGCCTTTCTTCCTGAAAGAAAAACAAAGTTAATATTAGAAAATTAGGACAGAATCGTATTCAAATAATGCTATTGTACTATATGTATGCAGCAACTCTACCTTAGTATTTTAAAATAGGTGGCATTTGACCTAAGATACTGACAAGGCGGTGAATATTTTCCGTCCTATCATGTTTCGCTTTTTCTTTATCCAGAGGAAATAATAAGGAGCTGCCAAAATTTGTACCGTAAAAATGGGTGTGATCGTAATAGACATTAGTAAGCCCCATACAAGTAAGAATCATATATATTTATAATGAATTTAACTTTTAAGCTTACAAAATGTATTACCAATTTATTTGATACATTTCATGTTTTATTAGATGCCACTGTTTACTGGGTGTGACAATAATGGACATTATTAAGCCCCATACATGTAACAAACATATATATTTATAATGAATTTGTTTCTTAAGCTTACAAAAAGGATATCCAATTTATTTGATACATTCATGTTTTATTATATGCCACTGTTTACTGGGTGTGACAATAATAGACATTTTTAAGCCCCATACAAGTAACAAACATACAAATATATAATGAATTTGTTTCTGAAGCTTACAAAAATGATATCCAATTTATTCGATACATTCATGTTTTATTATATGCCACTGTTTACTGAATTAACCTACTTTCCGTCGTGTGGATCGGGGCCACCAATCACGTGGATATAATTCATTTATTAAAGCTAACGTATCAGGTCACATGGGTACATGAATGGAATGTCTTTTAAACGAGGACCAATGACGAAAACCACGAGTTCTTTTAATCACTTAGAAGTGTTTTAGGTCCCTGCCCGAAAAAAAAGTTCACACCTCAGAAGAAACCTTTTTTGTTTGCCAGTTGATCATTGTTGGACACATTTCCAACAAACATGAAGACTACATGAGCCTCATCATACAATTATATCGAATCAACAGTTGATTGCAGGATACTTTCCTTGTTTATGTATGTTTATTGGGCTTATTTCATACAGAGATGAAAGAACACTTGAGCCCTGTAAACATCGCCTTGTTCCGACATAGAGATAAAAGGTAACAACCAATAAAACACATATTATCCATGTCAAATAATATGGATTAGGATCATTTCTATTAAAATGTTAAAGTGCTTGTACCTATTCAACACTGATCTGTTCAGTGATGGGTCGTTTCCTTCCAAGTGCTTCATATAAGTCACAATTGCAAAAAGCTGTTTGAGGAAATGTCTATAAATAATTAATCAATCAATATCATCATCCCGTCTTGACTAGACGACCAGATCTTCATTAAGATAACCTACACGACTCAAAATGGTGAGTCTAAGTAATAAACCGACTCTTTGTAAATGAACTAATACAAATCTAAGTCGTGGTAAAATATGAACTGTATTTCACGCATAAGTCGGCTTTACAACTATAGGAATTTTAACAATCGTACGTAACTTTTATGCCATGGGTGATTTGTACCATTTTTTACTGAACGCAATATGATTAATACTTACTCTTTTTTTTTTGACTCTTTCATCCTGAAAGAATATAATAAATCTGATATCCAAGAAGGTTAAGTAAATACCGATGTTTCGCTTTTAATCAGGCTGGATATTGGAATATGCCATAAGCCTGGAAATAATGCTTTCAGTTAAGCCCAATAACGGTAAAAAGAAGGACAAATAAACATTAATATACATGTCTCCAATTCGTTTGACGTTATTGAATATACAGGTTTTATGTTAAAATAATGAACAGTTAGGGATACAATACCATATTATAATAAACCCATCTTCAAATAAATTATAGTTCATTCATCGATACGAGTGCCTGTTTTAATGTATTTATTGAACTATGGATCGCCATTTTGTCAATACATAATGTTGCTTCTATTTCGGACAAAAACAGTAAATGCGAGATACAAAAACAGACGTAAAACAAGAATTAATAATAATATTTGATTGGCAGGTGAAATTTATATGGTAATGATGAAAGCAGAGAAAATTATTTCCATCAATTAGACCTTTGTAGACAACAATATTAATAAACACAAATTAAAGGACGTGCATGAGGCATGAATAGGCGACCTTTCTGTTATTGGCAGATTATGTGTTTCATTTGAAAGCAGTTATTTTTCAGTAAATTAATCCAACATAGCAAGCATTATAACTGTATGCAATCCTCCATGTTTACGTATTCACTGAAGCAAGAACACAAGAAATGTATGCAATACATATGTTTTACTTATTGCCTGAAAGCAGCCTTATAATAAATGTATACAATGAAACATTGGTAGTCGTTTTCTGAAAACGAGATATTAATACTTACTCTTTCCTTCTTCTCTCTTTCTTCCTGAAAAGAATGTAATGTGTTCAAGAGCGTGACGTACTCTATGCTAATTTACTCTCAAAGAGATGTGTCTGCGCATGACCATATTGTCAATTGCAATGATAGTGTATGCCATTATTTCATTAGATTTATCTCTAACAGTTATAGTTTTTACCAATTTAATATAGTGATTATATAGTATTTATATATAAAGGGTTTCAACTTGTTTTGTTGCGAAAATACAAAATAAAGACCAGCAAAGATTTTCAATATACAGTACTTTTATTTGTCTAGATAAAAGTACATATTAAGCACCTAGACAATTAAGCAGAAATAACGTTTTCGGAGAGTGTTCATCTAATTATTTCCTCTAAAAATGTTTTTCAAATGTCATTATTTGTCATCAATAATTAATTGAACCAAGTTATTTCCCGTGACCGCCTTATAGAGTGAATCCCTCTTAAGCTGCTACAACATGCATCATAGCAGAAATGATTCCTTTAATTACGGGGGGAGGGGAGGTGTCAGAAAAAAAATATGGAGAGGCGTATGAATGAAGCATGAAACTAAAAACCTGTCAAAGAAAGTATTGTACCTTGTTTAAACTTATCTTTTCACATTTAATTTGTACACAAAAAATACAAAATCTAATTTAGTGTTGGCCATCTATCTGACAAGATAGTATTGCAAGGCAAAAATAAACATAAAGTGTAATATAAAATGTATCATCAGTTTACTTTAATGAAAGTGAGGAGTATTTAAAATAAACCTTTTAATACACATGATTCGTACTTAGTGTATCCGATTAGAATATTTATCTGTACTTTGTATTCACTTGTAGTGCCATTTCCCGTTCTGCCTGAACGATCATAAGAAACATAATACTACATCAGTTCTACCTCCTTTGGTTAGCTAGCAAATCTTGTTATCTTGGATAGCCGCTAGTGTGTTATTAACAGCTCTTTCGGTAAGCATATTGAATGGTAGGTGTGGGATACTAGTCAGTCAGTGTTCGCTACATAATATAAGAATATAATAATGGGCTACGCGAGACTGGATGGTATACAACTCGGTGTTGGCCACTCCAGCATGATGAAGCTAGTATAATATGGGCTTTCGACAGTAAGTACGTGGGTGATAGATATTAAACAGTTGAAGTTTTGGTCTCTTGAAATGGTACATTAGTTGATATATATGTATAGTTTGTTACATGAAATGATATATTAAAAACATAAAGATCGACAATTTTATGGATAAAGATTTATATATCATGGCCTTTCTTTATAGAGGTAATAAAGTCCGTAAATCAAACATTACACTAAGAGTCATCGCCTTCACTCAACCCCCAGCCTCCAGCCCAACCCAGCGGATGTAGAAGTTGTTGGATATACCTATTACAGTTGCAGCAACATCAACGTCTGTTTGAATTGTTTCATTATTTCTTCCATTAATCATGTAAGTGGCACAATCAAATAATCCCACGATACCATTCTTAACAAACCCAACTATGACATCAACTCCAAATGCTCTATTAAGAGGTACATATGTTACAAGATCTCATTCTACCTCAATCAAAGCATCAGCGGGTAGCACATATAGGCTTGTATCTTTAACCTGTAATTCAATTCGACCACGCTGATATTATTGTCTTGCGTCATAAAATAAAATTGATAATCACGTATATATTCAGCCTTGAGAACCGGTGTGTTTACATCAAACGCCGGATCAGATACACGTTTGAACATTTTAATATAACTGCTATCGTCTAACACGAAGACCGATTCCTGAAATAAGACTTGTATTTTTCTGTACAATTGCATCAGTTAACTTTGTGGGAACAATTTCATCAGCAACTAATTCTGCTAGTTTTTTTATTTTATTTGCGGCTTGATTTATTATTTTACTTTCCTTGCGGGCTTGATAATTGTTTTGCAATTTGTATTGTTTTCGGGACAATCTTTCTAAATACAATCGTGCATTTACTACCCTGGCCATGATCAGTCCACGTTGAGCACTGTGCACGATTATCGTATTTGTTATTCATTTATCTAATCGCAGCGAGCTTAATCGATAAAAAAATCATCAACGATTTCATCAAAGAGACACATCGATATTCATGATAACACCTGTAAATAATCTTCGACAAATGTCAGATATTTCATTACCGATTTAAGCGAATTATTTCCAGTACGTTTCCCTCCTATGAGGATTTTTAGTATAGGTACGTCATCGAAAATGTTGTTAGAACAAGAAATAAAACCACTTGCTTCTGATGTAGTCAGAGTATTAAAGCCACTTTTATTAGCATCAGTGCATCGTAACAAAGTTTCCTTTACTAGACGATTCTGATTTGTCTGTTGTGAACACATTTGTGAGAGAGATTGTGGTTATTATATTTGCTGCGGAGGAGGAGGAGGATGGAATTGTGAGCTGAGAAATTGATGAAAATGGGTACTTTTAAATCCCTCTATTGTTCTCGTGCAGATCGTAAATATTGGATCTGTCTTTGAAACTCGATCTTTGTCATATTTTATGCGATATATTAATCTCAACAGCACATATCTGCCTACATATCAATCATATTAGGGTTTCAAGTATCTGTTTCTACGATTACAACCTGCACAATTATTGCAAAACCAGCTAAATCAGCCAGATTATCATTTTTTTGATCACATTAATAGCCTTATAAGTAATTTGTTCAGATAGTGTCACTGTTCACGTGTTCATTTTCGTCCGGGTGTTTTGAATGCGACCGTCTGTTGTTAATTGTGCAGTGAACATATCACATAAAATTATTTTTGAAATCATTTTTGTTTTCTTAGTTTCTTCCGCTATATGTTTTTGTTTGTTCGGCAGTTTGTTTTGCTGTTGGAGGAAAACCTTCAGTAGCTTCTTCAACTCTTTCAGTAAATTTTGCGACAGGTGTAAATAATTCTTCTTAACCTTCTGCAAATTCAACTAGAGATTCTTGACGCGCTTGAAATTTTTGTCTGACTAAATCGCAGACTGACATAAATGTATTGATTGCTTCAAGTCGCTCCCGAGCTAATCTAGCAGTGTAAGATCTTTTAGCTGGTGGTATTATTGACATGATAATAATTTAATTATACCAGCATAAAGGGTGCGACATTAAGTTGGTGAAATTTCGTAATATATTTGCTCTTATCTCTGGTGTTTCCGTTCGAGGAAGACACAATAACCTAACCCAATTAGGGACGCATCATCGTTGTTAGAATAAATTGATTTTTAAAGTTATTTACACCATTTAATATTTTAGAATAAGGTTTATATCGGCATTTGGACCTTCCCAACGAGTGGTCTGTTAGTCATCTATCTATGCGGAGCAAATATATTCACTAACAAAGAGATCATATCTTATATTTTTGGAAGGTTTTTGTTGGCATTTTGACTCTTTAAAAAAAGTTGTCTTTTCACCCTCTCTGTCTCTTATTTATATACTGTTATGACACATGACCTGTTGCGTGATGTATACTTTTCATATTTTCTTTATCCAAGCTACTCATAATAATTCAACAGTACTGATTTTTGTGGAATGTAGAATCAATGCGAAAAGTATAGTTTCCTCTCTCCACCAAGAAAGTGCAGATATGCTGATTAGTGTAGCTGCCATTGTATTTGCTCTGGTGCCCAGAAGCCAATTCTAGCATATACAGGATATGATGACACATATATAGGATGTGCGTCTATCTGTTAGCTTGTGTTTGAATGTATACTTGTGAGCTTTCATCTAAACAATAACATATATAGTTTTCAATGTTCTAAGATGGCGTATATGAATGTCACTGGTTACACTGCCTTAGAACATTTAAAGCAAGCCGTTTAAACCACGAACACTAGACAAATTACAGCCATTCACTAACAAAAGTATCGTCGAGCAGCCGATACTTTTTCTTTTAAATAAATCTCTACCTGTGCTTTTTAATCAGCCAATAACCTAAACGTATTACTATAACAATGATTTGATCAAACATTTAGATTATGATATAAGAATGGGCTCGGCCAATTTTGTAATCTTCTAATTGAATCATCACTGAAATGTGTTCATTTCTTTTATTTCCCATTCATTACAAAAGGAGAAGGAGGTCTTCTCTTCAGCTGAGTTGAAACTGTGATATTGAAACATTTGGGCGTTAACTGTATTCAAAACTCTTCATAATAGTCAGAAAAAAATGTTATTTAACATAAATCAAATATAGATTGCAACACAAATATGACAAACCCTAAAGTTCGTATGATCATCTCTTCGGGACGAAATGCGATAAGATGATTGTAAATATTAAAAGTGAGCACTGTGACAATTTAAGAAGTCTTCTTATTCGAATATATTGCCATTATAAGGTTTTCCTCTATAATAGACATCACCAAACCAGGACAGTCTTCTGTGCTGGCTATATTGAGTATCAGAGCAGTACCATGTTTATTTCCCTCCTAGTAGATATAATACGAAGTCTTCTAGAGACAACCCCATATCAATATAAAAGTTTGTTTAGTAACAGACACGATAATGTCTTGATGATGGCCACTGAAAACAATATGGAATGCTTGACCAGTATTACTGCAATTTGGAAACAAATTAGCCAATATATGTTTAAAATATTATGACAATCCTCTAATTACTTTAGGAAAGGTATCAATACAAAACTGCAGCTAATGGACAGGCCAGTAGAGGTACAGAATATATAATTACATTTTCACAACCTCATTGATTTGTTTCAGTGTGAAAATAAACACTTTCATTTACCACGTGTTTAATAGTTATCATCACCATGTCATTCTTGACAGCAATGTTTTGAAACACTATGTTTCCTATTACAAATCTTAAGTCTCTATCACAATTCTTAGTACTGATAATCTCTCATCATTTTGTGTAGCGCCAATATTATTCATACAATGTCTTGGAACCCCATGGTTTTCATTTCATTATTCTTTACCTTAAATTCAAGAGATATATATTTTGACAGCAAACAATGTAACTTTTGAAAATATATATTTTCAGATTTTTCTGACTTATAACATTTTAAGCTCAAATTCTGAAATGTTCTCTAAAAGGCATCATTGCTAGTGTTGCTATAATTTCGAGTAACGTTTGATGTTCATAAATGGTTGTTTCCACACTATACGTTTCCCGTTAACGTTTTGTATTCTCAGACCATATTCATTGTACCTCAAAGACTATAATAGTGGATGAAAACAAGACCGTGCACTGATTTAGTTGATTTTCATTTTTTGGTTTTTGGTGGTTTGAATTGATTGTGTTATTTGTTCTTGTTATCTTGTATGTGTGTGGGGTGGTCCTTACAAATTAGAACATCTATAGCGTGTATCTCGGTTGAAAATATTGATACTTTAAACCACACGCAGCAGCTCCATTGTAATATATATATATATATATATATATATATATATATATATATATATATATATATATATATATATATATATATATATATATATATATATATATATATATATATATTCTAGAGATAAGCCAAACGCTCTATCTCAAATTTCTCTATGTTTGAAACTGACTCTACAAAACCACAATAATAGGACACATTATGTTGTTTTATTAGCACGGACTAAGAGTCGAGATTACAGCGAACAAAAGACATCATTTAGTATTGACGATGAATCGTTATATGGACGTTTCTCCATGAAAAGGCGGTAGTTGGCTTCAAAAGAAGAATGTATTTGTTTTAACAGAAAAAAATGAGTGGTATAAACAACGTGACCGGACAAGGTGTTATTAGCTTTTGCGCTTTTTTATCAAAGAAAGAAGAGACGTAAAATGAAGATATCACAGTTGTTAAACGGCTAAGTAAATTTGACAAATAAATATTTTAGTAAATGCACGCGTCATAACAATCATATAATAACAGTATGCAATTCGTACTGACTGAAAGCAGAGGTATCAATACTTACTCTTTCTTTCTTTTCTCTGTCTTCCTGAAGGAATATAATGAAAATGATATTAGCAACAATATTCATAGTGACAAACGCAAATAACATGTAGAGCATTAATTGAACAGATTCCATCTTGTATCCAATCCTTTTCTTTTCAAGTGACAAAACTGCATACGTTGCAACTTCGATTAAAGATATATATATATTGTGACTTGCATCATCTCAAATAACCGGTACTGTGTGCTGATCGTTATCTTAGCAAATCAGATGAAAAACATGCTCGTCTACCAATCTGCACTTTCCTTACTTTGCGTTTTAATTTTCTAGCATACCTTGTATCTTCAAATGACTTATATGATATACTATAGAAATTTTAGCTTAAATAAGAAAACATGTGCAAGATAGATGTAGACAAGCAGCAGAGAGGGTAAATCTGACAACTTTTTAGAGGCATCTATTTGGCAAACAAAGGCTTCTTACGATACCGAAATAAAATAATGTGAAACAATTGAACTAAGGCTTTTGACCAAACGAATCGCATATTCGTTGTCACACCCTCTATGCTGCTACGAATTGAATCATATCATAAAACAATAATGGTAGGACAATCGTTAACAACCAGTTTAGCTCAAAGCGATTGTGAAATTGATACCCGTCCGTGATTCTGTCAGAAGAATTACATAAATGACAATAATCTCAAGTTGAATTTGCAGAAGGCACATAACAATTATTCAAACCCGTTACTACAACCAGTAGTGAGGTTATATATGGAATAAGAGAAGGAGAAGTGAAAAAGGTGTTATTCCTGAACTTGAAAAGTTTCAAAAAGTACTGAAGAAACTGCAAAAATATTTGCAGCCCAACATCCTGCTGTAGATCAAGAAACACTTGAGGGTACAGATAAAGGTCGTACTGAAATCACTGACGTGAAAGAAAATCTTGTACCTAAACCTCAAGTAAGAAGAAAAATATTTATCTGATTAAAAATTTTCACGAAGAAGTTATTGACCATATTACAAATATTCAAGAACGTGATTTACCTGCAAAAATAAGATTTGGTGTGTATGATAAATCTAAAATGTTACAATCTGGATATTAAACCATAAGTGATGATAATTTTATTAAATGGGTATATCGTATATCTTACCATCAACAAATCAGTCGAGATTATATGTTTCATGCACTTTGTTAATAAAATAAAAATCATTGATAGAGGGTTTAGGCAACAACAACAACAACAGTCTTTCACACGACAACATCAGTCGTTCTCACCAGATCAGACTGTGTTCAGAATTTGAGGAGGCTAGTGAACAACTGAAAAAAGCAAAACTAGAAAGATCACCCTGAAAACTATTTAAAAAGGAGGAAGAAGGAGCAACAGGAAGTGGTATTTCTCTGCGTGGAACTCGAGGAGGTGTTATTGTTATTTGTTCTAATAATATTCTCGCCAACATAGCACGATTAAAAATTCTTATAGGAGATAAACGCACTGGAAATAATTATCCGGAAATAATTAATGAAGAGGCTGATATATTGTCAACGATTATTTAAAGGTGGTATCATGGATAACGGAGTATATCGATACTGTATATATGAACTCCATGATGGTTTTCACAGTGACTGACCTTCACTGGTGGCTAATGCTCACCACTGTTAGCTATAACGATAATCAATAAGATGATCATACATCTGCACCATTATAAACCTGTCATGGTCAGAGCAATAAACTCACGAGCGAGATGGTATTGGTGATGTTATTCAATGGTTATTTGCAAGGATAGATCCAAAAATAGCATCAATCGCAAAAACATTATCGATTGCAGCTAGTAATGTTATCAGTGAAAAAGCTCCTGGTGCTATTGGTAATATTGCTAGTAAGGCGTTTGTTTTCTGCAGCCAAATAAAGACTAACACGATTAATACGACGAAACCTACAGCCATTAAAATTGCCATCTACGGAAAGCATGCCCGTGAATGTCATTAAAACAATAACCAAGCCGCGTATTAAAATCTAGCAGCGCTGACGATTCATTAATCTGAACATTTACAAAGAAATATTGCTACAAATTTAATAACAGGAAGTGAGTTGAAATCACGATTTAGATCGAGACATATGTTATAAAATGTTCAAACAATCGTCTGACTCAGCATTTGATATAGACGCACCAGTGATCAAGGATGAATCTGTACGCGATTATCAGTTTTGTTCTTATAATGCAAGAGTCCCAAACAGTCGATAAAGAATCGAACTTTAAGTTCAGGATAGAAGTACATACTTCCTTCCCGCCGAAGCAGATATTGACGTTAATGACTCCATCCATCGCCGCAGAGGAAAAATTACTATCATTTATGGATACAGGTGGTAAATCATTGTTTTCATGGCTAACAGTGACAGCATATAGTATGGTGAGTTCTATTAACGGTACATTTACATGGCATATAGCATCACACCCGGATGATTCCGCGCCGAAATATATATTTGTTGCGCTACAGGATAAAACACGGTTAGGTTCAAGAAAACGCAGTAATATGATATTTGACCAAAATGGGTGCTACCGAGGTCTCAATAGGAACAAACGGTCAGCAAGAAAATTCCCAGGATATTTTACTTAATTACGAACAAAACCAAATAGCACGTGCATTTCATCGTTTGTTGACATGTATGGGACGTGATCTGAATGAAGATACCGGGTTGCAAATATCACAATTAAATTTTTAGAAACCTATATCCGATTTATGACTTTTTGCTGGAACACCCCTGTTTCCCCAAACAGAGTGTTGTTGACATACACTTCCGAGCTCGTGTAACACAACTACTTACTGTTGTCGCGGCAGTTCCGCCGATCGTTTACGGTGATTGCAGATCAATAACTGATATACTAAGTGACAATATCAATATCAATCATCAATCAGAACCGTACTAGAATGGCCTGAAAATCCGCAACCATCACCTGAAGTTCCACAGATACCAGAACCAGTGAAGTCTCATTACGTCACAGACAAACAAATTGTCATGCCCTAAATTTAAGCACCCGCACATATGTAGTTTGCATCGTTTAAAAATTAAGTAGATACAAGCTTTACATAAGTGAGCAAGTTATTCATTTTATGGAATATTAGCTTATTAGAACCTGAACGTTTTAATGAGAGAAAAAAAAAACTATTGACACATCATGTACTCTTGATCTTCTTGGTTCTTATTTTAAAGAAATCAATCAAATATATTAACCATATTTAATACAACTAGTGAGAGAGGGTTTTGTCACAATTTAGTTCATCCGATAATTGTATTTGTTGATTAATCAAATTTGTAATAGCATATATTATATCACTGATATTTTCATAGTTCATTATATAACAAATATATCTTTAAATAATAAATACATTATATGGACAACATAATATCAACTCCCTCTAAGGTGCCCGATGACATCTTAGCAGATTTTAGAGATATACACAAGATAACACAACCCCATATGAGCCCCTCATGTGAGCTACGACACCTTAGTAGGCCCAGGGCAGCACAAAACACAGCCCCCATTGTGAACCCCTAATCTGTCAATTACAGTCTAGCAGGCTCAAGAGGGAGTGTTTGGTGAATTACTAGTACATTTAGGACAGAACATTACCCTTATTAATCCCTGGATTTTCAATGGCATTCCACCACGTTCACCAGTACATACATATTTACAGTTGTATATTATATTAGTATTTACAGTTATATATAATTCTCTACATTCAGATGTTTGCACATTCCCCGGACAAAATGAATCCCTGGGCAAAACAGCGCCACGCCGTTGTGACAGTGTGGGGAGAGTGTACATTTTTATGTTAAATTTCAAGCTTTCTGGTGGACCCCCCCCCCCCTTATATAGAAAAATCTGCTATTATGCAACCGTCGACAATATGCCTGTTACGCGGTTCGAACCTCTAATTTTCAGTACTATATACTATAGTCGGACGCGGTAGCAATGTATCATATATGTTTGATATATACTTTACAGTTAGTATATACTCTAGGAATCTTTAAAACACGTACAGTATTTGTAGATTGAAGAAAAATAATACAACATTAATACAACATTCTTGTAGTCGATTATTTCCCCCGGAATATATATCACATATGTTATGCAGTCTTTGAAGTCAAGGAAGGTAACTCTATTAACGTTACACATTAACGGTGGAGTTATCTCTCATCGATTCAGATAAATTCAAACCGAATCTTTTATAGCTGAAATTATTTGGAGAGAGTTGATTTAGTAATAGTTTATGCAACTCGCTGTACCGAGGAGGGGAAGATATCAAATATTTACCAGCTATATTTGTTGATTTAAATATTAGTTCTTCGTCGGTCTCATTATTATTGTTATAAGTCTTTTTCCAAGAGACTTACAATCACCAGTCAAACCACGTTCGGTATTCTCAGGTTGTGTGATAGCTCGAAGGTTATGTAGTATAGTATCTGTTTTTATACCATTAATGTGGTCAATAACAAGGCAATAAGGGATTTCTCCAGTAAACACTTCGATTACGAAGCTATGACATAAATATTTTTCCCCAGCATCAAATATAAGATAACCAGTATTACTGATCACACCCACTAGTCTTTTCAACGGACTGTGTCTGACTACACCATCACCAGATCCTTCCTTGCTCTTGATCGTGTGATGTGGTTCAAATTCTTGGTTCACTTATATAATATAGATTTCATTTGTTTAAATGATTATTTGTTTTATTCAGTGTTTGTGGAGAATCTATTAAATTAATCTTCGTGGTTTTTTTTATAATTTTATCACTGATACTGTCAGGGTCGTTATTTATTTTATCATAATACCGTTTAAGTTTTCGATATATATCATTTACCGCCGCATTGGAAACACAGCTGTGTTTCCCTCGTACTCCAACAACGCATCGTATGCGAGGTTTTGTATTAAAGCTTCCTCGTCGCACACTTTGTGAATGATATCTGCAGAATTCGTTTCTGCAGGATTTATTACAAGGGGTTAATGATCCTATTATCATCCATTTACAGTGGTTTATTATATAAAATATCTTTTCTTAAATACTTGTTTTAATTATAAAATGGAGGAGTACGAGAGCTTATCCAAAATCAAACCCTGACAATCCTTGCTATTTAATCCCGATAAAATCTCTGTAGATGCACCAATAAAAGGTCTACAGAAGAGTAAAAACAAAATCAGTCAAATGTATGATGCTAAGAACGAATTTAAAACAGATCACTCATTTCACTCCTGGTCAACATTTCGAATCAGTGGAGGTGTTGATGAGACCAAAAATGATAAACGAGCAGCGGATATAATCGCGACTCTAGAACATCGAAGTCTTATTATCCGCGTAAAATTTATTATACTAGCTGAAACAGGAAAGTGGATTATTCGTGATAACAATACGACCCTGTCCTCGCCAACAAATGAAAATTTCATTGTGAGTTAAAGTTCCAAAATAAGTAATATTGACCGGAATTGTCAACCCGTTTTATGATCGAGTATATCCTGTAACCGCGGTTATTAATGGAATTTATCCGATAAATGAAAAGCCAAGTGTTTAGAATCTGAAACCTATGAAACAGTCAAGGATAAATTGTGTCGCTGAGCGAGCAACAGGGCATTTTACAAATGCGATGCGTGGAAATGGTCTAACAGATCTAGGACGTAAAAAGATAAATAAATGACCTGAATCATTCTAGGATACTGGTGCTACGATAAAAGATGCGGCAGTGTTAGCACCAGCATTAAGATTCTCAATAACCGTAGGAACGATAACATGAGAAGTAATATATGATTCAAAATATAAATCAAAATGATCTCCAATAAATATTAATAATCATAATGCGCACACGTTGACTAACGCAGTAGCAATATTTCCACGAGAACGAATATTAAGATGGTTCCCGGATAACTCCGGGCTAAACATATTTGATTTTATTTACGAGTTAAGTATAAACGATCATGTGTCAATGTGGTTATTTCAGAGTTGTAAAGATGAAGGTAAATTTTATAAATTTGTAAGACCTAACGGTGAAACATATTGTACAGAATCTCTTTATGGCGTGATGAGAAAACTCACTGCGAAATGTTTAAAGGATAACACCGACCAATTATAAATAAACTCTTGTACAGGCCCGTCAGTTGCAGCTCGTTTCGCCAAAACGGACACGGCAGATTGTGAAATAATATATATGATTCTAAAAGTGTTATCTCGGTTGATATGGTTGCGTGTCATCCAGCAAGTTTCCTCGGGTATGGAGAGTGCGCTGGGTATTTCCAACGATTTGGACATCCCACGCACGAGATAAAACGAGTCGAGATTAATGGCCCACTAACCGATTTTGATTTAACCGGGTTCGCTCGTATAATATCATTCGAAATCGCTAAAGGACTCTATCCTATCTGCTATGTTTGGTTTTGGTAGACATCTATCGAAAAAATACTGGGCACCAAAAGTATTATTACGATACATGATTGATTGTAAAATACTGATATCGCTGATTGTCGGTGAGTCAATTATATCATATCAAGCGCAGGCATAGGTTTGATAATTGATTTGTCAGCGACAAAAGCACTAGAACCTATTAAGCATATTGATGCGCTACCATATTCGATCAGAATGATACTAATTTGCCCATCTGAAAGTGGTAAAACTCAATTGCTACTTTATCTGATAATGAGATGGATGAAGTGGGATAAGCTGTATTTGATTGCATCGTCCGGAAATGATCAGCAGTGCTATGATGTGTTAAAATATTTAGTCGTGTATGATGATGTGATGCTAAATAAACATTTAAATCCAACTATAATATTTTCTCGAGGTAGGCATACAATACGGATGTTATTTATGTTGCTCAACGGTATATACAAATTCCGAAAGTGATCAGAGACAATTGTAAAAATCATTTCTGTATTTAATGGAATAGATACCCACACACTAAAAAATATTCATCAGACTTGGAGTAGCGGTGACATTTATTATAATATTTTTAGAAATTTTTTTAGTCATGCTACATCAAACACACACGGATTGATAACAGTAAATTAACATGATCGACGATCAATATATCGTATCGGGCTTGATAGAAGTTTTGATAAAACCATATAAGCAGCGAGGGTGCGACAACGAATATGTGTCTGGATTGGTCAAAAGCCTTAGTTCCATTTTTCCACATTGTTTTCGGTTTCGTAAGAGGCCTTTGTTACCAAATAGACTCCTCTAAAAAGTTGTCCCATTCATCCTCTCTGCTGCTAGACATAACGTTATAGTTTGTAGAAAAAATGCAAGATATATTTTACCGAATATTTTTATCTAAAAATACGTGTCTTTAAATTCATATAATCCATGATATCATAATTTGTACATATTTAGTGAAAGAGCATATATACTTTTTCTTTAATTTTACCTATTTCTTCATGTAAGAATATAATAAATCTGATATTTGACACTATGAAGTAAATTTCGCTTAATTGCGCAAAAACGATAGACATGCACGCTCATATTCTTAAATGAGGGTACGGTATATGTCATGCCTTAAAAATGGTATTTATAAATATTGGAGTTTATTTAAGTAACCCATGAAAAGGTTTAATCGTATTGAAATCTCTGAATTTCAGATTTCCAGCTTTCTCTTTACACTGACGATGCATACTATAAGGAGCTGCAACATTTTCCGCCATAGAGTACCTCTAACTATTTCTTTTAAATAGTACGGACTACTACTAGAAATATATTATGATAGTTACAGACATAGAGTACCTCTAACTGTTTCTTTTAAATAGTACGGACTACTGCTAGAAATATATTATGATAGTTACAGACATAGAGTACCTCTAACTGTTTCTTTAAAATAGTACAGACTACTACTAGAAATATATTATGATAGTTACAGACCAGTCTGGGTCTGTTTATCTAGAAGCGTCATACAACACCAATCAAATATAATCAGTAAAAACAAGTCTAACACATGTAACATTTTATAGCATTTAGAGATGATTTTAGACTTTAATATTATCATTAACGATATTAAAACAAGTTTCGCATTCAGCGGAATATATAACTGGTAAGATGATGTGTTACAATACATGTTACGATACATCCGAAAATGTATGTAGTGTGGTCCAGACGCAAGTAAATTAGAATGCGGTTTTAGTTTAACAAGAATATCAATTATTATCTCTCTCTCTCTCTCTCTCTCTCTCTCTCTCTCTCTCTCTCTCTATATATATATATATATATATATATATATATATATATATGCACGTGTCACTGAAATCATACAATAACCTTACGCAATGCATCATATATTCTTATTGGCGGACATCAGAGGTATCAATACTTACTCTTTGTTTTCTCTCTCGATCTTCCTGAAAGAATATATTAAATGCAATATTAGCAACCGTAATATAAACTGCTCTTATTTTCTCCCAAATGAGATGATAGACACGCATGCATATATTGGCATTGTTTAGGTTCGTTTTCATTGTATTCCTTGCATTGCTAACAATAGTTACAATAGTCAAAATACTTCAGTCAAAGTAAATAACAAGTTCAGGAGAGAAGAATTCATTACTTTATGTTTTGTAGTAAAGATATATTTGGCAAATAACTCTTTTTAAAAATATACACGTCATAGAATTCATATAATAACTGTATACATATATTGACTTGTATCCTTTTACTGAAAACAGAGGAAAGTATTACTTACTGTATCTTTTTTCTCTCTTTGTGCCTGAAAGAATATAACAAATGTGATATTGGATACGGTGAAAGAAACTTTGCTTATTAGCTGTCATAAAGGAAAGTAGACACACATGCGCAACTTCTACTTCTTTACAAGTAAGGACATAGAGCACATATTATTTACTCCAGTATGTTACGTCATTTTAACCACACAAAAAAGAAAAAGACGTATGGTGTCAACTCTCAGTCATAAAACAGAAGATGGCTTGCTTGTACATTGGTAAGTTTGCATTTAGTTCTTACTTAGAGTAGTATGAATAATGTATTTCGGGTACGTGCTAGTATGGGCATCCGAGAAAGACAACAAAGCATATTAATCTCATTAGAAAATCGCATTATTTGTTATCACTGTATTCATAGAACAAAGCTAGAAATAGTGTGTGTGTGTGTGTGTGTGTGTGTGTGTGTGTGTGTGTGTGATTAGGATATTTAACGTAGCTTTAACAATTTTCAGTCATATCGCTACGATGTTTGCAGTTAGGCAATTTATAATGATATCTAGCACTGGACATCATGCCGCATACATGTATCATGATGTCCCACCCAGTCACATTATCCTGACACCAGGTCGACCAGTCCTAACACTAACCACTTAATTCTGAGCGACAAGCGAGGCAGCTGTTAGTACCATTTGTTGTAAGTCTTTGGTATGACTCGGCCGGCGAACGAACCCAAGACCTCCCGCGTCCGCGGCGGACGCTCTAACCACCGAAACTACTGGTCTAAATACATTGTGCATATTGAACACTAGGTACGATTTGGCAGGCCACTCATTATGTATATATTTTTAAAAAATATTCATTATACTCTACTTGATTTATAGGCCATCTGCCATGTGTGCATTTCAATTCGAGATCGTTAATTGGAACAGTTTTGACAAGGTTAAATGTGTCCTTATTTTTATCGACCTTGGCTTCACATAAGATAATTATCACACCGAATAGGTAGAGCACATGATAACTTATATACCAGGACAGATGCAAAATGAGAAGGACGCAACCTATACAATAAGAAAAGCAATATATATATATATATTAGTGTCAACTTATGTTATCCGATAATGAAGCCGTGAATATTTAACAGCATCTTAAATCATCAGGCAGTTTCCATAATGTAAAAGTCGTAATGATGTGCGTTTTATATAACACGATATTGCGTCTTTATATTGTGTCTATGCTTATAGATGTATCAATATGTTACAGAGCTTTATCTTGTTTATGAGTGTAGATTATATTTTGCTTTGCATGGGATTTGCATATTTACGCACATAAATAAAGATGATGTTTCCTTTTTTAAAACAATATGCGGTATTATATATGATATACGAGGACAAAGTGTTTTTTTTTAAATTTCTAAATAAATTGAAAGATGCTTTTCTGGAGAATAAAAGACAAGATGAGTATGCCTAATTATAATATTTAACGATCTTATTTTCTCTAAGTATGATACAATCATTAAGCAAGATGAAACATGCCCTTCATATGTTAGCAAATGAAAGAAATTCGTATTATGTTATAACACGTCAAGATATATCCAAAACAAACAAACAACTGCTTTCTGCGAACAGGAATAATAACACCTTTTGATTGCGTTTGCATAAAAAGCAAGACTTCTGTCTCGTTGTCATGTACGAAAACCATCCGGATAATAAAGTGCGAGCTGAAATCGTGTTATTGGAATTTGAATCTAAACATAGAGCAAAGTGTATCAGGGATGAGCCGGTGACTTTAGAATTCATGGAAAATGGAGTTTTGGATGACTAGATTAATAAATGTACGTGTCTTTGAAATCGTATTATATCATTATGAGTACCGAATTTTTACTGAAATCACGAATGATAATACTTACTCTTTCTTTTCTCTCTCGTTCATCCTGCAAGAAAACAATGTATATTATATTATACAAAATGTAGTAAACATTCCTTATGTGCTTTCCAAAATGAAGGTAGAGACGTGCGGTTGCAATGTCAGAGTACGTCATACTTGAACAGAGCAATACACACTAGATATCACTTGAACGAACCATATTGGTTAACTAGTATTTAAGTTTCCAAATGTTTTACTTTTCTTTGTCGTATAGATATAAAGTTAAACCAGAGCTGCAATGTTTTCTGCAACCAATGCACCAAATTGCAATATAAACATAAGTCTCGCTAAAAATATGGTACAGTCTCGACACAAAACATTATATAGTGCGCAGTCACTGGTCACATTTTAGGAGTTGGATAATACAAGAGGACAACAGGAGATGTGTGGTCTAAAAGAAACTAAAGGTAAAATTAAACGAAATTAAAACTTATTGCATTTATATAGTATGTACACGTTCTACATGAAGGCTTGTAAGACAGCACACCATGATTAATCGCTAAATACATACAGAAAATTTGATTGCAGTAATATGTTAAGATAACCTGATGTGAACTGAAATATTGTCATTATCATTTGAGCGAAAATGGAGAAACGAACATTTTTCAAACTTGAGAAAGAATGGTACGTAATGGATACAAACAAGGATATTGATATTGATACTGATACTTACACGTTCTCTTCTTGCTATTTCATCCTGAATTAATAAAATAAATGTGTTATCAGACAAAGTGATTGTGGATTTGAATGATGTAATCTAATTTGCGAATTAAATGAATTAAATATACAACACACAGTAATCTACTGTTGTAGATTTTTTCATAGTTATGTGTCTGAAATATAACTGTTCTGTCATTTATTAATCCTTCTGAGATAAACAAATATCGCACTTATATTTTGAAGCTATTGATGAAGTGGAACGAAAGAGCGTATTCATTTAAATTGTAAAACATGTTCGAATCGCAACAGAAGTTCAAGCATTTGCTCAAGAAACAATTTGACCGGATTAAATACAAGAAGGCTTTCTGGATAATCTCTGTGGGTGGGGACCTATTGGCATTGATGGGATTCAACAGTGGTAGTAAACGCTATAATCAATATAATGAAGCTTGTTTCAGAGTATATATTATGGGATCGTAGTACGTTCCCATATCATGTTCATAATAGTATGTCTAGAACTCTCAAATAATTCGGCAAAACCCTTGGATAATCTTGATGTGCATCGTCAACTAAAACACAATGCATCCGCACCTGCCGTAACACAAATCGAACACAGCTTCATACAGATTAAAATATTTTAACAAGCATAAAGTAATCAATATTTACAATATCTGATTGTTGTTTGTTTCAGTTTTCATAGAATAACAAAGTTTCAGACATACTGGAATATTTCAAGAAGCATAATGTAATCGATAATAGCAATATATTATTGTTGTTTATTTAAGTGTTCATATAACACTTACTATCATAATGAAAGTCCAAAAATATATCGAACTACACTCCAATCAGTTCTTTATCTTAGATATGAGAATTACGTTTCTTAGCTGTAATTGTGTAAAAAGCAAAGCACTACAATGAATTTTATTATTACACTATTATCTCAATATAGTTAGGTTTTTTTTAACTGATGCTGTTGGAGAAAATGTTCTTCATCCATAAATTTTAGTGCGATTTATGTTACAGTTCCAGTAACACCAGCAATATGATTATGCTCCTCTTTGGACAATCGTATACTAATAATTCTCATTATAAAAACGACATCATATGGACAACGTTCGTTGGCATACCAGGACACATCAACGTGGAATGAATTGCCCATTTAACTTAGACACAAACCCACTTAAGAGTGCTGCTAATACTCACATCTCTCGACTGCAAGAACACACTTAAAGACCTAATGTTTCCGACCTTAAATATTTCAGAATTTTCTATATTTTCCAATTTAATGGTGGTTTGATTTTTGTTTTTTGTAGTCATATTATTATTTATGTATGTTGTAAAGCAATTAGAGCTTCTAAATATTAGGCGCTATAATAGTCCTCATTGATATTAGTAGTAGTAGTAGTAGTAGTAGTAGTAGTTTTAGTAGTAGTAGTAGTAGTAGTAGTAGTAGTAATAGTAGTAGTAGTAGTAGTAGTAGTAGTATCATTATTATTATATGAAACCTGGTAATTTGTAGCTTTCTGATTATACCAACCGAAAAGTAAACAGCAATCCATGAATTTCGTGCAACCAGGAAAACAATCTCTTAACCATGGAAAAAATGCCGATTACTTTCTCTTATGGGGCTACGGGATTTCGATATCAAAACAAAATAATTAACTCTCAAATGCAACTAGAAAACTGTAACATAACCATCACTACAGTAAAATAAAAACATAGTCAAGTTCAAATAATATAAACGGTTGTTAAGGAAAACAAATGAGGTTCTAAATATTACAACATAAATATACCATACAAGTAAAAAGGCAAAGTGTAAATGAATAAATAGTAATTAAAAGAATTATATAAATGCTCCACAGAAGAGAAACCTACAACGAGACGCAATTGAAACAGACAGCTACAAAAGAAATTTTAAAGTTCCATATTTTCGTCCAAAACAATAGTTGTGGGTCCGATCCCCGACTGAGTCATATCAAATAATTATAAAAATGGTACAAAAGTATGTCTCGCTTGGCGCTCAGCATTAAGATGCAAGTCTACGGAATGGTCGGCCTGGTGTCAGTATAATGTGACTGGGTGGGACATCAAGATACATGTCTGTGGCATGATACGCAAGTGCTGGACAACACTATAAACTACCACACTGATGTCATTCTATAAACTACGCCACTGCTGTCATCCTATAAACTACCACACTGCTGTCATCCTATAAACTACCATACTGCTGTCATCCTATAAACTACCACACTGCTGTCATCCTATAAGCTACCACACTGCTGTCATCCTATAAACTACCACACTGCTGTCATCCTATAAACTACCCCACTGCTGTCATCCTATAAACTACCACACTGCTGTCATCCTATAAACTACCACACTGCTGTCATCCTATAAACTACCCCACTGCTGTCATCCTATAAACTACCACACTGCTGTCATCCTATAAACTACCACACTGCTGTCATCCTATAAACTACCACACTGCTGTCATCCTATAAACTACCACACTGCTGTCATCCTATAAACTACCACACTGCTGTCATCCTATAAACTACCCCACTGCTGTCATCCGATAAACTACCACACTGCTGTCATCCTATAAACTACCCCACTGCTGTCATCCTATAAACTACCACACTGCTGTCATCCTATAAACTACCACACTGCTGTCATCCTATAAACTACCACACTGCTGTCATCCGATAAACTACCACACTGCTGTCATCCTATAAACTACCCCACTGCTGTCATCCTATAAACTACCACACTGCTGTCATCCTATAAACTACCACACTGCTGTCATCCTATAAACTACCACACTGCTGTCATCCTATAAACTACCACACTGCTGTCATCCTATAAACTACCACACTGCTGTCATCCGATAAACTACCACACTGCTGTCATCCTATAAACTACCACACTGCTGTCATCCTATAAACTACCACACTGCTGTCATCCTATAAACTACCACACTGCTGTCATCCTATAAACTACCACACTGCTGCGGGAAATACTTAGTTTTAATGTATGCCAAATTACAAATTTTTATAAATGTTTTTATTGAATTGAACAACTCAACCTTTGAAAGGACAGAACGGCACACACTTTTTCATGCTGTCAAATCTGATGCGGCATGGTCAATTGCAATGCGCTTCTGGCCCAATAAAAAAGTGTAATACCTCCTTAAAATGAGGAGCACCGACTGTTCTTTACATTGATCAGTTGACTATTTTTTTTCATTTACATGTCAGTAGTATGTGCGCATAGTTATTGTATAGTGGTGTTCTTCTACACTTTCTGATGTTTCTTTGTTTAATATTACGTTAGCTTACCCTGCTTCAGTGTTATTTTGTTTACTTGTATTCAGTGTATTTCGTTATTCTTATATTTGTTTCTTCAAGTACTGCTCGTATAGTTTAGATAAAGTTTTTTTTATTTGGCTTCTGATTGGTACATTTAGTTTAGTTTATTTTCTTTCACATTTGTCTTTTTTGTTTTGACCTCGCTTGCTTCACTTACTTTTCAATGTTTTAATTTTAAATGGCAATATATCCTTTAGCATGTGCATGTCTCATTCATATTTTGGGTATTTTATTTTAGCATTTTCCTGTTTAGTTTGACTGTTGATCTTAATGTATGAGCTTTATTGTCTTTAATTTATACGTATGCTTTTTACACTTTATCTTTTCATATCATCTTAAATATTACTTAATTTTTTTTTTATTTAATTTGGTTGGTGGCGATGGCCTTCTATCAAAAAATCATTAAAAATAAAATGTATCAAGGCAATAACAAGGCAATTAGGTTACTATTTAGATCTGTCACCTGATCATATGATACAAGATTAGATCTATTTTTAGATGAGGATTACCGGTCGTTCGTCAAAGCTTGACTGTCTTTAAATCCGAGTCTTCTTCCTCTTTAGATTGAACACAGTGTAACGTGCTTAGGCTCAAATAAACAGTTCATGGTAATACAAATCTATGAGCACAATTCTTTTCCAGATAAATAACAAAACAATTCCTCTTGATCCAAACGAATTGACATAATTTCCAGTACAAGGTAATTTAAAATAACTCAAAACGACACACAACTTAGTATTCTAAAAGCCCAACTTCTACTGAATAGCTCGCTCCAAAACATAGTTTATATACTTGTTTTTACGTAAACAATAAAGGGGTCACATGATCTTCTAAACTAAATTTACGTTCAAAAACTCACGTACCCACCGTATGACCCATCTAAAAATAGAAAGATGTTTATATAAAGCTCCATAATGTCCTTGGAACCAACCAATCATTGTAAAAGCTTGTTTACAACTCTGGAGCGAGGTCAGAAATGAGGTCAACACCTGGTGTATATTCTGTAAAGTACAGGTCACCCCCCGCATGAACGAATCTTAAACCTAAAATGCCGAATTTGAATCTAACAAATAAACAATAAAAATAAATATAAATGACTTATATCAAATATACGTAACACACAGGTTCAAATGAAAAATAAATTATATATAATAAAGAATATTAAATGGAATAGAAAATATAACGTATAGCAATACAAAATACGTGCATACAGTCACGTTGGCAGTCCGTTTAGAGGCTATAGCTGCCGATAAACAACTTAAATCTAAATTTAAAAAAAGAATGAACGGATCCATTTTATTGCGGAATGTACGCATGGAAAAGATAACCACGGATCCTTCATTGAACCCACAAAGTATGAATACACTGCTCCGTCTAAGAAAAACACAAAGTAAATAAAACCACTCGTTGTTATTATCTTTATAGCCAAGGTATACCTAAGCGGACACCCATAACTTTGAAGTTAACTGCTTACATTTGGTTCGCATTATTTTATTTATAGTAATTGAGGCATTTCATGTAGACAGCAATTATGAAATAAAAATAATGTTTTAGTTCACTGCTATTGTTTGACATGTCGTAGTACCTTAATGTATCATCAAAACCTCATTTCGAGTCCCATTCTATCCCGCTAGAACTCGAGCCGCAGTGATGATGGAATTGGATCAAGTTCACGTGACTTTGGTGCACTCTTCATCGCGATTGTACGTACTAAATCCATATCGAAAGGTTAAAATGCTCCTAATGGTTGTAGATGAAATTCTGTATCGTAACAGTATGGTGACAACGAGTCAATTTAAATTGTATTATCAAGCGTATGGCTAATGGTTTGTACTTTGTCACGGAAGAAATTTGCAAATAGGGCCGAAAGGTCTACTGGTGATGAGGTGGATGAAAGTGTTGTACATTGACATTAGTTTGTTAGTTATCTCGAAGAGCTCTTGGCAGCTGGAATTCTCCGTGATTTTAGTACTGTAGTGTTATAATTTTGATAAATGTACTATGTTTGTGACGTTCTGCTTAGCGTCTTCATATACGTCTTTATGAACAGTGAGTCTGATGGAATGCCAAAGCCTCTCAGCTTTACGGCGATGTCTTTTAACAATGCAAAGCTGGCCCCATACAATGCTTTACCAAGGAAAACACTTTTGTATTGATAGTCTGAACCTGGTGACTGCGGCATGTTTTTCAAGCATGAACGCGATTAGTTATCAAATTGTTCTGCTGTAGGAGGTAAGCAAGTTATCAGGTTTGCTTTGATTGCATGCATTAGTTTGATTATATTAATCATACGGAGGTTTCTCTTAATAGCAAAAAAGGTAGAGTGTTAGTGGCTGATAGGTCGAGTTGGCATATAATGCAGAAGTGGTCTGATGCAAGTTCGTGGTATACAAGGGTGAATTGCAGTATATTACCATCAGGTCTATGAATAATCAAGCCTAAACTGTGACGGTGTTTATGATCTGTTTGGTGAAATGACTCATTAAAGTTAAATAAATTAATGGAATCGAGGAGTTTTGACGGTTCGGGTTTCCAGGACAGTTTAGTGAATGTTTAAATCTCTAAGAATAATTAGGTTGCCACCTATTGAATTTCCATACTCCAGAAGATTCATGAAGAAACACAATAATGTAGAGAAAAACAGACAACAAACACATATATGATGAAAAATAGCATATCAGAAGAGCTCCGTCGAGCAGGTTAAGTGATAGCGGTCCATCTTTCCGCAAATATGAATACATGAATTGAAATGGCGGCATGAGTACCTTAATTTATGAGTACACGAACTCATATGGCTGTATTATTAAATGAATTCGAAAGGCTGTATGAGTATCTGAAGTTAAATATCTGTACGAGTACGTGAGTTTAGATGGCACTATGAGTACAAGGCTGTGTGAGTGTATTAAGATAAATGGCTGTCTGAGTACACGAATTTAAATGGATGTAGTATATGACCTTAAATGGCTGTAGAAGTATCTGAAGTCAAATGGCGGTATGAATATTTGAAGTTAATGGCTGTATTAGTATCTGATGTTGAATGGCGGTATGAGTATCTGATGTTAAAGGGCTGTATGAGTAAATGATGTCAAATGGCGGTATGAGTACATGAATTTAAATGGATGTAGTACATGACGTTGCATGGCTGTAGAATTATCTGAAGTCAAATGGCGGTATGAATATTTGAAGTTAATGGCTGTATGAGTACATGAAGTTAAATGGCTGTATTGGTATCTGGTGTTGTATGGCGGTATGAGTACCTGAGGTTGAATGGCGGTATGAGTATCTGAGGTTGAATGGCGGTATGAGTATCTGAGGTTGAATGGCGGTATGAGTATCTGAGGTTGAATGGCGGTATGAGTATCTGAGGTTAAATGGCTATATTAGTATCTGATGTTAAAGGGCTGTATGAGTATATGATGTAAAATGGCGGTATGAGATCGTGAAGTTAAAACTTTGTATGAGGATCTGACGTTAAATGTCTGCATGAGTACATTAATTTAATGGCTCCATGAGTACCTGAAGTTACATTGCATTATAACTATCAGAACTTAAATGACTTTATGAGTCCATGAATTGAAATGACTTATGAGTCCGTGACGTTAAATGGCTGTATGAGTACTATAACTTAAATGGATTTGAGAGTACATGAAGTGAAATGGCTGTCTGAGTATCTCACGTTAAATGGCGGTATGAGTACATTAAACTAAATGGTTGCCTGAGTACATGAATTTAAATGGCTGTATGAGTTATTTACGAGTACTGATACTTACGGCGTTTAGTCATCCGTGACTAGATCGTTCATTACTTAACTCGCATCTCTCTAGTTTCATTTCTATCGGAACAATATCTTGAATAAAAACTATAAATTTCGGATATAATCAATTGATGAGCTCGAATAGCATGGCAGCAGAAAGATGCAAAATCAGTCAGAACAATTTCCACTTGCCGTTGTAACAATTGTGTTGCACTCCACCAAGGTTAAATACAAAACCCACATCAAAGTGATGTGTATTCCTAAAATAACTTGAGAGAATATTTCAAGACAGGACAAAAAGATCTGTTTCGCTCAACGATGACTGCGCCCTCTGCATAATGGAAAATAAACCGGTTGGATCTTGCACCTTGTTTTACTTGTTTCATACTTAACAGTTTTATAAACTTAAATCTTTTAAATGCACAGAAAAAAATTGGAGATTGAAAAAAAGCAATTACAAATGATACTGTGTGCATTAGAAATGGACACAAAATCAATCATGTGGAATCTTTAGACACGATTTTAGTATTTTAATCATACGCTTAACATGTTATGTAATAAATATTGGCATATGTATAGACACAATCTAGAATGATAGACGATACAAATGTGAAAAGTGCAAAATAGAAGAAGCAACATACACCAGTATAAAGGACGAGCATTATATTAAAATACAAGGTCGAACTTATAGCGGTAATGCCCATAAAAATCCATAGCATAGTGTATGGTTAAAAATCTTCCCTCTTGTATTACTGCATATTATGTATGACCCAAAACTAGAAATTTGTGAGTACTGATACTTACGGCGTCAGTAGAATCTTGCAAGATACCAATCAAGGGAATCAATTCACTAGTGATGATTTTGGCTGGAGAAAACAGTTTGCTATCCACACGTATGGTGGGTGTTGGATCAGTCCTTGCTATTGCTGCAGAAATTAATTGTTCAATATCTGGACCTTTTTTTATTATCTCAATATCGGTTCCCTTATCTCTTAGGTTTTGTGCAATTTCCTTGGTGTTAGAACACGACCTGAACTCTTCCTGCATATAACTTTGGAATAGTGCGTTTTGCTCTTTCAGGAGGCGGTAAACATTTTTTATTTTGTCTTTAAATTTTGCCGCTTCTTGGTCAATTGCTTTGTGCAATTGTGAGCACTGGTCATCAACTGCTTTTAATTCCTGCTGCTCAGCATCATTAATGCTTCTATCAAGCTCATCTCCCTTTACTGTGGAAGCCTTGATACTTCTCAGCTTGTCTGAACATTGATTCAATTTCGTATCTAAGGTCATTTTCACTTCCGCTGCGACATCAGCTAATGCTTTTGTAGGATGCGTGTCATGCTGAACCGCTTTGCACATTAAACAAATGGTGACGTTACAATCTCGGCAAATAAGTTTAATTTCCTCTTCTGGATGCTGATCACAGAAGACACGTTGTCGGATTTTGCCTTTCATTTCAGAATCTAGAGTTACCAAGTCACTTATTTTGTGATGTCTGCTCATTTTCGATTTTTCGTGGACATAGCAACAAGTTTGGCACAAATTCTCCTCGCAATCCAAACATCTACTGCATGCCATGCTTTTCGGACCACAAATCTCACAAGGGAAGTTTTCATTCATGTCCGTATCGATGTAGAAATTAGTTTGAAATCCGGATATCCCGCTGTCTGGTAAATGTATACTTGTCCTGCATATCGGGCAGTTAAAGCAACCATTGTGAAGGTTAACCTGTACATAATCCTCCAGACACTTGTAACAAAAACTGTGGTGACAGGATATTAGCTTCGGATTCTTAAAACTGTCCATGCAAATACTGCACTCATGTCGACTTGCTGCCATTTTCGAAGACACTTTCGTTTTGTTAAGTCAATAAGGATACACTATAGCGAGCAAACGTATTAGCGCTACCTGTTGGATGAAAGTACTATATATTTCAGCGATTGCATACGTTCAATGAACGCTCCCTAGTTCGGGTCATTCTCCGTCAGGTTTTCAAATAAGTATATGACGGATAAGGCCGAGCGATGATCACATTGGGATGAAAAACTTTAGAGGCAAGATTAATTAGATTGAAAAGTTACCAAGCCAAACAGTTCTCAACGAAAAACGTACTAACATCATAACATACCAAACTGACAATGTGCTCAAATTAAATCATGTTCAAGCAGGCTTTATCTATTGATTTTGTGTAGTATATTATCTGTTCCGTGTATGATAATATACTACTTATCCATATGTTATGCATAGGCTTGATTGGTTCTAGGTTGATTTCACCGATCAACTTTATACATTTATTTCAAGAGTCTATGTTGCTTAGTGACATAGGTAACAAATTCCAAGGAGATGATGTAGACACGTTTGAACTTTCAATACATGAAGTCTGAAGATCTAAGCGAATGTTGATACATTTCTTCTGAGTAGCAAGCATAAGTTCATCTTTAGTTTTCTTTTACTTTAATTTTGTGTTGGGGTTTTCTGTTTAGTTTAGTTTGTTTTTTTTTTATTTCATGGTGGGTGGGTGTGGTGGGGATGGGGTGGATAGCTTAGTTTTAAGTTTGGCCACATTAATATCCTTTGATGATCAGCGTTGTTCCACAATCGCGACCGTTTATCAGACTACGTACAAACTTGCGTTTGTTTGGGCAAGGTCAGTTGAGTACAGTCTTGGTGGTGGATGAAAGAATCGAGATTAAAACTACAGTAAAGCAATAATTCTTCCTAATAGAACGTATGATTATATTTCACGAATCAATAATCTTATCCCTGTAATGGTGATTATAATAATATATCAAAACGGATAAACTCACATCACAGAGAGAGAGAGAGAGAGAGAGAGAGAGAGAGAGAGAGAGAGAGAGAGAGAGAGATGCCAAACATTTTCGAAAACAAAGAGCTAACAACTACCGTACCTTCGAAATTTTCTCACGAGAAAACCCTTTTTTTAATAAGAGCGTCCATTTGAAAATCGCAGTCGGCAAATTCAAAATGAATGAAGCAATATACCTGTAATATATGGTCATGTTTTTAAACATAAGTATGTGATACAACAGTGGTGATTTACATTCAAATGTCATAATGGTTATCTTCAGCTAAAATAGCTCATTTATGTAAACGAAAGCGTTGGTACTTCCATGCATCATTAAAATATCTTTCAAAATCTATTTTAAATAATACCCACAAAAGGTATTCCCAATTATCATCAGAATCATTTAAGCAATCGTAGAAAAAACTTACAATTTCCTGTCAATATCTCTGCTCTAGCTAGCACAAAGCTGTTCCTTTGTTTTATGAAATTTAAACAATATGATACTATAGTGATAGGCTATGACATTATGTGTAACTGAAACGGGGGGGGGGGGGGTGTACCTAGTCTATTATCTATGTCCTGTGCAAATCAACTACCCGCCACGAGTAGTCTGAGACGTAAGCCTTGGCGGATTACTGAGATTTCACCATAGACGGCTAAATCAACCCCTCACACTTGATGATATCGATATTGGGTTTATATCACGTAACATCCATCAGTTTCAAAATATATTTTCGGGAAAGCATGGACATCGACGTGGGTACAGGGCCGCGGGCAGTAGCTTTTCGTGGGTCGGTGGTTATTTCCAGGTGTTTTTCCTGGTTCTTCCTCCACAATTAATAACGTCTGCCATTTATACCCTATCGTGTGATGGGCATTAAACCCTAAAATAACATTAGGTTCATGTTTTATTGCATTTTTTGCTATCATCTTTAGATGTGGATGTTTTACAACATGCTTTGCGTAATCATCATGTGATGAAGATCTTTAATTATATACCTAGCTTTCTTAATTACATGCTCTAGTCAATGATAGCTGATTTCTACATATCCATATTTTGCTTTTAAAACTTGTTAATAATTAAGATGAAGGTTGTTAGAGAAATTTAACTATATCATCATGACCTGGTAGTAAACATTACTTAACATAAAATATTTTGAGATCCGAATAAACACACAACTCAATTTAATACGATTTTGTTTATTTTTTTATATTTAAAGAATATTACCTGTAGGAATATGTAACAAATAACAATAGAAGAGCACACTTTTAGTTACAATAGCAAGAACCTTACCTAATACATTCCCATTATCTGGATGTGTCATTTTCATAATTCTCACCAAAATCATATCTGATAATGTGTCAATGGTCAACAACGATAAACACAAATTTTACATTTTACAAGAAGTACATAGCTTTAATGTTTAAAACATGCTGCATACTGTGACTGTAACCTTGACCTCTCAGGATCAAATACATATGATGTGTTGCTTAAGAAATTTTCTTTGCTTTATAATGACTCACCACCATAAATCCATCAAGGGATTAAATAGCGTGTATATGTATGTGTGTCTGAATTAGATTTATATTGTAGATTCAACAACATTTCTGTTAAATCGATACAATGTATGCAGGGAGCCGAGAGTGGCCAAGTGGCCTAAAGCACTCTCCATTATGGATCACTGCCTTCTCACCTCTGTCTGCGTGGGTTCGAGTCTAAGATTCGGCTAATGTAGTTATGTGAGAAAGCTTGACAGTAGTTTATTGTGTGTTGGTGGTTGTTTCCGGGGGGTTTTCATCCACCAATAATACTGGCCATCATGTATCGTATATCGTATGCTGAAAAATGGCATTAAACCCTACAACAACAGCAACAACAATGTCTGCAATGATGTAGTTTTATAGTGATATCTAGCACTGAAGCATTATGCCATAGACATATAAACAAATGAAATACTTTAACCAAAACCTAATAGCAAATCTTCCAAGTTCATGATCATAATCACAAGGTCAATGAATAAATCAGGTCAATCACATAGTGCATCATTGTTTATTATTGATATGATCATATTTCAAGTGGTGTATCTCTTCATTAACATGCATAGACGTCTGCTAATAATCAAAAAAAATTATATATGTTAACAACACAAGCTGTGTGAATAAATTAAGAAACAAAAATAAGTGAATCAAAAAAGTTCAATAACATTCAACAAATAATTTATTTCTTTAGATTACAAAGTGAAAATTAAAACAAATATATCAAGAATTCTGAAATAAAAACCCAAGTAATCATACATATTTTACCATCAGTCCAAAAGTAAAGAAAGTTTTTAAAAATTCCAATAATCTTGACTGTTCTAATGCAATATAGTATTGAATGTATTGATGTGCCAATAGTCTTGAATGGACTGATGCACCAATTAGTGTTGGCATATTACAATTATATAATCCATAATGTCTTTAAAAAAGTTCTCAGTGATCACACATAAGTATTTTTTAGTCCAAATGTAAATGAGCACTTATAATTTCAATGGATAATTTAAATGTTTCATCTCAAGTCTTATCTGACCTTGATTAAAATCTATTGTTTACCACATCCTTTATTTAACTGACCTATTATGCAACAGTGTGCCCATGAGGTTAATCTTTTCAGATGGAAATATCCATCAAATCTGTAAACAAGGTCAGGTCTTTAACTTAAATTCAAGTAAACAGGACAAAAATCAGGCCAACATAACCTTCAATCATGACAATAGCCAGGTAGGCCAAAATTCTAACTTTAAGCGACTAAGGTTAAGCACACAATATAAATTAAATGTACATAACACAGTCTGTTTATTAAGTTTGATAAAATGTCAAGCCAGTTAACTAAGTACATTTTTTATCAAATCTGAACTACAATCACTCAAATTGGTAAGCAGCCCAAATCATCTGCTAAATCACCTTATTAATATTCATAGCTCTGGCTCATAATCAAACAGCATTACAAATCTTGATTATATACGCCAATTCACCAAGTTAAAAGTTCAACTAATTAGACACAAAATCATATTATTATTAGTACATCTTGCTTACATCCTTGCTCATCAAGGATTTTCAAGGATTTAACCTACTGACCAAGTCTAATAAAAAAAATGGATCAGAAATAGTCTTTAGTATGGTTAATGTGAAAACAAGCCAAGTTAACGTATGTGTTGATAGTCTCTAGTATGGTCAGTGTGAAAACAAGCCCAGTCAACGTACGTGCTGATACATCAATCTTTTCATTGTATGTGTGGATAGTCTCTAGTATGGTTAGTATGAAAACAAGCCCAGTCAATCTTGTCATTGTATGTGTGGATGGTCTCTAGTATGGTTAGTATGAAAACAAGTCCAGTCAATCTTGTCATTGTATGTGTGGATGGTCTCTAGTATGGTCAGTGTGAAAACAAGCCCAGTCAATCTTGTCATTGTATGTGTGGATAGTCTCTAGTGTGGTTAGTATGAAAACAAGTCCAGTCAATCTTGTATTTGTATGTGTGGATAGTCTCTAGTATGGTTAGTATGACAACAAGCCCAGTCAATCTTGTCATTGTATGTGTGGATCTTGTTCGCCACTAAAATCATCCAAGACTTTAGTAAACTGAGCACATATTACAAGTTTTAGCAAAATCAGATGAGAAGTAAAGTCTCTAGAATGGTAATGAGTTCAGCCAATTCGATGCAAGTTGTCCTCATTAGCATGGACCAATGTCTCTATTTATTGATCCTGACCAGGTTGATAATGATTTAAGCAAACATTCCAAATTTGATCAAAGTCTGATTTGAAACATGCACTGATAGTATAAACAAGCAATTTTTGATTGACAGATGCAACACAATTGATTACTTCAGATAGACATAATCACTTATGGCCAGGTCAGCTGACTGATCTCCTTGCTAATTCACCACAATTGTATCCTCAACAGTAATATTTATTTCATTTATCCAATTCTTGTTATGCTTCTTCCATTTCTATGTTGCTCTTATTCCCATCTTCAATCAAGGCATATGTTGATTGGGAAATAGTTTTGACTAGTGTATATGTAATATTGTTTACATCTATAATTCCAGCATGATATCATGTAATCATAATCTGTACAAAGAAATCAACAGATCAGTCCCTTATGTAAAATGTAGGTTGTCAAATTGCTCATTTCTTATTTTGATTCTTTCGTTTTACAAAAGTCGGCCCACATTGTTATATTTGGTTCATTGTATCTCCCATTCAAATTAAATTTGTCTGACTACAATATAAGAAGCAAATATAAATTTATATTTAATAGTAAATTTATTGAAGTTATTATGATTTCACAAATCTTGACAAAAGCTCCTTCGCACAAAAATTTAATATACACCAGCACTATAACATTTCTGATGAAAATGCTGGCAATCTATAGGTGATTTTACAATATGTACATGCTTATAATAATGTACTGACAATGGTTGATGAAAACTGATTCCATAAATAAATAAGAAAATGATACTATCAATGGGTTGTGGTATTTTTGTATGATACCTAAAACTTGCTAGTTTTAGGCAAAGTTGGAAAGGTCCAGTATTAGAATTGTGTCTGCCATTTTAAATATGATACAGAATTCAAGATCAGAAGCTACATTTTGTACAAAAAAAGTAAACAAATTATTGGTTAAATACAAACTGAATAGGACACATTTGGCATTTTACATAACGTAACAGTAAATATTAGAACTGGGCGATCTCACACAAAAATAGCATCTTCCAGATCTTAAATACATTTCAATCATTAGCAAATTTAATCTCTCATTTTAATTTGTCTCTCCAAAGGTTCTCTTTGCTGATCCTCCAACAACATAGCTAATAGATCACTTCTATCTGCGAAGGTTTGGGTCTCGGATTCAGCCAATGTGGGTACGTGAGAAAGCTTGACAGTAGCTAATCATGGGTTGGTGGTTCTTTCCGGGGGTTTTATGGGCTTTTCCTCCACCATTAATACTGGCCGCCATGTACATCATATGTTGTGCTGAAAAATAGTGTTAAACTCTACAACAACAACAGCAATTTAATCCACATGATAATTATAATAACCCTAGCATAGGTAATCCATAGGATAATAAGAATAACTCTGCCATGTACATGTATAACACAATTAAATATAATTCAACTGTAGACAGCACACATTATATGAAATGACTATATCATATTCATTTTTAAAATTAATGATATAACTTTGTTCATTTTTACAGATTGGGGTTCACCACACCTGTGAGGCCTTGACCATGATCCGTAATGGACAGAGGTCTGTTTATCGACCTGGTCTTTTCAATTCTATACACTCAGCCACTCTCAAGTGTCATAGATCATCATCCAGTGTATCACCAACTGTATCCTGATGACACCAACATATACAAATTGAGCCACCCAAATGAAGTTGATGCTACCATCCAGGGAGTAGAGAGGTGGATTTCTGATGTAAAATCATAGATGACATGTAACAAGCTGCATATGAATGAACATAAACTGAGGCCATTCTGATCACAACACAAAGACTTTCACATTTGCATCCTCTGCCTCAAACAATAAATAATAACAACACCAACATTGAATTCTCAGAGTCAGTACAAAGCCCTGGTGTTACTTTGGATGGTACTAACACATTGCATTTAAAAAACACAATGAGAATGTCAGTTAGCAGAAGAGACCGACCATTTAATACTTATTTTTAAGTTTAGAATAAGTGAAGAGGGGAGGGTAAGTTGGACTGGTATTTTCATCTGATTTGATACACATGTATTCTTTCTGTTACCCCAAGGATGTCAAGATAATTTATTTTGACATAATTAATTGATATAATGGGATTTTTTGTTTCATATAAATATGTGCATTAGTATTATTTGCAAGCAATTTCACAGCCCAAGTCATAGCTTAACTCTGTAACATATACTGCAAGTCATCATATACATTATATCCTTCAATGTTTTAAAGTGGTGTAATGCATCAAGAAAAGTTCAGGTTTAATTCTTACAAGGAGCCAAAGACTTAGGACTTTGCTTGGTTGTTGGGGACACCCTGGACTTTCATACTGATCTCCTATTTTGAGTTATAAATCACAATTCAATGTTTCTGCTTACGACCTAGATAACTGATTTCTAGTAAGCAACCACTCATCAGTAACTACGCTCACGTTCAGAGACGTAAATATTTCCAATTATTAAAAGGAGTATTCCATTCAATTATCTTAGATTATCCAATGTGCCTATGTGGCATTTCATCTGAACTATGAAAGAAGCCTCATATGTGATGTCAGAACAAAGCTGATCTGGTCAATGGTGGTCAGAGGTTAAATAAAAAATTATGGAAGCCAGATTGGGTGCGTAAACTCTCCAAGCTCAGAAATAAAAACGCTGTCATATATATATATATATATATATATATATATATATATATATATATACATGTATATATATATGAATATATATATATATATATATATATATATATATATATATATATATATATATATATATATATATATATATATCAGTACTGCAAGTTCTGGTCTGTAAAGTGCACTTCACCTACCTCCTTTGTTAATGAAGTACTAATTTTCAGTTGTCTGCATGTACAAGACACAAGACAAACATGGATCGTGTATGTAACTTAGACCAGCAAATTGTTTTAAGCCTTTTATTTATTTTGACATAGCGGCTTATGTCAAAATAAAAGAAGGCTTAGAGCAATTTGCTGGTCTAGTATATACCTTGGAATGAAGGAACGTTTTGGATAAGATAGGAAATGCTAGACATATTGCTTGTGTGGGCTGTCTAATCTAGTGTTGATATGATAACACTTGCTTGTCGATTATGGTATTTATTGTGAGATGGAATGGTACGAAATAAACCTAAAACAATACAATCTTTATTCTGAACAAAGTGAGAGAAGATCCAAAACATATTCAGCTTCAACGTTTTGTTCACCATGTCACTTGTTTAATCCAACACACCATTGTTTATATTTAAACCTAAAATGTTTCCTTTACTTAAAAAAAAAGATTGTGTAAAAGTGTTGTAATGTATAAAGGAAAATTCCGATTGAAATAGTCTGGACTTCGTTCAGTTGTTGCGGAGACCCGGGACCTTCATTTTGATCTCCAATTTTGAGATATAAGTCAATGGTTCTCCATTTGCATAAACCAGAGAAATCTGTACTATCACCTATTCTGTGTCAATTAGCCAGGACTCTATTTCTCTGAAGTATCTGTTCGCATCGACAGAAAAAAGTTGTGCTTATCATTGTTTACGGACTTGCAGTCTTCAAAACGCTTAAACATTGTTTAAACTTGTAAGCTTTTTCATGACAGCGACTCAAATTGGGGAGCAATCATTATAGTAGTGTCAAGGAAAAGCCAATTTAAAAAAAAAAATTATAATATTAAAAGTAATAAACGATAAACTCATTAAAATATAACAAAAAATAGAGTAATTACATTTCTACTATATAAAAATATTTTTATATCACTTTTAAAAAATGAGACCATCAAACACAAAAAAATCAGCTTGCAATCAAATTTATCTAGAAAATGCGCGCAACAACTTGGAATTCCATAGTATTGTGCTCTTTCTACAGAAACGGAATGGCATGAAAGTCCGACTTTATTATACCGGATTTTAGAGATTTCATTTGGTGTGTGTGAAGGGCCGTTATAACCGTTACAAAAAAGGCGGCCGCCTATGGCGCAAAGATTTTGATCCGGGTGGGATGGGTGGGATGATGTTGTTTGATTATTCCCATTGCTAATTCGGCCCGTGGCTAATTATGACCAACTTTTTGGGAATGTAGTTGATTTGGCCCAAATACCAGGCTGATTCGGAGCATTTTAGACATTAAATGAAAAACAACTGAGCACACATTTCCTTATTTAATTTAATATTTACTATTATTTTTCACAACCACAGCAATATTAGGTAAACTCTGATATTGAACAGTTTTTTTCAAGACAGCATCATATGTTGTGTTCTAAAATGGAATCAAATTCAACGAATTGGCAAATGATAGTACAATTAATTGAATTAGAGCAGTATTGGTTATTTTGCCATATTCTGGAACTGAGTTATACAAAGACTGATTTAAATGTAGAAATGGAATATTTGGAAGATATTAATTGTCTGAAGTGGGTTTTACCATTGTTCTATATACCTTTATTTCATAGTTCTGATGACTAAACGAAATTGTTGCATGATACTTGCATGCCACATTTTAGATTTTTGGGAATGTAGTCTTTGAAAGTCTGACTTAAATTATGTCTTGAAAAAATTCATCACACACAATTGATATTTGGATCATATTACAAATCTATATAGATATTACAAATTTATAGGGCTTGTAAAAATCACCCCATTGAATTTCAGAGCTGTGGTGGTTATTGCAAGTTATTGCATGACAATCAAATGCAGGAAAGGCCTTAAACTTAGGGCTATGATTGTGGGTGGGGGTCTTTAAATGTAAACAAACAAGAAATGTTTCAAAACTGTAAATGGCCATGGGGTGGGATCAGGTGTTGGAGGTGTTGTTGTAGCTTGTATGTGTTTTGTATTATTACTAGTCTTATTATTATTATTATTATTATTATTATTATTATTATTATATGATGAATGTTCTGAAAAACAATTCAGACGAGATTCAATCGTATTAGTCATACAATTTTGAATGTAATGAATCAGCTGTAGAAATAACGATCGTTCTATGCGCAGATGTAAAGTTCGAAAGGTGATGTGAACAACCATACATTGATTTGCAGTTTTAAAATATCACTCAATATTGACATGTAATATACTCACATCATATACCTTCTAGATATCGGTGAAATATCTAGCACATGTACATACATGACCAACACCAGCTGGGCCTAGGTTTATCTCACACACGAGTGTCACGATTCAGTGTAATCTTCGAGTTGATAGATAACAGTAGTTGCCAAGTACTAACACACCAGGTTGTCCGATGTTTGACTTCGTGATATTTCTGTAGCTATCCTCCACCATCCTCCATTGATCGAATCAGATAATAAGCATGTTGTGATTAATATACTAATTAAAGTAGCTACTCTCGAAAGCACGATCAACAGTTTGTGATGTATTAGAAAGGATTCTGACATACTTAGCACGTTCACCCCAACCCCAAGCCAGAAAACCACGCTTATCGTCTCTATACATAGCATACAAGTACGGATAACTCTTGGCTTGAAATTCTACTGCAAATTCACGAACAATATTAATAGTATTAATATACATGGTTACGTATTAGGAAATATAAATGGACATGCTTACGTATCAGTAACTATCATGTTTATATGTATTTACTATATTTATGTAACACAAAAAAAACAAAACACTTGGAATGGCGTATAAACGTTACTAACTGGTTTTCAACCCCTCATTGCACGTTTCCATCAGCTATAGCAGTTATAATCGTGTAAGGAATGGCAATGTGATGCACTCTCTAATTTGAAGTTTGTATTATGTGCAGCCTGACGTCTATATTGCAAGAGCCTTAAATAGACTGAAAAATATTTTGACGTCTACATTCATTGGTTAAGGCAATGATATCAGAATTAAATGTTTAGACTGGAAGCCACACTTCGAATGTGCTATAAATTTGATGTAGTATAAGGAACACTGACATCGCAACTATGTAATGACCTAATTGAAGTGGTTTAGTACAAACAAGGTTTATTTGATTAGACGAAGATGATGATAATGAGAGAGAGAGAGAGAGAGAGAGAGAGAGAGAGAGAGAGAGAGAGATGATGATGATGATGATGATGATGATGATGATGACGAGTGTTAAAAAAATAATGAAAGACTCAGTTTTACAAATCAGATTAATTTTGCCATTTTACATATTTCGCATACTATTGCTGCTATTTTATAACGTTAATATTGTAAAAATCCGTATCGTGATCACAGTAACTTACGTGCACAACATAAATAACTTTAAACTAGCAATTACACAAGCCAGTTGATGATGATTGTGTGATCAATGTTTCTTTAGACAACCTTATCACACAATTATTTAAACATTTCAATTTTGGTCAGAGTTAGTCGATAAGCTGGGGACTTGTATCTGTTGGCATAATTACTTGCCCATAAATGAAATAATATGAAATGTAAACAATCACTGCGTATTTAAATGTTGTGCTGTTAAATGATGGGCAATACATGGCTGTAATTAAAGTAACACAATTACACAAACTCATTATACCTAGACGTGATATTCTTCGTTTTGTTTTTATTTTATTTTATTTATTTTTTATGTAATAACAATTATTATAACAAATAGAGTGATCTGCTATGCGAAATTTTACTTTTTCCTTTTTATTGATCATGATAATTTTTCCGTATGTCTACCTATCCGTACGTCTATCCATCCGCACGTCTACCCATCCATATGTCTACCCATCCGTACGTCTACTCATCCGTATATCAGTTCATTTTAACGTCAGCCGGCTTTCCTTCCAACTTTATCTATCCTGAATGTAGCCATATGAGGAAGAGAAAGGGTGCATCTAATATATACTTTACATTTGATTTGAAAATGCTCTGCACCAAAATGTCATGCAGTCCTTTTCTACAGTAATCCTTTATGTTATGTTTTATTTTTTGTCTGACCTATGTCGTTACAGCTGGCTGCAACACTTGAAATGACGGGTTGGTTCCTTATGTAAAAGCTGCCAATAACATATCACACCAGGTAATGAGAATGATACAAATTAATGGTGCCTAAAGTTAAATTGAATTACTTAGAAATGAAATTCTTTTTTAATTAGTTAATTAGTTTACTTCCTTCTAAATGATGAGTGTGTTAGGTAAGTGAAGACTCTATTTCAGGAGCTAAGATATCCTCTCTAGTAATTGGCTAATTTAAAATATAGGTGTCAACCATAAAATCATTCCGATTATATTCGCTTTCAATCTTTTAATTGATACCCATTAATTGACGCCTTGAAGGACTCGGAGTCTTAGTATCTGTATAGTGGTCTAGCTGATGTAAAAACTAATGCGATTATAGGATTTATCGGGATAACATGGTAAACAAATCTTTCAATCAAGGTAAGGGTGAGTCCTAATTACGTATTTTAAACTCCGGGATTGAATGCAATAACTGTATACTTTCATCTTCACAAGTGCCGTGGCAGTATGGAGACGAGAGGAATTTTAACAAGGGTAGATCTGTCAAGCGACAAGGGGAATACAACACAGAGGAATGTATGACACCATTGTATTGGAAGTGGATAGCGAGAAGAGAAATTGGAGAGGTGTGAAGTTACGGTACTGGACACTAGGGCATAACCGACTTTTGATCCTGAAATCGGATTCCACCGGATAGTATGAACTTCCGATTAGTCGGAGTCGGACAAGGCAGGTACGACCGATTCGGATAATAAAAATAATAAAGTTGAATTTCTATAGCACCGTGTCTAACACTGCGTGTCATTCGATAGTGCGTTAATAAAGTTAAATAAGAAGTCAGAAAAGTCCAATATGGTCAACACAACCACGCTGTGAGACAATCTATTTGAACTGGCGGGTGGAAACCGGAAATGAAGCCGGATATGGTAAAGTACTAAGTAACATGCTAGACACGGCAAAACCAGATACCAGAAACCCGGAAACGGAAGATGAAATTTTTTAGAAAAATAAGAAGGATTTAGCATTTCCGATTAATTGAATCGTATCCGGAATCGGAAAAATTTCATGCCCAAAATCCAGAATCGGAAATCAGTAGAAAAATGCTAATCGGTTATGTCCAGTGGACACTGAGGAAACAATGGTAATAATGCTTCAAGGGGCTGAGTTCAATCGGACAGTGCTGCAAGGGGCTGACCTAAATACGTGCAACTCAAAAGAGACATATTAGAGACATATACAAAAACAGATAGATTTATGGAACTAAATCGATCAAAGAAAAAAACTATAGAACCGACTGGACACTTGTCGGGCCTCGAAAAGAGACTTTTGGGTTTTTTTTCTTTAAAAAAGAAATTGTGAACACCATTAAGTTAAGTTAGAGGGAATCACACGGATATTCTTGTCTTCCTCAAACTGCGTCTGATACCTGGAGCGTAGATTAAGACTCGCTTCAGACCGCCTAGCCTCTCCACATAGAGCTTTCGTTTACAAAAACAATAACGGTGAGTGTTTGAAGAAAAGTCCAAGAAACAAAACAAAAAACGAAAAACAATTAAGGGTTGTTAACACCATTAAGTTAAGATAGAGGTAATCACGCGGATATTCTTTTCTTCCTCAAACATCGTCTGACACTTTGAGCCTTGCCTCTTCATATAGATCATTCGTTTCTAAATTACAACACCGGTGATTGTTTGCAGAAAAATTCAAGAAACAAAACAAACAACAATCCCCCACCATCACCACCACGCACACACACAAACCCAACGGTCCTATTCAGAGCCATCCACCTTTCTCAAACATAGACTACTCAATGTTTGCCAAAGTCACATAAAACTCAAATCGCCCTTTTCCCCATGATGTACGTGTGTGACAGATATAGCAGTTATATTGGCTTCTATCTCTAAAGGAGGGAGAGAGTAGTCCTTAGGCTTCTCTGAATAAGGCCTTCGCATGATAACCTCGCTAAGCTTTGATCGAAAGCTCGATCTGTATTGGTTCTACCATCTTTCTGGTAGGAATGAAAGTGAAATTAATTAGATGAGGGAAACCACTGGCCTTACATTGATATATGGGACTATGACGTTTACAGTGTAGTCATTGGACAGTTTGCAATCAAGATGAAACGATCGCATCAGTTCATGGAGAAGGGAGAAGAAAGTAGGAGGCAGAAGCGTGACCTATCCCCTCGTACAGTGGCTGAAATCTTTGCTCTTATCAATGCCAGCGATTTTGAAGATGATATCAGTGAGGCAGAATCCAGAACGAAGCAGTCTACGTCAAACAATCGTCCGTCACCAGTAACACCTGAATCCTACTACTACGTTTGAGCGACAGATAAACATTCCTCTATACAATTTGGAACCACGGTCTACACGTACACTGTGAAAGTTAATGATTTCAAGTCAGATGTACCATTGGAAGAAAGAAAAATAGACTGTATCACCGATTTGTGTTATTTGTTGTTAATCACAATGAAACGAAGCCATACGAGGATGATAGCTTGACATTACGGCAGTCTGAAATCACCTGTTTGGAAAGTTTAGCAGGACACCAGAATGGATATTGGGTACGGCAAAATCTGTCACCTTCATGTTTTCAGAGATTTGTGCTGTACTTTATTAATAAAACGTCAGACTCCTGTGATTTGACAAGGACAAAACCAGGTACTCCATTGCATTTAAGAGAGATAACTCTGCTTGAACTAGACAAGGCTAAGAGTTATCTAGTCATAACAGACCCAGTTTCACCCAGGTGTCCCAAAACAAATTCATTAAAAAAAATAGAAAATATGATTTAGATATGAATTAACTTAATCTCACATGTTGCCAAGACACTTAACTTTGTTTTAAGCCTAACAGAAAGTACAACTCTTACATAATGCACCAATCACAGATAGTGTTGTTGTTTATTTCTGAATGCTTCAAGCTCCGCCTACGTGGGGTTGTACAATTGGTACCGTTATACCCGGATTCGCATCACAATTAATACTTCCTGTTCAGTCCGAATGTAATTCTCTTCTACTTTTAGAACATTGTTTCCTCTCTCATTTTGGTGATATAAGACTTATATTGATGCATTTTAGGTAGGGATTTAAAGGTAATTGTTTCTTCTTGAGAATATGAGCTCAGAGATTGGTTGTCTGTTTGTATTTTGGCGACAGTGCACAGTGTGTAATTAGGCCTTAGGTCAGGGGTGGCGAACCTATGGCACGCGTGCCCAAAGTGGCACGTGAGATGATTATGCGTGGCACGTCATTATGCTGATATGAAACAAATTATTCATCTTCCTAAATCACTGAAATCTCAGTTTAGTATAATTGTTACTGTAAACATATTTTTGAAAGGCTTAACTGATATGGAAGAAGTCCTATCGACCTACCCTATCCTATTCAATCTTATTTTTTACATATAATTTACTGACTTACTTACTGTTTTCGCTAGGGGGCGCGGGTGCACAATTAATTTTAAACAAGATACGTTCGTATTTTGAACGAGATCTCGCTAGCTCACGTTGTTGATTTTGAAAATTATTACGAATAATCTTTTAAATATAAGCCTAAAATGTCGTTCTCAAAGCCAAAGAAAGCTAAGTTTGCCGAAAAAGGAAGTGGCAGAGATTTCCAAGCGTGGTGGACTCAACGATATGGAATGATCAACAAACGGAATAGGGCCTTTTGTGTCATGTGTTCGGAAAGTGTTCTTTGTTGAACGTCTTCAGTTAAACGTCATTATGAGAGCAATCACAGCTGGCTTCTTGGCAAAAGCGAAGATGAACAAAAAGAACATATATGGCGTGAGATAAAAAAAATTAAACTTACAAACCAGTTATTTTGCCAAGTTTGTTAACAGTACATCTAATTTAGTGGCTGCGAGTTTTGAAGATTCAAAAATCATAGCTAGGCATGGCAAGCCTTTCAGCGATGGTGATTATATAAAGGAATCGTGGTTAGAATGTGCATCTTATTTGTTTGAAGACTTTCAAAATAAAAACAAAATTATTCAGAGAATAAAGGATTTGCCAATTAGTCGAAATACGGTCAAAGAGAGAGTTATTAAATTGAATAATAATATTGAAGAACAAGTAAAAATGGATATTAATTCATGTCATGCCTACTCTATTTGCCTTGATGAAAGTACTGATGTGACATCGTCCGCTAGATTGGCCATCGTTGCTAGATATAACAAAGATTACGAAATGCATGAAGAAACAATAAAATTACCAACTTTATCGACAACAACAACAACAGGTGCAGATTTATGTGAAACTGTTGTGACTGAACTTAGAAATGCAGGTGTAGATATAACCAGAATAGTTTCTGTAACAACTGATGGTGTTCCAAGCATGACTGGAAAAGACAGGTTTTGTTACATTATTTACAAAACATTTTGGGCGCCCACTGTTAACTTTTCACTGCATTGTTCACCAGGAAGCCCAATGTGCAAAATCCGGCTTAAATGAATTTGAAGTCATTATGAAATGTGTCACAAAAACGGTTAATTTCATTACTGCACGTGCTTTAAATAACAGAAAATTTGCACAGCTGTTAAATGAAGTTCAATCAGCTTACTCTGGTTTACTAATGTATAATAATATACATTGGCTTAGTAGAGGTAAGGGTTTTGGAATGTTTTGTAGAATGTCTTGATGAAATTCGAATGTTTATGGATGATAACAAACAGAAATGCTCAGAATTAACTGATGTTGACTGGTTCAGCTGACTAATGTTCTTTACAGATTTTTCATTACATCTAAATGAATTTAATACTAAGTTGCAAGGGTGCGGAAAAAAACTGTTGATGAGGCATTTAAGATTGTGCAAGCATTTGAAAAGAAGCTGAAAATTTACAAACGTTATCTAGAGAAAGAAGAGTTTCACTATTTTCAGAAACTTGAATAATGTTATGCTGATCTAGAAATTCAAGAAACTGTTGTCTAAAATTCTCAGATGAGGCTGTTTTTCGAGATAATTGATGCAACTCTTGAACAATTTTAGTCGCGTTCTGAGCAGTTCAAAAAATTCGAAGACACTGTAAAATTTATAAAATGTCCAGATACAATCGATTTTGAAAATCGAGATCTGGCCATGTTTTCTTGGATGGAATTACACGATGTTGAAATGCAACTTGTTGAGTTACAGTCCAGTGCAATTTGGAAACAAAAATTTGTTTACTTGCGAATGCGACTAGAAATAATTGAACATGAGCGGTTAAATGGATCATTAGAACCTCATATATCGGCCAAAAATGAGGGTCTCAAAGTCTGAAATGACCTGCCTGGAACTTTCAACTCTCTGATAAAAGTAGCAAGGGCGAATTTGTCAATTTTCTTGTCTACTTACTCATGTGAATCGTTATTATTCAACAATGAATTACATAAAATCAAATACCAGAAATTGCTTGACTGATGATTTGAGTGCAGCTTGTGTATCTTTGAAGAATACAAAATATACCCCAGATATCAAACTGTTATCGTCTACCACACAGCAGCAAAAGTCACTTTGATTGACTTGTATATGACTCCTATATCGTAAGCTAGGCTTAAGTCACGAAATAACAATAAACGCTTTATATTGTAATTATAATTTTAAGCTTTGTCATAATAAAACATTTTTAACAGCTACTGATGTATGTAGTACCGGTTGAAGAAAAACAGCAGAGTATAATTATATTTATTTATGGTAATTTTATTATGGCATTATATATGTAATACCATTCAAAAATCACCCTACGTTTCGGCATAAAGTCAGGACATTTAGTTTTGGCTAGGGCTTTGCATCACACCCCCACCAGAATAGATACGTCACTGGTAGGCCTCTTTGGCACGAAGCAATAATTATATTTTTTAAATTGAAAATATTGACACACGATCTAATAAGGGTTCGCCACCCCAGCCTTAGGTGATGATCCGGAAGTGAAATCTGTGTTCTGTTTACGTCCACCTGCGTAACTAAAATCACATATAGTGAATCTCAGCCATTTAATACATATTAGTCTGAAATTACTGTCATACCCTAGCCATATCCCAAGAGCAATGGTCAGATTTGCAGAAGAGTTGATACAATCTACACGTACAGAATATTTCTGACCTCCATGTCTAACTTTATTAGTACAGGAGCTGAGGAGGGTTCAGGGAGTGAGCAAGCTTGCATCATCAAAATAGTTGTTAGCTCGTGCAAACACGTCGTCATTTCTGGTATTTTATCTGGAAGCTTGCGGTTCTTGCAAGCTTGCACAATTTGCAAGATTATGAAAAACGCAAGATTCCATATATTTCCAGGTTAAATTTGTTATAGACTTTTTGATCATTGCCCATACCGTTATATGTATATAACTGTTATTATCTTTTAAACAGTTTCACATAGCAAAGATATATAACTTATTTATGCTAAAGATGAACGCTGTTAATTTAATATAACGTTTTATTTAATTTTCGAGCAATTATATTTTGCTATATTTAATATTACCAACTAATGTTTACATTTTTAATGAGGTTATATCAAAACCTATAATAATAATAATAATAATAATAATAATAATAATAATAATAATAATAATAATAGTAATGATGGTTTTATTTCCAACAATTGTACATTTCCATAAAATATAAGTGCTCAAATATAATGAGACTTTTTTTTAAATAAAAAGGGTGTTAAACCCATCTAAACCATGTTGCAATTCCGAATTTTGATTTCAGTCTAATTTTCTAATTTTGAATTCATGCCATAATTTCCGAATTTTGATTTTAGGCGTTATTTTAGAATTGAAGAGGAACTGATTATGTAAGTGATTTCCGTCTAAACTCTGAACTGATTGGACATTTTTTTTTTTAAATCATGGGACCCTCAGAAGTTTGCACACATATATACATAAGGAGACAACCAAGGCAATCCGATTAATGTGTTAGAAACGGGAACGTAAAAGCTTGCGCTCTTCTAACTTTCAGAGATCTAGTAAATACGACCAATAAACATAAAACAGCAAGGACAGTATGCAATATCGTCAATTCCATAAGAAATCCCTGCATAACAGTCAATCACAAGGTTAGTGACGTTGTACAAAATTCAGCAAAATTGGTCAAAATGAATGCCGATCGATAGCGTCAAAAACCATGTGCTTTTCACGAGGGACCGTCTCAAGATGTACATATAAACATTATAGTAATACACGAAAACAACGTGTATATATATATATATATATATATATATATATATATATATATATATATATATATATATATATATATATATATATATTTATATATGTGTGTGTGTGTGTGTGTGTGTGTATATATATACACATATGTACACGTATTGTAAACATTACATCATTGAATAGAAAAATGTATACATGTACACATATTGTAAACATTACAGTAATGAAATGTACACATTGTAAACATTATATTAATGAATGGATTAAAGGTATACATGTACACATTGTAAACATATTAATGAATGGATTAAAGGTATACATTTACATGTATTGTAATCATTACAGTAATACATGGAAAGAAGGTATACATGTACACTTATTGTAAACATTCATAGCAAGGTATACATGCACACTTATTGTAAACATTAATAACAAGGTATATATGTACACTTATGATAAGCATTCATAACAAGAACTGCTCCAGTGTCCTAGTGGTTGGAGTGCCAGCTGCTGAAGCGGTAGGTTATGGGTTTGATCCCCAGCTGAGTCATACCAAAGACTTACAAAACTGGTACTAACAACTGTCTTGCTTGGCGCTCAGTATGAAGAGGTTTAGTGTTGGGACTGGTTGGCCTGGTGTCAGGATAATGTAACTGGGTGGGACATCATGCTACATGTCTAACGCATGATGCCCCAGTGCTAGACATCACTATAAACATCCTAACTGCTGACATCATAGCGATATGACAATGTTTAAATAAAGCTATGTTTAAAATCCTAATCACACACACATAACAAGGCATACAGATACACATTTCGTAAACATTAATAACAAGGTATTCATGTACATTCATTGTAAACTTTACAACAAGGTATACAGGTACACTTATTGTAAACATTCATAACAAGGTATACAGGTACACTTGTTGTAAACATTCATAACAAGGTATACAGGTACACTCATTGTAAAAATTCATTCCCTATGAACAACACCAGCACATAAATAAATTCAAAACTTGTATAAACCTTTGTGAAATTGGGGCATTCATGCTAGTCTGGTTGCCCGGCTTAAATGCTCCTTGTCATTGGGGTATTCTTGCTAGTCTGGTTCCCTGCTTTGTATGTTTCAGAATAATATTGTAGTAGTCTTCCTCAGAATGATATTGTGATAGTCTTCATCCAAATGATATTGTGGTAGTCTATCAGAATGATATTTTAGTAGTCTTCCATCAGAATGATATTGTAGTAGTCTTCCATCTGAATGATATTGTGGTAGTCTTCCATCTGAATGATATTGTGGTAGCCTTCATCAGAATATGGTAGATGACATCATCAGAATGATATTGTGGTAGTCTTCATCGGAATGATATTGTAGTCTTCATACGAATGATATTGTTGTGGCCTTCCATCAGAATGATTTGTTGTGGTCTTACATCAGAATTATATTGTTGTGGTCGTCCATCAGAATGTTGTATGATAATGAATTTGTAGTACCCTTTATCGAATGGTAAAATAATATTGTGGTAGCCTTCATCAGAATGAGTTTGTAATAATCTTCATCAAAATGATATTGTAGTATTCTATATCAAAATGATATTGTAGTATTCTTTATCAAAATGATATTGTAGTACTCATCATCAAACTGATTTTACAGTACTCTTCATCAAAATAATATTGTAGTGCTCTTCACCAAAATGATATTGCAGTACTCTTCCATCAAAACGACATTGCAGTACTCTTCATCAAAATGATATTGTAGTACTCATATTCAAAATGATATTGTAGTACTCTTTATCAAAATGATATTGTAGTACTCTTTAATCAAAATGATATTGTAGTAATCTTCATCAAAATGATATTGTGCTATCTTGCATCAAAATGATATAATTTTAGGTAGATTCCATCAAAATAATGTGGTAGCCTTCATGGGAATGATATTGTAGCTAAGCCTACCTCCGTCAGGACATCGTTTCTGAAACCACTTCATGGAAATTCACCAGACATTTTACAGAATGTTTTTTGTCAGCTTATGATGACAGATGGTATTTTTTATATATCCCACATGAAATTCTTGTACATTTATCATACGATAAAAGATGGGATTCTGTATATATATCCCACAGAAAGTACTTGTACATTTAGCATATGATGAAAGATGGCACTCTGTGTACATCCCACAAAAAATACTTGTACATTTATCCTATGATGAAAGATGGCACTCTGTGTACATCCCACAGAAAGTACTTGTACATTTATCATATGATGAAAGATGGCACTCTGTGTACATCCCACATAAACTACTTGTACATTTATCATATGATGAAAGATGGCACTCTGTGTACATCCCACAGAAAGTACTTGTACATTTATCATATGATGAAAGATGGCACTCTGTGTACATCCCACAAAAAATACTTGTACATTTATCATATGATGAAAGATGGGATTCTGTATATATCCCACAGAAAATACTTGTACATTTATCATATGATGAAAGATGGCACTCTGTGTACATCCCACAGAAAATACTTGTACATTTATCATATGATGAAAGATGGGATTCTGTATATATCCCACAGAAAATACTTGTAGATTTATCATATGATGAAAGATGGCACTCTGTGTACATCCCACAGAAAATACTTGTACATTTATCATATGATGAAAGATGGGATTCTGTATATATCCCACAGAAAATACTTGTACATTTATCATATGATGAAAGATGGCACTCTGTGTACATCCCACAGAAAATACTTGTACATTTATCATATGATGAAAGATGGGATTCTGTATATATCCCACAGAAAATACTTGTACATTTATCATATGATGAAAGATGGGATATCCCACAGAAAATACTTGTACATTTATCATATGATGAAAGATGGGATATCCCACAGAAAATACTTGTACATTTATCATATGATGAAAGATGGGATATCCCACAGAAAATACTTGTACATTTATCATATGATGAAAGATGGCACTCTTTGTACATCCAACAGAAATGCTTGTACTGGTTCCCTTAACACCTTTTCTTCTTCCTGAATTCATGATAGGGATGGTCATATTATCACCATATTGAAAATTGTATTATTAGTTATATTGTATGCGTGGTCTTATTAACACCATATTGAAAATTGTATTACTAGTTTCTTACAAGGCTGGTCCTATTAATACCAGCTTGAAAGTTTCTTACTTTAGTTTTTGCTTTAATTTCTGTTTCTTATTAATTATCTACTTATTTCAATGAAGAAAATTACTAATGTGATAAAAATATGCCCATAAAATAGTGATTTCATTCACAGAGATAAAATTTCTTAACTGAGTTTCTATACTAACATGATGCCATATTGCATACACTATGGGTCAGTCTATTTTCCGCAGACAACACAGTTACATAGTTCATCATATTCTGAAACTGGCACATCATTCCATAATTACTGTAAGGTTGATAGCTATATCCCTTTGAACACATAATTCCATAATTACTAAAAGGTTGAGAGTTGATAGCTATATCCCGTTGAACACATGTACATAAAAATTACACCTTGTTAAATCCACTTGAAGACAAATGTGATGTTGTTCTATGTTTTGCTTCATTTGCCATTATAAAATTTTGAAAGTAGATGATATATTATTTATTGGTTCACACAAATTAACATCTGTATAGAAAATGTTAAAGAAAGTGCAATGAATAGGTGTGTCTCTCTTGCAATATATAGGTGTGTATCTCTATAATATTGCAATATATAGGTGTGTCTCACTTGCAATATATAGGTGCATCTCTTGCAATACATAGGTGTATCTCTCTCGCAATATATAGGTGTGTCTCTTTTGCTATATATAGGTGTGTCTATACAATGATGTTGATAGAACCCCATAAATCAACACTTTCAAGGTCATGAAAATTTGTATGACTGCTTTTTCTAAATTGACATTTGTACTGACAGTGGGATTTCACTAAAAACTCTTAACCATTATGTAGCATGCGATAATGTAAATTATATCCATCTGATACAAAATTATCCAGGCAATCACATCATTTTGTATGCACCCAATTAGCTCATACATGTATAGTGTTTCTCATTATGTAATGCGACTCTCACATTAAATACAGTCTTTCTATGTCTAGTTTCAAATCAAATAATACAAATATCACAAGCACACTGATCTGGAATTTCAGCATCCACTAGTCAAAACTTCATATCAATATCCAATATCCACATTGAATATGGAATTTTAGCATCCACTAGTCAAAACTTCATATCAATATCCAATATCCACATTGAATCTGGAATTTTAGCATCCACTAGTCAAAACTTCATATCAATATCCAATATCCACATTGAATCTGGAATTTTAGCATCCACTAGTCAAAACTTCATATCAATATCCAATATCCACATTGAATCTGGAATTTTAGCATCCACTAGTCAAAACTTCATATCAATATCCAATATCCACATTGAATCTGGAATTTCAGCATCCATTAGTCAAAACTTCATATCAATATCCAATATCCACATTGAATCTGGAATTTCAGCATCCATTAGTCAAAACTTCATATCAATATCCAATATCCACATTGAATCTGGAATTTCAGCATCCATTAGTCAAAACTTCATATCAATATCCAATATCCACATTGAATCTGGAATTTCAGCATCCACTAGTCAAAACTTCATATCAATATCCAATATCCACATTGAATCTGGAATTTCAGCATCCATTAGTCAAAACTTCATATCAATATCCAATATCCACATTGAATCTGGAATTTCAGCATCCATTAGTCAAAACTTCATATCAATATCCAATATCACATTGAATCTGGAATTTCAGCATCCATTAGTCAAAACTTCATATCAATATCCAATATCCACATTGAATCTGGAATTTCAGCATCCATTAGTCAAAACTTCATATCAATATCCAACAGCTGGAATGCTTAGTAGTGAAAGTGAAACACATTATGTAGAATCCTCATAAACATTTTCATCAAAATCAATGTATCAGTCTCTTCTAACCTTAAATCACATGGTAATTACCATGTCTGTATTTAGTCTTTGTATCAGTCTCTTCTAACCTTAAATCACATGGTAATTGCCATGTCTGTATTTTGTCTTTGTATCAGTCTCTTCTAACCTTAAATCACATAGTAATTGACATGTCTGTATTTAGTCTTTGTATCAGTCTCTATAAACCTTAAATCACATGGTAATTGACATGTCTGTGTTTAGTCTTTGTATCGGTCTCTTCTAACCTTAAATCACATGGTAATTGCCATGTCTGTATTTAGTCTTTGTATCAGTCTCTTCTAACTTTAAATCACATGGTAATTACCATGTCTGTATTTAGTCTTTGTATCAGTCTCTTCTAACCTTAAATCACATGGTAATTGACATGTCTGTATTTAGTCTTTGTATCAGTCTCTTCTAACCTTAAATCACATGGTAATTGCCATGTCTGTATTTAGTCTTTGTATCAGTCTCTTCTAATCTTAAATCACATGGTAAATGACATGTCTGTATTTAGTCTTTGTATCAGTCTCTTCTAACTTTAAATCACATGGTAATTACCATGTCTGTATTTAGTCTTTGTATCAGTCTCTTCTAATCTTAAATCACATGGTAAATGACATGTCTGTATTTAGTCTTTGTATCAGTCTCTTCTAACCTTAAATCACATGGTAATTGCCATGTCTGTATTTAGTCTTTGTATCAGTCTCTTCTAATCTTAAATCACATGGTAAATGACATGTCTGTATTTAGTCTTTGTATCAGTCTCTTCTAACCTTAAATCACATGGTAATTGCCATGTCTGTATTTAGTCTTTGTATCAGTCTCTTCTAATCTTAAATCACATGGTAAATGACATGTCTGTATTTAGTCTTTGTATCAGTCTCTTCTAACTTTAAATCACATGGTAATTGCCATGTCTGTATTTAGTCTTTGTATCAGTCTCTTCTAACCTTAAATCACATGGTAATTACCATGTCTGTATTTAGTCTTTGTATCAGTCTCTTCTAATCTTAAATCACATGGTAAATGACATGTCTGTATTTAGTCTTTGTATCAGTCTCTTCTAACCTTAAATCACATGGTAATTGCCATGTCTGTATTTAGTCTTTGTATCAGTCTCTATAAACCTTAAATCACATGGTAATTGCCATGTCTGTATTTAGTCTTTGTATCAGTCTCTATAAACCTTAAATCACATGGTAATTGCCATGTCTGTATTTAGTATTTGTATCACTCTTCTAATCTTAAATCACATGGTAATTGACATGTCTGTATTTAGTATTTGTATCACTCTTCTAATCTTAAATCACATGGTAATTGCCATGTCTGTATTTAGTATTTGTATCACTCTTCTAATCTTAAATCACATGGTAATTGACATGTCTGTATTTAGTATTTGTATCACTCTTCTAATCTTAAATCACATGGTAATTGCCATGTCTGTATTTAGTCTTTTTATCAGTCTCTTCTAATCTTAAGTCACATGGTAACTGCCATGTCTGTATTTAGTATTTGTATCAGTCTCTTCTAACCTTAAATTACATGGTAATTGCATGTCTGTATTTAGTATTTGTATCAGTCTCTTCTAACCTTAAATCACATGGTAACTGCCATGTCAGTATTTAGTATTTGTATCACTCTTCTAATCTTAAATCACATGGTAATTGCATGTCTGTATTTAGTATTTGTATCAGTCTCTTCTAACCTTAAATCACATGGTAACTGCCATGTCAGTATTTAGTATTTGTATCACTCTTCTAATCTTAAATCACATGGTAATTGCCATGTCTGTATTTAGTCTTTGTATCAGTCTCTTCTAACCTTAAATCACATGGTAACTGCCATGTCAGTATTTAGTATTTGTATCACTCTTCTAATCTTAAATCACATGGTAATTGCCATGTCTGTATTTAGTCTTTGTATCAGTCTCTTCTAACATTAAATCACATGGTAATTGCCATGTCTGTATTTAGTCTTTGTATCAGTCTCTTTTAACCTTAAATTACATGGTAATTGCCATGTCTGTATTTAGTATTTGTATCAGTCTCTATAAACCTTAAATCACATGGTAATTGCCATGTCTGTATTTAGTCTTTGTATCAGTCTCTATAAACCTTAAATCACATGGTAATTGCCATGTCTGTATTTAGTCTTTGTATCAGTCTCTTCTAACCTTAAATCACATGGTAATTGCCATGTCTGTATTTAGTCTTTGTATCAGTCTCTTCTAACCTTAAATCATATGGTAATTGCCATGTCTGTATTTAGTCTTTGTATCAGTCTCTTCTAACCTTAAATCACATGGTAATTGCCATGTCTGTATTTAGTCTTTGTATCAGTCTCTTTTAACCTTAAATTACATGGTAATTGCCATGTCTGTATTTAGTATTTGTATCAGTCTCTTCTAACCTTAAATTACATGGTAATTGACATGTCTGTATTTAGTCTTTGTATCAGTCTCTTCTAACATTAAATCACATGGTAATTGCCATGTCTGTATTTAGTCTTTGTATCAGTCTCTTCTAACATTAAATCACATGGTAATTGACATGTCTGTATTTAGTCTTTGTATCAGTCTCTATAAACCTTAAATTACATGGTAATTGCCATGTCTGTATTTAGTCTTTGTATCAGTCTCTTCTAACCTTAAGTCACATGGTAATTGACATGTCTGTATTTAGTATTTGTATCAGTCTCTTCTAACCTTAAATCACATGGTAATTGCCATGTCTGTATTTAGTCTTTGTATCAGTCTCTTCTAACCTTAAGTCACATGGTAATTGCCATGTCTGTATTTAGTATTTGTATCAGTCTCTTCTAACCTTAAATTACATGGTAATTGCCATGTCTGTATTTAGTCTTTGTATCAGTCTCTTCTAACCTTAAGTCACATGGTAGTTGACATGTCTGTATTTAGTCTTTGTATCAGTCTCTATAAACCTTAAATTACATGGTAATTGCCATGTCTGTATTTAGTCTTTGTATCAGTCTCTTCTAACCTTAAATCACATGGTAATTGACATGTCTGTATTTAGTCTTTGTATCAGTCTCTTCTAACATTAAATTACATGGTAATTGCCAAGTCTGTATTTAGTATTTGTATCAGTCTCTTCTAACCTTAAATTACATGGTAATTGCCATGTCTGTATTTAGTCTTTGTATCAGTCTCTTCTAACCTTAAATCCCATGGTAATTGCCATGTCTGTATTTAGTCTTTGTATCAGTCTCTTCTAACATTAAATCACATGGTAATTGCCATGTCTGTATTTAGTCTTTGTATCAGTCTCTTCTAACATTAAATCACATGGTAATTGCCATGTCTGTATTTAGTCTTTGTATCAGTCTCTTCTAACATTAATTCACATGGTAATTGCCATGTCTGTATTTAGTCTTTGTATCAGTCTCTTCTAACATTAAATCACATGGTAATTGCCATGTCTGTATTTAGTCTTTGTATCAGTCTCTTCTAACATTAAATCACATGGTAATTGCCATGTCTGTATTTAGTCTTTGTATCAGTCTCTTCTAACCTTAAATCACATGGTAATTGCCATGTCTGTATTTAGTCTTTGTATCAGTCTCTATAAACCTTAAATCACATGGTAATTGCCATGTCTGTATTTAGTCTTTGTATCAGTCTCTTCTAACCTTAAATCACATGGTAATTGCCATGTCTGTATTTAGTCTTTGTATCAGTCTCTATAAACCTTAAATCACATGGTAATTGCCATGTCTGTATTTAGTCTTTGTATCGGTCTCTTCTAACCTTAAATCACATGGTAATTGACATGTCTGTATTTAGTCTTTGTATAAGTCTCTATAAACCTTAAATCACATGGTAATTGCCATGTCTGTATTTAGTCTTTGTATCAGTCTCTTCTAACATTAAATCACATGGTAATTGACATGTCTGTATTTAGTCTTTGTATCAGTCTCTATAAACCTTAAATCACATAGTAATTGACATGTCTGTATTTAGTCTTTGTATCAGTCTCTTCTAACCTTAAATCACATAGTAATTGACATGTCTGTATTTAGTCTTTGTATCAGTGTCTTCTAATCTTAAATCACATGGTAATTGACATGTCTGTATTTAGTCTTTGTATCAGTGTCTTCTAACCTTAAATCACATGGTAATTGACATGTCTGTATTTAGTCTTTGTATCAGTGTCTTCTAACCTTAAATCACATAGTAATTGACATGTCTGTATTTAGTCTTTGTATCAGTCTCTTCTAACCTTAAATCACATAGTAATTGACATGTCTGTATTTAGTCTTTGTATCAGTGTCTTCTAACATTAAATTACATGGTAATTGCCATGTCTGTATTTAGTCTTTGTATCAGTCTCTTCTAACATTAAATCACATGGTAATTGCCATGTCTGTATTTAGTCTTTGTATCAGTCTCTTCTAACCTTAAATCACATAGTAATTGACATGTCTGTATTTAGTCTTTGTATCAGTCTCTTCTAACCTTAAATCACATAGTAATTGCCATGTCTGTATTTAGTCTTTGTATCAGTCTCTTCTAACCTTAAATCACATAGTAATTGACATGTCTGTATTTAGTATTTGTATCAGTCTCTTCTAATCTTAAATCACATGGTAATTGCCATGTCTGTATTTAGTCTTTGTATCAGTCACTTCTAACCTTAAATCACATAGTAATTGCCAAGCCTGTATTTAGTCTTTGTATCAGTCTCTTCTAACCTTAAATCACATGGTAATTGCCATGTCTGTATTTAGTATTTGTATCAGTCTCTTCTAATCTTAAATCACATGGTAATTGCCATGTCTGTATTTAGTATTTGTATCAGTCTCTTCTAACCTTAAATCACATGGTAATTGACATGTCTGTATTTAGTATTTGTATCAGTCTCTATAAACCTTAAATCACATGGTAATTGCCATGTCTGTATTTAGTATTTGTATCAGTCTCTTCTAACCTTAAATTACATGGTAATTGCCATGTCTGTATTTAGTATTTGTATCAGTATCTTCTAACCTTAAATCACATGGTAATTGACATGTCTGTATTTAGTATTTGTATCAGTATCTTCTAACCTTAAATTACATGGTAATTGACATGTCTGTATTTAGTATTTGTATCAGTATCTTCTAACCTTAAATCACATGGTAATTGCCATGTCTGTATTTAGTATTTGTATCAGTCTCTTCTAACCTTAAATTACATGGTAATTGCCATGTCTGTATTTAGTATTTGTATCAGTATCTTCTAACCTTAAATCACATGGTAATTGCCATGTCTGTATTTAGTATTTGTATCAGTCTCTTCTAACCTTAAATTACATGGTAATTGCCATGTCTGTATTTAGTATTTGTATCAGTATCTTCTAACCTTAAATTACATGGTAATTGCCATGTCTGTATTTAGTATTTGTATCAGTATCTTCTAACCTTAAATTACATGGTAATTGCCATGTCTGTATTTAGTATTTGTATCAGTATCTTCTAACCTTAAATCACATGGTAATTGCCATGTCTGTATTTAGTATTTGTATCAGTCTCTTCTAACCTTAAATTACATGGTAATTGCCATGTCTGTATTTAGTCTTTGTATCAGTCTCTTCTAACCTTAAATCACATGGTAAATGACATGTCTGTGTTTAGTCTTTGTATCAGTCTCTTCTAACCTTAAATCACATGGTAATTGCCATGTCTGTATTTAGTCTTTGTATCAGTCTCTTCTAACCTTAAATCACATGGTAATTGCCATGTCTGTATTTAGTATTTGTATCAGTCTCTATAAACCTTAAATCACATGGTAATTGCCATGTCTGTGTTTAGTATTTGTATCAGTCTCTATAAACCTTAAATCACATGGTAATTGCCATGTCTGTATTTAGTATTTGTATCAGTCTCTTCTAACCTTAAATCACATGGTAATTGACATGTCTGTATTTAGTATTTGTATCACTCTTCTAATCTTAAATCACATGGTAATTGCCATGTCTGTATTTAGTCTTTGTATCAGTCTCTTCTAACCTTAAGTCACATGATAATGCTATGTCTGTATTTAGTATTTGTATCAGTCTCTTCTAACCTTAAATTACATGGTAATTGCCATGTCTGTATTTAGTATTTGTATCAGTCTCTTCTAACATTAAATCACATGGTAATTGCCATGTCTGTATTTAGTATTTGTATCAGTCTCTATAAACCTTAAATCACATGGTAATTGCCATGTTTGTATTTAGTCTTTTTATCAGTCTCTTCTAACCTTAAATCACATGGTAATTACCATGTCTGTATTTAGTCTTTGTATCAGTCTCTTCTAACCTTAAATCACATGGTAATTGCCATGTCTGTATTTAGTCTTTGTATCAGTCTCTTCTAACCTTAAATCACATGGTAATTGCCATGTCTGTATTTAGTCTTTGTATCAGTCTCTTCTAACCTTAAATCACATGGTAATTGCCATGTCTGTATTTAGTCTTTGTATCAGTCTCTTCTAACCTTAAATCACATGGTAATTGACATGTCTGTATTTAGTATTTGTATCAGTCTCTTCTAACCTTAAATCACATGGTAATTGACATGTCTGTATTTAGTCTTTGTATCAGTCTCTATAAACCTTAAATCACATGGTAATTGCCATGTCTGTATTTAGTCTTTGTATCAGTCTCTTCTAACCTTAAATCACATGGTAATTGCCATGTCTGTATTTAGTCTTTGTATCAGTCTCTTCTAACCTTAAATCACATGGTAATTGACATGTCTGTATTTAGTATTTGTATCAGTCTCTTCTAACCTTAAATCACATGGTAATTGACATGTCTGTATTTAGTATTTGTATCAGTCTCTTCTAACCTTAAATCACATGGTAATTGACATGTCTGTATTTAGTATTTGTATCAGTATCTTCTAACCTTAAATCACATGGTAATTGACATGTCTGTATTTAGTCTTTGTATCAGTCTCTTCTAACCTTAAATCACATGGTAATTGCCATGTCTGTATTTAGTATTTGTATCAGTATCTTCTAATCTTAAATCACATGGTAATTGACATGTCTGTATTTAGTATTTGTATCAGTCTCTTCTAACCTTAAGTCACATGGTAATTACCATGTCTGTATTTAGTATTTGTATCAGTCTCTTCTAACATTAAATCACATGGTAATTGCCATGTCTGTATTTAGTATTTGTATCAGTCTCTTCTAACCTTAAATCACATGGTAATTGCCATGTCTGTATTTAGTATTTGTATCAGTCTCTTCTAACCTTAAATCACATGGTAATTACCATGTCTGTATTTAGTATTTGTATCAGTCTCTTCTAACATTAAATCACATGGTAATTGCCATGTCTGTATTTAGTATTTGTATCAGTCTCTTCTAACCTTAAATCACATGGTAATTGCCATGTCTGTATTTAGTATTTGTATCAGTCTCTTCTAACCTTAAGTCACATGGTAATTGACATGTCTGTATTTAGTCTTTGTATCAGTCTCTTCTAACATTAAATCACATGGTAATTGACATGTCTGTATTTAGTATTTGTATCAGTCTCTTCTAACATTAAATTACATGGTAATTGCCATGTCTGTATTTAGTATTTGTATCAGTCTCTTCTAACCTTAAATCACATAGTAATTGCCATGTCTGTATTTAGTATTTGTATCAGTCTCTTCTAACATTAAATCACATGGTAATTGCCATGTCAGTGTTTAGTCTTTGTATCAGTCTCTTCTAACCTTAAATCACATGGTAATTGCCATGTCTGTATTTAGTCTTTGTATCAGTCTCTTCTAACCTTAAGTCACATGGTAATTGCCATGTCTGTATTTAGTCTTTGTATCAGTCTCTTCTAACCTTGAATCACATAGTAATTGACATGTCTGTATTTAGTCTTTGTATCGGTCTCTTCTAACCTTAAATCATATGGTAATTGCCATGTCTCTATTTAGTATTTGTACCAGTCTCTTCTAACCTTAAATTACATGGTAATTGACATGTCTGTAATTAGTCTTTTATTGATTTGGAAAAACAGTTGCTCTCTGGGGCAAATTTGGGAAGTCATTCTTTAAAATGACATTACAGAAAGGACAATGAAATTCTTGTAGGTGAGACAAAGGGAATTTCAAGTGAAACTAATATAATTAGAATGATTTGATTGGTCTGTACTGCATATCAATACAATTCACAATGCACAGCCTATAACAAGGGGGCCCTGAGTGGCCAGTGGTCTAAAGCACTCACTGTTAAGATCATTGTCATCTCATCTCTGCATGGGTTTGAGTCTTGGGTTTGGCCAATAAAGGTATGAGAAAGCTTGCCAATAGCTTCTTGTAGGCTGGTGGTTCTTTCCACAGTTTGCCCAGATCATCATCCATCATATATACTGACCCACATATAAAGGCTATATTGTGCTGAAAAATGGCATTAAACAACTACAACAATAACAACATCAAAGGATACAATACATTATTGATCTACATATCAATTTCATGGTCTTTTCAAATAATTCATCGTTTGAAGGTCTGTCAGTGGTTAGTTGGAGCTGTTTTATGCTTTGACATTTTGGTTATATTTTCAGTTTGCAGATTACATACATACTAGACTCACCTGTTCCTATGCCAATCTCAGACTATTCACCAGTTCCAATGCCATTATCAGACTACTCACCTGTTCTAATGCCATTATCACGCTATTCACCTGTTCATTCGCCATTTTCAGATTACTCACATGTTCCAATGCCATTCTCAGACTACTCCCATGATCCAATGCCATTTTCAGACTACTCACCAGTCCTGTTCCAATGCCATTCTCACTCTATTCACCTGGTCATATGCCATTCTCAGACTACTCACCTGTTCATGCGCCATTCTCAGACTACTTACCTGGTCATATGTCACTCGCAGACTACTCACCTGTTTATATGCCATTATTAGTGTACTCACCTGTTTGTTTGCCATTCTCAGACTACATTCCTGTTTCTATGACATTCTCATAATACTCAGCTGTTCATATGCCATTTTCAGACTAATGACCTAGTCATATGCCATTCTTAGACAACACACCTGTTCCAATGCCATTCTCATAATACTCACTTGTTCATATGCCATTATTAGACTACTCACCTTTTCATGTCATTCTCAAACTACTTGCATATTTATATGCCATTCTCAGACTACTCACCTATTCATATGCCATTTTCAGACTGCACCTGCTCAGATGCCATTTTCTGAATATTTACCTGTTCATCTGCCATTTTCAGACTACTCACCTTTTCATAAGTCATCCACATTATACTCATATGTTCATATGCCATTCGCAGGCTTCTCACCTGTTCAGATGCCATTTTCAGAAAATTATCACCTGTTCATATGCCAGTCTCAGATTAATCACCTGTTAATATATCATTATCATACTACTGTTCCAATGTCATTCTTAGACCACTCACCTGTTCATATATCATTCTCAAACTACTCACATGTGTATATGCCATGCTCAGACTACTCATCTGTTCATATGTCATTCTCAGACTAATGACATGTTCAAATGCCATTATCATACTACTCACCTTCTTCAATACCTTTCTCGTATTATTCTACCTTTCTCATATTACTCACCTGTTCATATGCAATTTTCTGACTACTTACCTGTTGATATGCCATTTTCAGACTACTCACCTTTTCATATGTCATTTTCAGTACACTTGCAATGTAGTATGCCATTATCAGGCTTATCACCTTTTCAGATGTTATTTTTAGAAAATGATCACCTGTTCATGTGCCATTTTCATTCTACTCACCAGTTCTCATGCCATTCTCAGACTACTCACCTGTTCTAATGTCATTATCATACTACAGACCTGTTCCAATACCTTTCTCAGACTACTCACCTGTACATATACCATTCTCAGACTAATCACCTGGCCATATGCCATTCTTAGACTACTCACCTGTTCAGATGGCATTTTCAGACTACTCACCTCTTCATATGCCATTTTTGGACTACTTGTCTGTTCCATTGCCATTCTCAGACTACTCACCTGTCAAGATGTAATTTTCAGACAATAAATTTTAAACTTATTTTCACTCAACCTTTTAGGTCATTTCAGGCTGTGCTGTTTGATCAAGTTCCCATGCTCACCACAGCCTTTGTTTCAAAACAGATGAAATATTATAATTTCCTAGTGCAAGGAAACATCTTACTGGAACAAACATGAGTGTGGGAATTGTGTAGATGACTAACTACCAAATCCATCAGATAGTACTTGCTTCCAGATGCAAGACAACTGCCATGTCAACAGGCCCTTATTTCTGTTGGTGAAGAGGAAATTATTGACTACACCTCCACTTTAACAAATTTAACAATGTGATTTAAATTCATGCAGTTTGAAATCTACTCCCATTCTGTGCTAATTTTGATTTATCATGTTGACAATTTTACTGTGAATGTAAAATGAGACATTCAGACAGTTCGGAAGATGATACCATCATCTAATTATTTTCCAGGTGTGGAGGCCAGCAAGGTGAAAAGTCCAATGCAAGCTGGTTTAAAGAAGGAATTAGATGAACCTCAAACTAAGGTATATTTTGGGCAAAAAAGAAATCCATATATACTGTATCACTTGAATGGCTTCCAAAACCAGTCATTATTATAAGGCAGGCTTTCTTGGGTCTCAGGCTTCCAAAACCAGTCATTATTATAAGGCAGGCTTTCTTGGGTCTCAGGCTTCCAAAACCAGTCATTATTATAAGGCAGGTTTTCTTGGGTCTCAGGCTTCCAAAACCAGTCATTATTATAAGGCAGGTTTTCTTGGGTCTCAGGCTTCCAAAACCAGTCATTATTATAAGACAGGTTTTCTTGGGTCTCAGGCTTCCAAAACCAGTCATTATTATAAGGCAGGTTTTCTTGGGTCTCAGGCTTCCAAAACCAGTCATTATTATAAGGCAGGTTTTCTTGGGTCTCAGGCTTCCAAAACCAGTCATTATTATAAGGCAGGTTTTCTTGGGTCTCAGGCTTCCAAAACCAGTCATTATTATAAGGCAGGTTTTCTTGGGTCTCAGGCTTCCAAAACCAGTCATTATTATAAGGCAGGTTTTCTTGGGTCTCAGGCTTCCAAAACCAGTCATTATTATAAGGCAGGTTTTCTTGGGTCTCAGGCTTCCAAAACCAGTCATTATTATAAGGCAGGTTTTCTTGGGTCTCAGGCTTCCAAAACCAGTCATTATTATAAGGCAGGTTTTCTTGGGTCTCAGGCTTCCAAAACCAGTCATTATTATAAGACAGGTTTTCTTGGGTCTCAGGCTTCCAAAACTGGTGGAATTATGGGTCAGGGTTAGCAATTTAAAGTTTTAACTGGGAGAAAATCTGTCCTGTTTGAGATTTTTTTTGGTAAATTATCAAATTTGTTTCCCCAAATCAAGAGCATGGACATTGAGGGGAGTCATAGTATTTGCTTATACATATATATCCATTTTGAATCTCTTCTAGATTAACTGTGCTTATACATATATATCCATTTTTAATCTCTTCTAGATTAACTGTCATCTATAATCCAGTTTCAAGTGTTTTGTTTGTTCCTGGCAGGTGATACTGACAACACTATATATATATATATATATATATATATATATATATATATATATATATATATATATATATATATATATATATATATATATATACACATATATATATATATACATATATATATATATATATATACATATACATATATATATACATATACATATATATACATATACATATATATATATATATATATATATATATATATATATATATATATATATATATATATATATATATATTTACATATATACACACACACAGTGTTGTCAGCGCAGTGTGTAACAATGCTAAAATGTTCACTGTTACGTGCTTAGGCTTGAATAAAAGTAACATAGAAAGAGTGAAAAAAACAAGCTTGTAAAATCTTAACAAAAAATGTATTGAGTACAAATATTTTCAGAAAAGGAAAACTAAAGTCTTACGGTTTTAAGAATGAAATCCAAAATTAATCCAAAAGGAATTCACAAGTACAATCCACTAGTGGAATTGCAAAAGTCCTGATAGTAAAATGTCCTAATAGTTCCCAGTTCAAATCTTTATGGAGTATCCAAGATGGAAGACAATGTCACGTGATGAAGTCAGTTCTGTTTTTATATTTTTCCAGATAAATAACACAATAAGTTCTCTTGATCCAAACGAATTGAAATAAATAATTTCCAGTACAAGGTAACTCAAACAATAACACACATCTTTGTATTCTAAAAGCCCAATCTTTCTACTGAAAACAGATCGCTCTCAAACACAACTATATACTGTTTTTTTATGTACTAAACAGGAAGGGGTCACGTGATATTCTAGAAGTTTTAGAACAAATTCACGTTTACAAAGTCCTGTATACACCGAATGATCTAGATGAGAATCAGCCACTTCTCGCCCCCAAGAACTAAAAATAAAAAGATGTCCTTGGAAACAACCAATCATTTTAAAAACCTGTTTACCAACTGTGAATCAAGGCCAGAAATGAGGTTAACATCTGATGTTTACAAGTAGAATATGGGTCATCCCAATTTTCTAGAAAAGATATCTCCCAACTAACGAATTTTAAACCCAAAATGTCAAATTTGAATCTGACAAAAGTAAATAAATGATTTGAATCAAATATATGTAACAACACAGTGATGTCAGCATTGTCTCTTTAAATGCTGATTGAATATCTTGTAGTTTCTGTAAATGAATGTTTGTCGGCGATTGCTCTTTAGAGTTGTTGTTGTTGTTGTTGTTGGCTTTTACACCATTTGTTAGTAACGATAGGCTCTACATGGTGTAATGGAGGAAGAACCTAGGAAAATCATCGAGGGAAAAACCACAGACCCATGAGAAGCTACTGGCAAGCTTTCTTGCTTCCCACATTAGCTGAATCTGAGACTCTAACCCATGCAGACAGAGGTGAGATGGCAGTGATCCATAACGGAGAGTGCTACTATGTAACATTAATTTACTGACGTAATGATAGATCTAGTTCAGATTTGTATAGCTATGTAACATGACTGGCTTAATGACATATCTAGTTCAGATTTTGTTTAGCTATGTAGCATTGCTGACTTAATGACATCTAGTTCAGATTTGTATAGCTATGTAACATTACTGACTTAATGACAGATCTAGTTAAGTTTTTGTATAGCTATGTAACATACAATTGGCGAGACACAGGATGATGATATATGACGCTTGAGAGCGGCTGAGTGTATAGAATGAAGTGAACAGGTCCAAGAACAGACCATTGTGGAACACCACAACATAGATCGAGTGGGCTGGAATGTATTCCATGTGCAGATAAAATTTGTGTCCTGTTGACTAAGTACCGTATTTTGGTGTGTATAACGCGCACCGATGTATAACGCGCACCCCGATTTTCGACCCAAAATAAGTGGAAAAAACGTAGTTCTGCCATATAAAGCGCATGTGATATAATGCATTTTAAAATTGTGACTACCGGTATTTCGCTCCGTGTGTGCGTCGCCGAATTGACAAATCGTTCCGTCGTAAAAATGCGTAAGCCCAGCTCACAGACCCCTTAATGTCGTCTATTTTTTTCTGTTTGGCAATCAATATTGCCTGAAAGCGAATCTCTGTCGTAGATATCGCAATTCCCCGTTTTCTTCTATCCATGACACATTCAAGGACTCCACTCTCCACTTCCGGATACTTTGCACTTGTCCCTCTCTCTGCCTGTTTTGTTCGTGGCATTTTCTTCAGTCTTTCTTTCATTCTTCTCCACTCCCTAATAGAAGACTCTCCAACATTAAACTCCCTCCCAGCGGCACTGTTACCATGTGCTTCTGCATAGGCAATGATGATTAGCTTGTCTTTTGAAGTATACGAATTTCTTATACGACCCATGTTCTTTTAGATTCAAGATCGAATACAATATGATATGTGAAAGTTTAGGTCCAGTATTTATACTTATTTGGATTATCATGACACCTCTAAAATATAAACATATGTTCAGGCTAGAATTTACCAAGACAATGCATTGTAATTATGTATTGTAACAAAGAAGTACTGCATCAAATACTGTTATTTAAAATGAGAAATAAAACAAAGAAAGAGTTTAGCACATCAAAGCTTTAGTCGGTACCAAGTACCTTGAAAAGACCACGCCGAGTCAATGAAGCACTGATCACCATTAAAAACACCGAGCTGAATCAATTAAAATACTGCTCACCGAGACAAAGCATTGTAACTATGTTGAGCGCATTAACGTTTACCTGGCGCCGATTACCGTGAAAAGACCACACCGAGTCAATGAAGCATTGAAGCCATTGATCACTGTATAATCGCAAAGATATCTCAAATACTATGATTTAAGATGAGAAATAAAACTAAGTAACAAGCTTATTTTCCAAAGAGGAAAAAAATGTTTTCCGACTTCATACATTGATTATTTTGTTCCACAACGTATTAGTGTTCCCGTAAGAAAGAACCCGTAGTCGCAAAAAATATGTCCCCAACAGATGCTCTGATGAGAACATTAACATTAGTTGAATTCTACACGTATTATATTTCAATTCAACCAATAATAAATGAAGAAATATTCGATTAGATCAACAGTTATGGAATACGGTACTGAACATTTACGGAGCAAGTACGGTAATCCACACAGTGGTATTTGTTCCGCTCCAATGCGGCACTTTGCACAGCTTTTGAACAAATGGCCAGTCGTTATGTACATGTATTTCCGGCCGTGGCACAGAAGAAAACTTGACACAGTGACGTGAAATGAAACCAGTTTATTAACATAAGCAATCAAAGAACAAGACTATTTGTAAGCATTATTTATTTCTTTAATTCGGCTAGTACCGGTAAACATTTTAGTTACAATGCAATGTACAATGGATTTAATATTTCACAAGTAGTGAGTGCCTTCATCCTCTTCAGATCGACCTGGAAAAAATCTTTTTTTTTAGTTCTTGTATACAACGCGCACCCCCGACTTAAGATAAGAAAATTAGGTAAAAAAAGTGCGCGTTATACACAACAAAATACGGTAGAACTTGAACCATCAATTTCAGTTGGGTGATTAGACATGTGTTTTTGAGTGTCATCAGTGTGCAATTGGTGAGTTACAAATTAGTTAAAAGGTCCAAGAGGTTACCCTGTTGAACAACAAAGATCAACTAGGCTGGAGTGCATTTCATTTACAGTTACAATTTGTGTCCTGTGGACTTAAAATGGACTTGAACAACATTTCAGGCTGTATTGTGAATGTCAAATACTGGAGACTGAAGTAATATATCTCGGTCTATTTCGTGAAATGCTGCAGACAAAGCAATGAGTGTGACTGTGATCTTTCCGGTATCCAAATCATAGTGAATGTCATTAACTACTTTCAGAAGAGAAGTTTCAATACTGTGGAAAGGGCGATATGCAGACTGCACATTGCTGAAAAGACTGTTTGATTTCAGACGAGATACAAGTTGGGTTAAAACAACATTTTCTAAGCATTTTTATATGAATAGATATTATAAATTGCACAGTAATTTTTTTAATTGGCCTGGTGGAGTGTTGATTTCTTTAGCAGAGGCTTTACAGTGGTAGTTTTGAAAAATAGTGGGAATTCCCCAGATGAGAGATGTGTATTAATAAAATCAGTTAATGAAGGCAATATTGGGTCTAAGCACCCAATCATCAGTGATGTTTGACTTGGATCAAGTTCACATGACTTTGGTCCACTTATCAAAATGATTGTCCATACTAAATCTATGGAGACAGGTGAAAATGCTGCTTACGGTTGTCACTAAAATTCTGTATCATAACTATATGGTGACGATGAGTCCATTGAAATTGTGTTGTCAAGCATATCTCTAATGGTTTGAATCTTGTCACGAAAGAAATTTGCCAGCAGGTCCAGAAGGTCTACTGGAGAGAATGTAGTTAAGAAGGGGTGTACATTTCTTCCATGAAATTAATTTGTTAGTTATCTCTAAGAGCTCTTTGTAGCTGCAACTCTCCATGATCTAAGTACTATAGTGGAATAATTTGGGTAAACGAACTATGTTTGTGACATTGTTCTTAGTGGCTTCATCGATTTGTTTATGAATAGTGAATAGTGAGCCTGGTCAAATCAGGAACAATTTGTAGTAAATAAATAATACTTCTGTAATACTATGAGATACATAATCTGCTCATATCAGGGATAATTTGTTATGTATAGTATATTTTAGTTCAGTTTGAGATCACAGCTGCAGTAAAATGACTTTACAAAGAAAAACGAAGTATTGAAATAGCACATCACACTAAATGTATTTTTATATCTATAGGAGATTCATCGGAGTCTGTTGGAAAACATTAACCAAGCAGGAGACCTGTTCAGATATCCGCAGATGAATTAGACTTATTTCTGAGATTTCAACACGAAATTGGTGCAATCCTCTACTTCAGGTGAGATTGATATTATTTGTATGTATCCTATTTGCCTATATTACATTAAATGTACATTATATATCCTATCTGTTAAAGTTAGCAATTTCTACCAGTAGTGATATCTGCAATTTCTACCAGTAGTGAATCTTATGTACTAGTATCACATTAAATATGCATCATACATGTATATCATATTATTGTTAAAATGTTACTTTTCACGAGGGGGACCCGAGTGATCTAAAGCGCTGTCCGTTACGGATCACTGCCATCTCACCTCTGTCTGTGTGGGTTCGAGTCTAAGATTCGGCTAATGTAGTTATGTGAGAAATCTTGCCAGTAGCTCTTTGTTGGTCAGTGATTCATTCCAGGGGTTTTCCGGGTTCTTCCTCTACCAATAATACTGGCCGCCATGTAAAGCCTATATAGTGCCGAAAAATGGCGTTAAACCCTAAAAAACAAAACAAACTTTTCATGAGCAATTGTTTTGAATTACCAGTATCATCCAGGCCGAATTTGGTAAATGACATAGTTACCTATATTAACAAAATTTGAATGGAAAAAACCTTATTCCCAGAATTACCCGAATCTAATGCAGAAAATAACCTAAATAACAGTATAACTGAAATATAATGTAGCTAACCTAACACCCCCCCCCCCCCCAAAAAAAATTTCAATCTCCAAAATTACAGACAGTTTGACCACGCATGCTAGTAAGTTGATGCTGAATATCTTGAACACACTGAAACCACAAGCATAAGAAATAATCACTGAAAAACAGACCGGGATCTGGAGAGGAAGAAACACAACAGAACAAATATTCAATCTAAGGGTTCTGTTTGAAAAGTACTTGCAACTTTAGAGGACAATAACTGGAAACAGTGGGCCAGTTCAGATGTCTTGGTTCCATGATCACTGAAGAGGGATCAAGAACATAATATTTGTTACGAGCAGCACAAACAACAACAGCTATGTCAAAGCTAAGACACATCTGGAGGGACAAGAACATCTGTCTGAACACTAAAATCAGATTATTGAGAGCACTATTCACCTTAGTCCTTTTGTATTCATGTGAGGCCTGGACCCTGACAACAGAATTACAAAGAAAAAGCCAGGCACTTGAAATGAGATGATACAGAACCATTCCTGGCATCTCTTACATGGACCAGATCACAAACGAAGAAGTGTGTAACACCATCAGGCACAATGTAGGCCATAATGAAGACCTCCTCACCACTGTCAAAAAGAGAAACCTGAAATAGTATGGCCATGTCACTAGAGCCAACATTATATCCACAACAGTACTGCAGGGCAGCATGAAGGGTGGCAGAAGGAAAGGTAGACAGAGAAAAATGTTGGCCAGAAAAAGTTTTGCGGAGACACAGGCATTGGCACATGTAGAGACAAGTGGAGGGAACTGGTCAGATATTCAGCAGCACAGTGCCTCTACGACCACACTAGGTCAAGAGACTGATGATGATGATAATAGCATTGATTATTCTGAAGATTAAAATGAAGTTGGAATCATAGTAATGACCTTGTCGGGTGTCTTCATTTACACACATAACGAACCCATGATGTGTCAAAGAACTCTGATTATGCACAGATTTAATGTGAAATAATACAAACTTTTACATTGCCTGTATGGATGAGTACAGATTTTAAATTAACAGAGAGACATGTAAAGGTAACCATCCACCTCAACAAGTGTTTGATCTGGTTATATATTCCCATTTTAAATGAATTTACTTCAACAAGAATGGACAACAAGTTGTACTAGAATTTTTAGCAGGCTGAGTATAGAATTTGTACTAGCATTAATAAAGGTTGATTGCTACAAGTTTATTTGGATCCTGGGAGATATTTAAATAATAGAGATACTGCTATGGTGGCCAGGTGATTAATGTGTTCACTGCGGAAGCAGGAGATCGTGAGTTTGATCCCCCAACCGAGTCATACCAAAGATTTACATAATTCGTACTAACATCTGCCTTGCTTTGGCACTCAGCATTAAAAGGTTAGAGTTAGAACTGGTTAGCCTGGTGTCAGGATAATGTGACTGGGTGGGACATCATGCTACATGTCTGCGGCATGGTGCCACAGTGCTAGACATCACTATAAACTGCCTCACTGCAGATAGTAGCGATATGACTGAATTTTTGTTAAAGCTATGTTCAAAATTATAATCACACACACAAATAGTAAGAGTCCTATAAAACAAAACAAATGAATGATGAACATTTGACTTGCATTAATATACTGCTATCTCTCCATACACTAATACCATACATAAATATATCTGTACCTATCCATACAAAAATACACAAGTATACCCCTACTCCTCCATACACCAGTAAAATACATAACAATACCTCTACCCCTACATATACCACTACAATAAATAGCAGTCATGGTAGAGGTCAATGATAATAGTTTGGACACCCAGTCAGTCATCCTTTATGTATTTTGCTTCAGCATAGATACCCATTTTTTGGTAGATTGAGTTTGAGTTTGAAATCAAGTTATGAGTACAGCTTATAGGAACAGAGTAATGTTTGATAATCAGTGTCGTTATGAGACTGCAGTGTATTCAAGTGTACAGCAAACAAAGTACAGTTTGGTAATCAGTCTCATTAAGAGACTGCAGTTTATTCAAGTGTTCATAAAAAACATAGTGCAGTAAGGTAATCATTGTTATGAAAGTACACTTTTTTAAAATGTTAACCAAACACAGTACAGCTTGGTAATCAGTGTTGCTATTTGAATACAGTTTATTCAAGTGTACAGCAAACACAGTACAATTTGGTTATCAGTGTTATGATACTACAGTTTATTCAAGTGTACAGCCAACACGGAACAATTTGGTAATCAGTGTTTTGAAACTACAATTTATTCAAGTATACAGCAAACACGGTACATTTTGGTAATCACTGTTATGAGACTGTAGTTTACTCAAGTGTACAGCAAACACAATACAGTTTGCTAGTCACTTTTATGAGACTGCAGTTTACTCAAGTGTACAGGAAACACAATGCATTTTGGTAATCACTGTTATGAGACTGCAGTTTACTCAAGTGTACAGGAAACACAGTGCAGTTTGCTAATCACTGTTATGAGACTGCATTTTACCCAAGTGTACAGGAAACACAGTGCAGTTTGGTAATCACTGTTATGAGACTGCAGTTTACCCAAGTGTACAGGAAACACTATGCAGTTTGGTAATCACTGTTATGAGACTGCAGTTTACTCAAGTGTACAGCAAACATGATGCAGTTTGCTAATCACTGTTATGAGACTGCAATTTACTCAAGTGTACATCAAACACAATGCAGTTTGGTAATCACTGTTATGAGACTGCAGTTTACCCAAGTGTACAGGAAACACTATGCAGTTTGGTAATCACTGTTATGAGACTGCAGTTTACTCAAGTGTACAGCAAACATGATGCAGTTTGCTAATCACTGTTATGAGACTGCAATTTACTCAAGTGTACATCAAACACAATGCAGTTTGGTAATCACTGTTATGAGATGACAGTTTATTCATGTGTACAGCAAACACTGCAGTTTGGAATCACTGTTATGAGACTACATTTTATTCATGTGTAAAGCAAACGCAGTACAGTTTGGTAATCACTGTTATGAGACTACATTTTATTCAAGTGTACAGCAAACACATTACAGTTTGGTAATCACTGTTATGAGACTACATTTTATTCAAGTGTACAGTTAAGACAGTACAGTTTGGTAATCAGTGTTATTAGACAGTCCCTATAGATTCTTAAAGTGTACAGCAAACACAATACAGTTTGGTAATTAGTGTTATGAGACTACAGTTTATTGAAGTGTACAGCAAACACAGTTCAGTTTAATAATCAGTGTTATTAGACTGTCTCTACAGTTTATTGAAGTGTACAGAAAACACAGTACAGTTTGGTAATCTGTGTTGTATAACGACAGTTTATTCAAGTGTACAGTAAACACAGTACAGTTTGGTAATCAGTGTTATGAGATGACAGTTTATTCAAGTGTACAACAAACACTACAATTTGGTAATAACTGTTATGAGACTACATTTTATTCAAGTGTACAGCAAACACAGTACAGTTTGGTAATCAGTATTAAGAGACTAGTTTATTCAAGTGTACAACAAACACAATGCAGTTTGGTAATCACTATTATGAGACTACAGTTTATTGAAGTGTACAGCAAACACAGTACAGTTTGGTAATCAGTGTTATGAGACTACAGTTTATTCAAGTATACAGCAAACACAGTACAATTTGGTAATCCATGTTCGTATTACTCTTTCTTTTTTTTTACAGCACAGAATTATTGAAAAAGAAGATTGTGCTGGAACCTCAATGGATGATTAACGCCCTGAAGTCAATCATCACGGCAGAGGAGATGTTTGTCCTGAGACATGCTCCATTAGTCTCAACCATGTGTGATGAGTTCAAGAATGATGAAAAATTGTCTCATGAACTCATTGGTATGACTATAATAATTTAGACTTTGTAGGACATTTTCAGAATGTGACTTCTAATAAAGTAAATATTCATGTTATTTCAGCTTAGTGCAGTATCAAAATTGCTTTCATAAATCTAATTTTTTCCTTACATAACTTACGTCCCCATCATGTCTGTGAACACACTTGAAATTATTATTCTGCCATTCTGGTTTTGCATTAACATATTTGTGTATGTAAATGTTTCATCTGATGTAGTTATCTAATGTCAGTTTTTTTTGTGAGAGACAATGAATTTACAATTTAGTCGTGAGTCATCAATGTCACATGACCCATATTTTCTCCCATTCTCCTCATTTGAACCAAACCTCATCACACAAGGTGAACTGAATAACCTTGTCAGGGATTTGGAACTATCCAATAGTAAGTCAGAGCTGTTGGGTTCCAGACTACAGCAGTGGAATCTCTGGCTGGTGATGGTAGGGTTTTCATGATCTGTAAGTGTCAAAAGGTCTTGTCCCATTCTTCTTCATGGAAGGTAATCATGTAGCCTGCAATAACATCGATGCTGTAATGGCAACCCGCAACATTGTTCACATTCCAGTTGAATGTAGATCTTTTGATTCATTGAAGACGAGTCTTTAATCTGTGTTGGTGAAAAATAGCAATGTTTTGCCATACTTCCAGTTGGTCATGTAGTCCATATAACGAAAACCTATGAAAACATGAAACTTTTGAGGTGCATAAACTATGTCCAACATCAGTGTCACCTTTGTGGCAATTTCAAGGCTCTTCCTCTCTTGATTGTTCTGCAGATTGGATACACAAAGTATAAACAGTGATTGGTCACTCTGACAGTCATTTGAGCTTGGGAGGAAAGTGTTTCACATCCACCATGTCTTGAATCAAGGAAGATTTTGTTACCTCACATCAAGCTGGGTATGATGAAAAACGTCAAGGCCACAAAACATATGAAGCAAAGTACCTTCATGGAACATTTGTAAGGTTAAGTGAAGCTAAGATAAAGTAAGGTGTCTTTGTCTGTCTACATATTTATGAACTAAGAATAGTTAAGCTATGCAATAGCAACACATACATATTTAATTATTCACATTTGTTTTCCCTTATCACTACCCTCAACACACTGATGCAGTTATGGTGTTTTGGTCATATTAAAAGTGATCAAGTACAACTGTTTACAAGAGTTATTGTGTTTTGTGCAGCAAACTACTAGGGAAATGTATACACAGATTTGTTTAGTCTCACCCAAACTGATGTTCAAAAACAGGCTATACATAACAGTATCATTGTATCTCCTCCAGTGACTCTCTGTTGCAGCAGCATACAGTGTATCTCCTCCATTAACTCTCTCTCTGACCAGCATACAGTGTATCTCCTCCACTGACCCTCTCTCTGACCAGCATGCAGTGTATCTCCTCCATTGACCTTCTGAATATGGCTGACACATGAAATTCCAAGAAATTCCAAGATCATACTGCTTTGGTATGGAGAGGAAAATTGCTGGCACATGAATTACAAAATCATACAGTTTTTGTATGGAGAGAAATATGGCTGACATATGACATTACAAAATCTTGCTGCTTTTGGATAGAGAGAAATATGGCCGACGTATGAAATTACAAACTCTTACTGCTTTTGTACACACATCAATATGAGCAGCAGACAGGATGAACAGAACATTTGCTGGAACATCCTTTTTTTAAAAAATAAAGCTTTTTATGAAAAAGAAAAAAGGTGCAATAACACCAAAGTGAAGCCTCTAACTGACCATAAATTTCTCTAATTGGGTTAGCTCATTTTGTCATTTTTTAAAATTTGTACGTATGATTTGTTTACCCACCTTGTCGTTTAATTGAGGTCACACCCTTTCTGCTACTCTTTAAGTTTAAGTAATGAAATCATTGTATCGATAATATGGCTATGGAATCTTAAACAGCTAGATTAGCTTGAGAGCAACTAGACGGCTAAAACATGGTATTGGTGCTGATACAGGAATTTTCATGTTATATGCATGAAATAGAAAAATTAAACAAGATATGAACCAATTTTAAAGATTGGTTAGCCTGGCATATACCTCTCTTACTTTCCTGAAAATTTCAAGAGGTTAGTGTAACCCATTGTTGAGATATGCATGGAAACAAGCTCTAAAAATGGCCATTTTTAAGCGTTATGTAGTCTCATTCGAAAAAAGCTTGAATATAAAATAGAGAATAATCTAAATATCATACTGAAATTATGCATTTATTGGTCTGGTTTTATGCGGAATTCTATCCTGCAAATATTGCTTCTTGAATTAAAGAAATCGGTAAAATATTATGGATTTTATAAGCAAAATACCGTCAGTAGAAGTTTTGTTTCAACACTGAAATTCAAACACTAATCTGTTGTTATATGCCAACATTTTGTACAAAATAACATTCATTATAACTTTTATTGACATCTAGAACTCGACTTTATATTATAATAAGTAGTAAAACCATTTAAATCACATGGCTAGCCAAGATATTCGAATGAGAGCTTGTTCTTTGTCAAACTTTCCAGTTCTAAATTTTGTAGTGTCTGTAACCTTTACAAGTTTATATGGCAATAATTTTGTTGTTTCATTATGGAAAAGTATAAATTCTACAAAGGCTCATGTGTATCCATGTGATGTCCATGTTGGCCAAAATTGGTGGTGCTGTATTGTACCATTAAAAAACAGCAACTCAATAAAAAAAAGTTACAGACACTACACAAACAGGTATAAAAATGAAAGATAAAAGTATTGTTCTACTTGTCATTAAAACATTGTTTTTCTCAATAGAAAGTTCCATCTTATGTGATGTAATGTTGCATCATCTATTTACCTCTGCAGCCAAGAGCAAAAAAGTGATGCAATAACTCTCTTGATTGAATATTGCATCATTCTTGCAGCACTGTCTGTTTGAGTAATTTACTACAAGACAATGTAACCTGAATTTCTTATCCTAGAAGAAGCTGCCTAATTACTTTTTCTGTTCTTTACCATGGTACATCCCTAAGACATGGGAAGACAACAAAAGCAAGCCTCTGGGAACAACTCTGGTAAGTTTGTATTGAATTGGTAAACCACACTCTTAAATTGTAGTGTCTGTAACCAATATCCCCTTTTTATACTGTCTATGACTTTATCCCTGTTTTTTTTAAAAAATGAAGCCAAATTATGTTTCCTATTACAGTATTGATGTGTAAGGCTAAATTTTGACATATTGTCTGTCTGCAATTTGTAATATTTTGGTATATTTATAGTTTCTTTCATCTAGATTTCTGATAACAGGCAACATTTTCAGTGATTTCTTATAATATGCAATTGAAACTGAGTATTTTTGCATTCCATATCATTAGACTAGTAAATTCAAACAGAAATATTATGAGAATTCAGTGAGCTCAGACTTAGTATTGGATACATTGCTGATATTGTCAAATGGTTACAGACACTACTAGACATGTGAATTGACCCGACTGTTGTTTACATTATTAAGGAAAGTGTGCAATCATTGTAAATGCTAGAACATTGAATAATCATCAGGTTTTATGCTATTTCTTTTTCAATCAGATACTTTTCTTTAAGAATCTACAGGTTATTCCAGTTTGCTTATGTATGAAAGCATATTGCGTACTCATTACAAGTATGTTTTGTAAAGTCTAAGTTTCATCCGTATACATAGAGGAACAAAAATGAGAATGAAGTTGTTTGTTTTTAGGAAGCAAAGATAAGCCAGAAGAAGATGAACAGAAGATTAAAGCTAGAAGGGAGAAGACGAGGCTAAAGGTACAAGCCTGGAGAAAAAAACAGGGAAAATAAGGCGAAACATGAGGAGCTAAAAAGGGTTGATAGAGAAAGAAGAAAAGATGCAAGACTACTAAAAAAACAGCAATCACTTTCCGATTCAAATCTTCAACTAGAATTAAGAAGGAAAAAACGTGAAGAAATGAAAACGTATCGCCAGAAAAAGAAAGAAAAAGCAGCCCTGGCATTATCGGTTAATAAGAGTGTTGATTTAAGAAGTCTGAAAACTGCTGAATTAAGTAGAAAGAAGAAAGAAGCTGTGAAAAGAACCCAAGCATGGAGAATGCGTATCAGACTGAATGAAAGTATACAGCAAGAGTGTACTCAGACTGATTGTGAAATAGGAAATACTGGGTCAGCCAGAGATTCACCAATGAATAAAGTGTTACCTAAAGCAACTCTGTACAGACAATTAAAAAAGGTAAAGGAAGTATTACCAAATACCCCAAAGAGAAAAGCAGTCATCATAAGTAAATTAATTGAATCTCCATCAACATCAAAGTTTCTAAATAGGAATAAAATGATAATGACACCAGATTGCAGAAAAAAACTTGAATTGACAGATACTGTTATACAATCTGTGTCAGAGAGCATTTCAGAAGTGAAAACAAAGAAAGGGGTCATTTCAAGTTTAATGCAGCTGAATTGTCTAAGCTCAAGTCAAATCTGGAAAAAAATCATAAGCACTTCTATTTGAAATGACAATATAAAGTCAAGGTTTAATGTGTAGTGTCTGTAACCTTAAGATCAATCACATATGGGTCTGTGTTTGAGTCAGCACCTTGGGTTGAACAATACTTTAGTGACTATGATTTATTGAACATTCATTATACTTCAATATTTTACTCTTACAAACACTATTTAGTATTAAACTTTCAAGTGCTATTTACCAGTTCATAATTTTAACACAAGTATTGGACATATACCTGTTACAATGTGGTTTTATCATTTTATTAACTAATCAACATTCATTTAATGAATAATTCTAGTCAATGTGTTCATGTTGAATTATTTTTGAAGTGAATTTTATGGAGATATGTATGGTTCTGCAGCTGTATTGAAATGCTATAGTTTTGTAGTGTCTGTAACCAATTTTGTGGACAATGTACTTCTGACTCTTATGGAAGTTTGCAATACTTTTGGCCAGTATTAATGATTTTGTTTGTTTAAATATTCTTCTTGGTGTTAGATAAATGCCTAAATAAGATGATTCTATGTCTTTTATGTTTGTTATGCAAAAGTTTCATGGTTAGGTTTTTTTCTAAGTGATACCTTTGTCATAGATGTTTTGATTTTGTTATTAAGTTGTTTACCACTTCCAGTTATGTTGTTTACTTTAAATGTTGATATCCTGTTACTGATGTTACTGTGAAAAAAAATAAAGTTTTAAAGTTTTCATGCTGTTTTTCTTGCATGTTATACACCAAGTGTAGTGTCTGTAACTGTTGTTATACCACAGAATTGAAATAATGGTTAAACAAAATCGCATGCATGTTCAAGCTAAATCTAACTTGATCTGACTAGGGGACACCCAAGGGTATATAATGAGCTTCATTGAAATGTTCTATCAAACATTTCAATTTTTTAAGTGAGTGAGACTACTCTCAGCACCAATACCGTGTTTTAGCCGAGAGGCAATTAAGAAATATCTATCTGTCCGTGATTCTGTCCGATAAAAATTACAAGAATGTCAAGAGTCTCGGGTGGAATTTGCAGAGGATCAAAACAACTGCTTAAACCTGTTATGAAGGTTACTCAAAGAGTTGCAGAAGCTACTGAAGTTCTTCTTCCAATGTTAAAACAAACCTCAAGAGCAAATGGAAAAATAGCAGAAAGAACTAAGAAAACAGAAATACTTTTATGAGATATTCCAACTTAAATAGAAGCTTCTCAACCTATTGATAAAGTAAAGGAAAACACAAACAACAAAAAACAAAAACGACTTCTACAACAAAAATCATAAAGGATTAAAAAGCTGCAAACCTTCTCAACGAACTCCTCAACAATCTTATCACGCTTCATCAATATCAGATAACATTCATGGTCAAGTACAAAAATCCAATGATACAATGACTGGTTCTCTCAATATGACTAGTAATAAAATTACCAGTCTTAGAGAACCAGAATATAATGATGATGCTGCAATAAAAATAATATGTTGATGATGAAAACCTATCAATGACGAACTCACTAACATGAATCAATAGTGAAGAAATCAATCTTAGATCTGGTCATGATGCTGACATACTCATATTCTGAGTTTTCATAGAAACATAAATAGAGCCATTAATTACATTTTTTTAAGTCACGCAGTTGCTGATATTAAGATTTGATATTACAAAGATCACTTCATTGGAATATAAACAATAGTGTTTGGACAAGTACATTTATTATAGTCAATACTTAATAAATCCATTATATATCACACTGAGGTTGCCAGTATATACAGGTTCTCAGTGTTACATCATTTACAATGTTTACTAAAATACCAAGATCAAGATATCATATAGGTTTTGATAAAATCTTCGGGTAATCGTCAGTTATTTATAAAGTCTTCATCAGCATCTTTATAATCCAATTATCTCTATCCACATCTGGTTTATAATTATTTTCATCTCGTCATTCTATTTAATTTATACGATTCTTTCTCGCTTCATCTATAAATTTGTAAAATTCATTTACTGATTCACGTTTGGGATTAAGTGGCATTATAATAATTCTTAATTTAAAGTATTTATCTAAATTCAAACCCAAGAAGCAGCAGAAAGGGTGTGACTTCAATGACATTTTCACGTTGGTAAACAGAACATATATATACTAAGTTTAAAAAACACGAACAAAATAAGATAAGGTAACAAAAATGAGCTAACCCAATTAGAGAGACTCTAGGTCAGTAACAGGATTCAATTTGGTGTCATTGAATTGTATTTTTCATTGTCATAAGAGGCTTTATTTGTTGCTGTTGTATGACTGACAAATGAAATTACTGGAGCATACTGCCTTTTTTACATATGTGATCAGAAAGATTACATTTGCAGATCTGCTGAAAGTCTTTTTTATACTTCACAATTATATCACATACTGAATATTTGTGATAAAATCAGTTCTATTCTTTGTGTAACGGTTATTTTCTTCTCATTTCAAGATGCTCTCTAGACAAAAGATGCAGATCTCCATGACAACAAAGATCACATTTTGCTGCTCATGGAGCAGCTGAACATCATCGCCAAGCCAAAATTTTACATCGATGATGAATCGGAAATCAAGGTCAGTTAATTATAAATAATGAATATTCTTGCAGGTAACGATTCCACAAGACAATGTACAAAATTTAATATAAATTATATGTGGATTTTCTTATTGACTAAATCATATAACCATTACAATGAGAAACGGGTAATGATGCATAGAAAATAAAAAAGATATGACACTAAATGGTACAGGGTTAAAGATGAGCATTACAAGGAGAAACAGGAGGTGATGCATCAAAAATAATAAGATATAACACTAAATAGTACAGGGTTAGAGATGAGCATTACAAGGAGAAACAGGAGGTGATGCATCGAAAATAAAAAGATATGACACTAAATGGTACAGGGTATGACTCGTAGATTTATTTAAACCAAACAAATACACATCAGTCCATTACGGGATCTTGGGTCTGTGATTTAATCTGATCTAAGAGATGGGTTTTTGCGGTACCTCTCATATGACATCATCTAGTGATTTCAAAATGGAAGGTAACAATTATTCTAGTTTTAAAAACATCAAAAGATTTTGAAATTTACATGGCAGATACAACATTGTAAAGCTCAGCCAAATTCAACCAAGTTACAAAGAATAGTCTTTTTGTACATGGCATATTTCCAAGCAGATAAAAAAGAAACGAACATGACAGACCATGCTTCACATTTAAATAGGAATGACTGAAAGAGAGGTATAAAATGTATATAATTAACCCAGGGGTCTCGATAGCAATTTAAAACTAGGAGACCAGGACTCCCCTTTTGGTAAAACTAGCAAAAGTTGCAGTCCTATAGCAGACAATGATGAACTTGACAGATTAGAAGAATTGTTGGGTGCCATTGAATTTAATTTCCATATTCCTTATAACACTGACGCGTACAACCGTGTTAGCCTAATTCTTAATTCTGCACAACGATACGTCATTTATCTAAACATTGGATTACATGTTGTTTTGGTTGATAATTCACGCTTTGGCTGAAATGTCAGAAAGAGTCCAAAGTAATGTTTTTCATTTCCATAGCCTGATGCATAAATATTACATCTTTTCAAAGCCATGTGTATAATATACCGCCATATTCTGAGTCATGGAAACATACGGGAGATATCACGTCCAAACTTAGCATTATTTTGAATAGAAAATTCTGGTGGCAATTGCTGCTCTTCAATTCGTAAGCATCGTAGAATTGTATTTTCATCAATAGAATTTGGTATGGGTTTTGCATCAATATTGGTGACCTCAGATGCACAGGCCTGACAACGGTGTAGCTTGTGTTAATCCTTCTGGGGTGAGAATGAATTTTGTAAAGCCAAGGAATGGTTGTATTGCGAACTCTATGCCAGTCATCACACACTTTCTTAAACTTGGCTACTATCCACTCCAAGCTATCAGTTCTAGAAACTTTAGCACTTTTCTGATTCTCATTAAAATCTTTGTTAATTTGCCATTTAACTCAACTTGAAAAGAATTGCATCATCCTGAAATGGTTTACTATTAAAAATACTGAAAAATAATTCCAACCTCTTGAAATGGTTTAACTTTTAAAAATACTGAAAAATTATTGTATCTTCTTGGAATGGTTCACCATTCAAAAATACTGAAAAATAATTGCATCCTCTTCAAATGGTTCAGGGCCCCGAGTGGTCTAAAGCGCTGTCCGTTACGGATCACAGCCATCTCACCTCTGTCTGCATAGGTTCAAATCTAAGATTCGGCTAATGTAGTTATGTGAGAAAGCTTGCCAGTAGCTTCTCATGGGTCAGTGGTTCTTTCTGGGGGTTCTTCCGGGTTCTTCATCCACCAATGATACTGGCCGCTATGTATAGCCTATCATGTGCTGAAAAATGGCGTTAAACCCTACAACACATTCAAATGGTTCACCATTAAAACTACTGAAAAAAAATTGTATCTTAAAATGGTTCACCATAAAAAATACTGAAAAATAATTGTATCCTCTTGGAATGGTTCACCATAAAAAATACTGAAAAATAATTGCAACCTCTGGGGATGGTTCACCTTAACAACTTCATCCACGCTTAGTTAAAAAAGTCTCCAATTTTACCACCACACGTTTTAAAAGCTATCGTGACAGGTGCTATGGCTACTGCTACAATAAATAAAATAAATATCTACCATTGCATAGGACATTGAATATTGCTTTGTGGCATTATAATAAAAAAAATGCACACTATTTTCCATCAGTCATGTGTATGTGTCACGAGGGAACCTCAATGCATCAGTTCCATTGAATATAAAGTACACGGATATGATTAGAACCAGAATGTATAGTTCAAATAATGTTCATGTTGAGTGCTGATTCAATTCATACACTGATATATTATTTATTTAGTTCTAGTATTTTATTTTACATAATAATGACCCAACAAAATTCTACTCTCCCCCACCTATCATTTAGTTGAGCTTACATAATGTGCTTGATGGTACATCATTTGTTTGAAGGTACATTTGTATGGGGTACATCGTTTTCTTGAGGATACATCGTTTTCTTGAGGGTACATCATTTACTTGAGGGTACATCAAATGTGCATGAGTGTACATCATTTGCTTAAGGATACATCATTTATTCGAAGGAACATCTTTTGTTTACGGTGCATCATTATTTAAAATGTATCCATATACCAGCATATATCTTGGCACATGAAGCAGTTATTTTGCTGTTGTGACAGACCTTTTATTATCTCAGTCTGATTGACTCAATTAGGTCATCTCAGTCATGTTGTCCATGTTCTAGGATTTACTTTGAAAAGAAAAAGTCTTGTATTTTGCTATGCCAGATGCAGTTTTTATATAATGAACAACAACACCATATATCACAAAAAAAAGAACTCTCATAAAGTAAGGTATGGTCTCAACAACGTTGATAACTGATATTGACACACATGCACACGAAGTCAAACTACATGACAGAGCTCCAGACACACAGGCACTATAGATCACTCTCTACAAAAATCAAAACTCTCTCAAGAACTATCACAAAGCTAGCAACAATCAGAATGTGTTAAGCAAAACCGGTTTCTTCTTCAAGTTTTGTCAAACAACTTGTAATCATCCTTAGTGGAATCAAATATTGTAACGTGATTGCAAATGAAAACTCCTGCACTTACCAAGTTTTGTCAAACTACTTGTAATCAGCCTTAGTGGAATCTAACATAGTAACGTGATTGCAAATGTAAACTCCTGCACTTACCAAGTTTGTGATTCATCATTACACAAGAAGATTTCTATGTGACTTATCATTGGACTTGTAACAGGAACACTTGCCATATTTCCATGTGACTTATCATTGGCCTTGTAACATGAACACTTGCCATATTTCCATGTGACTTATCATTGGACTTGTAACAGGAACACTTGCCATATTTCCATGTGACTTATCACTGGCCTTGTAACATGAACACTTGCCATATTTCCATGTGACTTATCATTGGACTTGTAACAGGAACACTTGCCATATTTCCATGTTACTTATCATTGGACCAGTAACAGGAACACTTGTCATATTTCCATGTGACTTATCATTGGACTTGTAATAGGAACACTTGCCATATTTCCATGTGAAGTATCATTGGACCAGTAACAGGAACACTTGCCATATTTCCACGTGACTTATCATTGGACTTGTAAAAGGAACACTTGCCATATTTCCATGTGACTTATCATTGGACTTGTAACAGGAACACTTACCATATTTCCATGTGACTTATCATTGTACCAGTAACAGGAACACTTGCCATATTCCATGTGACTTATCATTGACTTGTAATAGGTACACTTGCCATATTTCCATGTGACTTATCATTGGACATGTAATAGGAACACTTGCCATATTTCCATGTGACTTATCATTGGACATGTAATAGGAACACATGCCATATTTCGATGTGACTTATCATTGGACATGTAATAGGAACACTTGCCATATTTCGATGTGACTTATCATTGGACATGTAATAGGAACACTTGCCATATTTCCATGTGACTTATCATTGGACTAGTAACAGGAACACTTGTCATATTTCCATGTGACTTATCATTGGACTTGTAATAGGAACACTTGCCATATTTCCATGTGAAGTATCATTGGACCAGTAACAGGAACACTTGCCATATTTCCACGTGACTTATCATTGGACTTGTAAAAGGAGCACTTGCCATATTTCCATGTGACTTATCATTGGACTTGTAACAGGAACACTTACCATATTTCCATGTGACTTATCATTGTACCAGTAACAGGAACACTTGCCATATTTCCATGTGACTTATCATTGACTTGTAATAGGTACACTTGCCATATTTCCATGTGACTTATCATTGGACATGTAATAGGAACACTTGCCATATTTCCATGTGACTTATCATTGGGCATGTAATAGGAACACATGCCATATTTCGATGTGACTTATCATTGGACATGTAATAGGAACACTTGCCATATTTCGATGTGACTTATCATTGGACATGTAATAGAAACACTTGCCATATTTCCATGTGACTTATCATTGGACTTGTAACAGGAACACTTGCCATATTTCCATGTGACTTATCATTGGACTTGTAACAGGAACACTTTCCATATTTCCATGTGACTTATCATTGGACTTGTAACAGGAACACTTGCCATCTTTCCATGTGACTTATCATTGGACTTGTAATAGGAACCCTTGCCATATTTTCATGTGACTTATCATTGGACTTGTAATAGGAACACTTGCCATATTTCCATGTGACTTATCACTGACTTGTAATAGGAACACTTTCCATATTTCCATGTGACTTATCATTGGACTTGTAACAGGAACACTTGCCATATTTCCATGTGACTTATCATTGACTTGTAATAGGAACACTTGCCATATTTCCATGAGATTTATCATTGGACTTGTAAAAGGAACACTTGCCATATTTCCATGAGACTTATCATTGGACTTGTAACAGGAACATTTGCCATATTTCCATGTGACTTATCATTGGACTTGTAATAGGAACACTTGCCATATTTCCATGTGACTTACCATTGGACTTGTAATAGGAACACTTGCCATATTTCCATGTGACTTATCATTGGACTAGTAACAGAAACACTTGCTATATTTCCATGTGACTTATCATTGGACTTGTAATAGAAACACTTGCCATATTTCCATGTGACTTATCATTGACTTGTAACAGTAACACTTGCCATATTTCCATGTGACTTATCATTATACTTGTAATAGGAACACTTGCCATATTTCCATGTGACTTATCATTGGACATGTAATTGGAACACTTGCCATATTTCCATGTGACTTATCATTGGACTTGTAACAGGAACACTTGTCATATTTCCATGTGACTTATCATTGGACTAGTAACAGGAACACTTGCCATATTTCCATGTGACTTATCATTGGACTTGTAATAGGAACACTTGCCATATTTCCATGTGACTTATCATTGGACTTGTAACAGGAACACTTGTCATATTTCCATGTGACTTATCATTGGACTTGTAACAGGAACACTTGCCATATTTCCATGTGACTTATCATTGGACTTGTAATAGGAACCCTTGCCATATTTTCATGTGACTTATCATTGGACTTGTAATAGGAACACTTGCCATATTTCCATGTGACTTATCACTGACTTGTAATAGGAACACTTTCCATATTTCCATGTGACTTATCATTGGACTTGTAACAGGAACACTTGCCATATTTCCATGTGACTTATCATTGACTTGTAATAGGAACACTTGCCATATTTCCATGAGATTTATCATTGGACTTGTAAAAGGAACACTTGCCATATTTCCATGAGACTTATCATTGGACTTGTAACAGGAACATTTGCCATATTTCCATGTGACTTATCATTGGACTTGTAATAGGAACACTTGCCATATTTCCATGTGACTTACCATTGGACTTGTAATAGGAACACTTGCCATATTTCCATGTGACTTATCATTGGACTAGTAACAGAAACACTTGCTATATTTCCATGTGACTTATCATTGGACTTGTAATAGAAACACTTGCCATATTTCCATGTGACTTATCATTGACTTGTAACAGTAACACTTGCCATATTTCCATGTGACTTATCATTATACTTGTAATAGGAACACTTGCCATATTTCCATGTGACTTTTCATTGGACATGTAATTGGAACACTTGCCATATTTCCATGTGACTTATCATTGGACTTGTAACAGGAACACTTGTCATATTTCCATGTGACTTATCATTGGACTAGTAACAGGAACACTTGCCATATTTCCATGTGACTTATCATTGGACTTGTAATAGGAACACTTGCCATATTTCCATGTGACTTATCATTGGACTTGTAACAGGAACACTTGTCATATTTCCATGTGACTTATCATTGGACTTGTAACAGGAACACTTGCCATATTTCCATGTGACTTATCATTGGACTTGTAATAGGAACACTTGCCATATTTCCATGTGACTTATCATTGGACTTGTAACAGGAACACTTGCCATATTTCCATGTGATTTATCATTGGACTTGTAACAGGAACACTTGCCATCTTTCCATGTGACTTATCATTGGACTTGTAATAGGAACCCTTGCCATATTTCCATGTGACTTATCATTGGACTTGTAATAGGAACACTTGCCATATTTCCATGTGACTTATCATTGGACTAGTAACAGAAACACTTGCTATATTTCCATGTGACTTATCATTGGACTTGTAATAGGAACACTTGCCATATTTCCATGTGACTTATCATTGGACCAGTAACGGGAACACTTGCCATATTTCCATATGACTTATCATTGGACCAGTAACGGGAACACTTGCCATATTTCCATGTGACTTATCATTGACTTGTAACGGGAACACTTGCCATATTTCCATGTGACTTATCATTGGACCAGTAATAGGAATATGTGCCATATTTCCAGGACAGAAAATATAAATTTCCAAGACAATCTTAATTTCAATCTTGTTAAAGTCTCCACAAACTTATTTAGAATGGTTTGACTAGCATATAATGTTTTCCATATTAGAACTAATGAAAGTTAGATGTTAACGGTATAAAATATATTAATTACTGTTATTTTCATATGACAGCCATAGATTAATTACTTACTGTTATTTTCATATGACATCTATAGATTAATTACTTGCTGTTATTTTTATATGACATCAATAGATTATTTACTTACATTTATTTCATATGACATTCATAGATTGATTATTTACTGTTATTTTCATATGACATCCATTGATTAGATATTTACTGGGTTTTTTTCATTGACATCCATAGATTAATTACACTGGTCAACAGTGAAATCATTACTGACTTGAAAAGGCCCTAATCTGTAGTATTTTGGTGTGCCGAACACGAATATAACCGTGAAATTTTTTTATTGGCTCTCGTTTTGAAGATATTCATACACCTCATTTTCTATGTTTCACTGTGTAAATTTCTCCAGTAGGACTGCAGCAACATCAGGAATAATGATGTAACATTGCATAATACCATCATGCTCACATCATCCACAGTTGATTGCATCATTTTCTGATGCAATGCAATACTAATGCCATGAGGCTGCTGAAGTAAGTTGACGTCAGCAGTGTACTATACATGTGTAGGCCTATTATACTAATGCCAGGCGGCTGCTGAAGCTGACGTAAGCAGTGTACTATATAAAGCCCAATCAGATAGGTTCAGCATTTAAAATATTTTAGATGTTGTGCGAGACAGTTCAAGCTACTGTTACATAAAACTTATTATTTTATCCATTTACGTACAATAAAGAACAGTAATGCCTCGAAAGTGTGTTAATACCGCGGACAATTTTTGCTATATTTGTGGGGAAGTGACATTTGCCAACCAGAAGAAAAGTATCAATTCTCAAGTGAAGAAGGCATATCATCTTTACTTCAGATGCAAGGTTGGTGACCAAGACAAGCCTTGGGCTCCGCATATATGCTGTGCTACATGTACAACACAGCTTTCACAGTGGTTGAATTGCAAAAGGTCATCAATGCCGTTTGCAGTCCCAATGGTGTGGAGAGAGCCAAGCAACCACCTAAATGACTGTTACTTCTGCTTGGTTCCTCCTCTTTCCGGCGGAATAACGAAGCGAAAGAAGTCGAGAATAGTCTACCCAAACATTCCGTCTGCATTGAGACCAGTTCCACATGGTGAGGGACTTCCTATTCCAGAACCTCCAGCAGAATATTCTCTCGATTCATCTGACGAAGACAAAGGTGAGTCGACCTGTTCTTCTCCTGGTCCATCAGCATGCAGTGATCCAGATTTTCACTGTGGTGCATCATCAACCCCACACAGAATAACACAGGAAGAACTAAATGACCTGATTCGTGATTTGGACTTATCAAAGAACAAGGCAGAATTGCTAGGATCAAGACTACAACAATGGAATCTTCTAGAAAAAGATGTCACAATTACTGCATATCGAAAGCGCCACCAGCAATTGGAGCCTTTCTTCAGAAAGGAAAGTAATCTGATATTCTGTTCCGATGTTGAGGGCCTCATGAATGCTTTAAAAATCACTCATGACCCACAAGAATGGAGACTATTTGTGGACTCTTCGAAACTGAGTCTCAAGGCTGTGCTTTTGCACAATGGAAACATTCTTCCATCTATTCCAGTAGCGTATGCTGTCCATATGAAAGAGACATACGATAACTTAAGGCAGCTACTGAATTCCATTGAGTATAACAAGTACAGCTGGCACCTCTGTGGTGATTTGAAGGTAGTTGCCCTTTTAATGGGACTGCAGCAAGGATATACAAAATACATGTGTTTCTTATGCGAGTGGGATAGCCGAGCAAGGGAAATGCACTACATGAGGAAGGAATGGACTCACAGGCAGAATGTAGCCATTGGAGAGAAGAATATCCAACACCCAGCTCTGGTTGAGGCTCAGAAAATCTTGCTACCACCCCTTCACATCAAACTAGGTATGATGAAGAACTTCGTGAAAGCCATTGACCGGACTTTGCCAGCATTCCGATACCTGCATGAAAAATTCCCTCGACTCAGCGAAGCAAAGATTAAAGAGGGAGTTTTTGTGGGTCCTCAGATTCGAGAGCTTTTCAAAGATGACCGGTTCAACAACTTGCTGGAAGGTGACGCGAAACAAGCATGGAATGCTTTTCGCCTAGTTTCTACAAACTTCCTCGGAAATGTTAGGGCAGAAAACTATAAGGAACTAGTAGAAGACATGTTGATGAAGTATAAGAAACTTGGCTGCAATATGTCTCTAAAGATTCACTTCCTTCATTCCCATTTGGATTTCTTTCTTAGCAACTGTGGTATTGTTAGTGATGAACACGGCGAAGGTTTTCATCAAGATATCGCAACAATGGAACAAAGATACCAGGGAAAATGGTCCACTACAATGCTGGCTGACTACTGCTGGACACTCCTCAGAGATGCTCCCGAACAGCTGTACAAGAGACAGGCGAAGAAACCTAAGATGTAGTCAATGACTTGATTTTTTATAGGTAGGCTATTACAGTTGACCTTTTACTATTGGAATGCATTTCGTTATGTAAACATTAATTTCTTGCAGATTACAAAAAAACTAGAGCCAATTTTGCAATTTGACTGTCATATTCGTGTTCAGCACATAAAAATTGATAAGAATTGACTAATTTTATTTCAGTAACATGACTTTTGTAAAAATTTGTTGTCCAGTGTTACTTACTGTTATTTTCATATAACATACATGGATGAAATATAATACTCAAGTAATAATATTAAATGTTTAAATTTCTGCTTCATATGTAAAACGTATGTACTTACAATTTACAGGTCACCCATTTCCCTCATTAGCATATTTGTATTAATGTGATTTAGTTATAAGCAATAGCACATTATTCCAGATGAGCATTGTGCAATACTTCCAACAGATAACAATGATAATTTGTTTAAAACATTTCAAGGATCATCTTCTTTAACTTGATCCAACACATATAATATGTCAGATTTTCATGACCCTATTACCTTTACAAGATCTAATAACCTTTATTATACCCTATGACCTTTACAAGACTTATTAACCTTTATAATACCTTATGACCTTTACGAGACCTAATAACCTTTATAACACCCTATGACCTTTACGAGATCTAATAACCTTTATAACACCCTATGACATACCTGTCAACCTCCTGAGACAAAAACCTGTACACCAGACAAAAAAAAAACCCTTACAAAGACCAGAAAAACCTTACGCCAAAGACCTTATATTATTTACTAGATCACATATAAACATAACTATTTACACCTGACTACGACATATATTTGCGTACCTTGTTACATCTCAGTCACTGGAGTGATCTAAATTGTACGCTACACTTGCGCCTTTTGCCATTTCCAGTAGTGAATTTGGCGTTTCAAAATCCATGCAACATGAATCAGTGTTTATTTTGCATTGCAAAAATGCTGTGGGTGTATCTGTATTCAGGGATTTCCGACAGTCTGTGTGGATCTTTTTCATCATGGAGAAGGACCTCTCACAATCAGCATTGCTATGTGGCAAAGTGAGCAGTCGCTGCACAATTTCCCTTAGATGAGGAAATCTGATGTTGCAAGTACTTGTTCTCTGGCTAATGACATCTAGCCAGTAGCTGCAAAAGCTCCTTTTCTGGCCATTTTCAGTTTTTGTAGGCACACACTCCTCACTTAGCATGCAATAATCATCAAACTCATCCTTGAGGCCTTCCTGGTCCAGGTTTGGAGCAAAAGTGTTGGCCAATCTGCATATATGTGTATAGTTAAGGGTGTCTTTTAGGGATGGATCCAGCACCTTAAGATCTTTCAGCACTTCATTGTCGAACGGGAATTTGTTCATAATTTTTCTTACAACTGTGACATAGAACTTCCTCACATCTTCGAAGAACTTACTCTTGACTGGGGATTCAACGTTCATTTCCTCCATGAATGTTCTGTTGGAGAGGCCCACTGCAAGCAAGCTGTTGTCATGTTGGAACTCACGGTCATCATACTTGACTAGCCTGAGGTCGGCCACCTGTTTGATATGTCTCATCTCCACAAACTTAACAAGGAACTTTCTGAGCAGTCTGTCCATCTCTTCCATCATACCACCAATCTGTGATTCATTAGTCTGAAACAGCTTGTTAAACTCATTTAACAGAGGAAGAGTGAACTGAAGGAAATGCAGGGTCATCTGGGTTGCAGGTGAACTTAATTGCTCGTGAATGTTTTTTATCCTGCCTGTTTTTTCAACATCTTCATGGTTTTCAAAGTAGGAAGCAATAGCCGGATATTGGTTTAGAATCCTGTCCACTACCTTTTGAAGTGATAACCAGCGGGTCTGGCAGTGTTTCAGAATGTCCAAGTTATCCACCTTAGTGAAGAGCTGAAACTCTTTATATGTCTTGCGACGCTTGGAGCTATGCTGAAAATGGTAGTAGATGTCCACCAGAAGGTCATCTACTGGTACAGTCAGTTGTTTGATGCCATCTTGTGCACACAAATTTGCTAGGTGACAAATGCATCCGATACTGAAGACATCAGGATTCTTCTGTTTCACCCTTGTGAGCACCGAGTTTTTCTTCCCCACCATGACATTACAGTTGTCACTAGCAAAGCCAATGCAGTTGCTCCAAGTGATGTTTAGATTGCTCAAAACAGTATCAATGTCATTAAAGATGGCCTCACTGTTTCCTCCACTGGACACTGGCATGTCAAGCAATCTTGTTTTTGGCCCCACACCATCCTCAAAGACTCTCACCATAATGGCTAACCGCTTGTCTGTTTTCTTGTCGTTGGATTCGTCAACCATCAGTGAGAAAGCCGTCTCTCTGCACAACTTGATGACTGGTTCTGTTGCAGCTTGGGCCAGGCAATTCTTAATGATGATTGTTGTCTTGGTTCGCTTTGACCGAAACTTCTTTGCAATGCCACTGTCAGGGAACATTTCTGTGACTATATCTGTGAAGTGGTCAGCTACAGATGCAGGTAAGTTATGCTGAGCGACAAAATTTGCAAATAAAACCTCAGCCCTTATAACACTCTGGCTTTCCTGCTGTGGTTGAGCAAAAAAGGTCTCGATGGACCCTCCCTTCTTCATATCAAAGTTTCTTGCGTGAGATTTTGTTTTAAAATGTTCTCTAAGGTCATGTAAACCTGAAGCCGCCACTTTAATATCTTTGTTGCATACTTTGCAAAAAGCATGGGAAGATCCTAGCTTGGATACATATACAATGCCAGGGAAGGCCTTAATCCATTCCGTCTGAAACTTGCCATGATCCCGATCTCCGTCTTGAATCTTACGCTTCTTTGCATGAGGCTCAGCCATTTTGGTATTAAAGTGCTTAAACTAAAATGATGAGTTGAATGGAATACAGCCCTCTATTATGTTTCACAACGACAGCTATCCAGTATGCCGTAAATGCCGTAAATTTACATGCTGTAAATACGGCACTACGCCTACGGTACTACGGTACTACGCCTACTGATAACCTGATTTTCAGTCGACCAGTAAGGGGTCAGAATTCCATGCTTGAATAAAGAAATAAAACTCTCAAATCGGCAAGTGAAAGACACATCAATATTTCGGGTAATCTAATAGGTGGTTCAAGCGATTCACGTTCTATTCTCGTTGTATCTCATGAAGAAAATAAAAATCCTCGTCGAATCCTGATCTTGGCGAGAATCGCTGACATTTTTTTTTTTTTTTTAAATATTAAAAAAACCTTACAAAATGCCTGTACGGCCTTACACTGCAAAATCCACCAAAAAACCATACAAATTACGGGATTCCCTTACAAGTTGACAGGTATGCTATGACCATTACAAGACCTAGTAACCTTTATAAGACCCAATGACCTTCATAAGACCTTGTAACCTTTATAAGACCATATAACCTTTACACGAAGTAATGACCTTTATTAGACCCTATGACATTCATAGGACCTGATGACCTTTTTATAAAGTGAGAGGCCTGATTACCTGATTAATATGTGTTGAATCTACTATGGCAGAAATGCAAGGTTATTTTTTTTAGTTGGAAACCCTTGTGTGAGAAAACAAATCTGTTTTGTTGTTTGTACCAAGACAATGAATTCAAATTTGTGGGGTTACATTATCTTTCTCCAGGCGTGTGGGGAGATGATGTAATCTCTTGACTTTGATTTTTTAGTACCATTGGAAACCCCAACATAGAGTCTAATAATATCATTGCCAAATATTCCCATTAATAATTAATCCATTCATTTATCAGCAGGTAGATTCTAATAATATAATTGCCATATATTCCCATTATTAATTAATCCATTCGTTTGTCAGGAGGTGAATTCTAATATCATCATTGGCAAATATTCCCATTATTAATTAATCCATTCATTTGTCAGGAGGTGAATTACTTCTTTGCTCCATGTATGCTTCATGCGGAACCACCCAGAGAAGTTATCTCCCCAGAACATCATCAACAGATGGAGAGCTCATCAGTCATGTGCTATGTCTTCACTAGAAAATTTCTTCCAGTACCAATTTTCCACCGACTTCTCGCTGCCTGCGTTGCTCGATGGCCATTAGCAACAAAGAAGACAGAGACAACACTTGAGAATCAGATCTTTTGTGGCTGCGGTGTTTTTCAACTTGACCATTACCACAAACTGACCCTGCACTTATCGGCCTACATCATATTCATGAGAGTGACTAGACAAGGGATCAAAGACAAGACTCCATCTTCAAAGCTGTGTATTGAGGTGAAAGAGTTTATTGCTAAGGTACTCAACAAGCTCATTGGATACCTGGGTCATAACCTGAAGTTTGAGGAGTTTATACAGTGCCCTGAATACAGTGGTGAAAGTGTCAACAGCCTTATCCCAGTAGCCCTCCTGAAAGAGAATGCAGAAGTACGCTGTGACTTCCATGACAACATAATTGAGTCAAACAAGTTTTTGAAGTTTTGGTTTGATGGTGAAGTGAGTATGTCTTCCTGTGGCAAATACCCACAATGCATTATCATATAGGCACTCTAAACATCAAGGGAATAAATTGGGTTCTGAATTAGTTTAGCTGAGACTGAGATGAGTAAGTCACATGACAAGGTACAACAAATGTATTCCATTCAAGTGTTCAAGTTAACTCGTTTCATTTGGTGTGCTGTAAATATTGAAATGAGTACTTGGTAGATTAGCATTACAGCAAAGTATACAAATATTTTTTTCTATCAGAATTAGAGTTCATCAGACGATATGAATTTGCTGACCATGGTGTTTCCTTGGGCTAAACACTTTATGTCACTTCCCTTGTCACTATTATATATACCTTTGTTACTTTGTCATAAAACATTAAGTCAAACATTTGTTATAGAGAAATATATATTTTTTGTATGGACATACATGACTGCAAAATGTTTTATGAAAACACCTTCCTGGTCTGCCCTGGCAATAAAACTAACCTTCCTCACCAGGCAAAAAGGCCATGTTACCTTCCCTGGCAATAAAACCAAGTTACCTTCACTGGCAATAAGTACATGTGATCTCCGTTTTGCTCTTAGGTCAATTTCCCTTGCATTGATTGCAAAATGATATATATTCAATCAGAAACTGTTAAACTGTTTTCAGACCAAACAAGGAAGAAGGCATCCTGGCGTTAAAGTCTTTCACATCTGTACAAATGATGACAATCCACTTTCAGAATTGGCTCATATTAATAAAAATAGTTACACCTTAAAATCGTTCCTTATCCAAATCTGGTCAACAAAATCTTTAAAGAAAGTATTTCTCCATAAAGTTGGTCAGATGATTCTAATTTGCAACTGTATATTGTTATCAATAATAAAACCAAGAAAAAAAATATTTTAACAACTTATCACAAGTGACTAAACATAATTTGACCAAATTTGTCTGAAATCATCCTATACAAATGATGCTAATTTGCAACTTTTGAAACAGAAAAGAACAAATTTAAACAACTTGTTGCTTAAAGTATAAAATGATGAGGGCTATTGGGCAGCTCTATTGACCACACTCAAACTGTGTTAATGGCTTGGCCATTTGTGGAGATTCTCACATAGCTGTCCTCCTCAAGTAACTTGAGCTGCAAAGACCAGTATCTCACTTGCCAGTCAATGCCTGGCTGTAATCTCCTGTGTATTGTGGTCTCTAACTAACTTCCCCAATTAACCTCGGAGTGAAGCGTATTTTGTTATATTGATTTGCATAACATGGACATTCCTTAATATTATCTAAATAGGGTTTTTTATGACATCTCACTGATTTTCCCAATTTCATCATGTCAGGCTTTATAAATTTGCAGAATATAGGAATTATAATAACATATCTAAGATATATAAATCTCTGCTTATTAAGTATTTATTGAAGCTTGACATTCTGAATGTAATATACCTTATAACAGTAAATAACGAAATCAGAACATCTAACTTGAAGCTGAGACAATATTGAGTAGTTTGATATTCTGTAATTTGTATTGAATTCTTTCAGAAATAATGTCCCTTTGAATAACCTGATGTCACTGTCATTAGTTAAAATCATTAGTCAGGTATACACCTGCTTATAAAGATTATATTTTCCATTCATTCTTGCAAATGCCGATTTTCTAGTTTTAATATCAAGCTACTTTTTCAAGAACTACTAAGATGAAGGAAAGACAGACTCATTTTGTCTGTAATTTTCATGAAAGATTCAAGCATATTTGGGGCTCTATTCAATGAATGTGATGGAGTACTTTGGTACTCATACTGTCTTTCCATCAGTCCATCCTTCCTTCTGGCTGGCTGTCACTATTATGATGTCTTCAAGTTAGCTTAAATCAGAATTATTGAAATTTAATTAACTGTTGCATGCAGCTTTATATCAGTGAGTCCAGCCTACTCTTTGGTGAAGTTTATAGTCTTATATGTCATATTTTGTAGGAGTTGTAGCCCTTGATGTTGGTCAAAATTACCATGCAGGCTGTATTGGTATAGTGTGTCTCATTACATTGTAGTGATATATTTTGTTTCATGACATTTAATATTGTTACAGCCTCTGATTGCCAATACTTAAATCAGATTTGTCATGCAGTCTATATTGATATATTTTGTCTCATGACATTTAATATTGTTACAGCCTCTGATTGCCAATACTTAAATCAGATTTGTCATGCAGTCTATATTGATGAGTTTTCAAATGAGATTTGTTTTCATGCTGCTGACATTGAATGGAGTTATCACTCAGATAACAATCTTGCTGACTTTGTTCTGTCCATTGCAACGTTATAACAGTTTGTCCAATTTCATTCAAATTTAGCATGCATCTTTATGTTGCTGAGGTCTTGGCTGAGTTTTGATTTCCAGTTTTGTATGAGATTGTGTATAATGCATAGATTGAGCTTATTGTGGTTATAGTAACCCAGAACATTTTCATTAGGTGTTTGTCAAAGAATCATTAAAACTGTGCACATTGCCTTACATTGTCATGGATTCTTGTCATATTTTCAGGTTTATTATTTTTTATTAGGACGCAAAGTTAGTTCATTCTGCAAATATATTCAAAACTGGGGTACAGTGGCTTGTAATGTACAAAAATGGGTTATAGTCACCTGTAATGTACATAAATGAGTACAGTGGTTTGTAATGTATATAAGAGTTGTATAGGGGCTTGTAATGTACAGAAATTTGGTAGAGTGACATAAATGTACATAAGTGTCTTGGCCTTCATGGTACTGAATAGGTAGTTTAACAGATAAGATGGCGGCAGTTTGTTGATAAGGTCACAAATTTGCATAATGTTTATGAAGTGAGAAGGACTATCGTTACATTTTTAAGTGACATGTAGAAAGCATATTATTAATTTTCATAGATCTTATGAGCAGTGTTCACACACCAGTTTTTACATATGAATTGCATAATGGTGTACTTGAATGAGAATGCTGTATTACATTTAGCTGCATGTAAAAGCTTACAGCATTGTATAGTGTTGTACTTAAAATTGAATGTTGTATTCCATTTATCCACATGTTAATGCTTATAGCAGTGTGTTAAGCATTAGTACCACTTGAAAACCATTTTTATTCTTGTTTATTGATTACAATTGTCCAGAAATGCGCATTTACTGGAAATTAAAATTATAGTTATTTAAAGTGTGTTGGATAAAAGTACCTTATGGTAACCTGATTAAAATTGTCCTATTTCTTATCATAATTTATGAGCTGAATGCTTATATTTTATGTTAACAAATATGTACACATTTTGATCAGGAACAGACTGTCATCGAAGGCATTGAGGAAGGAAAAGAGTCGAAAGTATCTGAAAAAGGAGAGGATGCTTCAGTGAATAGAGTGCTCTCTACTTCCATTAAGAAAGGTATGTCTAAAAGATTTTGTTGAGGCAGAGATATATCATATTCTCCTGTCTGTCTGTCTGTCTGGACATGCAATATTTTTAGCACACCTGGTCCTGTTGTAATTGATGGATTGCTATGAAAGTTGGTAAATAGACTGGTAATCAACTAAATATGTGCAGTCTGAAAAATCAACTAGCTCCTGCAATTTCTTTTTGTGTTATTGCCTTAATACCATATGTAGGTATCACTAATTATTTTTCATCCAGAGAATTAGTCTACTGATAAGTAGAGCTGTACCGATGTCACTTTTTGCCGATTATGCCGATACCGCGTATAGCCAATTATCAAAATTGCCGATACCGATTATGAGACCGATTATTTGATTATATTTTTTTGCAAACAGGAAAGTTTCGCGGCACAATAAATCTGTTCTAATCACTATGTAAATTGAGGCAATGCTTTTGAGTTTATTGCCGACTTTCTATGAGCAAATGTCGTCGGCTTGCTTTGACGACAACAAATACTCGTTATTGCTGCAGCAATATCAGATAATTGTAAAACATTGATATAGAATTGTTTTATTTGTTTAGTATATGTCGGTGCTTCAAAGGTACAGTAAAACCTGTTATGACTTATGAGAGACCACCCCTTCTGCCAGATGGTGGCTTGGTGAAACACTAACAAAAGAAATAAAAAATAATTTTAAAAAATCCGGAAATTATTCTCACTTACTAGTATTAAAGACAATGAGTTCGTTCACCCTCCAGGCATTACTGATTAACTGAAAGACAGACGACGTACTCAAACCTACACTGAAGCCCTTTCAAACAATTTCTCACTGGGACATAAGGACTATCGGTGTTTTGTGAGTTTTCATAAAATTGAGATAAAGAAAAAACACAAACCTCAAAATTGACTGTGTATATATCCATCATTTGATGTTAATCTTAATGGCTATTCACATGACTTTGGCACAACAATGGCGGTTAGCGACATGTACTTTAGTCTGGTTTACTGCAGTTTACAAATGTTACTGGACGCTGGAGTTGAAAATTTCGCACAACTGGCAGCAAGATAAATTCTTTTTAAATACTTTATTAGAGCAATCTCTTTGTTACAAAAGGTTAATTGATGGTTCGATGTGTTTATCTCAATATATGGTTATTCGACTATACAGTAGTGTTAGTTAATGAGCAACTTGTTTGCATACTGCATTTATCCCGAGCTCTAGTGTTACAAAGGATTAAGTTACGGTCAGTCAAAACGCGACTGTATATACAACTTTTATCAGGAAAAATTGGTTATTTAAAAAATTTATTTGCATCGGCACCGATTATTTTTGCCGATACCCGATTATACCGATTGTGCTAATAATCGGCCCGATTACGCGTACGGGCGATTAATCGGTACAGCTCTACTGATAAGGGAATAAGAAATAGAGTTCTAAACTGAGATGCATCCATTGATTAGTTAGTATAAGATGGATTTAATGGGTTGTTTATTATTCTTCTTATTATTAGCTGTATTATTATTATTATTATTATTATTATTATTATTATTATTATTATTATTATTAATTGTTATTATTATTATTAGTTGTATTTTTATTAATTGTTATTATTATTAGTAGTTGTTGTAGTAGTAGTAAGAATTTCATAAAGTCACTATTCTACAGTTGACAACTAAGACTTGATGTCCTTCCTGGTTTTCCGCTGGATGCAGTTTTTAATGAAAATGTTATGAATGTAACTACTTTTGCATAAGGCTATGTGAGCTTGTGGTATGTGTCTGTATCAGTTGTGCATCGTGTGTTACATATCATCTGTCATCCAAGCATCAATAATTGCTTTGTACCATTCAGGATTCCAACCACTCCGGCCAAGTCATACCAAAGACTTACAAAAATGGTATTAACAGCTGCCTCGCTTGATGCTCATCATTAAGAGTTTACTGCTCCGGTTCCCTAGCATCTGCCATAGAAGTGGGAGGTCGTGGGTTTGATCCCCGGCCGAGTCATACCAAAGAAATACAAAAATGGTACTAATAGCTGACTCGCTTGACGCTCAGCATTAAGAGGTTAGTGTTAGGACTGGTCAGCCTGGTTTCAGGATAATGTGACTAGGTGGGACATCATGGTACATGTCTGCGGCATGATGCCCCAGTGCTATACATCACTATAAACTGACTCATTGCAGACATCGTAATGATATGACTGAAAAAAAGTGTTTAAGCTATGTTAAAAATCCTCAACAAACAAACAAACCATTCAGGATTCCATATTTCGGATTCAGTTGCAATAAAAATACAGTTTAGGTTTTTATATTGGATTTATATGTTTTTATATTTACATTAAACTACGAGTTTCTTACATGTCTAATTAGTTTTTATGGTCCTGAAGTCCATCATGCATCTTGATTTATGGTATATTCATGTGTCCATTGCGGCTCATGTGTTGGCCATAATATATCTGATTTTATTTTATTGCATTATATATATGAAATTACCATAAATGCATTTATGGATTAGGTATTATTAATATAAAAACTGTCAGTAGAATGAAAATGATGAAAATATAGATCCATATATATATATATATATATATATATATATATATAGTCAATTTGAGTCGATGCAATATGCAAAGACACGGCTTACCAAGCTCCAGACAATGAATTTCGCAGTCCATTTTAAATCAAGGCAATATTTAAAGACTCGGAATCTCAAGACAGTGAATATATATAAATTAATTTGAGTCAAAGTAAGATGTAAAGACATGCTTTAAAATTCTGGATGGTGAATTTATAAATTAATTTTTGTCCAGTCAGTCTGTAAAAATGTGGTTCATGGCCTCTAGATATTTATGAGTCAGTTTGAGTCCAGGAGATATATCAAGACATGGTTTTGCAAACTACAGGTGGACAGAGGTTGAAGTACTAATAGTGACAGTTGACAATTATCCTAATAACATTCATACTATTGAAATAACTTTCTTCTTTTCATATAATTACTTTTTTATTTTCGTTTAATAGAAAATTAAGATTTGTCCATCTAATAGCATTATATTTGCCCTCATTTGTGTCTTCCATTTGTCATTGGCAATGACCATATTATTAGGCTTCAGTGACCTATAATTTGTACTGGCAACTAAATTTTCAGGTAGATTTTCCTATGGATACAATATTATGATAGGTGTTTCAAGTGATTTTGCAGTAAAGTGCAATTTTGAATTTCGATTATAGAAGCTCATGGTTCTGTGTAATCAAGATTAAATGAGCAAGCATATGTACAATTATGTTTGCAGAAGTGCCTTGTTCAGACACTAAATTATTGTGTCAGATTCTAGTGTGGAAGAATATGTACAGTTGTGTGTGCACTAGTCCCTTGTACAGACCCAAAGTTATTGTGCCAGATTCTAATATGCACAATTTTATATACTTCTGTTGGCAGGAGTGCCTTGTTCAGACCCAAAATTGTTGTGCCAGCTTCTACAGAAATCACAGCAAGCTGCTTGTTCCAGCCAGTCTGTGCTGGAAGCAAACTGTCTGTCAGTGGGATTGGTATTTCATGGTGACACTCCTGCTGATGGAAACTGCTTTTTTGAGGCTGTCTCCAGTCAGCTTCGGCGATTAAATTGCGTTGTACAAAAATCCCCACAACAGCTACGCCAGGAAGTAGTTGCCTTCATGAGGACTAATAGAGTGATACAGGTAAGTAAAATTGTATGCCACCTAAACCAAGAAGTTGAATATAAAAGACATTTTGATATTTTCCTGGATGAACCATGAAGGGGAAGCTGAAAGGACATTTTTTTTTACCTTTACCTAGATGTATGTTATGGGCTTGAATAACAAAAATTGTAATCATTATAGGCAATCCTAACCAAGTCGCTTCTATTGTGACTGTACGCATACATACCAACCATTACCCTTTGGTGGGGGATCAAGAGTAGACTGGTTTTCTAATTTTAATCTTTCCTTTCAGATTCATTCTTCTAATTGATATTTAGTGCATAACCAGTCATAAAGTATTTGGCGCTAACAAGTATATTTTATTTTAGTTTCTGTTTACATGATAGCAAAATTATTACCTTTCAAATAATTTCTCAGACGGATTAGAAAAAGCAAAATATTAACGAATACAAAATAAATAATTCTTCCAAATATGAAACCATGAGAACAGCATCACATGCATCTACTACAGGCCATGTGAAAATTATTTTAATATTTGGCGCTAAAAGTCTTCAGATGGTATCTAGTTGATGTGTGTGTAAAGCTAAAAGTGCTACAAATGAAAACTTTAAGCAATAATGGATGTTAAAAGATGAGAGGGGAAAATAAACCATTGTTTATTGAAACTTTAGCATATTATATGTGAATTATGATTTTTCTGCAAGGATTCTGACATTATAGCATTGAATTTGATTCTGCTTTTTGACCACTTGGATTACGTGCTCTCCTCATCAGGGGGATATATATATATATATATATATATATATATATATATATATATATATATATATATATATATATATTACATAGAGTAGAGAGAGTTGTTGTTATGTTAGGGTTTAAGGCCATGTTTTCAGCACAAGATAGGCTATAGCTGATAACCAGTATTAATGGTGGAGGAAGAATCTTGGAAATCCCAGGAAAGAACCAAGGACCCATGAAAAGCTACTGGCAAGCTTTCTCAAATATCCATGTTAGCTGAGACTGAGACTCGAACCCATGCAGACAGAGCTGGTATCAAGTTTGATCAATCTAGAATGGTTAGCACTTTAGATCATAAAGCCAATCAGGGTAGAGAGAGATGTATACAATCTGAAAATATTTGAATTTCTGCTGTATCTATGAAGTACTAGACCTAGAAAAGAAAAGTATATGCAGTACAAATATTAATGAAAATAAGATTCTGTTAAGCACCTGGGATAATCCCAGTGAATTGTATTACTGACTCTGTATTAGTCTATACCAGATAATCCCATTGAATTGTATTACTGACTCTGTACTATTCTAAACCAGATAATCCCAGTGAATTGTATTACTGACTCTGTATTATTCTAAACCAGATAATCCCAGTGAATTGTATTACTGACTCTGTATTATTCTAAACCAGATAATCCCAGTGAATTGTATTACTGACTCTGTATTATTCTAAACCAGATAATCCCAGTGAATTGTATTACTGACTCTGTATTATTCTAAACCAGATAATCCCAGTGAATTGTATTACTGACTCTGTATTATTCTAAACCAGATAATCCCAGTGAATTGTATTACTGACTCTGTATTATTCTAAACCAGATAATCCCAGTGAATTGTATTACTGACTCTGTATTATTCTAAACCAGATAATCCCAGTGAATTGTATTACTGACTCTGTACTATTCTAAACCAGATAATCCCAGTGAATTGTATTACTGACTCTGTATTATTCTAAACCAGATAATCCCAGTGAATTGTATTACTGACTATGTATTATTCTAAACCAGATTTGTATGTGTCACTGGACTTGTGTTTGTGTTAGTTTGAAATTTACTTAGCAATACACTTTCAGCATGAAAAGGCAACATACCATGCAGTCAATGACCATATCAGTCATTCCATTTTAGTTTTATTTAAGTAGATGTTATAGCAAATATAGAAAATATGTAATAACGTTATGTTAAAATGATGTTTTCATCTGACTCACATTGACCATGCAGCAGTTGGGTAATTAACGATTAGCATCCTTGTCTTATGATGATGAATTTAATATAGAATTTATTAACTAACCTATTCCTTCACTGATTTAATATGGAATTTATTAACTAACCTATTACTGTACTGATTTAATATGGAATTTATTAACTAACCTATTACTTTACTGATTTAATATGGAATTTATTAATTAATCTATTATTTTACTGATTTAATATGGAATTTATTAACTAACCTATTACTTACTGATTTAATATGGAATTTATTAACTAAGCTTTTACTTTACTGATTTAATATGGAATTTATTAACTAACCTATTACTTCATTAATTCAATATGGAATTTATTAACTGACCTAATACTTTACTGACTTAATATAGAATTTATTAACTAACATTACGTTACTGATTTAATATGGAATTTATTAACCTATTACTTTACTGATTTAATATGGAATTTATTAACTAACCTATTACTTACTGATTTAATATGGAATTTATTAACTAACCTATTACTTTACTGATTTAATATGGAATTTATTAACTGACCTATTACTTGACTGATTTAATATGGAATTTATTAACTAACCTATTACTTACTGATTTAATATGGAATTTATTAACTAACCTATTACTTTACTGATTTAATATGGAATTTATTAACTAACCTATTACTTACTTATTTAATATGGAATTTATTAACTAACCTATTACTTACTGATTTAATATGGAATTTATTAACTAACCTATTACTTTACTGACTTAATATGGAATTTATTAACTAACCTATTACTTTACTGATTTAATATCGAATTTATTAACTAACCTATTTACTTATTTAATATGGAATTTATTAACTAACCTATTACTTACTGATTTAATATGGAATTTATTAACTAACCTATTACTTTACTGATTTAATATGGAATTTATTAACTAACCTATTACTTACTTATTTAATATGGAATTTATTAACTAACCTATTACTTACTGATTTAATATGGAATTTATTAACTAACCTATTACTTTACTGACTTAATATGGAATTTATTAACTAACCTATTACTTTACTGATTTAATATCGAATTTATTAACTAACCTATTTACTTATTTAATATGGAATTTATTAACTAACCTATTACTTACTGATTTAATATGGAATTTATTAACTAAGCTTTTACTTTACTGATTTAATATGGAATTTATTAACTAACCTATTACTTACTGATTTAATATGGAATATATTAACTAACCTATTACTTTACTGATTTATTATGGAATTTATTAACTAAGCTTTTACTTTACTGATTTAATATCGAATTTATTAACTAACCTATTACTTCTCTAATTCAATATGGAATTTATTAACTAACATATTACTTTACTGAATTAATATGGAATTTATTAACTAAGCTTTTGCTTTACTGAATTAATATGGAATTTATTAACTAACCTATTACTTCCCTGATTTAATATGAAATTTATTAACTAACCTATTACTTTACTGATTTAATATGGAATTTATTAACTAACCTATTACTTCCCTGATTTAATATGGAATTTATTAACTGACCTATTACTTTACTGATTTAATATGGAATTTATTAACTAACCTATTACTTTACTGATTTAATATGGAATTTATTAACTAACCTATTTACTTATTTAATATGGAATTTATTAACTAACCTATTACTTTACTGATTTAATATGGAATTTATTAACTAACCTATTACTTTACTGATTTAATATGGAATTTATTAACTAACCTATTATTTGACTGATTTAATATGGAATTTATTAACTAACCTATTACTTTTCTGATTTAATATGGAATTTATTAACTGACCTATTACTTTACTGATTTAATATGGAATTTATTAACTAACCTATTACTTTACTGATTTAATATGGAATTTATTAACTAACCTATTACTTTACTAATTTAATATGGAATTTATTAACTAACCTATTACTTACTGATTTAATATGGAATTTATTAACTAACCTATTACTTTACTGACTTAATATGGAATTTATTAACTAACCTATTACTTTACTGATTTAATATGGAATTTATTAACTAACCTATTACTTACTGATTTAATATGGAATTTATTAACTAACCTATTACTTTACTGACTTAATATGGAATTTATTAACTAACCTATTACTTTACTGATTTAATATGGAATTTATTAACTAACCTATTTACTTATTTAATATGGAATTTATTAACTAACCTATTACTTTACTGATTTAATATGGAATTTATTAACTAACCTATTACTTTACTGATTTAATATGGAATTTATTAACTAACCTATTACTTTACTGATTTAATATGGAATTTATTAACTGACCTATTACTTTACTGATTTAATATGGAATTTATTAACTAACCTATTACTTTACTGACTTAATATGGAATTTATTAACTAACCTATTACTTTACTGATTTAATATGGAATTTATTAACTAACCTATTTACTTATTTAATATGGAATTTATTAACTAACCTATTACTTACTGATTTAATATGGAATTTATTAACTAAGCTTTTACTTTACTGATTTAATATGGAATTTATTAACTAAGCTTTTACTTTACTGATTTAATATCGAATTTATTAACTAACCTATTACTTCCCTGATTTAATATGAAATTTATTAACTAACCTATTACTTTACTGATTTAATATGGAATTTATTAACTGACCTATTACTTTACTGATTTAATATGGAATTTATTAACTAACCTATTACTTTACTGATTTAATATGGAATTTATTAACTGACCTATTACTTTACTGATTTAAAATCGAATTTATTAACAAACCTATTACTTTACTAATTTAATATGGAATTTATTAACTAATCTATAACTTTACTAATTTAATATGGAATTTATTAACTGACCTATTACTTTACTGATTTTATATGGAATTTATTAACGAAGCTTTTACTTTACTGATTTAATATGGAATTTATTAACTAACCTATTACTTCATTAATTCAATATGGAATTTATTAACTAACCTATTACTTTACTGATTTAATATGGAATTTATTAACTAAAATTACGTTACTGATTTAATATGGAATTTATTAACCTATTACTTTACTGATTTAATATGGAATTTATTAACTGAGCTTTTATTTTACTGATTTAATATGGAATTTATTAACTAATCTATTACTTTACTGATTTAATATGGAATTTATTAATTAACTTATTACTTTACTGATTTAATATGGAATTTATTAACTGACCTATTATTTTACTGATTTAAAATCGAATTTATTAACAAACCTATTTACTGATTTAATATGGAATTTATTAACTGACCTATAACTTTACTGATTTAATATGGAATTTATTAACTGACCTATTACTGTACTGATTTAATATGGAATTTATTAACTAAGCTTTTACTTTACTGATTTAATATGGAATTTATTAACTAACCTATTACTTCATTAATTCAATATGGAATTTATTTACTAACCTATTACTTTACTGATTTAATATGGAATTTATTAACTAACATTACGTTACTGATTTAATATCGAATTTATTAACCTATTACTTTACTGATTTAATATCGAATTTATTAACCTATTACTTTACTGATTTAATATCGAATTTATTAACTGACCTATTACTTTACTGATTTAATATCGAATTTATTAACAAACCTATTACTTTACTGATTTAATATGGAATTTATTAACTAACCTATTACTTCCCAGATTTAATATGGAATTTATTAACAAACCTATTACTTTACTGATTTAATATGGAATTTATTAACTGACCTATAACTTTACTGATTTAATATGGAATTTATTAACTAACCTAATACTTTACTGACTTAATATCCAATTTATTAACAAACCTATTACTTTACTGATTTAATATGGAATTTATTAACTGACCTATTACTTCCCTGATTTAATATCGAATTTATTAACTTACCTATTATTTTACTGACTTAATATGGAATGTATTAACTAAAATATTACTTTACTGATTTAATATGGAATTTATTAACTAACCTATTACTTCTCTGATTTAATATCGAATTTATTAACCTATTACTTTACTGATTTAATATCAAATTTATTAACTAACCTATTACTTTACTGATTTAATATGGAATTTATTAACTAAGCTTTTACTTTACTGATTTGGTATGGAATTTATGAACTAACCTATTACTGAACTGAATGTTTCTGATCTACTCAGGCATCTGAAGGCACAATACATTTGGATAGTTTCATCTACAACGAGTCGTTCGATGTCTACTGTTCGCGTATGGCCATGGATGGTGAATGGGCTGATCATGTGGCGGTGGTTGCAATGGCTAGGATGCTAAAAATGGACATCATGATTGTAACTAGTTCACCATTATCAGGTCCTGAACATATTGTTTGGGTTGTTGGACAAGCATCATTTCAAGAGGATCCCATTCTTCTGGGACATATCTGGGAATCTCATTACATGTCATTACAACCCATAAGTAAGTTTCGAAGAAAAACAACCTAGAATGTATATTTAGTTCTGCTTAAATCCATGTGTTCATCAGAAGAGTAGTTAAGTAATGTGATTAGTTTGGTAATTATACATTTAATCTTAATGATAATGAGGTATTGTCACACTCCTTTCAACTACAATTAGACTCATCTTGATGGAAGACCACCTAAATCTGCTAGCAGAAAATGATCTCTCAAGACAAGCAGTCTGTCATAAAGATCGTATCTCATACTGAATTAAGACATGCAATCCATTATACCGATCATGTATCATTCTGTATTTAAGACATGCAGTATATCATACAGATGATGTATCATTCAGTATTTAAGAGATGCAGTCAGTCATACAGATCATGTATCATATTGTATTAAGATGTGCAGTCAATCATACAGATCATGTATCACACTGTATTTAATAGATGCAGTCAGTCATACAGATCATGTATCATATTGTAATAAATACATGCTGCATTCAGTATATCATACAGACATATATCATATGGTGTATAACATACTTGAATTGTCTATGAAATTACAACACTGAGTGACATAGATAATTATTAAAAGGGAAAATGTATGGCAGTAAATATTGTAATATCAGCTGCTACCTACTATCTGTATATCAAAGTGTGTAGCAGTAAACAAGAGCACATGACCTGAATATCGTTCAAGGTGGTCAGATATAAAAGTATTTGAAGAACAAAATAGTTTACTTCTCTTTGAAAATTAGAAACGATTCAAGAAATATTGAAACAGTTTTGGAATGTTTTGACAGGTTAGATAGCCAACCGCAAAATCATTACAGCATGAAATTTAGTCATTTGCCTCAAAATTTAACCTTGCTTGATATGAGCCTTAGTAAGCCTTAAAAATCAGCCATAGGTTGTTTTTTTAAGTACTTTCATGATATATTTGTGTTATGCGAATATAAATGTATAAACAGCAGTTTCAAGCAAGAAGTGGTATTTAGAATCGTTAGGCTGGTATTGTTAAATGATAGCTTCTGGTATAGAGGATGCATACAATTTTGCACTACTGCTGACAGTGATGATGCAGACACATTTTTTCCAGAACCATTATTTGCGCAATGGTAGCTTAATTTGGACCTATATTTTATGTGTTATGTGTTTATCTTTCATGAAGTTTTACTAAGCTTACAGTTTATCATTTGATGATTTTATACATTTTTGGGTAGAGTTGGTGACCATACAAATTCACAGTTCTATCTATCTATCTATCCCTTAGTCTTGCCGACCGTTGGGGCACCACTGATGACCTGACAACCAGCTTCTTCCATTCCAATATGTTCTCTGATAATCTCACTGTGTCACTCAGCTTCAGTCCTGTCCACTCTGAGATGTTATCCTCCCATCTTTTCCTCTGTCTTCCTCTCCTTTGCCCTCCCTGCAAATTACCTTGCATGATTGTCTTAGCAAGCCCTGTTGATCATGTGACATGTCCATACCATTTCATTTTGCGCTTTTTCACAATGGTCAATATCTCTTCATAGGGCCCAATGGCTTGCCTAATTCTGTTTCCACTTTCTCATTCGTGACATGATCTCTATATGTAATGCCAAGCAACCTTCGAAAGCATCTCATTTCAACAGCTAGTATCCTCATTTTGAGATCTGCTGTGAGGGTTCATCACTCATAGGCATATAGGAATACAGATGCAACCAAGGAGCGCATCAGTCTGATTTTTGAGCTGACTGACTGAGGTGCTTCTGTCTTTCCAAACTGTCTTCAGCCTTGCCATTGCTGTTATTGCCAGCACAATCCTGGACCATATTTCTGGTTTTGATCCCTTGTCTGCCATGATGGCTCCTAAGTACTTGAATCTATTAACTGTTTCCAGTTTTTGGCCACTAATTATGATGTCAGTGCTGATGCCACTGGTATTGTTGGTCATCTATTTGGTCTTCTCTGTACTGATTTCCATACCAAAAGCAGTAGCTGTCCTGTCCAGTTTTTCCACCAACTGAGCTAGCTCCTCCTCATTCCTGCAAGTACATCGATGTCATCAGCAAAGCGCAGATTCATTATTTTTCTGCCTCCAATACTGACAGTTCCTTCATGGTCTTCCAGTGCATCTGTCATGATTCTTTCAAGGAAGATGTTGAAGAGATTAGGCGAAAGCAAGCAGCCCTGTCTGACTTCCTCAGTTGTCCTAAACCAATCTCCTATTTGACCGTTGAACCATGCTGCGTTGTTGGCCTTGCTGTAGAGGCTTTCTATGACTTTGATCAGGTTAGCGTTGATGTTGTACACCTTCATGATGGACCAAAGGGCTGCATGCCATCACCTGTCAAACGCCTTCTTAAAATCTATAAAGACATGATAAAGGTCTTATTGGTGATGGAGGTATTTCTCACATAGTATTCTCAGGTTGAAAATCTGTTCAGTTGTGCTTCGCCCAGGTCTGAAGCCTGCCTGTTCTTCAGCTATGATTTCCTCTGCCCGCGGCTTCAGTCTGTTTAATATGATTTTTAGCATGACTTTGCTTGGGTGGCATATAAGATGGATCGTACGATAGTTCTGACATTGCTGCAAATTGCCTTTTTTCGGGAGAGTTACTATGAGTGACAGAGTCCATGGTGCTGGCCATTCCCCTGTCTGCCAGATCTTGTTGCAGATTGTTAGTAGGGCACTTATCATGGCTTCACCCCCTTCTTGGACTAGTTCTGCAGGGATGTTGTCTACTCCTGCTGCCTTCCCTTTTTTCAATGATTTCACAGCAGCCTCTACTTCTCGGAGGATGGGGTAGTTGTCAGTGTTGGTCACTGATGGGTGTTGAGTATGTCTGGGTCCCCTGTAGGTCTGTGGTTGTACAGGTCTGAGCAGTATTCTTTCCATCTCTTAAGAATGTCTTGTTCTTCTGTAAGATATTTCCCTCCCTTATCTTGAATGATGGAGGAGCGTCCTTGTTTTACACAGGTCAGGTCTTTCACCAGTTGGTATGCTTTTTTGCTATTATTTTTCTTTAGATTGTTTTCTATATCTTTACACTGGTCTTTAATCCATGTCTCCCTTGCCTTCTCATGTTTTTCTTGATAACCTGGTTGATTTCCCTGTATTGTTTTGCTCCTTCTACTTTTGACTTCTTCTTCTTTAGCTCTCGACGCTTGTCACACAGATCAAGTATGTCAGTTGTAACCCAAGGTTTCTTTGGTCATCGATGTTTGCCAAGGATCGCACTGGCTGTTTGGGTCATTGCTTTGTTAAATGTGTCGATCATTGTGTCTCTAACTGTGTTTTCTGCACTAAGAAGTAACAGTGGTTCAAATTTCCCTCCTATCCTTGCCTGTAAGGCTTCCAAGACCTCGGGGGCTTTTAGCTTGTCAAGGTTGAACTTGATTCTTGTGGGGACCTCTTTGTCGACTTTTTTTAGATGTAGTTGGAGGGTCATCATCACTAAGTCATGGTCACTTCCAATGTCTGCTCCTGGGAAACTTCTTGTCTTGGCAATGTTCACGCTGATGTGGAAACGTCTCTTCACCATGATATAATCAATCTGGTTATGGTGTTATCCATTAGGACTATGCCAGGTCCACCTTCTGGATGCTTTGTGTGGACCAAACGTGTTCATCAGCTTCAGATCATTGAAGCTGGTAAATTACAGGAGCCTTAAGCCTATGTCGCTGGTCTCTGCATTGCAGTAGCGTCCACATGTGCCTTTTCCAGTTATCAACATCATCCTCTCCTATTTTGGCATTCCATTCTCCTTGCACCACAAGAATGTCTTTGTTTGTTTGGGGTCTGGTCCAGGACTTCTTGCAGTTGGTCGTAGAAATTCTCTAATTCTTCATCACCATGGTCTGTAGTTGGAGCGTAAGCTTGCACAATGATGATATTGAGTGGTGTTGCCCTCAAGCGTATGATGATAAGCCTGCTGGAGACGGCCAACAGCTCGTGCCAGTGTTCACGGTGTCTTTGTGGACGAGAAATCTGACACCATGTTCATGTTTATCATCTCTGCCAGAGTAGTATAGTTTATGGCCATCCTGTGTTGATGTTTCCCCATGGTTCTTCCATCGTACTTCACACAGTCCCAGGATAATCCAATGGTATCTGTTCATTTCGGGTTATTCCTCTACCTTTCCAGGCGATCTTAATGTTCTGATGTTCCATGTACCAATGCTGATGTTGTTTCTGATTTGGAGTTTTGGTGGTGATCGTGCACCAGTAGCACACTTAACACCTCTGCCCTGGTGCAAGACAAAAGGCGCGATCCTTGTTCCGGGCGACGACCGATCCGGTATGGGTGGAGGTAAAGTTGTCATTGCATGTCGTGTGTCTTGGGCAATGAACCTGGCGGAGCCCATCCCTCTCCAGGCTGTTGACCACAGCCGAACTCCACGTTACTAGTGGCTCGCCTTGGTCCTGAACATATGGCCGTTGAGTCCTTCTTGGGACTCCTCCGCCCTGGGTGGTGACCTTATTGAGAAAGTTCATACGCCCAATCAGGTACTGTGTCAGCACCCTAGCCTTTGGTTATCCAAAACCTAACCTGCAAGGCAGCAGGGGACTTGTGGAGGGCAGGGTTGTCTATATCCCATGCAAATGTGAACATCTGCCCAGTGCCATAAATTCACAGTAACAAACATCAAATTAGACTTAGATTGTAAGCCTTGCTGCCATGAACATTGGATTTAAGGCAATGAATTTGAAATACCACTAATTTCCTGTATATATTTTCTAATTACAGGTATATTTGTTGGTATGTTATAAGCAGGCATTGTAATTCTTTTTATATTGCATATATCTAAAAGATACGTATATTATGTGTCATCAACCGAAACTGTCTTCTCTACCTTTGTTTAAAAATGTCTTAGAATAATACTACATTTGTGAATTGGAATAAGCCAAAGAAAACTACAAACCGGAATGTTTTGAAACTAAATGGCAAACATATATTAATGTTGTAGTATAAGATAGTTATAGTTTCTGACCATTGGCTGAAATAATCTAGATATATTTAGGAAAAAAAGTTGATGCATCCACAAATTTGAATCATCACTTGGTTATACTTTGGTACTTATCAGCTAAAACTAGTTTGATAAGATTTATAGCTCACAATATTCCTCTTCTCCTCTGCTCTCTGCTTGCTGACATTTTATAGGAAGTGGAATAAAAGCTTCTTAATAATGTTAGATGTGTGTGTGTGTGTGTTCTTCCGGCTGTCTTATTTTTGTATTGTGACATTTGAGTTGATTCAAACCTTTATATACATAGACAATTCGTATGTGAAGAAACAATTAATTATAAGGTTGTCCTTGGGATGGGTCCCTGACCCATGGCTTCTTATGTGTTGGGAATATTAAAAAAGGAAAGTTGTCTTGTATGACTGTGAGTGTATGTGTGTAATTTCTTTCTCCTGGCTATCATCTTTTCCTATTTTAAGCAAGTTTAGTGGATTCAAACCTTTTTACAGAAGACAAGATATATTTAGAAAAAAGTAAGGTACTCTGTGGTATGACTTCCTGACCAATGGCTACAGTTTTATAGGGAATATTTAAAGAAAATAAAAAATTCCCTTGTATTTGTGTGTGTGTGTGAAAGACAATCCTTTATATTTGTGTGTTCTTGTGTGTGTGTGTGTGTGTGTATGTATGTGTGAAAACAAATGTTGATTTGTGTTTGAGAATACAATTATTGTGTTTTTGAAAAAAAAGACATCTTATTGTGCATACAAATCCATAACAATATCATTGAATCATTAAAAATATGTGAAGATTTATCATACAGTGCAAAAAGCATTATGATGTTATTCATGGTGATTTAGACAAAAGCCAAAAGAGATATATCTGGCATGTGGAGAATGGTTGGTCCAGTTTGTATAAAATAAAAATGCAGATGTATATAATATATTGACCACAATTGGTCAGTGTAAACAATCAAATTGGTAGTGATATATATATATAGTAAGTGGACCATAGTAATTATATGTGTATACAATCAAAGTAGATATATATATAGTAAGTGGGCCATAGTATTTATATGTGACTGTATAAAATCAAAGTATATATATAGTAAGTGGACCATAGTAATTATGTGTGACTGTAAAATCAAAGTATATATAGATATAGTAAGTGGACCATAGTAATTATGTGTGTATAAAATCAAAGTAGATATATATATAGTAAGTGGACCATGGTAATTATATGTGACTGTATAAAATCAAAGTAGATATATATATAGTAAGTGGACCATAGTAATTATGTGTGTATAAAATCAAAGTAGATATATAGATAGTAAGTGGACCATAGTAATTATATGTGACTGTATAAAATCATGATAGTGATATGTAGTATGTTTACCACCAAGGTTTATATATAGATGACAATTTTGTTTGGCAAATTCTTGGATAAGCTACAGTCTGATAAAAGTGATGAATGTTAGAAAATATGTCAGGTTATTGGAGATCGAGACGTAGTAATGGATAAACAAGTTATTTTTAATCTGAAAATGGTGTTAAGTGCGATTCCACTCACTGTCCGTGCTGGATAGACACAACAATATACCATGTCATTCACCCACTGTTTCAGTAGTATTTAAACATTAAATATAGGAAAGGTATAATAGCAAGCCCAATCAAAAATCACAAGTTAAAAGTAGAGTACAATTTTCATTTGTTTTCTTAAGAAATTTAGCCCTGCATCATCTTGTGCTACAAAACAATGAATAATGGTTAATTAGTTAATTATAAACATAATAAACAAGTCTCTAATAATTACATTAAGAAATATTGCAGCATATTGTGCTACAAAACAATATAGACTTTGAATAATGGTTAAAATAAAAATAAAGTGATGAATGTTAGAAAGTATATCAGATTATTGGAGTTTGAGACGTAGTAATGGATAAACAAGTTATTTTTAATCTGAAAATGGTGTTAAGTGTGATTCCACTCACTGTCTATGCTGGACAGACACAACAATATACCATGTCATTCACCCACTGTTTCAGTATTATTTCAGTAATACAGGAAAGGTAGCAAGCCCAATCAAAAATCACAAGTTAAAAGTAGAGTACAATTTTCATTTCTTTCCTTAAGAAATTTAGTCCTGCATCATCTTGTGCTACAAAACAATATAGCTCTTGAATAAGGGTTAAAATAAACATAATAAACAAGTCTCTAAAAATTACATTAAGAAATAAATATATTTATTTCATAAAGATGTCTGAATAAGAAAACCATGGTGTTACTGTACATAAACTCCTAACACATTTAATAATAAATCTGACATAACCACCAATTCAAAAAAATGAAACTTATATCAAAGCTGATTTAAATAATAAATTTTTATTTTGGAGTAGAAGAACCCAAAACAAATATGTGAGTTGTGCAAACCTGTACGTAACAACCATAAAGAAAATTTTTCAAGCTTTTAACAAACAGTCTAAGATTGCTTTGTATATGTCCCTTCAGACATCAGGCTATGAAAGGGTTTCTCAGTACAGAACTACAGTGGGACCCCACTATAACCCGCCCCGCTATGACCCGAATTCGGATATAACCCGGTCGTGGCATGGCTCCCGAAATTTCGGGTAATTTATTACAGGTATTTTTCTCAAAGACCAAAAAAAAAAAAATTAAGTATGAAAAAAAAAATTAAGAGTTTAATTATCATTCTCATATTTGTCTAAACAGTGCAAAAAAGAACGTGTAGAAAATGTATTATCAAATTTCTTCTAGTTTTGTGCCAAAATAAACGTCGGAAATACGAACTAATTGCTGGGCCTACTGAGAACTTTGATCTTTGTTTATTGTTGAAAAATTACAGCTCATAAGTGTCAATATTATAATTACTGATTCCTGAGTAATGAAGCCATCGTGTCTACTTTGTGTTTGTCTTGAATGCATTCCGAATACAATCGTTGCTCAAAATAATCTCCGATATATGTTCTCTTAATTTCATACACAACTAAGCAACAGCCAATGCGGCGGTTGATAAAAGATTCTCACCAGAATGTATAAATCAATTAATTTAAGTACATTGTTTATCATCAAAGTGAACTGCCGAGCTAAACAGTGACATAATTCAGTGGTTAAGCCAGTTCTGCCTGCTGTATTTATTAGAGTACATCAAAAGAACATGACGCAATAACTGGGCGGCAAGTTCAAAGGACTTTGACTAGCAGCTTAATGTGCTGAAATTTACAATGACTGAATTCAGAGACAGAGAGATCCTGACATGTACATGTAGTTATTATAAGAATACACTTTAGCTTCCATTACTTAATCTATGGACATGTACTATTTCATCATTCATTACGTACACCCGTTACGTAATTTTTCTTTTTTTTTCTTTTCATTGAATTCAGTCACATAATGATCTGTGACAAAATTATTGAATATTTTACATCCGTGTGTGGATATTTTCGATGGAAATATTTGTATTATGGATTCAATGTATGTTACAAGATTCGCTGGTGAGTACACGGTGTTGATACTCTTTTCATGCAATAGATTATACATGTATACATAAATTAGACACGTGTATGTATCAATGCATGGTTCTCTGAATAAAGTAATATATTATATCTGCAATTTCTGTTACCACAGCAAATGTTTTTCTCATTTAATATATATTGATCAAAAATGGTAATTGTGCCATGCATTTTCGCACCAGTCTTTATGTAAACCCCCCCCCCCCCCCAATTAAATCCAAAAATATGTTGGTATTGTACATGGTTGCTTATAACACGGTTCGGCTCATAGCCCGGTCGGATTCTATGGCTCCCAACTACCGTGTTATAGCGGGGTCCCACTGTATTCATATTCTGGTAAGGAATAGAATAAGCTAAAAAGAAACACAGATAAAGACTTAAACAGCTAAAAGTTACATATTTTAAAGAGTTTGATTTTAGTATGGCTAAAAAATTATAGCATGAATACAGAGAGATAAGCATTGAAGTGTTGGGTAAATATTGAACAATAGCTGTTTCCTGTCCTCCATCTTTATGTTCCTTTCTACTACCCCATACTTTTATCGTTGTAGCATTTCTGCATTAGCCATACAGTTTTGGTAAATAGGCCCATGTCATGAAGATCAACATCAACAATGTCATCAGATTTGACACATTGGCTTATATCATTAAGATAGCTACTCCCACTGTAATCAAAATTTGTAAATAGGCTAATATCATGATGATATCTATCACAAATAAAATTAAATTTGGTAAATAAATTTATATCACAAAGGTGTTAGATCATTTTTATATAACAAAATCTGGGCATATTTATATCATAATCCTACATCTAAATGGGTGATTGAACCCTGTATGTATTTATATTGTTGTTGTTGTTGTAGGGTTTAAAACCATTTTTTCAGCACACGATTGGCTATACATGGCGGCCAGTATTATTGGTGGAGGAAGAACCCGGGAAAACCTCCAGAAAGAACCACCGACCCACGAGAAACTACTGGCAAGCTTTCTCACATAACTACGTTAGCCGAATCTTAGACTCGAACCCACGCAGACAGAGGTGAGATGGCAGTGATCCGTAACGGAGAGCGTTTTAGACCACTCGGCCACTCGGGGCCCCCGTCTGACACATTGTAATCCAGCATATAAATGGGTGATCAAACCCTGTGTGTATTTATTTTATAAAACAGCACCTAAATGATCAAATGTTGTGTGTGTGTGTGTATATATATATATATATATATATATATATATATATATATATAATCCTGCATCTAATTTATTGAGCTTCAACCACTAATAATATGTTTATGCAGCTGATTGACTGAAAATGTTACAGTTTTTATTAGAAACTCTATTTTTCAACTAGTTATAGCATCAACGTCAAGACGGATTGTGTTTATGAGCTATAGTGATTTCATAAGGATGAAGTTTGACAAATGGTAGTTTTTAAACCTATCTGTATTATATCTTGATATTACAATACTACAGAGGCCAGATAAGTGATGCATGATAAACTTGGGCCTCTTGTCTGCATAGACTGACATACTTGTAAGCCTTTCACAGTAACACACACACACAAACACACACACAGATACATACAGATAGATATTTCATAGATATTTATTGTATCATGTTATAAATAGAAAATTGGATTTGGTATTTACATCTCTATTCTGGTACTAAAATATTTTCATACCTGGAAAAAAAATTAAATGTAATTTAAATATAGTTATAACAATCATTGTTGTTTCTATTTCAGCACCTGTAGTTCTTAATCAAGACCTAGCAGGCCATTCTACACAAGCCCAAACAGATGTTCCCACTCCATTCCCAACAGCTGAAATAATGCAAATCACAGCATCTGGTTCCACATCATCCACAGCTGTTGGTCTCATTCAAGCCCCAACAACCAATGCCACACCCTCCCTAACATCTATAACAGCTGGGGTGATGCAAACAACAACATCCAGTTTCATAAGAACTGATCTCATGCAAGCCTCAACATATGGTTCTACAACAGCTGTCATGCAAGCTCCAACATCTGTTGACACAAAAACTAATGTTTTGTTTTCCACAACATCTGCTTCAACACCATCCACTACAACTGGCTCCACAACACGTCCAACACCCACTTCCACAACAGCTGTTGTCATGCAAGACCCATCATCAGGGTCAATAGCTAATGTCATACAGACCACAACATCAGGATCCACAGCAGCTAATGTCATACAGTCTCCAACATCAGGACCCACAGTAGCTCATATCTTGCAATCCACAGCATCTGGTTCAAAATCATCCACAACTGCTGGTCTCACACCAGTTATGTCATCCTGGTACACTGCTGGTACCCTTTTGCAACCACAAGCATCCAGTTCCATACAATCCACAACTGCTGATGTCACGCAAGCCCCATCACTTGATGATACTGCCAGGTTTGTACACATTGCATGTCTATTGGTTAATGTTGGATCCAAGGTCCTTAGACGTCTCCTGCATTTTCATATGGTCACACCATCCTGTACTCTGGACCAGTATCTTGCCAAGAAAAAAATAGATATTGACAATCTAAGGAAGAGGAAAATGCTAAATAAATCTCAAATTGACATCTTGTTTCCACCAGGTGGAAGTACCAACCTGGGTGATTACGATATTACACTTTTATCTGCCTTATTTACTAACATTGTACTTACCATAAGTCACCAGGATCTGAACATGATACAGTTTTTGAGAGACAAAAGAAATGAAATATTTGCTCATGCAAAATCAGTCACGGTCAATTCAAATGATTACCATACATTTTGGAATGACATCTGCGGGACATTGGAGGCTCTAAGTAAGCAATGTAATGACCCAGACTTTGAGAATGAAATATCAAGAGAGATTCAAGGCATTCAGGTGTCAACAGTTCAAGGTACATCTTTACTTGATGCACTACAAATGCACAAAAAGATGGAAACTCTTGAAAGGCTAGTACAGTATTTGATGTCAAGTCATCACAAAGAATCAAATAAAGAATCTGATAGTGATTCATAAACATCTTCTTACAGTATAAAGGCAAAATCAAACAGCATGGAAAAGCTATGGATATTGTCATGGAAACATGAGATAGGATTGTGTACACAAATGATTGAACAGAAATAAGCTGCAGCTGTGTGACATTCGTATAGTAAACCTGTACATCACGTTAATATTTGAGGATTTTGTCAAATCTGATTGCTGACATTGTTACAAGTTGTAAAGTTATCATACAGTGTAGCAATATTGACTTAAGATTTAGTTGTAACTCCAGGATCAAGGCCAGATATGTCATGAGTATGACTTGAGACTTAATTGTCAACCCCTAGATTTAAGTTCAACGATATCATGATTATCTGAGCTAAGTGTCAACCCCATGGATCATGACCTGAGAGGTTACATGTATTATAGTTTGAGGCCTCATTTTGACCCCTTGGATCATGTATTGAAACATATGATCATTGCTTCACATGATTATTATGTTGGCCTTAATGTGCCAGTTCATTTAGCTTGAATTAAATTTGTCATGATTATATAGTCTATACATGTAACATGGGGAATGAAATATCCATAGTTACTGTACTGGAACTTGATCATTGTATAGCAGTGGAATATGAAACAGTTTTTAGAAGTGAAAGGAATTACGTATTTACGAGAGTAATCATTATGAATACAAATGATTCCAAATTATTGGGAATGACATCTGCATAACAGTAATGGCTTTAATTCAATTTGAGTAGCATGATTTTGAGAAGGAAATAACAAAGAGATTCAAGGCATCTAGGTGTCGACAATTCAAAATGAATCTTTCATTGATACACTACAAACACATTCCAGAAGGATTAAAACACAGAAACTTGTACATACTCTGTGTGACTTGTAAATATTTTGGTAAAGTAACAAATCTGAATCGGTCAGTATTGAAGCACTGTTGATATTGACATTGAGATGTGTGACTTGTAAATATTTTGATAAAGTTACAAATCTGAAACAGTCAGTATTGAAGCACTGTTGATATTGACATTGAGATGTGATATGCTGTACATTCTTCTGATTCTACACAAATCTTCATTTATATGACTTTATTATTGAAAATCAAGAACCACCCACCCCATTTAGTTAGGTAATTGTGCAAAAACTGATTATTTTTAGTTGTAAATAATGTTTAAAAAATGCGTACAGTTTACATTAGTACCTTTAATGACAACAATGTGTTATGCAATATGTTGTCATAAAATTTCATAATTATGACTTTAAATGTAAGTTTTAGTCCCAGGATCCAGAATTCTTGCATGTCTTGATTTTGAATTTAATATTTAGCCCTGGTATCCAGAATTCATACATCTCATTCGTTTGACTTTATTATTCGGCCCTGGGATCTAGACTTCATACATGTCATGATTTTTATTTTAATATTCAGCCCTGGGATCCATAATCTATACATGTCGTGCCTTCATATTTTAATTGTCAAACCTTGGATCCTTTATTGTTAAGATGATTATGATTGTAGAATTTAATTATCACACCATGGATCACAATATCAGACATATTAAGATTATGATATCATAATTAATTTGCAGGCGATGAATAATGACAATGAGATATGCCATGCTCATAACTTAGAATTTAATTTTCAGCCTCTGAATCATGAAATGTCATGATTATCTGAGTCTTGAATTTAGATCTAGTACAAATATGCCTTCAGACATTATTGTCTGCCCTTGGACACTGATTTAAGAGGTCATTATTGTGTATTAATATTTGCAAATTATACAGATATAATGCAGTAGAATAAATATGGAGTTATGGCCCTTGATCCCTGTAATATGGAACCTATTAATGTGGAACATCCTTGCTTCCATATTTTTTATTAGATATAAATCAATTCGTCAATGAAGCTTCATCTCAGCAAGAGTTTGGAGACATTTGAGGATGATCATAATTTTATGTTTCTAATTGCAAAGACAATATGTTTGTTTTCATTCAAAGTGTTCACACATGTCCCATTGTTGTGATGATATGTTTGTTAGCTTTAAAAGCATTCGCATATTGCCTGTAATTGTGATGATATGTTTGTTAGCATTTAAAGCGTTCGCATACAGTCAGTTATTGTGATGGAATGTGTGTTAGCATTCAAGATGTTCACATATAGCCAGTTATTGTGATGAGATGTTTGTTAGCATTCAAAGTGTTCACATATAGCCAGTTATTGTGATGATATGTTTGTTAGCATTCAAAGTGTCCACATATGGCCCGTAATTGTGATGATATGTTTGTTAGTATTCATAGTGTTCACATATAGCCAGTTATTGTGATGATATGTTTGTTAGCATTCAAAGTGTTCACATATGGCCCGTAATTGTGATGATATGTTTGTTAGCATTCATAGTGTTCACATATAGCCAGTTATTGTGATGATATGTTTGTTAGCATTCAAAGTGTTCACATATAGCCAGTTATTGTGATGATATGTTTGTTAGCATTCAAAGTGTCCACATATGGCCCGTAATTGTGATGATATGTTTGTTAGCATTCATAGTGTTCACATATAGCCAGTTATTGTGATGATATGTTTGTTAGCATTCAAAGTGTTCACATATAGCCAGTTATTGTGATGATATGTTTGTTAGCATTCAAAGTGTTCACATATGGGCCGTTATTGTGATGATATGTTTGTTAGCATTCAAAGTGTTCACATATGGCCCGTAATTGTGATGATATGTTTGTTAGCATTCATAGTGTTCACATATAGCCAGTTATTGTGATGATATGTTTGTTAGCATTCAAAGTGTTCACATATGGCCTGTTATTGGGATGATATGTTTGTTAACATTCGAGATGTTCACATGGCCGTTTATTGTGATGATATGTTTTTTAGCATTCATAGTGTTCACATATAGCCAGTTATTCTTGTGATGAGATGTTTGTTAGCACTCAAAGTGTTCACATATGGCCCATTATTGTGAAGATAGGTTAGTTCACATTCAATGTGTTCACATATGGCCCGTTATTGTGATATGTTTGTCAGCATTCAATATGGTCAGTGGGGTATTGTTACCTCTTGAATATTTTTTTCATGTGTCATTTCACTTGGCCTGGATTTAAAAGCAAGGAATTTGATTACATTGGAAACAAATTCTATAAACAGATTATCACTTATCAAAATCAACAATCACATCATGTTTGACTGCACTTAAACCTTCAGCAAATAAAATATTATATCTTCATACCTTATGCAAAAGCTCTCGTCACTTAAACTTACCAATTAATTCATTCCATTTATTAAAAATAATGCACTCAGGTTTGAACGCTGTCATATTGATTTCAGCTGATCATAACATATTACAATGATATGAAAAGACTGCCTTGTTTGCCCATGTGAAATTCAGAGAGAACTGATTTTTATCTTTTGTTATATTCAGCAACCAAGCCAAATGAGTCGGAATGTCAGTTCAGGAATGGTTCAAAATTTTATTCAAAGCAGGACAACTCTTTTTATCAACTTTTCACTGCCCAAACCGTAGTGAACAAGTTAGATTATTGTATATCACTGCATCAGTTATTCGTCCCTTAACAAATGCATTTTTCCTTTCTAGAGGCCATTTTTCTGATCCAGTTTTGATCATGCTTGAAATATAAACCTGCATCATCTAGGTTTTGGATGATTTCAAAACCAACCAAAACATCCACTTATATTATTAAGGTTACCTTGCATCTGAATGGTTACACTTATTACTATGCAGTAGGACATAATTTCTTGTTAAATGTTGATTCCACATTAAATAATTTCATGAATAAGTGACTTTTGGGTATAATGTTGAGATGATCTTGCATCTCATTTGTTGAGTTCATTACTTCTCTGGTAGACATGATTTTGTAAACCTGATTTGGATCCAGACTTAAAATTTAGGCTTCTATTGGCTTCTTGTGCAATGAGCAAGATCTAGGCATATTAATGTGATGACCATGCGTATGATTGGCTTGCATTTTTACCAATTAAGAATACATAAATTTATATAATCACGATTTAAGACAAATTTGATAATGAGCAAGCTCAATGCATATTAATGAGGTGATCTTGCATCTAGGTTAAATGAACAATATTTCAAATTTTGGAGTTTGTATAGGGTTATGCTATGTCATGTACAATGAATGTAATGACTAATTTGGGAGCTGGGTTTCATTTGGTTAAGTTGTAGGTAAAATGAAAATGATGTCCAATTTGGGAGTTGGTTTTCATTGGGTTATGTTGTTTTATAGGTAAAATTAACATAATGTCTAATTTGGGAGTTGGTGTTCATTGGGTTAAGTTGTAGGTAAAATGAAAATGATGTCTAATTTGGGAGTTGGATTGAATAGTGTTATATTATGCTATATAGGTAAAGTCAAAATGATGTATTGTTTCTGAGTTAGTTTTCATTGGTTATATTCTGTTCCAACAAAACTACACATGACTGCTTAGTGATGTGTTAAGATGTTAAGATATTAAGTCCAGTGGTTGTCTCAGCCCAGTCAGTACAATCAGTTGACTGTTTCTTTCCAGGCCATTTCTCCATCAAACACATTACCCAATTACATTAACATGGAGGAGTTACTTCTGCTACCATGAGAATTCAGCCCCCAATGTGCTTGAAAAGGTGTCACTCTTTGTGAGGACCAAGGGAAGTAACTTGTACATATTACCTCCCATAACACGACTTGGTGGCACTCCATATACTGAAATCATCGTTTTAACTTTCACTGCAAACTGCCAACAGGACTCAGAGTCACTGTGGATTCTATTTGCTTATGTTAGCCATAAAACAGCCATTTTCTGCGGTACAATAAATCTGACAATCATACTACATAATGTATGCATTTCTGTATGCTTTGGTGACAATGAATTTTTAATATTATCCATATATATTTGAATTACTATTTCATTAAGTCCTTGTTAATTCCATTAGTAATGGGTTTTCCTTTTTATTAAAAAAAAGAATAGCGAATTGTGCATTCTATTCTGATTTTCTAAAAGGCATTATTTTGCATTGAATTTATATTTTTAAATAGCCTTTGACAACATGGTTATTAAATGTTTTAATAACAATAATAATGTTTAATAAATTCTGCCTTACCTGCACTAAATGCTCATAATCCATAAACATTAAGGTCTGTTCTTAACGCACAGATGTATGGGTTATGGTTCTTTAAAACATCTTAAGTACAAAGAGAAAAGTACTCTATCCATATCTTGTAATTGAGTAAGGTCTGTTCTTAATGCAAAGATATATTGGTTATGGTTCTTTAAATCATCTTAAGTACTCTATCCGTATCTAGTAATTGAAACATTTTAAGTTTATAACCTTCCTCTCACTCATCATCCAGTTTAGCTGTTGATGCTGGAATGCTTCCCCTCAACCATTTAAACTAAATCATATGGAGGACAAAAGGATTCCAACAGAGATTTTATATCAAATTTGGATATGATTTGTAAAGCTTTGTAAACAAGAATATTGAGTATGATGAAGTTGCAACTTAAAAAGTTGGGCAACCAACTGAATATAAGCCCAGCACCCAGCCCAGGCATGATATAGATTGCACAACCCACTGAATATAAGCCCAGCACCCAGCCCAGGCATGATATAGATTGCACAACCCACTGAATATAAGCCTAGCACCCAGCCCAGGCATGATATAGATTGCAGGCCTATCGGAGTGAATTTTTATTTTGCATTCCAATCTGGCAAGCATCAATATTATTAACAAACTCCTTCAGTCTTCTATTTGGAGAGAGATCCTCTCTCTGAAGAGATCCTTCAGCTAGATGGCCCTCTAATTTAGAAGTATACAAGGGTACAGTATTTTTGTAACAGTTAATAAATATATAATGAAAATGGTACAGTATTTTTGTAACAGGTGTTGTGCAAATGATGCCAAAACATTGTTTTTCAAATCATCATAAGTACTATTAAGGGATCTTGATCTCTGATTTCTGACAAACTCGGACATCATTAAGCCACGACAATGATCTCAGACTTATTACCAAACAACATTGACATATTTTGACCTCACTTACTAACCCTGTTCCCAATATGAAATCTATAATGATTAGACATGACACAACTTTGCTAAGTTTGCTAGTATTGTTGATTATGCCGCGGCATTGGTTGCTGATGACTATGACTGCATCGCACCCACTCCTTATTCTCACATTTTCATCTTCACTCTCCTCACAATATATCATCACAGGAACATAACTCAAATCCTTTCTTGCATACGCTGTACATTACTTTGCATGCTTAAGCTACTCCATTGACTCCTCTTCTTCTCTTAATTGCACTATTTGAATACTACTGAGAGCCTCATCATTAGATTCCAGTTGATCGAAGCTTATAAAGTTATAGGATAGCATGGAAAATATATCATCACACTACTACAATCATATCAGTATTACTGTGGAACCTGTCCTGAAAGACCACCCTTCTGCCACAACATAATGATCTGACAGGATAGGAGGTCTCTAATAACAGTGGTCTCTCAAGACGTATTTTTTCTACATAACCAATAGTCCTGAACCAGTGCTGAAGTGACTACCCACTGGCCCAGAGCTCCTATTTTTTACTCTTGAGTGGTCCAAAAATACCCATTCTTATATGCTGGAATGAGAATCCCTGGTCCAGAACCCCCACATCTCTTAAGATTGTCGGCTTTGAATGAGATCGACCGATACCGGTCTCTCTAAACACCCCAAGACCACCCCAAGACACCCCAATATTGCACATATTAGCACCAAATTTCGTAATAACATACCAAGAAGCGGAAAAAAGAAATGAAAACACACATACGGACATTGTTACTATCAATGATTTATAGTATTGGTAGATGGCCCTATTTCTGATAATCTACGGAAACAAACTCTATGCATCACATATCTTTAATTATATATATATATATATATATATATATATTTCCTCAATAAATGGCGATGTTCCATATTTCTTTCATTTATTTGAATTGTTTAGGCTCAATGTTAATATTTGTCAAAAAAAAAGTAATGAAGGAATAGTTACATTGTTATTGAGATAAACAATTTTTTTATATACAATAAATTTGCCATTTTGTTCAATTTTTTTATCGACTTATTTGTGGTATTGCTATTTATTAAATGTAGATTAATATTCACGATACTGTACCGGAACACTCTTCATCAAAACGGGAGTTGTTTCCCTTGGCAACTCACGACCTTACTAATTTTACTTGTTACACAAAATATTGCTAAATATTCGTGGTTTTCATTTGTTTGTTTGTTTGTTTTTGGTTTTTGTGTGCTGTTGTTGAAATATGGCTCCCGTCGTTGCAGACGAGAGACTGACAGCATGAAAATCAGAACCTTCTGTCTACTTTTCGACCATAAGTTGACTTAAAAATTCTAAATCCAAATTTTCAACAGTCATGAATAATTTTGTACAGGTAAAAACCATCCATGAAAGTGATATGATATTGCAATGACTAAATTCGGATTTCCCAGATTTCGATTTATACAAATTTTGGATTGGTGCAAATTTCGGATTTGTGCAGATTTTGATTTTTACAACTTTCGGATTTGCCCAGATTTTGATTTATAACAAATTTCAGAATTGTCCTAAATTCGGATTTGTCCAGATTTAGATTTATACCAAATTTCGGATTTGTCCAAAATTCGGATTTGCCCAGAGTTTGATTTACACAAATTTCAGGTTTGAATACAATTCGGAAATTTATCAGATTTTTGTCTGAAAATTTTCTTTTATATAGTTTTTGTAATTAAGGTTAGTACCAGTCGCCACAATAGGATTAATCTTTGATGTTATAAAAACATAGACTTTATTTTTAAAAATCTTTTTTATAAATAAAATCAAGTTCATTAAACATTGATGCTGACAGTGATGTTTCTTAAAGCATATATAAAAATATTGTGTATTAAACAAACAAGATTAAAATGTATTGTCATAAAGTAAAATTATTATTGTGTATGTCAATGGTCTTGTGATCTTGTAAATATTGAATAAATTAAATAAGAGAGAGGACACAATTAAAAGTAAAAGATAATTTATTGTGTATTTATTTGTCATAGATAGTACACAGTTCTTCATTATCCTCTAGAATCTCTTCTGTCATTCTAGCCTTTTATTGTACAGAAATATCAATACAAACACCACAATACAATAGCTACATTCTGTCATTCTAGCCTTTTATTGTACAGAAATATCAATACAAACACCACAATACAATAGCTACATTCTGCCATTCTAGCCTTTTATTGTACAGAAATATCAATACAAGCACCACAATTCAATAGCTACATTCTGCCATTCTAGCCTTTTATTGTACAGAAATATCAATACAAACACCACAATACAATAGCTTCATTCGTATCACCTCAAGCCAGTACCAGGCGAAGCCAGAATAGGTTACGACTGAAAGAATCTTAGCAAGTGGTCATAATATATATATATATATATATATATATATATATATATATATATATATATATCTGGTAACAATATATATACGTTTGATGGCACTACAATACCCGCTTACATTAAAAATCGAGCATCAACCTTAGGAAAAAGAAATTTAATTAGGAATAATATCCATGGGTATTTCTCATTACAATATGAATAATTCTGATACAAGAAAAGTACATATATACTTGTAGAGTTCAAGCTTATTGGCTTGCATATAGCAGACCAAACTTTTATAAAGAACTATAATTATACTTTGCATATTTGTATTTGTGGGATAACATTGAAGAAACAAATATGTGTGTATGCATGCTTTATGTGTGTAATGTACATTGTTTATATGTACATACAATATATATATATATATATATATATATATATATATATATATATATATATATATATATATATATATATATATATCTATATATATATATACATTCTCATGATCAATGAAATCTATAGCCGAATTTGTGGCATGGAATTCGTTATGGTTATAATTTTAACTCCATCTATCAGACATATTAAGATGGTTTTTTTAATGGACGAATGATTTGTGGAATAGAGGACAAATGCTTTGATGTATCAATGCATATTTATGTTTACTAAGGTGAAAGAGAGTAAACTTTGTCGTATTTGAAAATGCTGGTAGAAGATCTATATCTTTATTTACTAATTTATTTTTTTGTTCACTCATATTAAGTATATTCAATTTATATTGCAATGCTTGACATGTGTCCATTATTGAGGATTGCGGTGTGTTGTGTACCTGACTTTTGTAAAGTTTGTAAATTATAAATAAATTGTTTTCTGATAAATAAATTCAAGGGCTAGTCTGATTTGCAAACTTATAATGTTCAGGAAGCAAACTTGTGACCCGCGTCTTGGTAATTTTAGTGTGTCATAGGTTTGTATATAAGCCTATGGTAAAGAAATTCATGCACTCCCATTGTATGATAAGTCTTTGGAATCAATTACAGTTGTGTGCAGGTATAATTGCAAAAGGATTATTTATTGGGGAAAATATTCTTTGAAATTACTAAAGTGCTCATTGACATGGGATAATTACACTACTTTGAGGTTAGTTGTGAATTCATTCAGGCCATTTGTAACTGCATTATGTCAAGTCTATTGGAATTCATTTGTAGTATATTATTTTACATTTTTAAAACCTAGTTTTGTAACAATTCAGCTCACATGTTCCCCTTCTTTTTACTTGTTAGATTACCTGCTTATATTTCAAGAAAAACTCCACAAGTTTCATTGGGTGGTAGAGGTGGTAGTAGCTATCATAAACTAATGCCTATGTTTTTATTATATATTAGTCTTTGGGCATTTAGAGTTATATTATAAAGTAATGCCTATGTTTTCATTATATATTAGTCTTTGGGCATTTAGAGTTATATCATAAACTAATGCCTATGTTTTTATTATATATTAGTCTTTGGGCATTTAGAGTTCTATCATAAACTAATGCCTATGTTTTTATTATATATTAGTCTTTGGGCATTTAGAGTTATATCATAAACTAATGCCTATGTTTTTATTATATATTAGTCTTTGGGCATTTAGAGTTATATTATGTCTTTTGTTTGCAGTGTCATGCACATATGAGTGGTCTCTCTTACACTGTAAATCCATTTTGACTTTCGTTAGGTAGACTTCCCGTTTACAGCTGAATTTTGTACCTTAAATGAGCTTATATAATATTTCCACAACCTTCCAGTTGTTTTGGGAGTAATAAGAATGACCACTATTTAACACCAGTATCATGTTTAGCCCATTAGGGGAATGAAAATGACCACTATATAACCCCAGTATCATGTTTAGCCCATTAGGGGAATGAAAATGACCACTATTTAACCCCAGTATCATGTTTAGCCCATTAGGGGAATGAAAATGACCACTATTTAACCCCAGTATCATGTTTAGCCCATTAGGAGAATGAAAATGACCACTTATAGTTACCCTAGTATCATGCATAGATCACGTGGTCAAACCAAGTATCATCTAGCTACGATGTAGTAGCCTCAAATTGATTTGTTGTGGTTGAAGGATCATCATCATTCTTAGCTCATGAGGACGATGAAAATGACTAATGTGTATTTGATGACTTCTGTGAAAAAGTCCAGTAAAATCCATAACATTATAGTAAAGTAAAATGAAAAGTGAAATATCCTGTGAATAATTGCATTACAAATATGAGGGAACCAAGAAAGAGACAAATTCATACACCTGCATCAAGTCGCTTGCAAGTGAAACTGTATAAACACCAATACAACATATTACAATACCTCTACCTTACCCCTCATTATACCAATACGACACAAAACTATCCTCCTACCACTCAATATCCAATTACAACACATAACTATACCCCTACCCCTTAATACAACAATGCAGTATAATAACATATCACTACCACGGTCATGTAACACAGTGGTCTCTGCATGGAAAACAGATTCGTTGCCATCTTTGTAACGAATTAGGACATAAGCAAAAGTTGTGCACATACCAATAGGTAGAAGGCTATGAGGTACAGGCCTATGCAACACACATCCAAAAACAAAATGCATTAGAATATGTGTATACTTTACAATGTAATAATTATAATTCCGTGAACAGGTTTCAGGCACTATCTGATTTGTGTACAAAGTGCAGCTTATTAACTTGTAAACACTTATGCGATACTGTTCAAGTTACTTCTCCCTCTGAGGTTCCCCAAGTGTTTAATATGTCAATGTCTTCTTGTATGCATGTAAATCAGTCTCATTTTGAATATTCTCCTGTCTCCACTACATGTGGTCATTGTACGACAGATGGATCTTATATGTTATCTTTTTCATGTGTTGATGTAAAGAATCAAGGCAATGTAAAGAAATCTGTCAAGTCTACAATCAATACATGGCATACTGCCTTGTCTGAAAATCAATCCTCTGATAAAAATTGTCATGTCTTTGGGCACCTCAAAAGCGGTCTGTATGTAATCAACCTAAATATTCAACACATCCTCCCAAAACTGGATGAGATAAAGTTAATATTACAGCAAACTAGATCAGTCAGTATTCTAGGTCTATTTGAAACCTTTCTTTCCAATGATACTGATGATTTGGCTCTCCAAATACAGGGCTTCCACTTTGAAAGAAAAGACAGAGACTCCATGGGTGGTGGGGGTATTCTTCTCTATGTAGACAGTTCCATTAGTTATAACAGACGTGTTGATCTAGAGACTATTGGGGTAGAGATTATCTGGATCGAAGTAACCCTAGCCCAATCAAAGCCAATACTCTTATGTTCAGTTTACAGGCCACCTAGTTCCACAGCTGATTGGATTCATATATTTGAGGCTCAAATTCAAAAAGCATTACTAAAGGAAGATTTAGAAACTATCATATTAGGTGATTTTAACATTGACTACATGAAAACTCCACCATTAACATGGATAAGTAACTTTGAAACTTACAACTTTACTCAATTATTTAAAACCCCAACTAGAGTAACAGATAAAAGTGCTACTATCATTGACCATGTCTATACTAATAAACCTGAAAACATAAGTGAAATAAATGTGCCAGTGTATGCACTGAGTGACCACTACCCAGTCTGTATAACTAGACATGTTCCGAAATCATCTAAAAATGGGCAACACATTGAAATACAATACAGGGACTTTAAACAGTTTGATGAGGAAATGTTCTTAAATGATTTAGTATGCAAACCCTTTCAATCAGTCTGCAATATAGCTGATGTCAACACTGCTTTAGATAAATGGTATCAGATGTTCAATGCAGCCTTAGACAAGCATGCCCCAATTAAAACAAAAAGGGTTAAACACCAAATTACACCCAAGTGGATTACCCCTGAAATCAATGAGGCTAGGCACCTAAGAGATAATTTCCACAAGAAAAAAGACATGAAAAGCTATAGAAAGTGGAGGAATAAAACTAAGCATCTGATAACTAAGGCAAAAGAGAACTACTATAAACAGGCTATTAGTGAAAGTAAGAGTACCAAAACATTGTGGAAGCATCTAAAAGAGCTGAACCCAACCAAGAACAGTTGTCTTCCCCCTAGACTTAAGCAAAATGATGATATAGCAACATCTGTACAAGACATTGTGGATATGTTCAACAATTTTTTCATAACTATCTCCAGTAACAGTATTCAGAACCAGACTAACATCCCAATTGAACTTGATGCTCTACAGTTATTTTTAAGAGCTAAAATTCCTGAAGATAATTATTTTTCAATAGCTAATGTCAGTGAAGCGGATGTTTTTGATATGCTAATTAAGTTGAATATTAATAAATCCTCTGGATTGGATGGTATTAGTCCATGAATCCTTAAAATTGCTGCACCAGTAATAACAAAGTCATTAACCCATATCATAAATTTAAGTATAATGAGTGGTAATTTTCCAGAAAAATTGAAATGTGCAAAGGTTACACCTATCTTTAAGAAAGGAGAAAAGGAGGATCCAGGAAATTACAGACCAATATCAATTCTACCTGTATTGTCAAAACTGTTTGAAAAGCATGTAGCCATTCAGGTCTATAAATTTTTTGAAACAAACTCTCTATTTCATAAAGCACAATCAGGATTTAGAAAGTACCACTCATGCCAAACAGAACTTACCAAATTAATTGATCTTTGGCTGAAGGAAATGGATAATGGGCATATGACTGGGATTGTTTTCCTTGACTTCAAGAAAGCTTTTGATCTTGTTGATCATGAAATTCAGCTGCAAAAGTTGAACTGTTACAGGTTTGACGATTCTTCTTTAAACTGGTTTAGATCATACCTAAACCAAAGGTCTCAACAAGTAAGCATTGGCAATATTAGCTCTCAAACTCGCACTATGCATTCAGGAGTCCCTCAAGGCTCAGTTTTAGGCCCTCTCCTCTTCCTTATCTATATCAATGATCTACCATTAAATAATGAATCCACCAATACAGAATTGTTTGCAGATGATGCAACCTTGTATACATCTAGTTCTGATACTGAAGTTATCCAAACAAGATTAAACTCAGATCTTATTAGAGTCCAAAACTGGGCACAACAAAATAGGATGGTAATTAATGAAGGTAAAACAAAATGTATGATTCTGGGGACAACACAAAAGCTACACAAGTCAGGGAACCCAAAACTATCGCTTGCAATAAATAATCATCCATTAGAAAATGTCAATCATGAAAGGCTTGTAGGTGTGTCCATAGATAATAATTTATTATGGAATGACCATATTGATAAGCTTTGTAAAACACTGTCATCCAAAATTGCCCTTCTCAGCAGAATCAAGAAATATTTACCTATGGAAACTCGCAATCTATACTACAAGACGTATAATCTTCCAACAATGGATTACTGTTCTAATGTATGGGGAAACTGTGCTAAATCTGAGCTTGACAGGATTTATAAACTCCAGAAACGAGCAGCACGTATAATTTTAGATACATCTGTTGACCATCCCTCAAAAGCATTATTTACAGAACTCAAATGGTTCACAATATATGACAGGATAGATTTTCACAAGGCAGTTCTTTTATATAAATGTCTACATGGAACTGCACCAGAGTATCTTCAGGACTTATTCAGGCCTTTTTCAACACAATACCAGTTGAGATCAATCTCACATGGAAACCTTCTAGTACCAAAACCAAGAACAGAGCAATTCAAAAAGAGTTTTCAATACTCTGGTACAGTTCTGTGGAATAAGCTTCCATTACATGTAAAATCGGCTGAAAATATTAGAGTATTTAAGAAGAGATATCAGGAGCATACATGTGTTTCTAACAGATAATGGAATTTAGTATTTTAATATGAAACATGCTAATATAAGCACTAATTATTGCTTCTTCACACAATGTGCATTTGTTATACATTCATTAAGAGGGCCTCAAGGGAGAATAGTCCTTGACTAATGAGTCACCCTCTATAAATAAAGCATTATTATTATTATTATTATTATATTATTATACACCAATAGAACACATAACTATCCCCCTACCCCTCAATATACCAATACAACATAGAACTATACCCATAGACCTCAATATACCACTATAAGAAATAATCATACACATACACATCAATATACGACTATCAGAAATAATTATAACCCTACCACTCAATATATCAATACAACAAATAACTATACCCTTACACCTCAATATACCAATACAAGACATAACAATACAAGTATACCTCAATATACCAATACAACACATAACTATACCCCAACCACTCAATATACCAATACAACACATAACTATACCGCAACCCCTCCATATACCAATACAACACAAAACTATACCTATACCCCTACCACTCGATATACCAATACAACACATAACTATACCCCTACCACTCAATATACCAATACAACATATAACTATACCCCTACCACTCAATATACCAATACAACATATAACTATACCCCTATCACTCGATATACCAATACAACACATAACTATATCCCTACCACTTGAAATACCAATACAACACATAACTATATCCCTACCACTCGATATACCAATACAACACATAATTATACCTCTACCACTAAATATACCAATACAACACATAACTACACCCCTACACCTCAATATACTAGTGCAAAATATAACTATACCCCTACCTCTCAATATACCAATACAATACATAACTATACCCCTAGCACTCAATAAAGCAATACAACACATAACTATACCCCTTTTACTCAATATCCCAATACAACACATAACTATACCCCTACACCACAGTATACCAATACAACACATGACTATAACCTACCACACAATACACCAATACAAAACATAAATATACCCTACCACTCAATATCCCAAAACAGCACATAACTATACCCTTCCACCCAATATACATGTACCAATACAATACATAACTATACCCCTACACCTCAATATACCAATATAACAGATAACTACTCACTTACTACTCGATATACCAATACAAAACATAACTATACCCCTACCACTCCATATACCAATAGAACACATAAGTATAACCCTACCAATAAATACACCAATACAGCACATAACGATAACCAGACAACTCAATATACCAATACAGCACAGAAATGTACACCTACCACTCATTATAAAAATACAGGACATAACTAAGCCCTTACCACTCAATATACCAATAGAACTCATTACTATTCCCATTCCACTCAATATACCAATACAATACATAAATATACCCCTAAACCTCAATATACCAATACAACAAATAACTATACCCCTAAACCTCAATATACCAATACAACAAATAACTATACCCCTACCACTCAATATACTAATGCAATACATAACTATATTCCTACCACCCACTCAATATACCTAAATAACACATAACTATATCCCTACCACTCAATATACCAAAACGATACATAACTATACCTCTACCATTCAATATACCAATACAACAAATAACTATACCCCTACCACTCAATATACCAATGCAATGCTTAACTATACCCCTACCACTCAATACACTGATAAAACACATAACTATACCCCTACCCATCAATATCCCAATACAACACATAACTATACCCCTAAACCACAATATACCAATACAATACATAACTATACCCCATAACACTCAATATACCAGTACAACATATAACTATATCCCTACCACCCAATATACCAATACAACAAATAACTATACCCCTACCACTCAAAATACCAATACAATACTTAACTATACCCCTACCAATCAATATACCAATACAACAAATAACTATACCCCTACCACTCAAAATACCAATACAATACTTAACTATACCCCTACCACTCAATATACCAATACAATGCTTAACTATACCCCTACCACTCAAAATACCATTACAATGCTTAACTATACCCCTACCATGCAATACACTGATACAACACATAACTATACCCCTAAACCTCAATATACCAATAAAACACATAACTATACCCCTACCAATCAATACAAAAATACAGTGCACAACTATACCCCTACAACTCAATATACGAATACAGCACATAAATATACCCCTACCACTCAATATACTAATACAGCACATAACTAAACCCCTGCCAATCAATATACCAATAAAAAATATAACTATACCTCCCCACCTCAATATACCAATACAACACATAACTATACCCTTACACCTCAATAGACCAATACAATACATAATTATATCACTAATTGTCTATACACCAATACAATACATAACTATATCACTAACTGTCAATATACCAATACAATTAATAACTATACCTCCACCTATCCATATATCAATATACAACTATACTCCTACCTACTCCTACCTATCCTATCCCCTACCTCTGCATACACCAGTACAATACATAACTATACCACTATCAATACACCAATACAATACACAACTACTCCACTATCGATACACCAATTCAGTACACAACTATAACCATACCTATCCATACATCAATATAATTCATAACTAGACCCCTACCTCTCAATACACCGATATACAATACCTAACAATACAACTAACTTGCCACAGAATTGTGTATGACTGCTATCAATATGTATATGTGGTCACAAATGTACTCGGGTTTTGCTGCCGTGTACAGCGGCACCCAAGGGTGGTAAATATTTTATCGGCTCTAATTATTTCTAAATAATAAGCGCGACTCAACCCATGCTGCATGTGCAAATTGCCTGCTGTTTAAACTTAAGTACATCGCTGCGCATATCTGTCACAGCTAGTGTATATTATAGAGCAAATTCTCTGTAAACATTACATTACAAGGAGTCTTGTCAGGAAGCTTACCTCTTTACGGGAGTAGAATCTTCAGCTGTAGAGCTGCCTTGTGTATGATTGGGTGCTGCCTTATATGTGACTTATATATTTGCGTTATGTGAAGTCGCAGAACTCTGTGTGGTTTCTTGTGACGTATACGCTGTGTCTGGTGACATTGGTTCAGAAGAGTGTGTTGGTGTTCTCAATGCGAGGGACCAAGGCTTTGTGACCATTGGGTCTGTGTTGAATGTGAGGGCTCTAGAGGGATCCTTCAACAGACAGGGAGGAGTGGACCATGCGTGATGACTCCATGACCACTGACTAATGCAGGTGGAACTGGAGATACATCTTTGGCGTCAAATGTGCGGCACGATAGTTATATAAGACGTGTTCCATGTTATTGATTGTAAGGGAGACGATTAAGCTAAAAATAACACTTGGTAAATTCTAGAACTTTGTTTTTATTATTGAAAACAGCCAATGAGTGAAAAACATTTTTATTTCAGCTTTTATGTGCTAAGGCACACTCAAGCAGTCTACAAATTATAGGGCTACAGTCCTATATAAAATTAAAAAAACTCTAATTGTTTCCCTAAATTATAGGGCTAAGTTCTTATATCAAATAAAAAAACCTTTTAATTCTTTCCCTAAATTATAGCGCTAAGGTCTTATATCAAATAAAAATACACTCTTTCCCTAAATTATAGGGCTAAAGTCCCATATCAAATAAAAAAACTCTAATTGTTTCCCTAAATTATAGGGCTAAGTTCTTATATCAAATAAAAAAACCTTTTAATTCTTTCTCTAAATTATAGGGCTAAGGTCTTATATCAAATAAAAATACTCTCTTTCTCTAAATTATAGAGCTAAGGTCCTGTATCAAATAAAACCTCTAATTCTTTCCCTAAATTATAGGGCTAAAGTCCTATATCAAATAAAAAAAACTTAAATTCTTTCCCTAAATTATAGAGCTAAGTGTCACGGAATTGTGTATGAATGGTTTCAATATGTATATGTGGTAAAAAATGTACTCTTATTTCGCTACTGCTAACAGCCTTACCGAGGGTGGTTTATTCATTATCGACTTCTGGTTATTTCAAAATGGTGAGTGAAAACTCAGCTCATGCTGCATGTGCGAATTGCCTGCAGTTTTACAGTACCTAGCTGCGCATATTGGTCATAGCTAGGGCTATATATAGACAAAATTCTAAGCAGATGTTACATTACGATCCAGTCTTGTCGGAAAAGCTTCTATCCTTAAAGGAGCCAACTTTCAGCTAGAGGTAAAGTAGATTTAAGATTATGTTCTTATTGCTATTTGTATTATGACATAATTGTTTCACATATTAGATGTTTTAGTATTTATTATAAATTCTGCCTAGATTATGCAGCGCCATTATATTAGTAATACTATAGTCTGTTTCAAGATAGTTTGTTTTGTAACTGAACAGAAATGAGTTTAATTATACACTGCATGCCTTGAACGTTTAATGTTGTGCATGCGCAACATGTATGAATGTAAAAGTACTTTACCGTGGCAAATTTTTTACACGGTTTGGTTGTTTTAATTTTAGCTGACTGGGGTCCGTTGGTGCCATGTTGTGGTGACCGTGGGTGACTATGGTCCGGGGCTGACCGTGGGGTCCGGTGGTGCCCGTGTGCGGTGCCATGTTGGGGTGACCGTTGGGTCCGTGAGTGACCGTGGGGCTTGTCTATGCTGCCTGTGTGTGGTGCCGTGTATGGTACTTTGCGTATGTTTGTTTTTGTGTAACCTGCCTTGTGTATGCTTCGTTATATATAGGTATTATATATAATTGTGTGATGTCAAGGTCACAGAACAGTTAGGTTCTTGTGACGTATGCGCTGTGTTTTGGTGACTATGGTTCGGAAAAGTCTACTGGTGTCCTCAAATCAAGGGACCAAGTCTTCGCGACCATCGTCTGTGTTGAATGTAAAGGGCTCTCAAGGGATCTTCCAAACAGACGGGGGAGTGGACCATGCGTGGCGACTCCACCACCATTGACTAGAGCGGGTGGAACCGGATATACATCTTCGACGTCAAATGGACGCCATGATAGTTGTAGTATACGTTTTCCATAGTATTTGCTATTTCATCTGAGCAAATAGTTCTCATCCATGTATCAGTTTCGTTATCTGAACGATAAACTCATAATTTCACCTTTTCATTGCAGTCTCGTTATATGAACGATACATTCGTAATTTCATATTTACATCAGTCTAGTAACATGAACGATAACTTCATAACTTCATCGCAGTTTCGTTACATGAACGATAAAATCATTATATACTTGCCTTTGCTTTAGTAACTCGTTATATGAACGAAATGACTAAATTAGACATTTACATCGGTCTCGTTATACGAGCTCTCTCTCTCTCTATATATATTTGTAAATTCGTAAGTGTATTTGTATTTGTTTATCTGGTGATTAGACGATATTCTCGTCAGTTTCAAATACCTTTCGTTGAATTCATCCTTTTAGGTTCTTTGTCATTGCGTTACTTGTTATTGATAGTTCTATGTTAGGAACATTTGAATTTTTCTTATCTTTTTTTTATAATGGTGTCAGAATGACTATATTTAAATTGCGTTTATAAATAAACATCTTATTAACGCAGTTGCTTTCCGTGTCTTCACTAATCCAGTCCCGACCCGGCTTATCCTGTGACAAATGCAAATAAAACTTTTTTTTAAAATTCTTTCCCTAAATTATAAGGCTAAGGTCCTATATGATTTAAAAAAAACCTCTTTAATTCTTTCCCTAAGAAAATAGTCTACTTTAGACTATACAAAAACTTTAAAAATTTTGAAAACCAAATACTAATAACTAACTGGACCGGAAATGGACTACCATTGTGACCAACGGAAAATCAATCTTTGGAAAATGCCACAGCATAAAAAATTGAAATCTTTAGAAACAAAATACACATAAATTATCTAACTAAAGTGCCCTTTTTGGAATTTAAATTTATATCTTATTTTAACTTAATTTTAACATTTCTATTTAAAATTTCACCTAAAAACTTATTTAAGAAATTACAACTAAATTTTCCTTGATTTTAGATAGTACTGTCTATACATCAACACCTTACATCTTCCAACTAATAACACAAAACTGCATACATAATAGACAAATGACTAGAGCAAAGTCACCTTGGGTTAACATTTAGTTTTAAATAAAAACAAAAGGGAGAGGAAATTAGCCCTGGGATTTAAATAATCTTAAGGGAGAAGAGAATAATCCTTGTTAAGGAATTGAACTGAGAAGGAAACCAGTGTTCTCTGTAGCATTAAAAGAGAATACAATACCTCAAGAAGGCTCTGACTTGGGGTAAGGAATCTCGGCTTTTGATACAGGTTGGTCGCAAAATTCTTTGTCACTATTCGAAATAGAAAAAGTCTAATCTTGTCTAGGTATTTGTTTAATGTTTTTTTTTTCTTTTGGTCTATTTTTCGATTCATATAAATGTTGATAGTAATCTTTTACATTTGATAAGGTGCCATTTTTCGTTTCTATTATTGTATTATTTATTTTGAGTTTCATTAGTGATTTTTCATTTCCTCTTCGTATTTCATCAGCTACAAAACGGTCACAGTACTGGTTCGCATTTTTAAACTGACAATATTTTTGTATATCTCACTTAAACATTTCGAAATACACACTCACATCGGTATAGTCAGGATTGGTGCAGTATTGAGTGCTATGGTTTTTTTTTCTTCTTTCAACCCTGGGATTTGTAAGAATTAAAGTACGTTCAGTGAACATAAGGACAAAGACCCAAAATGTCTGTCTATTGATGCCAGTATTGACATAAAAAGACCCAAACTGTCTGTCTATTGATGCCAGTATTTACATAAAAAGACCCAAACTATCTGTCTATTGATGCCAGTATTTACATAAAAAGACCCAAACTATCTGTCTATTGATGCCAGTATTGACATAAAAAGACCCAAATTGTCTGTCTATTGATGCCAGAATTTACATAAAAAGACCCAAACTATCTGTCGATTTGATACCAGTATTGACATAAAAAGACCCAAACTGTCTGTCTATTGATGCCAGAATTTACATAAAAAGACCCAAACTGTCTATTGATGCCAGTATTTACATTAAAAGACCCAAACTGTCTGTCTATTGATGCCAGTATTTACATAAAAAGACCCAAACTGTCTGTCTATTGATGCTAGTATTTACATAAAAAGACCCAAACTGTCTGTATATTGATGCCGGTATTTGCATAAAAAGAACTGACCTCTAAAACACCAAGATATACGGCAAGCATGATAAGATTAGATTTGGCATTTGAAATTAAACGTTTTGAATAAGGATAAATGAGTTGGTTACTTTGCATTGGGATATAGAGATCGATATGTACAGAACTTATAAATATGTTTGTTACATGTCCGATTGATATGTATTAACTAGATAATACTTAGACCAAAGCACAAGTGTGTGTAATTAAATAAATGTTTTGTGCCCATAAACTATAATTCTCTTTTGACTACTCTCTCTAGGACTCTTTCTTTGAAATATCTTTCATTTTATGTCTTTCTATATTATGTGATTTGGAAATTGTCATCCCTTCGATTCAAAACCTACCGCGAACGAAAAAGTTTGCAAGAAAAAAACTGACAACGATGACGTAACGGATGCGATTGTTCTTTGCGTTTGACTTGTATGTTGACCAACTCTCGGTACATGCGTTATCTCAACTCGACAGGCAAACCAGTAATGTTCTCTTGTAAAGATCCATGATCATGTCAGCCATTGTTTATATCAGTAATGTTCTCTTGTAAAGATCCATGATCATGTCAGCCATTGTTTTTATCAGTAATGTTCTCTTGTAAAGATCCATGATCATGTCAGCCATTGTTTATACCCATATTAAGGGTTACTTCTGAATGTCTCTTAGTTTTATTTAAAATCCTCTCCTAGAGCGAAAGTGGCACACATAGTGTGCAATTTCTGACCACTGCCATTCAGGGAAACTGTCAAAAATGGTAATAACATCTTCAGATGTAAATGGTCTAAGCGGAATATTAAGAAGAGAGCACACTTGATCCAGAGAAATTTGACGCGTTGGTTGACTTCTATAAAATTCCAAATTCCATCGAATCGTGCATGCCAAACATCAATAAATCGTTGGATGAAATACAATCTTGAGTTGACAAGCTTGTAAAAGTCGGGTATCTGAGTTTTATCCTTATGTTTGGCACTGCAATGTGTCATGGCAATTCTTTTTAACATGAGATCTAGAGTTTTTCAGAAAGGAAACAAATACAAGGCTATTTCAAGGATGACGCGAGTGACATTGAACTGTATAATCCTATCTATAGTTAACTCTGAGTTATAAAACCAAACCACGCGTTCGGAAAAATGCATAGATGTTGTTACAAACGTTAAAATTAAAATAAGAAACGTTAACAAAAACGCATTTTTTTCTCAAAAATTCAAAAAATGAAGAAAAAAAAACCCCAACGTTCCAGTAGTTTTTAGGCAACACAAAAACCAATATTTTACTTATTTACAAGCTACATAAACCAGTTTTAAAATGATACAAATATGAAAAAATGTTAAATGTTTTAAACCGTAGTCCAGATAACATTGAAATGTTTTTTACTTAATGTCGTTATCACCATCTGAGTGATCTGACCACTCTATGGTTTCCTTCATATAATTTATATTGTCTAGCTTTTCCTTTAGGCGAAGATTTGCATGCACAAACACCACATCTCGCAGTTTCTTGCACTGCATACGGTTTCGCTTTTTCGTGTGAATGAAGTCATATCTTTACCAGTTTCTCTCGCAGGCGGAGGCGGACGTCACATGTGCTAAGACCCTACAACTTGTTGTAGCTCCGGAGCGTGAACTCCGAATGACATCCACCACCTGTATGCTGGCATTTCTTTAGCAGCTGTAACAGCCATCGATCAAGCAAATAATCCTTGTCCTGCACAATACACGGCGTGCTGTTGCAGGGCTTTCACCTGCGACTGAACGTCGCCACGGTATATGCTTTCTATCATTGCGTGAAAGCCTGAGACGACTTCTTCGTTTGATGTTGCAAAAATTGAGAATACTCAGGATTGAGCACAAAGCCAGCTGCATGTAGATCAGTATGCAACATTTTTCATCTGTCCATAACGAACTGGCGAATTTGTTTTTATCGTTCTGGTGGTAAATCAGCAGCTTCCACAGACTGATCGATTTGCAACATTTTCCAATATACTTTTCCTGCACAAGGTACTTCTCCGTCAGCCAGTCGCAGTAGCTCAACAATCGGCTCACACACATTTTTTATTGTTTCCACCGAGCTCCAAAACGTTCCATTCAAAATCATATACCAGTTTTAAAATTTCAAATCTGTATAAAGACATCAGAGAGGACACGAGGCAAAAAATATTATTTCGTTCCCTCAAATTAATAATTTGTTCCCTCAAGTTAGCATTTCGTTCCCTCAAATTAATAATTTGTTCCCTCAAGTTAGCATTTCGTTCCCTCAAATTAATAATTTGTTCCCTCAAGTTAGCATTTCGTTCCCTCAAATTAATAATTTGTTCCCTCAAGTTAGCATTTCGTTCCCTCAAATTAATAATTTGTTCCCTCAAGTTAGCATTTCGTTCCCTCAAATTAATAATTTGTTCCCTCAAGTTAGCATTCGTTCCCTCAAGTTACTATTTTGTTCCCTCAAGATCATAACTCGTTCCCTCAAATTAATATTTCTTTCTCTCTCTTTGTGTACTTGATTAATGCATTACAATGGCGGATGCTGGTGTTAGAACTGAGCTTATTAAGTTCTACTTCAAGTTAGGACTTCTTTATAAAGACATCATCACTGTTCTTTCAGTTCAACATAGGATTACCATCAGTGAACGTCATCTAAGACGCATACTAAACTTTAATGGTCTTTCAAGGCATAAAGATTACAGCGATGTAGCAAATGTTTTATTCTTTATATCCAATGAACTCAATCATTCAGGTCAATTACATGGATATCGATGGATGCACACAAAATGTTTGGCTAATGGCTTAAAAGTTAGAAAAGAAGACGTGCGACTCATTTTATCTGCGTTGGATCCTAATGGGTACCAGGCTAGAAAAGCACGACGTCTCAATAGGCGGGAATATTTTGCCAAAGGACCAAATTATATCTGGCACATTGATTCGTACGATAAGTTGAAGCTGTACGGATTCTGCATAAATGGATGTATCGACGGATTTCCAAAAAATATTCTATGACTTTATGTGTATCATAATTCCAGTGATCCAAGAATCATAGGTGGTTATTTTATAAGTACTGTTGGAAAATTAAACGGAGTACCCACTCTCGTAAGAGGCGATCTGGGAACTTAAAATTGTTACGTCAAGAGTTTCCAGAGTTTCCTGAGGAGAAACAGGCAAAATGAAGAAGTTAATGAAAATGCATTCATAGAAGGTGCTAGTACTCATAACCAGAGGATAGAATGTTGGTGGAGACATTTTCGGAGACAATGTGCAGAATTCTGGATTGATCTCTTTCAACGCATTCGAAATGATGGCTACTTTAGTGGAGACATTTTGGACAAAAGCATTCTACAATTTTGCTTGATGGGAATGATTCAGGTATAACTACCTTTTGTTAGAATTTTTCTTTTAGAATATAGATGACTGAACATAATCATAAATTATGAAAAGTTGAGTACAATGACAAATCCGACGAGGCCGGCACTTATCCCTTCGGATATTTCAGCTCCGGCTATTTTTTTCTTGCACTTACGCTGTGTACCCTCACTGAGATCTCTTTGCGTGTTTTAAAGCAGATATTAGAGATAAGTCGTGTCTTTCATATGGTTAACTTTACATCTAATTTCAATGTTGGTACAAAAACTTGCACCAGAAAACCAAAGATAATGTTGGGTGAGATATATTGTTACACGCACAGGGGTATTACTTGACCGAGCGGTGTCAAACCCTGGCGCGAATCCAGCTAGAAATCATGTTTCCCCAAATTTACAAAGACTTCCATACAATTTAAGTTGTTAATTAGAAAGCCAGACGTGTATGTTTTCATATACAAAATTTGACTCTAATCAATATAAGACCACAGATAAAACAACTTGCCAAAAGTCTATCAACCGCATATTTGCCTGGTTTCTCTTCATCATCATCAGGTTTCCGTACCGCCAACCGGTTACACCATAGAAAATTCACTAGGAACTATTTTAACTCTGCCACCTTAGGCCAGTCAATGAACGCTTTTCCAGGCACATCATGCGAATATAACTTCACCCATTTTCCACTATGGACACATACACGGTATTTACTAAATCCTTTCTTATTGATTCCACTGTGTAATTTACTGGTTTCCTACCGTAAATACTGCCACCTCAGCCACACCATTATTGTACATCACTAGATTTTAATATGGACTATCGTACTCCAGGGTCAGTCATTCGGCTTGGACCTGAATTCACTACTAGCGAACCATGACATCATTCAAACTCACTAACACTTGACTCCGTGACGTTTGCTCCTAGTAATTGGCTAATTATTTCGGGCTAAGAATATTTCCATGGCACCGAATCGCAATAATCACACAATCTAAGAATTGCTTTAAACGGGGCGCCATCAAATGCGCATACTCCAAATTTATTACAATGTTATTCTCACATATTATTTCAATTTTCAAGTACGCTAGAGGTTAGAGCTTCCGCATCGAATGAGGAAGATCGCGGGTTCTAAACCCATCCGAGTCGTACCAAAGACTTATAAAAATGGTACTAGGAGCTGCCTCGTTTGGCACTCGGCTTTAAGGGGTTATATATAACTGGCCGGCCTGGTGTCAGGATAATGTGACCTGGTGGGACATGATATCACATGTCTGCGGCACGACGCCTCGGTGCTCGAATCACTATAAACTGCCACAATGCAGAATTCGTAGGGATATATGACTGCAAAATTGTTAAAGTTACTTTAGAAATCCAAAACACACACACATACTCACAGACATACACTTAAAGTTGTGCGAACATTGAACAACTAAATATACAGACACTGCACAAAGTATTTGGAAAGCTAATCTTTTCAGCTTTCAGAAGTTAGCACGAAAACTATATATCTTAACAATGTCATAGTGGTTTTACAGGATCGCGTGTATATATTGATCTCGAGCTTTCCTGCGCATGTAAGGTATCTGTCAACAGTATTAACGCAAACCGAATACCGAATTCGACAGATCGATGAAAATAAATTATGCTTACCATTTGAAAAGTTTCAAGTGTTACTAGAACATTGTTCAACATTGTACCAATTTTGGACATACAGGATACCACACCTGTGTTTTCGTGATTCGCGATGTATTGGTCTATATTCTGGACATGGCTTTGAAAATATGTAATGCTTATGCATCAAGATATGTAAATGAAATGCATTACTTTTTAAAAGACTCTTTCTGTCTGCATTTTAGCCAATGAACAAGGTCAGATCTATAGCTGGTTTGACAAAATTCAATGTAACAATGCCAATAAATGGCAAGAGATATTAGCAAAATAAACCAATTTTGTAAAATATTTGTAAAAGTTCAACATTTTATAAAAGTATGTTGAAGAAAAACAATAATGAATATAATGCAATGTGTTTACAACGTCTCTTTTATGGGGAAAAATAGAATTTAGAAACAGACCATCGAAAATCATTTCGAACAGCAAGTTGACAATTTGTCACTTTAAAGGTATGATAAACAGGGTCCTATTTGGTAATCTGAGATACGTTTGTCACCCTGTATGATTTTATTCCTTAAGATTATTGCCTTTTTTCAAACATCAACCTCGTATTCAGTACCTGTCGTTGACCATTAGAATTCATTTTCATATGTATATGTATTTGTAATATAAATATGAAATATTTTTATACGCTTTATGAAAATCACTTTCCTTATATAAAACACAATCATTCTTTCTTGTACAAATCGGATTCTTAACCAAACACAAAATATGATCCACTGTTTACAGGAATGACGTGTCGTTGCGCAGAATTATATGATGAATAGGACAACATGGTATATATATATATATATATATATATATATATATATATATATATATATATATATATATATATATATATATATATATATATATATATTAGACAGTTTTTTTGAAAACTGGATAGACTAATGATATATGCATTGTGGCTGTATAGCGTCAAGGGAAAGTGGAATATAGGTTAGGCTTTTTATAAGGACAATGGGAATGGAAGAGGTGATGTGACGTCACGGTACTGAAGATTGGTTACAATGTTGCAACAATGAAAGTAACAGGTGTACACCGGGTTGACCTCAGTGGGGAGTAGACCTATACTCCCAATATGCACAGCGTGATAGAACACACACAATATACCAGATGTTCGACGCGAGCTTGATGTGAAGAAAAATAATCTAAACAAAAAAAAAAAACATACAGAGTGAGAAAAATACCTTAGAGTACCCCCATGACTCATTCATATATTATTTTTTCTTCACATCAAGCTGGCGTCGAGCACCTGTGCAATATATACCATACAATAATATACCGTGATAAACAGTCACGGTCAAACTTTGATCACATTGTCAAGTGCCTCCTTCAAGGTTCCCTCTCTTACATATTTTGATGTAATGAAACCTCTTAATTGTTTTACTTTTTCCAGTAGCATACATTCCACCAAATACCTGGCTACTTTCAGGTTGGTCACGTGACTTGTCACACCGTCCATGGTATCTGGATATCTCCATTCATGTTCTACCCTTTCAAACACATAGGCTACATACATCATCCAAAATCAATTGTGTCTGAGTCGTTAAATAACTCAAAGGCCATCTTGATGTATTCAATGTTGAATTCCGCGAATGATGATGATGATTTAAATTATAGACGCTTTCGCCCACAATTGCACATGCGTCTTGTAGGCGAACGCGTCTATAATATATAGGAAAACTTATTTACACTCACTTAACATATTATATATACTATCCACACAGATGGGAGGGAAAACAAATCACAAAATATACTATCAAAAACCCACAAAATCTACTAACCACACGGAAGGGAAGGAAAAGGCTTCATACGACCACCTACCCGGCAAGGGATTCCCTATTGCTTTATTCCATCCATTGGGATTCGGGATGTACATCTCTCGACCGCTTAACCTGATGTTGTTGCAGCCACGTTAGTAAATGTCATATTAATAGTTGTTATTATATCAGAAGCAGCCATATAAGTATTAGTTTTTGTACAGACAGTCAGTTATTGTAGTAGTAGTAGAAGTAGTAGCAGTAGTAGTAGTATTAGTAGTAGTGGTAGTAGTAATAAAATTAGAAGGAAGAGGTGAATGAATCTCATTAGAGGTAAAATGCCTGGGTCGACATTCATTAAAGCAGATTATTAGCCATCAAGATAGATAGATAGATAGGATGGATGGATGGATGGATGGATGGATGAACTACTAGACAGACAGACAGACAGACAAACAGATAGATAGATAGATAGATAGATAGATAGATAGATAGATAGATAGATAGATAGATAGAGCAGCAGAGAGGGTGGACAGACCACGTTTTCAAGCAAAAATAATGCTTCCTACGAAACCTTATTTTAACCAAAAAAAATAAGTCTCCATTTAGCAAACGGAGACTTTACGATTTTTTAATCAATTTTGGTCACAACGATGTGGTCATCCACCCTCTCCGCTGCTGGAAATTTCAGTTCTGGGTTAATAATTCTTTTACGAGTTCAACCAAATATTTGATCGAGTCCGATACGATATCGTGTCCGAGGATCATGTAGATTTATTGTTGCGAATCCGTGCGGAGTCGACTGAGCATGACTAAAGAAATCTCGAAATTGATTGAAGTCCATATCAGAACACCATGTCTGCCATATATTTCTAAGAGTATGAGTATCAACTCCGTTGAATACAGCAAGAATATTGCAGTTATCTCTGATGACTTTTGGAACCTGAGTGTAGCGTTGAGTGACATATATCACGTCAGTGTTTTTATGCCTACCTCTGGAAAAGATCCTAGCAGGTTTTTTTTGTTTATCCAACATTATATCGTCGTATACGACTAAATTGTTAATATCTCCATCAATATCATCAATACTCGGTGCTTCATCGATATCGGTTATAAATTCAATGGCGTTCTCACCCTTAATTTCTGATGCATTCTCGTTAAAATCCTTTAACACTTCATAACAACGCTGATCATCTACGCTAGGGGCAACTAAATACAACTTATCCCACTTCATCCATCTCATTATTAAATTGAGTAACAATTGCGTTTTACCGGATCCAGATGGCCCGATTATAATCATCCGGATAGAGTCTGGTAGCGCTGCATGATGCTTAATTGGTTCTCTTGTTTTAGTCGCCGAAAAATCAATTATATCCATATCTCTATACATAAATTATGGATCTATATTGTGTGAAGTGTAAAACGCGTACTAGCACAAATGATGTGACGACGGTTACAACTAAAAATAACCGATCAGCGCTTTCTGGTAGATGTGCAACATGTGGTACAAAAAAATTTAGATTTGTTTCTACAAAATCAAAGATTTTACAATTCGGAGATGTTTTAAAAAAAAACGAGGAGGTGATATCGCAGCCAAATTGGCAAAGCTCCCTGGAACCCCATGGGCAAAGTACCCCGGAGAAAAGCACCTTCCAGGATATAGCTACTGTGGACCGGGAACTAGACTTGATATCAGACTCAATGATCAAAATCAGCCCAAACCCGGTGAAGAACCAATAAACGCCATTGATAAGGCCTGTCACCTTCATGATGTTGCTTATAAAAGCAATAATCTGCAACACAGGCATCTAGCAGATGTGAAATTAATTCATGCGTTAAATTCTATTCCTGATAAATCCTTCAAAGAAAAATTGGCTTCCTTTTTAATAAAATCGGCTATGAAAAGTAAATTGATGTTAGGTGCCGGTAATTAATAATATGGAATCAATTTATTATTCCCCAAGAGGATACTGGAGGGGTAAATCAGCAGTCCATAAACTCGCTAGCGCTGCAAAAGTGAAAAAAACCACTGCGGCTAATTGGTTATCCAAACAGGCACTATGGCAAATTTTTCTACCACCGCCTAAACAAATTCAATTCTCGCATTTTGATGTGACCGCTCCTAATGAAGTTCATCAGGCTGATATATTATTTTTACCTCATGATCGTGGTTACAAATACGCTTTAACCGTTGTTGATATTGCAAGTCGATACAAAGAAGCAGAACCGTTAAAAACAAAATCAGCCACTGAAGTTGCTTCTGCATTTGAGAGGATTTATCGACGAGGTCCTCTGCACTGGCCAAATCTATTGCAGGTTGATCCTAGCAAGGAATTTCAGGGTGCAGTGTTATCTACAATGAAACATCATAATGTCACCATACGACGAGGGCATACTGCGCTACATCGCGATCAGGCCATTGTAGAACGATTTAATCGGACGATTGCTGAGCGGTTATTTGGATATCAATACGCAAAAGAATTCATCCAAGAAAAGCGATCCCGTGAATGGGTTAAAAGATTACCATCTGTGATTACTGCACTGAATAACGAGATTACTAGAACAATCAACATGAAACCTATCAACGCGATTAAAAAGAAGTCAATACTTGAAAAACCACAAAAAGATTTCAAAGAACCAATTCTTGGTAGTAATGTCACTATTAGGTATTTATACGAACCAGGAGAGCTTGAAGGGGGCAGAAAAAGGGCTACCGATCCTATTTGGAGTGTTACTGCACACAAGATATCTAGTATAACACGATCAACTGGTAGACCAGCAATCTATAAACTGGATTCAACTGCCCCTCAACGAGGATTTACTAGACAACAACTACAGGTAATTCCTGACGATACTCAATTACCACCGCATGGTCTTAACTAGCGCCGTTGCGTCTATTGCACTCAAGACAAGTCAACATCACATTGTTTCTGACATGACCGAGACTGTTATTTTTTCTGTCTACGGTAAATTGGCGAGGATCCTTATCCGAATACTGCCAACGCATTATACAATTGCAACTCGCGCAGTGATTATTCTGTTGTTGTTTCAGCGTAATTATTAATTTAGCATCAATATCAAATTCTCGTTGTTTTTTTTTGTCCTGTTGTTTGTAACCGGAGAGTTTTTTATTAATGATGCTAACATCAATATCACTTATTGTTGTGTCATTATCATCGCCTGACTCTGTCAGGACAATTCTTCGAAGTTGATTTATTTTTCGTACTCTGGATACTGCGAGATATACTAAATTCGACCATTCGATGCGATTATCTACCATCCAAACAATTGTATCCGATATAGTTAATCCCTGTGAAGAATGTATCGTCGCTGCGTATCCTAGCGTCCATGGGGATTTATTAGCACGCAATGCATTTTCAACGACGCTGATATCAACCAGCACAATATCATTTAACACGAGAATCTGCTTTTCACTCTTCCCTGGAATATCAACTTCAATATTCTGCTTTCGTGTATCCGAAGGCCTATAACACAACGGTACTGGAAGTGTTGCAAATTTTTCTTTATGCGTTTCAAATAACTTCATCTGAAGTGTGTCTCTGACTATTTTTCTACTTGCTACTATCAAATCATTTGGTCTCCACGCTTCCCAGAAATCATTCATGGGAGTTTCTGAAATTATTTCACGCGCTATTTCGCATTGGATTTTATCCGGTTGTAATCTAATCAGTGCTTTGAACTCGCGTAATTGTTCATCAAGTGATCTATGGTCGGTATTAATTTCTTCATAATAGTCTACAGAACCCTTTAGCCATTCATGTGGAGATCCACCGACAAATGGTGGTGGTTGGCCGTGATCACCGCACATGACGACTTTTGTGTTTTTGTTTAACAACCACTCGAGAAATGTTTGTAATACTCTCAACGATACCGTGCATATTTCATCCCAAATTATGATTTCAGGAATGAATTTATCACCCATTCGATCAGGGGTCCATTCATCGCCTTTCCATCGAAAGAAACTATGATAAGTACAGGCATTTACCCCTCGCTGTATCATCTCTCTGGCGAGTCTGTGAGTCGGTGTTAACACAATCATGTTTGACCGACGATATAATTCAATTGCACGAGTTGTCTTTCCTGACCCACCACAACCGTTTAAATAAACTGTTTTGTATCTACATATTGGATCATATACCGGTGGTGCATTAGAAAATTCTGATTGAATCTCATCACATTTTAAGTATTTTTCATCCATGGTAACATCTGCCGATTCACAATACTCATGTAGCGTCTCCTTTTTAAATCTCCAACATCCCCACGCTTCCTCCTGGGATGTGAATTTAGCTACATCTGATTTGTATTTATTGTGTATATACATCGAATCAGTAGCTACTCTAACCGCGGTATTAGGAAATCTATTTATCATCGAAAATAAATTGATAGAAGCATAAGCTAGCATAGAACTTCTCAAATGTGTGTACTGGGAATTATATCCATCACAGTAGGTAACAACCGTACCCAATTTCTCACCATTGGATAGAAAAGCATCCTTACGGGATACAAGTTTTCCCTGTTTCGTTAAATCCGTTACAAGAAAATCGTATTCAGCGACGTCTATGATCAACCGCGAGGAAAATTTTGCATTGTCGTATCTTCCACCCTGGGTAAATTTACCGATTATTCTTCGTCCAAAATCCTTTGCTTGTTCTTTTTTAATTTCAAATAACTTCTTAGACCAATTCATGATTTGTTCTTCATTGTAATCAGGGAATTGTTTTCGCAATTCGCTAATTATACGTTTACTTAATCTAACATCCTTGTTGATGTGTAGAGAGAGATGATAGCATATAATAGCTTCGGAAACAATCAGCGATATTAGCATACCACAATCAATCATATATCGTAGTAACACTATTGGCATCCAAGCTCTTTCAGATATATGTCTACCAAGCCAAAGATAACTACACGGATGTAACCCTGTAGCGAATTCGAATGATATCACACGAGCGAATCCGGTTAAATCAAAATCAGGCAATGGACCATTAATCGCAACACGAGTCATTTCATGCGTGGGGTGTCCAAATCGTTTAAAATAGTTACTACATTCTCCATACCCGAGAAAACTTCCAGGATAACACGCGGATATATCAATTGAAATCATACCGTCACGATGGTATTTTGTATTCCACAGTCCTCCATGACCAAATTCGATGCAACTCAATTTAACATCTTCGAGAAAATCACTTCGTGTTGGACGCCATGAGTTTTTTTCTCTTGCGAAGTGAGCTACCACTGATGGAATAGTAAAACTATCCGTGAGTAGTTTTTCATGGGAACTCTCCGGTGAAAAATCATTAGCGATTTTTCTCATTCTGTTATCTAATTCTTCAACGCGATATAATTCACCATTTGGTCTTACAAATTGATCAAATCCTGATTCGGAACCAGCACTACTAAGTAACCACACTGACACAGGATCATCTTTACACAACGCATGAATAGCATCAAATAATTTCTCTTCATAGAAAACATCCCCGACGAATTCCCCGGAAAATTCCGGGGGGATATATCTCACGGTTCTATCTCGTGGAAATATTGTTACTGCAGGTGTCCACGCGTGTTCGTTATGATCAATAATTTGTATTGGAGCCCCTCGCGATTGATATTTCGGTTCGTATAATACTTCTCCGGTTATTGTTGTTACTGATATTGGGAATTTTAATGATGCTTCTAATTTAGCTATATCAGAAATCTTTGCACCGTGCTGTTTCACTGTCAGTTCCCATTCGGTTATTTTCCTACGTCGCAGATCAGTTAGTTTATTTCCTCGGGATGCATTTGTGAAGTGTTCCATTACCCGTGTTGCTACACAATTGAGCCTTGACGAAGTCAACGGTGAATATTTCATAGGAGCTAGTTTTGCAATATCAGGTTTATCATTTAACGGATATATCCCATACACGATTGCTGTTACGGGATAAGATCTCTCGTAGTATGGTTTGTCAATTCCAGTTAGAATTCCTGGTTTGGAATCTCTACTTACAATGACAGTTTTTTTATCCTTGAGGATTGGTTCAAATTTATCCCTGATAATCCATTTGCCTTCGACTTCGATAATGAATTTTATTCTGAAAAAATACTTTTGTTGGGAATTGCTTTGTTTGGGAATTGCTTTGCTTGAAATCCTTTGGATTTCCACCTTTGGATTTCCACCTTTGGATTTTACACCCTTGAATTTCTCATGGGAATTGCTTTGCATGAAATCCTTTGGATTTCCACCTTTGGATTTTACACCAAGGTGTGAAATTATCTCAGCTGCTCTTTTATCGTTCATAGTAGCATCGATGATGGGTACATTGACATCTTCATCAATAATTCGAAATGTCGACCAACAGTATGCTGCACCGTCTCGGTAGAATTCATTAAAACACTCCCTGATTTTACCGAGTATAGTTCTATCACCGATTAGACGTTTTGGTGTATCAGAGACTCTATCAAGATTGAATTTAGTATTTTTCCAGGGCTTAATTTTCGATAATCTTTGGAACTCCCTAGCAAGATTGAATTTAGTATTTTTCCAGGGCTTAATTTTCGATAATCTTTGGAACTCCCTAGCAAGATTGAATTTAGTATTTTTCCAGGGCTTAATTTTCGATAATCTTTGGAACTCCTCCATGTTATAATTAAAACAAGTATTTAAATAGAAAAATATAGTATAATGAATCACTGCAAGTGGCTTATGATTGGATCAATAACCCCGTGTAACAAATCATGCAGAAGCGAATTCTGTGGGTATCATATGCAAAGTGTGAGAAACGGTTCAAAAGGTCCTCTCCCATGCCTCCAATGTGGGGTGGGCGTTAGAGGAAAATCGCAGTTGTGTCTTGCTTGTGGGGGTAAACGATACAGGGAACTAAAACGCTATTATGACAAACGAATCAATGATTCCGTCCTTGATAAAATCAAGGACAAAATCATCAAAACCCCTCAAGATTATATCAAGAGGTTTATAATAAATTAGACAAATAGTATTATTATACAAATGAGCCAAGATTTCAGACCTCATCCAGTGCTTGTTAATTACGAAGCCTCCAGTGATGGTGTTGTCAGGCACCGCAGACTAAAAAAAACGGTTGGATATCTGAATAATATGGGTTATTTGTTGTTTAGTGCTAGAAATAAAACATATCTTTGTCACAGAATTATTTTTGAATGTCATAACGGATTAATCGAAGACGGATTTGTGATTGATCACATAAATGGCGTGAAGACTGATAATTGTCTTGAGAATCTTCAAGCCGTCTCACAAAGTCTGAATGCAAAATTAGGTGGAACTGGCAAATATGCAAAACGTCCTAGGGGAGTTAAATCGTTTGATTTAGAAACCAGCAAGGAGAGAATCTTTCATTCGATAAACGAAGCCAGTAGATACTTTGACATTTGCGTGCCTTCAATTCGATTTGTTGCACAAAATTTAATTAAAACATCTCTGTCTAAAACAAATGGTCATAAAGTAAGATTCGTATACACCTGAAACGATTCAAGGGAGATAAATCCCCATGGACAAATCCAACCACTCAAAACACTCTACCTACTAAGTTCCCTTGTATTATGACGTCAAAGGATATTGTCGCCTGCTATATTACCTGTACTTGACTGGCGCGCCCACGTGACTGTAATGGAGATATAATACATGAGTTTCGATAGAGAATAAAACTTTTTATTGTCGCTTGTGGGCTAAAACTGCATTATTTAAATAAGTTGTATTTTTATTTATCTACATATCTCATGTGTGGGGGTGGGTGGACTAGCAGTAAAGCAGACAGCTAACTCGTTCTTTTCAGTACAAAAATTCTTTATAATCTAACGCATTACCTATGTTCGCTCAGCCGGAACGCGAGTGTTTCCTATTCATTGAAGTAGGTGGGCGTGGTTAAAATTCCTTGTATACAGCTCTTTGTGATCTAATTGATAATGTATTTTATCTAGAGAATTATAACAGAGTAAAAACGCTGTTTTATTTAACAACTGTATTATTTTGTTTAAAATATTTCTCATTGTTGCAGCATAAAATTGTCTATTTTAAAAATCTCTTATTGTTAAGTATATCAGAAGATATATATATTAAAAAATCTCTATTCTGTATGACTATTCCGTGGTGTAATGGTATCGTGTTTGTCTTGTAAACATAGATCTATCAACTACGTGTTCGGTCCCCATAGCAGATACATTATTTGATGGCGAAACGGAAGATGTTTTTTCTATTAATTGAGGGGGAGGGGCGATCCCCCTCAGCCAAACCAACATTGTAACTCATGCTATCGCATTCTCGGTAGCGTGGGTTGGTGTTTTTTTCCAACTCATGCAACCATGAATTCGATTTCATGGGTTGCCATGTTGGTTTGGTTTACCACGCCCACATCATTACATCACAAATTCCATCATCGTTTCATTGAATATATCCATCCTTAATTAAGTACATGTTGTGACGTCACCCCAAGCATATCTTCTGGGCGGTCTAAGATGGCGTTTGCCACCTTAGGCCTCCCGCCGGAGATGTATGTTTCGGGTCCCCTTGGGCTTACTTGGATGTGAAGGCAACCAAGGAGTTCCAAAGATGTGTTGTCGTAAACCTCTGGGTCTCTCTGACGTCATAGGGCGCCAGCGAGATTGCCAAATGAGTGTTTTTTGTTTTGTTTTTTTTTTAATAATTAGAGATACAGTATACTATATTTATATAAAACTATAAATAATGGATATCAATGATGTAAATGCTATAATTGCTGAAATCTCAAATTTAAAAAATAAAGGGGTATTATTATCTGAAAGTCTCGACTGTGACAGGATTACCTCGGAATATGAAGATATTGAATATCAGTCTAGTAAGGGTCGTTATGTTTTACCCAAGATGTACAGGCTCGTGAAAGGAATTCAAAAATCCATCAATGCTTGTTTGTACGGTAACGACATTAATTTATTTATAACGCTATTTAACACCGTTGAAGCAATACGTCAAAAGCTCGGCCAAGAATATCAAAAACGAGCTGAAATTAGTTCTAAGGTTCGTGATCTTAGAAAAATGTTAAACGAGGAAAAACCCGTATCTTAACCACATGAGTGATAGGCTTTCAGTAATTTTTATTAAAAGTAAATTTTTTTTAGCGTTTTTTGTAACTACATTGGATTTTCTCCTGAAAGAATACTCAGCAGTTTGGACCTGCCCATGCAGTTATGTGCATAATGGATGATCTGGTCGTAGTAGCAAGTAATCACCGCGACGCCTCCATTTTTACGTAGTTGTTCTTGTTGCCGCGTCGTTAACACAAATCGTTCATCACCGTTCTCAGATATTACAATTCTGAAACCCCCAGCGATGTTATTTCTGAAACATTCACGGATAGCGTCGTACAGTTTAACCCTGTTGAAGATGGATACGTTAGCTTGATGGTACATTATTTAATAACTAAGTTATTTAATTGTGATGGAAACCCAAAGGGTTTTACATTTGAAAAATTAGTTCATAAACAATATATGGTAGGTGAATCGCTTACAACTAGATTAGCCCGAGAGCGGCTAGCAGCAATTAAAAAGTTTATACCGGTTCGAGACAGACTTCGCGAGAAACTTCAACAACGACAACAAGCGCAGACTGACTTTTCTGTGTCAAGTGAACAACTGTTTACTCCGATAACAAGTGCGACCAAAGATGTGAAAACAGCAACTGAACGAGCAATATACGGAGATATTCCTAAGGAAGGCAAGCGACGAGAAGTGCCTGTTCTTGGTGTGCTTGAAAAGATAGCAGCAGAGACCGGACAAACACGCGCAGGAATACAACAGCTATCCAGTGATATAAAAACTCAGCGCGAATATGAACGACTAGCTGATATTGATGATGAAAATCTACAATTTTCCACACCAGAACCACAACCTGTTGATGTCGTCACCCCAAGAGGTGTTTCCTTTATAGACAAACTCACCGAAGGAGCTATAGCAGAAATCAAACGACCTCAATTAATAAAACCCGAACATTATAAGATTTTTGGTAATTTTGCCGCCCAAAGCTTTCATTCCAGAAAAGACTTTTTAAAAGACGAGTATAAAAACAGTAGAATAAGCCGAGATGAATGGGCTGATTGGTTGTATAAAACGAATAGGGGGGTTGGCCGTTTAAATAAAAGAGAATTGGGATATAAAGAATTTAGAAGGGGAATTGAAGAGTATGATGAAACTGGTACAACTGAGAAAGCAAGTGGAAAAGGATATTCGATTAGAAATCCAAATGATTTCAACGCTGGAGTCTTTGACTCTACCGTGACATGCCCTGGTAACATTCTAAGTGATATATCACGGTTAGAGGTTCTTATCGGAGGGAAACGAGCCGGAAATAACTCACCGGAAGTAATTAATGAAGCAGCTGATATCTGTAGACGATTATTTGCCGGCGGTATCATGGACATTGATGTATATCGAGAACTTATTGCTGAATTAGTTGAAAATCACAGAGACACCCTACGTTATGATGAAAATCTTATGGATGTAAGCGATTGATCATTAATTGAAAAACTACTAGTTTTATAACAAGATGATTATACACTACAACCATGATAAACCAGTAAGCGTCTACGTGGTGAACTCACGATTGCCTGTTTATAGAGCATATTACGGAGATGGTTTCGGCAATACCATTGCGGGGTTATTTACAAGAATGGCTCCCAAGGTGGCGCCGTTAGCTAAACAATTATCAATGAAAGCCATTGATGCTATCCGTGATAAGGGAATCAATTTCGTTGGAAATCTTGCCGGAAAGGCATTTTCTGCCGCGAAAGATAAAATAGCATCATTGGTGCGAAAGAAACCAGGAATGACTAAGTCGGTGGTGAAACCACCAGTGCTGCCATCAACTACAGTGATGCCTGCAAAAATCAGCAAAGCAATAAATAGTGCAGTGGAAGAAAAACTAGCGTCGTTGACTCCGGCTTCACCTTTAACAGATAGCGCTATCATGAACGCGATAGCAGGAAGTGGTTTGAAACAAAAAAGAAATTCGAAGAATTTTCAACGACGATGATTACAAAGATGAAATTGCTTTGCAATTCACCAATTGAAAACGCTAGTATTTTAATAAAATGTTTAAACGAACAGCTGATCCCGCGTTAGATATGGAAGCCCCAGTGCGCAAAGACGATTCCGTTCGCGATTATCAATACTATTCCTATCATGCAATACAACCCGACCTACGATCGCGAATTGAACTTCAAGTTCAAGATACCAGTAAATACTTTTTGCCGTGTGAAGCATTTATTGAAGTAGAAGGAAAACTTGTAACAAATGTTGCAGCTGATACCCCATATGCAAATGATTCAAATATCCGAGTTGGTTTCGTCAACAATGGTATAATGGCGTTATTTGAAAGTGCAAGATATCTCATTGATGGAAAAGAAATTGAATCAATAGACCGCGAGGTTGATGTTGCAACAACAATAATCGGGCTAGCAAGATACTCCGATGATTATACAAGATCGGCTGGTCCATCTATGATGTTTACAAAGGATACTACAGATAACGCTGACCACCTTCAATACATTAAAGTGTTAACACCGCAAGACACTTCAGTTGATAATCAACGAGAAGCAACTAATCCAGAACGTCGAGCTAGACCCGGAGCTGCGTTTGATATTCTCGGAGGCGTTAATGGTAATTTCAATTTAGGATTTGCAACACGAAAATTAGCATTGCAAGAACAGCAGCGATATTTCTCATGTGCGATTCCACTCCATCATATATTTGGATTCTGCAGAAATGTAAGAAAAGTCATCTATGGAGCCAAACACACAATCGCGTTAGTGCGAAAAGGCAATGACAATGATGCAATTTGGCGTACTGGTGCCGATGAAGGTAAAGTTGTTTTGAGTAAAATAGTATTATGGATGCCAGTAATGACTCCATCAATTACCACGGAAGAGCGGCTACTTTCATTTATGGAAACAGGTGGTAAATCATTGCTAAGTTGGCTAACAACAACGACTGATGCTAAAGAGGATAATGTTAATGGTACATTTACATGGCACCTGGCATCAAAACAAGGCGTTTCAGCTCCACGTCATATATTTATAGCGCTGCAGAATCGGAATCGATTAGGTTCCCAAGAACGCAGTCATATGATATTTGATCGGTTAGGGGTAAGTGAGGTTTCACTGAGAATAAACGGACAACAAGAACCATCTGAGGATATACAGCTTAATTACGGAAACAACCAAATAGCACGTGTGTATCATCGGATGCTGTCATATATGGGTCGTGATCAAAATGTTGATACTGGTTTGCAAATATCGCAACTCGATTTTAAGAACTTGTATCCAATTTATTACTTTTCACTGGAACATCTTGATTTAACAAGGCAATCCGTTGTTGACATACATTTTAGGGCTCGTATAGATCCTGGTGGTGTTGATTATAGAGCGGTTGCTGTTATTCTCAGCGACAAATCAATGTTGTTAGAAGGGGCTGGCGGACGAATGAGAATCGTTGATGCACCAGTGGAAAATCTGTAAATGAAACTTGAAGAGTTTCCAATTAGATCAATTGAAAGCATAAATGTGTTTTACAATAAAATGACATATAGTGTTGTTAGTGTCAAGCTGACTGATGGTCAGGTCAAGAAATTGCAATCAAAATCCGCTAAAGAATGTGGAACCACAATAACGTTAAAACCAGCTCAGATGTCCGGCGGTACACATAAAATATCATTAACGGATCGTCAAATAAAACATTTCAATGATGCAATGAAAAAAAAGAGAGGAGTTCAAATAGAATTTTCAAAAGCCGCAGTCGCCAACATGATAAAATCAGGTGGTATATTTCCATTGTTAGCTGCAATACCAGCATTGATTGCAGCGGCTGCCCCAGCGGTGGCGAAAGCGGCAGCGTTGGGAGCCGTTGGGACCGCGGCAGGGATGGCGTTGAAAAAGGCAACTGGGAAAGGATATAAAAAAAGGGAAAGGGATTGTACCTACCAGGAACCCCGTATTCATGGTACAGCGGAAATGGTCTAAGAAGAATACCAGGAACGGTTTATTAATTGAGGAACCTATGGTTCCCAAATCTTCGATTTCCGGCCCAATTGTTGAGGAACCTATGGTTCCCATGTCCAATTTTGATTTAATTGATGCTGCTAAAAAAATAGCGATAAAAAACTTCAGAGGGGTTTTTATGAGAGATCAATTACCGAGAAAACCTAAACACGTTGAAACCGGAATCATCAATCTTGATAACAGCAGCGGATCGGGAACTCACTGGGTTGCATACGCGATCGATCCGCGTGGGATTGTCTATTTCGATTCATATGGGTTAGCTCCGCCAAGCGAGTTTATGCGGTATATAAATTCCTCGATGAAACTCAAAGGGTTTCCGATTTTTTATTCCACGCTGCCAACACAACAATTAAATGATCCACCGATATGCGGCCGTGAAGTATTAAATGTCCTCGCGGAGATTTCATTAAAATCCTTTGGATCTCCGTGGAAACCACCTCATATTGTTGCAAACGAATACACGAGTGGGAAATTACAAGGTAATTTTAGAGAATCAATAAATTGAAAATACTAGAGTCTTTATAATAATGATCGATATTTGGGGACAATCTCTGTCAATGTCGGAACCCACCGCGGAAACATCTGCGGGTTCTATCGAAGAAGTAAAAAAAATAATAGAAGATGAAATCGCTGAGACGTTAAATTTAACAAGTGTTGACCCGAACGAAATAGTTGTATTTCAAGATAGCCAGGGTAAATTGAAAAGCAGTAATATATCCGTGAATGATATTTTGATACGGCATCGCGCTGCCGCTGAAAACTCTATTGCACTGTATTCCAACGATGGACAACTTAAACCAGGCGCACTTGTGTCTACGATCACCGACGCGATTGCTACCAACGAACGTGAGCTGAATGATCTTATACGAGGTTATAATAGTTTTCGCAAAAATGTCGTACATAAATTCTTTGGAACCCCGCTTGTGGTTGGCATGACTCTCGCTGAAATCAAAAACTATCTATCGCTATTCTTTGCTAACAAGGACGCGGGAAGGATGATGAATGAAAATGAAATCAAGGTAAATTATCTCGAGATTTCTAAACTAATAGAAAATCTTGAGCGGGTACAAAAACCCACTAACGACGTTGTTGTTAAGTTTTTTGGAAACCCGCTTGTAGCAGGCATGACTCTCGCTGAAATTAGCGAGTTTATCGGCAAGCATACTCACAATGCCTACATCGCTAATAGTTTCTTTGGTGTCCCAGCTACATCTACAATGACTCTCAAAGATATTAATATGTTTATGGTGAGACAAACAACACTTAATACCATCGTTGATAAATTTTTAGGGAGAACACCTGTTTCTGAAACCACATCGTTGACAGGCATGACCCTCGCGGAAATTAAAAGCGCTATTGACGAACAAAAACGCATCATCGCAATGGCTAAAAATTTCTTTGAGGGTTCTGAAAGTTACAATATCACGACGACATATTCTCAACTCAACGGGCATTATGGTTTCCAAGAAGGTATACAATCTGACCTCCTTTTGGTTTCATTTTTTAGTCGCCGCGATAAAACGATGATGAAATATACCGAAATCAATAAAACCTATCTCGACGTCATCGACGATATTTTTAAACTAAAAGAAGATCAAAAACCCACCAACGACGTCGTTAGTAAGTTTTTTGGAAACCCACTTGTGGCAGTCATGACTCTCGCTGAAATTAGTGCGGCTATCAATGAAAGTAAAACAACAGTTAATACCGTCAAAGATGATTTTACAAAAATGACCGAACGACTCGATAAGATAAAAATTCCACATAGTGTAAGCGCCGTTAATAACATCGTATACACGGTTGATAGTGGAACCTTTGATTGGATCCGAGGAAATGAAAATTATCTACGTGTTGGACACAGATATACTGGTGTACCAGGTTGCTACCGACTTACAATAATACATCGCATTAATTTTGATTTGGAATTCAGCAACACAGGAATCAGAGGTGTTAACACGCTGACATATATACTAGAGAAAATACCAAAACCTCCACCCTATATACCAATCCCGCTTACGATTACTATAAACAATTCCAACGAGTCTGTGATTAGGGAGTCGCTACCCTGGATAATAGAATTTTTATACGGTATCCCCTCATCGGATCCTAAAACCAGGTCAATAATAGGATAATTGAAGACACTATCGGGTTTAAAATAACAATGATTTCATCAACGCAATGTCGCTATGATCAGGTCAGAGAATTTCAGAATAGACTCAAAACCCTCACTGAGGAGTATCAAATAAAAATAAAAAAATACCGACGAAGAATCACCGCAATTGATGTTATTATGTACTCGGTGTCAAGCGTTCTCGCTGGCGCCGGAATAATACTTGCATCGGTTACAATGATTGCCCCGGTCGTAGTTCCAATTTGCATTTCTGCGGTGGCTACAATCGGGGGTATATCAACCGGGATAGCAAAAAAGATATCATCATGCAGCCAGAGTAAACTGCAGAATTACTTAATTCAATTTCATATTGCATCAACCGCATATTCGCAGTTATCCCTGATGATATCGTCGTCACTCGATAATACAATTATATCAGATAGTGAATTCTCAGCGATGGTCAGTATTTTTGATTCCGCGATATCGAAATTAGAGCGACAACATGAATATAATAACAATGACAACACCGATGGAATTAGAAAACACGAACCCGAAAACCAAAATGATCTCAATAATCTCAACCATACCAAATTGTGAGTTCTCAGTGATGGTCAGTATTTATGATTCCGCGATGTCAAAATTAGAGCGACAACAACAGTATAGCAACGATGACAACACCGATGGAATTACTTCAACAAATAGTGGAGAACACGAACCCAGTACAAACAAGCATGATATCAATAACATCAACGAAACCCGAGTTTAGTGTGAATTTCCCTAGCCCAATCCCCGTGAAGGAGATAGCGCTAGCAAAACTACGGGTGTATCACAGTTGGCCTAATATCAGATCAAAATCATTTGGTGGTCAACAACCGAATAATTCACTGGTATTTGCAAATAAGAATAAAGACGACGGTACTCCAGAGTGGGAAACTGTTTCGTTACCAACTGGGTCGTACCAAATTAAGCAAATCAATGCTGAAATTCAGCGTAGAATAAAATCAATCACTGGAAAAGAATCAAAAATAGCTATTAATCTTCATCAACCGACGCTCTCGTCGTCGATCGAAATAAGCACAGAGGGATACATTGTAGATATCTATAACAGCTCGTTAAGAACAGTGTTAGGATGGCCTGAAAAACCACCGGAAAAATCCACCACCGACTTAACCACGGACGTACAATCATATCATGAAATCAATCCCAGTTATCGAGATAATTTATCTGATATAAGAAAAGGAAGAATCGGCGATAGATTTATATTTACCAACAAAGACACATTGCAATGGGATTTTATCATTAAAAGAACAGCCAACTCATCTGTTACTATTTCATTTACGCTAACTGACGTCCGTGGTTATTTTAATGAGATTAAACAATTATATGAAACACAACTAGAACAACTACGGCAAACAAAATCGCAAAAACACGTTGAAATAATAAATCAACTTATATCTGACATGAAATATATCTATGAACTAATTATTCAAACAATAATTAATGACAACAGCGACAATAAACAACGATTCCTAACCGATTATAATATCACAGAAGACAATCTGCGTAATTTCAAGTTTCCCAAATACAACGCTGATGAACTAGCAAGAATTGTTAAAACCGATATCAAGGCGCTACAAAAAGCAGATTCAACTATCCTAAAGTATAATAATGATCCAGATGGCGGTGGTAGGCATATCGCTCCTTTCAACGTGAATATTTCAACGGTGATTGCTCTCAATTTAGTATGTGATGCAATTGAAGGAAGCTATCAAATTAATCTAGAGCAATCAAATCAAGCTCAGCAGGGATATATTCTTTATTCGTTTGCACCAACAGCTCCTCCAGGATTCCTAATTATTGAAAATCCAATTAATCCTGTCTACATGCGATGCCATAATAATTCATTAACCAGAATTAATTTCAAACTCACCGACCAGTCAAATAATCTGATTGATTTACAAGAAGAGGTGTTAGCGATTAGTTTGTTTGTGAAATCATAAATGATTTTCGTCCTAAGGACTTCCATCATAAAGACTCGATCAAATATTTGGTTGAACTCGTAAATGACTTTTGTTAACCAGAACTGAAAGTTCCAGCAGCAGAGAGGGTGGATGACCACATCGTTGTGACCAAAATTGATTAAAAAATCGTAAAGTCTCCGTTTGCTAAATGAAGACTTATTTTTTTTGGTTAAAATAAGGTTTCGTAGGAAGCATTATTTTTGCTTGAAAACGTGGTCTGTCCACCCTCTCTGCTGCTGATAGATAGATAGATAGATATAGCAGTGGAGAGGATTTGGGGTTTATATTCAAACTTAGATACTTGAATGCTGTCATTATTTAATCTTATTGACTTTCACAATTATTATATCAACCATATCGCGTACCCCATTCAACCAGTTGAACAAGGTATTCGTATCGTAACAAAAGTCATTTAAAGTCTAGGACAGTTATTTCGATTATTTGTCTATACACGCCAAGGACTTGCCATGAAAGGTCGACTAATACTAATAATAAAGCTTCTTGTCATGTGCTTGGATTTCTCTGCAATGATTGGTTGGCTTAGTACATAGTAATAATACCTTTCTTAGCGACGTTAAACAAGTACTCTCTTTGTACAGAATACACGAGCTAATTTGGGACACGTACGTTCTACGGGATTTATAGTTATTGTGTAAGTATCAGTCTATTCATTAGTATTTATAAACTACGTGTATTTTATATACTCGTCGTACAAGTATATGTTCATATTATCCGTGTTTACAACTTCGTGAACTCATATTCAGTTAATGCATGACATTGGAATAACGTTTACTCGTATCAAGGTTACTAAACGCGAGGAGAGTCGTGCTCTTAATAGCACATTCGTAAATGAGAGAGAGAGAGAGAGAGAGAGAGAGAGAGAGAGAGAGAGAGATTCATAGCAGTTACATCCACCACATATTACCATGTCCATATATTAAATGGCAGTTAACTTAGACTATAGGTCATTAACTGTTCAGAACGTTGTCCATTTTCAAAGAGCGCGAATTTAATGAAAATGCAATAAGCACGTTGTTTCCTGTGAATGTGTGGTCAATTATGTCAGATGAAGCTTTTGTAGCAATCATTCGCAGTAATGACACTCATGAAAACCTTGTCCAGAAACATGAGTTACACCAACCACATATTACTATCAACATTTTGTACAGTCATGAAAGACCTTTTCTATCAACCGTAGTTATTACCCACCGTATATTACCATCAATATTGTTTACACACATGAAAATCACTCCATATAAAGAGTATTTATACTCATGAAAAACCCTCCACGTCAACAGTTGTAACACCCACCACATATAATCATCAACATTATTTACACTCATCACATTTCCTCTCCATCCAAAGTATTTACACCCACCACATATTACCATCATACTTGCAGTCATGAAAATCCCTCCCTATCCACAGTATTTACACTCATGAAAAGCCATCCCCATCCACAGTATTTACACTCATTAAAAACCATCCCCATCCACTGTATTTACACTCATGAAAAACCATCCCCATCCACAGTATTTACACTCATGAAAAACCATCCCCATCTACAGTATTTACACTCATGAAAAACCATCCCCATCCACAGTATTTACACTCATGAAAAACCATCCCCATCCACAGTATTTACACTCATGAAAAACCATCCCCATCCACAGTATTTACACTCATGAAAAACCATCCCCATCCACAGTATTTACACTCATGAAAAACCATCCCCATCCACAGTATTTACACTCATGAAAAACCATCCCCATCCACAGTATTTACACTCATGAAAAACCATCCCCATCCACAGTATTTACACCCACTAATATCACCACATCTGCAGTATTTACAACCGCTAATATCACTACATCTACATTAGTTACACCCACTAATATCACCCCATCTACATTATTTACACCCACTAATATCACCCCATCTACAATATTTACACCCACTAATATCACCCCATCTACAATATTTACACCCACTAATATCACCCCATCTACATTATTTACACCCACTAATATCACCCCATCTACATTATTTACACCTACCACTAATATCACCCCATCTACATTATTTACACCTACCACTAATATCTCCATCCGCAGTATTTACACCCACCATTAATCTCTCCATTACAGTATTTTCACCCACCACTAACTCCACATCCGCGGTGTTCATACTGACCATTAACTTCTCATCTGAAGTATATATACTCACCACTTATCTCCATATTTACAATATTTAGTTAACGTTTCTCCCATTCACGGTATTGACACCCAAAAGTAACTCCAAATCCATAGTATTTATACCTACCACTTATCTCCCCATCCGCATTATTTAAACACATCAGTAACTCCCAAAACACAAACGCACTGTGCTTTGTCAAGTCAATGTAATCATTAACTTCTCTAAGATGATATGATACCTTTAGGTGACTATAGGATTTAAAGATAACGAAACTGAATGCTTATTGATACGTATGCCTGATTTCATATATATATATATATATATATATATATATATATATATATATATATATATATATATATATATATATATATATATATATATATATATATATTAATTTAATTGTTCTTTTCTTAAGTTTTAAAATTTATTCAATATTGTATTCATTACATAGAAATGGGTTGCTCATCCTAAGATTTGAATTTTGTTTAAGATATTTCAGAAAACGTTGGGTGGTTTTGAAATTTGAATTTCCCTAGTTTTCGAACTGTTTAAAAATTACAAGTTTAAACAATAGAGTGAAATGCGAGAAAGACTGGCAAATGCAAAGAGAGAAGGATGACGGGGAATTTTAAATTAAATTTAAAGAGTTCGAGCTGTCAAAAGGAAAACACTCCACTACTTTTGATATGTTAAGTAATATCAAGTTAGTACTCACACACTACACTACGTTTGATATGTTAAGTAATATCAAGTTAGTACTCACACACTCCACTATTTTTGATATGTTAAGTAATATCAAGTTAGTACTCACACACTCCACTATTTTTGATATGTTAAGTAATATCAAGTTAGTACTCACACACTCCACTACTTTTGATATGTTAAGTAATATCAAGTTAGTACTCACACACTCCACTACTTTTGATATGTTAGGTAATATCAAGTTAGTACTCACACTCTCCACTATTTTTGATATGTTAAGTAATATCAAGTTAGTACTCACACACTCCACTACTTTTGATATGTTAAGTAATATCAAGTTAGTACTCACACACTACACTACTTTTGATATGTTAAGTAATATCAAGTTAGTACTCACACACTCCACTACTTTTGATATGTTAAGTAATATCAAGTTAGTACTCACACACTCCACTACTTTTGATATGTTAAGTAATATCAAGTTAGTACTCACACACTCCTCTACTTTTGATATGTTATGTAATATCAAGTTAGTACTCACACACTCCACTATTTTTGACATGTTAAGTAATATCAAGTTAGTACTCACACACTCCACAACTTTTGATATCTTAAGTAATATCAAGTTAGTACTCACTTTTCAGGAAGAAGAAGCAGACAAATAATTCTTTCCTTTTTAAAAATAGCGTAAAGTTTGAAATGGCCAACAGAGCACTGGACTCTATTACTACAATGTGTATTCATTGGTAAAGCTAGTGATATTTACAAGTCATTGTAATGTAACTAGGACAGAGTGCTGACTATGATTTAGTTAAGGACCATATCTAGATGGGTTATGAGTTATGCTCTGAGGCGTATTAGCAAAATCTTTTAACACTATAAAAAATCAGCTGACCAGACTTATGAATATGAATGTCTCAAACACCTTGTATTATTTAAAGAGTTCAAAAACTGTGTCCATAGTGACATCAATACTTATTTTGACTAGCACACGATTGAAACATTGGAAAATTATGCTCGCCTCCACCCCTCTCTCTCTCTCTCTCTCGCTCTCTCTCTCTCTCTCTCTATGTGACTATGTGCATGTGTGCATCTCTTATTTTGTCTGCAATCTACTTCATTATCTAGTTTGTGGTGCACGGCATGAATTCCAAATGAGGATAACAACAGCGTTACAATATTAGTGTTCATTGAATATTTTATTATATTTTGAGAGTAAAATAATAGAACACCTTTCGTCTGTTTTGAAGTTCACTAAAATAAGACTGCGTTTCTTTACAAGCTCTTTGCAAAACAAATTTCACATGAGACGTTTTAAGCCTATTATTTTACAAGGAGGCTGGTTTGTCTACAATAATGTATAAATAAAAAAAAATAGTTATACACAATACATAAATTCATAATATTGCTCTTTTTCAGTCTAACCCCTGTGTCAGCATTAAGATTGAGTTACGGCTGACTTTCCTTGGAACCAGTAACTCTCAACGACAATCTGTTACAACGAACAAATGGCCACTGGAGGACAGTCAGAAAATGGCTGCAGTTTGATTAATGTTAAGGGAGTGACACTAGAAAGCCGTAAGTGTTCTAGACATTATATACAAAACCCTTTGGTCCTTTTATATAAAATGCCAATATATAAGTATATAAGCTTTTAGTTTGTTTTTACATAACTATAGTATTCGATCATGACATCAGGGTATATGTTTTTACACTATTGTTACGTAATGTCTGACATACTAATGGAATATGGCAGGGTATATTTTTATGCTTTTTTTGTTACCGAATGTTTGAGATACTAATGGAAAATGTACCTGAATATTGTCATACTCAACATGCTGTCATTTTTTGCTCATTTATTAAAAGGGTTAGACCAACAAGCAGATATCCTCTTTTTCCTGACAGCTATCAATGTCAGAGAAAAAATACCTGAGATCTACTTGCTGGTGTATAAAATTATGGAGTGGAAAGGTCGTATTTTCTAGCAATAGGAAAACCTATCATAATTAGCTACCGATAATTATCAAATAACAAAATAATATAAAACTTATAATTTGTATGGTGTCATTGTCAGCACAAAAGCAGAAGCCTGATATTATTTGTTGTCTCATTCTGTCTGTCAATAACTGAATGATCATGTTCTGACTCATAGTAAAATAACACCAGATTATATCCAGGATATTATTAGGACATAATGACACAATATTATATCCAGGATGTAATTAGGATATAATAATAACATTTTATATCCAGGATATTAAGAGGACATTCTAACACCATATTATATCCAGGATATAATTAGGACATAATAACACTATATTATTTATATTATATATTATTTCCAGGATATTATTAGGACATACTAAAAACAGATGGAGGGGGTTCAAACATGGTAAATGTAAAAAACATATGTGCTACCTCTTCCCAATATAAACACACCACCACCTAAGGACTGATATCTTGAAAATATATATCCAAAACTGAAACACAGAGATAATACTATATTATGGGCGAATAGACTAGAACGGGGACCTACTTGTGTGTGAAACAGTATCCATTACCTGGAAGGTGTGAAAGACATTGAGAACGGTTTTTGTCGGTCGTTGTTGTTGTAGGGTTTAACGCCATTTTTCAGCACACGATAGGCTATACATGGCGGCCAGTATTATTGGTGGAGGAAGAACCCAGGGAAAACCCCGCAAAGAATCACCGACCCACGAGAAGCTACTGGCAAGCTTTCTCACATAACTAATATGAGCATTAGTTTATCACACACAAAAAAGACACAAAAAATCTGCAAAGCAGAAATCATATCTTCTTTCTTATGATTCCGTTAGGGTGTATTTTACATGCAGGCTACATTTAGCGTATTGAAAATTCTGGTAGTGTATACATGTCTGGTATAAATAGTATATGTACTGAAAAAAATGTTTCTTTTATGCACAGGTCCCGGGCTGGTGACTTAAGTAAACTCACTAGCCCTGACTGAAATTTCGCAAACCCAGACAGTTCATACCTGTCAACTCTTAAACGGGGAGAAGAAAAAAGAACCTCTAAAGCTGGAGGGTATTTCCACACCTACGTTCTGATCTCATTATTTATCCCGAATTTTTGCATAGTAGTCCTATTATTACATTATGTCTGTCAATTTTTATTTCTCAGAAGAAGAAAAGACGTACATATATAGATATAAAGTATGCAAACCACAGATGCCATATTCCATTTTATCACTAGTGAATATTGCTGGTGTAGATAAAAGATATGTGAATTGATTGTTGCATTTTGTGATCACTTACTCGGCCTTCTGCCTATTTTCGTATTTCACACGTTTAGCACTTTTCCCATGATTTAAAATATTCAACGGTATGTCTGGAGCAGTGCCAGCTTTTAATATAGGTCTAGGTTGTGCGTAACTAGAGCTGCCAATTTTTATTCAGGATGTCTAATAATATTCTTTCAGAAATGTAATGAGCACCGATTGCTGTATGGCGTTGCTTAGAAATCGAATCGCTTGTAATAATGTATCCATACTTTATGCTTTTATAGTTGGAAACGATAATAAATAATATTGTCCACAGCCGTTTCTTAATGTGCTATTTACATCCGCAAGTAACGAAAAAGGGGATTGTCTTTTACTCTTAAAATTGCCAGTTGGGATGCTGCAATCGCTACTATGACGTTGCATCACGAAGTAGCCGAGTAGGCGCGGACATTTTACATACGAGGTCACGGAAATTCAGCTTCTAGAAGATATTCCAGTATTTAAATATTGGAATTACGGTTCCATATCATATGTCAGAATAATGTTTGCTTCTGTAGTAATTGTATCATTAGTCTATGTTTCCATTTGTTTCTCGTCTCCTTTACAGTAAATGAATTTACTACGTGTGTGTGATTTTTTGGATAAGTTGAAATCCCAAACAAAATTAAAGTGGGATGATTTAGCTTACACTATAGATGATACTGTATAAGACATCATGCTGACATTAGAGAGCCAATTGATAAAACTATGTAGTGTTGATACTGTATAAGACGTCATGCTAACATTAGAGAGTCAATTGATAAAACTATGTAGTGTTGATACTGTATAAGACGTCATGCTGACATTAGAGAGTCAATTGATAAAACTATGTAGTGTTGATACTGTAGCCAACACCTTTCTAGCTTCACTATTGATATAATAGGCATGGAAACTGAGTAGGATGCCAACACTCGGACAAGATATTTATCAGTGATGGTCGTAAACATAATCACATTCAACAAGCGGGAAAATATTTATTCGACTTGAGAAATTCGGTGGAGTTCAAAGAGAGAACAAGCGCGTTACAGAAAATCGAAGAAAGATTTGCAGTCTTACAAAATAATACATTTTCTTAACAACCTCACATACGCTGTTAAGTAACTAAGACAAGATTTGTTTTTTGTGTTTGTTTTATTTTTGTCTTTTAATAGGCAATGTTTCTGACAGTTCAATTTTGCCTGAATCTGTTTGACAATTCATTTGTCCACCGTGTTGGCATAAGATGTGATTAAACGCCTACAAATTTAAGTATATTTTTTAATCATCAAGTTTTAACAGATACGACCGATTTTTAAAAAGATATAAAAAAATGTTTTGTTATGAATGATGAAAACACGCTGTTTATATTATTAAAGTCGTAACAAGATTCCTCCGGATTTCCCATACACTCGAAAATTCCTTGATGACGGAAAATGCAGCCGTACCAGTAGAGTGAAAATGGTTCGTGGTACGTACCACGGAAACAAACCCGTGGCAAACGGATACACCTGTCATACTGGACACATCTATAATTGTGGTTATACGGTATAATAATAATAATAATAATAATAATAATAATAATAATAATAATAATGAGGACTTTGTGTAGCGCCTAATCTTTAAAAGCTCTAAGCGCTTTACACCATCAATAATGATATGACTACACTACAGAACAACAAATAACAAAAACAATGAAATTGGAAAACAAAAAAACATGCTGAAAAAATATAAGATACAAAACATGATTAGGTCGCTAAGTTTGTCCCTGAAGTCGAAACAGGTGAGTCTTGAGAGCACTCTTAAAAGGGACCACTGTGTCTTTGTGTCTAATTTCAATGGGCAATTCGTTCCACGTCGCCGGGCCCTGGTATTCAAATGAAAATTGTCCATATGACTTTGTTTTCACCTTGGGAACAATGAGTATACGATTATCAGAAGAAGAGCGTAAGGATCTAGCTGGTGTATACACATGGGTGAGGCTGGATAGGTATGTTGGACTGGAGTCTGTCATTGAAACATAGCACAGAGAACAAATTTTGTTTGATTCTGTATTGAATTGATAGCCAGTGTAGGGTACAGAGCAGTGGTGAGGTGTGCTCTGATCGAGGTACTCTAAAGATGATCCGTGCAGATGTGTTTTGTACTTTTTGAAGTTTCTGGAGTAAATATTGTGATGAACCAGACATAACTGAATTACAATAGTCCAGTCTTAAAAGTACTAATGAACACACAAGTGTTTTCGTGACATCAACAGAAAGATATTTACGAATGGAACTGATGCGTCTCATTTCAAGATATGCAGCCCTGCAGATGTTCATGACATGTGTGTGCAATGTGAGAGTACTGTCTAGAGTAACAGCTAGATTCCGTCCTGACTGTGAGAATTTAATGTTGGTGTTGCTGATATGAATTGTCTGAGGTAAAGGATGTGAATGAGAAAGTCTTTGTGTTGTGATCAGAATAGCCTCCGTTTTATCATCATTCATCTGCAGCTTGTTCCATGTCATCCATGATTTCACATCCGAAATGCACTTCTCTACTCCATGGATGGTAGCATCAACTTCAGTTGGGTGGCTAGACTTGTTTATTTGGGTGTTATCAGCGTACAATTGGTGCGACACTGGATGATGATCTATGACACTTGAGAGCGGCTGAGTGTACAGAATGAAGAGAAAAGGTCCAAGAACAGATCCCTGTTGAACACCATAACATACGTCACCTGGGCTGGAGTGTATTCCATTTGCAGATATAATTTGTGTCCTGTTGACTAAGTAGGACTTGAACCACTGTAAGGCTATATTCTGAATGCCAAATACATGCTGGAGACGGTGAAGTAATATATCATGGTCTATTGTGTCAAATGCTGCTGATAAATCCAGGAGAGTGAGTACTGTAATCTTTTCACTATCCAAAGCAGAGAGAATGTCACTAAATACTTTCAGAAGAGTAGTTTCCGTACTGTGGCAAGGGAGATATGCAGACTGTACATTGCTAAAAAGACTGTTTGAATTCAAATGAGATACAAGATGAGTTAGAACAACCTTTTCTAAGATTTTTTATATGTAAGGGAGATTAGAAGCTGGGCGGTAGTTCTTTAAATCGTTATGGTCCAGTGTTGGTTTCTTCAGCAGTGGATTTACGATGGCAGTTTTGAAAAAAATGATTGGAATTCCCCTGATGAGAGAGAGAGATATCAATAACATCAGTTAGTGAAGGCAATATTGGTTCTAAGCATTCAAGCAGCAGTGATGTCGGAATTGTATCAAGTTCACAAGACTTTGGTGCACTTTTCATCACGATTGTCCGTACTAAATCTATAGAAGCAGGTTCAAATGCTCCTAACGGTTGTCGCTGAAATTCTGCATCATACCTGTATGGTGACGAATCAGTTGAAATTGTGCTGTCGAGCGAATCTCTAATGGTTTGAACTTTGTCACTGAAGAAATTTGCAAATTGGTCTGGTAGGTCTAATGGAGAGAAGGTCGTTGGAAGTGGTGTACATTTGTTCCTTGACATTAGTTTATTAGTTATCTCGAAGAGCTCTTTGCAGCTGAAACTCTCCGTGATCTTAGAACTGTAGTGGGATGATTTGGCTCAATGGACTATGTTGGTGAGGTTCTTCTTAGCGGCTTCGTAGATTTGTTTATGAATAGTGAGTCTGGTGGAAAGCCAAAGCCTCTCTGCTTTTCGGCGATGTGTTTTAGCAGTGCGAAGCTGGTCCCTAACACTGCTATACCAAGGAGAACATTTTTTTTATTAATACTATCATCAGGTCTATAAAGAAACCAGTCTAAAATATTACCAATTGTATAGGTAGGTTTGTTAACTGGCTGTTTAAGATTGAAAACATGAATGGAATCTAAGAGTTTTGACGTGTTTGGTTTACTAGGACAGTCATAGTGAAAGTTGAAATCTCCAAGAATAATTAGGTTGCCACCTATCGAATTTCCATTCTCTAGAAGATTTGGAAACTGCTCCAAAAAGAGAGATTCAGTCAGCTTGTTTTTTCTACTAGGAGAAGGACGGTAGAGACAGAAAAAAATGGACTGACCTTTGTTCCAGTGTGAGCATTGTTTGGACTAGTTCAAACGATGTGTGGCAGAAATTGAAGGTTGTGTTTTACTTGAGGCATTTGATCATGGAATTCTTTGTAATTACAGCAATTCCACCTCCGCGAGAGTTGCAGGGGAACGACTTGATGGAGTAATTGCTGGGCGTTAAATCCGCACACTTACATTCATCACCTACAGGACTTAACCAAGTTTCTGTCAGGAAGAAGACGTCAATATTCTGGTCATTGATAAAATTAACAATTTCTGTGCGCTTTTCCGGTAATCCTACTGATTGAGCGTTGAATAATGCAATACGTAGTGGTATCCCTGGGACAGTTTACAGCTTGGCCTTTTTTCAGATGTTCGCTAACGATACACAAGCAACAAAACGCAAGCGCCCCTTGTTCATTTGCTCGTTCTGGACTTCAAAGCTAAATTGTAAATGGAACCGATAACTTATTTTACTTTTTATGTATTTTCTAATCCATATCAATGCTCGTTCAGAAACTGTTATTGTCTATACTGGCAAAATTCGTTTTTCCTATTTTAATAACTGTTAAAGATAGTGTGCTACAGATTTCTTCATGGGGCACAGTCATTTGTTTTAGTTAGCTGTGTTGGTAGATCATATACAAATTCTACAAGTTACAAGAACAGTATCCAAAGAAATTTCAGTCACAAACATGAAATTAACATTGACATATGCCAACAATATATACTGTGTATATTGAAAATGTAAACGACTTCACCTTACGCCTGTCATACATTGTACATGTTGCATTGACTATTGACTACTGATTGTATTGACTACTGATTGTATTTACTACTGATTGTATTGACTACTGATTGTATTGACTACTAATTGTACTGACTACTGATTGTATTGACTGCTGATTGTATTGACTACTGATTGTATTGACTCCTGATTGTATTGACTACTGATTGTACTGACTACTGATTGTATTGACTACTGATTGTACTGACTACTGATTGTATTGACTACTGATTGTACTGTTTGTATTGACTACTGATTGTACTGATTGTATTGACTACTGATTGCATTGACTCCTGATTGTATTGACTCCTGATTGTATTGACTACTGATTGTACTGACTACTGATTGTATTGACTACTGATTGTATTGACTACTGATTATATTGACTACTGATTGTATTGACTACTGATTGTACTGACTACTGATTGAACTGATTGTATTGACTACTGATTGCATTGACTACTGATTGTACTGATTGTATTGACTACTGATTGTACTGATTGTATTGACTACTGATTGTACTGATTGTATTGACTACTGATTGTATTGATTGTATTGACTACTGATTGTATTGACTACTGATTGTATTGAATACTGATTTTACTGATTGTATTGACTACTGATTGTATAGACTACTGATTGTACTGATTGTATTGACTACTGATTGTATTGACTACTGATTGTATTGACTACTGATTGTATTGACTACTGATTGTACTGATTGCATTGACTACTGATTGTACTGATTGTATTGACTACTGATTGTATTGACTACTGATTGTATAGAATACTGATTGTACTGACTGTATTGACTACTGATTGTATTGACTACTGATTGTATTGACTACTGATTGTATTGACTACTGATTGTATTGAATACTGATTTTACTGATTGTATTGACTACTGATTGTACTGATTGTACTGACTACTGATTGTACTGATTGTATTGACTACTGATTGTATTGACTACTGATTGTACTGACTACTGATTGTATTGACTACTGATTGTACTGATTGTATTGACTACTGATTGTATTGATTGTATTGACTACTGATTGTACTGATTGTATTGACTACTGATTGTATTGATTGTATTGACTACTGATTGTATTGACTACTGATTGTATTGAATACTGATTGTACTGATTGTATTGACTACTGATTGTATTGATTGTATTGACTACTGATTGTATTGACTACTGATTGTATTGACTACTGATTGTATTGATTGTATTGACTACTGATTTTACTGATTGTATTGACTACTGATTGTACTGATTGTATTGACTACTGATTGTACTGATTGTATTGACTACTGATTGTACTGATTGTATTGACTACTGATTGTACTGATTGTATTGACTACTGATTGTACTGATTGTATTGACTACTGATTGTATTGACTACTGATTGTATTGAATACTGATTTTACTGATTGTATTGACTACTGATTGTATAGACTACTGATTGTACTGACTACTGATTGTATTGACTACTGATTGTATTGACTACTGATTGTATTGACTACTGATTGTACTGATTGTATTGACTACTGATTGTATTGACTACTGATTGTATAGACTACTGATTGTACTGATTGTATTGACTACTGATTGTATTGACTACTGATTGTATAGACTACTGATTGTATTGACTAATGATTGTATTGACTACTGATTGTATAGACTACTGATTGTATTGACTACTGATTGTATTGATTGTATTGACTTCTGATTGTACTGATTGTATTGACTACTGATTTTACTGATTGTATTGACTACTGATTGTACTGATTGTATTGACTACTGATTGTATTGACTACTGATTGTATAGACTACTGATTGTACTGATTGTATTGACTACTGATTGTATTGACTACTGATTGTATTGACTGCTGATTGTACTGACTACTGATTGTATTGACTACTGATTGTACTGATTGTATTGACTACTGATTGTACTGATTGAATTGACTACTGATTGTACTGATTGTATTGACTACTGATTGTATTGTTTTTGTATTGACTACTGATTGTACTGACTACTGATTGTATTGACTACTGATTTTATTGCAAGTCATATTGCTGCCTTCATTATTGTACCATTTTCTGTCCTAGCAAAATTAAATAATCATAAATTTAATTTACAACAGAGTGAACCTTTTTAAACAGTGTTACAGTGTAATAAATATTCAATGTAAAATAAGACAACTTCAACCAGTAACATAAGACAGAGTACAGCAGTTATAGTAGTCTTGCGTGCGGGTTTATGCAGTTCATCTGCCAACAGTTTCAATGTTGGTTCCTTTTCATTTTGTATTCTAAAAAAAATACTTGTTTAAAATTTTACAAACCGTTGTTTTTCATTCTTTTCTATTAATGACTTTAAGACCATATAGTCCTAACAGTATTTAATGGCAAGTATATGGATATTATCTTGAATGAAATACAAGGACAACTTTGATTCAGTAGTCCTAACAGTATTTAATGGCAAGTATATGGATATTATCTTGAATGAAATACAAGGACAACTTTGATTAAGTAGTCCTAACAGTATTTAATGGCAAGTATATGGATATTATCTTGAATGAAATACAAGAACAACTTCGATTCAGTAGTCCTAACAATATTTAATGGCAAGTATATGGATATTATCTTCAATGAAATACAAGGACAACTTTGATTCAGTCTTTAAGTTTGTTATAATAATTTAAAGCAGCTTTTGTTACTTCATCATCTTCACATGATATCTGATGTTGCAGGTATCTCCTTTGTTGAGGGTGAGATCATCGTCCATGACAGTTGGCAACACAGAATTAGTTCTTAATATGTATAATTGTTGTCTGTTTGATAATAAGAAACCTGTAAATAAAAACACAAATAAAATTAGTAAAATCATCACGTAGTTGTTGTTTAAGCATTTGTACCATATATTAAATGGCAATACCTATAATCCTGAATAAGATTTCTTTTAGAGATTGTCTCGCTTTGTACTAATAGTTGTCGAAGATTTTACTACTGTACTATGAGGATGCTATATTCACAAGTTTTTTTTTCAATCTCGTCACGATAACAGCGAAGTATAACTGTTGGGCTATCGTGAACATCCCTAAAGACCATTTATATCTTCTTTCTCAGCAACAAATCCCTTGAAAACCTTTTTTTACCTTTAAATGATGGTCACGAATACAACCAAGTTAAGCACCACCAGGTTGAAAAATAACACGAGCGTATTTACTGGCAAGTGTGTGAGATTCCGCATACAATATACACGTTTACTAGCAGCAGTGAAAGCATTGCTGGCAGTGATATCGCCGCAACACTCGGGAATTTACAAGTAATACCATGGGACAAGTAGCCAGGGGATATAAACATTGTGGTCCTCTAACGCGACTTGATGTTAGACTTCATTAAAAATATCAAACAAAACCATGCGAATTTACGGTAATGTGATTGGTCAGGAGTGCCATACTCATGACATCGCGATTATAAAAGCAACGAGATATCACGGACATCAAGTTGATTCACACGTTGAAGTCGATAAAATATAAAACATATTGTGAATCATTCGCCAACTGGTTGATTCGATCCACAGTGAGTGGTATGTAAGCTTTGGGCGCAGTCGATTCATTATCCGACAATTATATAATAGAGTGGATTTATTATAGTCAAAGAGGAGATTGGAGAGGTACAGCAGAGAATGGCGAACTCGCCAATACTGCACATGTCACACGTGATGATGCCCCCGCCTGGTTTCACGACACGCACTATAGCGAATTTATCTGCCACGTTCAAAACAATTCTGCTTTGACGGTTTGATGTCAGCACGCACAGTGAAATTCATCAGGCTGAAGAGCTATTGACTAAAACAGCAACTGAAGTTTCAGCAGCATTTGAATGAATTTATTCATATGAACCGTTACGTTAGCCACAGTTGCTACATGTTGATCCTAGCAACGGATTTCTGGTTGTTAAAACAGACGTAGAAACATTTCATTACATTGTGATCAGGCTATCAAACACTTGCATTTCTAGTGATTTGACATAAATACACCCACGTATTTCTGGGCAAGGACATATCCCATATGAGTGGAATTGCTATGAAACCCATGAAGGCAGTTACCAAGTAAACACATATCGGCTAAGCGGTGCGACCTACCAGACGCATATATATATATATATATATATATATATATATATATATATATATATATATATATATATATATATATATATATATGCAAAAAACTGACAAGCAACAGTGCAAAACTAGTATCACTCTAGCCTGAGCGCGTTCGACTCTTATTGAGTCTTTATCAAAGGCAAATACAGAACATAGACAAGACAGACAAGTAAAATATAAAAATTGTGTTAAAAAAAAGTTTACATGCCTGTTTCTACAGGAATTCAACCTTTAAATTTATTATGTTTGTCATTTACTGGTCTTGTCAATACAAAAAGAAGTTGTGCAGAGCTATTTTCAGCAAGAAACCTCAGCAAGTTCATCTGTAGATGGGGAGAGATACTGGATTGATTATTTTCCTAATCCTCTACAATCTTTCCACAGCAAAATGTGGATAATCGGAGAATTGCATTTGCGTTACTGTAAAGTGGACTTCTTCTATACTTCATTGCAAAAGAACATATTTTTATTTCTTTTTTTCTTGCTAGAGCAGTTAAAAAAGTCATTTAAAAATATTTCATTGCCAGTGGAAATTGCAACGTTTTAATGTCTTTCTCTTTCTTCCAGCAAAATATGGCAGTCGTTTTTGAAGCTATGACAGTTGTATACAATCGGCTATACCTCACTGCTTTGGTCGGTTTCCTTATCTGTAAACATGAAGGATCCGGTAAGCTTTTGTTCACTACAACTTCTTAGATTATCAATAATATATTAGTTTGTGTCTCTGACTTAAGCTGATATTTCATTACATCCGTTGGAAGATAAGTTATCTTTAGGTCATATACTACAAGAGCTTAATAATAAACATAATAACAATAATAACGACTCTTTTTAAAGAGGGTGACACAGTTAGTTGCATGAAACTAATCTTGTTAGGATGATCATATCAGCATGAGATTTCCCTAAACGAAAATGGTGGCAGTTGAATGATGAATATAGCTAACACAGTTAATAATATGGTTATTGCTAGCCCTTCTGAATTGATGGTCATATTAACTTGTTTTCATAATTAAAGATTTCCTAGAATGTCTAGTTAGTTCCTAAATGAATATGATGCTGGTCTAATGGCTAGTGTGTTTGCCACTATATCTGTGTTTGAAATCTTGTTATTGCTACCACATTTAAATGGATGGTCAGATAAAGATAATTGGTCACGTTTCCATGAAATGCAGCTGGAGGGTGATCCGACCAAATGGATAACAGAGTAGGGGTGTATGTATGTGAAAAAAATGACGCCAAAAATTACACGAAGCCGTTGCAATGACCAACGCAACGTAATATAAACTATATGTGAAACGTTGTGATATTCTTTATGTGCTATACAATTTAAATATTTGTATGAACTTTATAGTAAGCGTAGGTCAACCGATGTAAGGGGTACCAGTCATGGCTAAAGAAACTGACGCAAGCAAAATACACGAAACCGTTAGAATGACCAAAGAATAGTAAAACAAACTGACACACATGCTGATGATTTGTTATGCGCCATAAAATGAGAATATTTCTTTGGATATGAACAACATGAGGGCAAAAGAGGAATATGGTGGCCAGACCAAGTGAAAAACAAAAAATTACGCAAATTATTATCATTTTTGCTTTTATGTTTAAAAGATTGTATTAGCTTTTAATTTATTGATTTTCTGCTGTAATGCGTTTATTAGCATTAAAACATGTCAGGCTTGTCAGTCACGCGCTCTACGTTCATGATGGAAAAATTCATAAATCAAAAGGATGACAGGTAGAGTTGTTCAATCGAAACACGTCTGTTATCACAATACTCAGTAATGTTTCTAAACAGCCTGTGTGTTGTTTTTAGCGAGAATATATATATATATATATATATATATATATATATATATATATATATATATATATATATATATATATATATATATATATAGAGAGAGAGAGAGAGAGAGAGAGAGAGAGAGAGAATAAACAGTGTTATTTACAAAAAATGTCTATTTGAATTCTTTCCCTATCTGTAGTCAATATTATAGAATGTTCTTAAATATCCTACGGTAAAATAGTCATCCACAGAATGTAGGGATTATTAATTTTACCTGTAAATTTCAGCGAGTTAGAGAATTTAATCACGTGACCTCAATAGGAAATCTCTGCGTGTTATTAATAGCATATGTAATTTTAGTGTAGTTACGTGACCAGTGTAATATATAAAACTGTATGTTTGAGATCAAATAATGTTTTGCATTTGGAGAACTATATCACGTTACGTTACTGTAATACAGTTAAACCTTTGTACATATGCTGACTTAGTGGTATGTAATTAAATGGTTGTTTTTAAAATAATAATGACTGATTCTACGCTTACTATGGAATCTCGAATGGCAAAATTAGCTCGACAACAAGTATATTCAAATCAGAGGTATCTTCTAGTCTCCGTGATTCTGTAAAACAGCAGCTGAACAACCACATTATACTCCTGTGGAACTTATGGATGGTACAGAACAGTATCAAATCAATTGTAGAACCAACCCCAAAGTTTGTCACAGCAATTGAGGTAGCTACGAAAGCTCTTGCGAGGTTGCTGGATGATATTGCTGACCGTCTTCAACTATTACCACCACCAGAATACACAATGGTCAACGTAGACCCCAAAAGTGTCAGGTTGATGATAAATTCTTGATTACCTGTTTATAAATTGATCTACGGAGAAAGATTCGGCCATGTTATTTAAGGTTTATCCAGAAGGATAGCCCCAAACGTTAATTCCGATTGCAACGCAACTGGATATAAAAGCTGTCGAAGATGATTTTGATTAGGCTATTGTCACTGTTGGTAATCGTGATGGTAAAGAATTATCGGTGATCACATAGAGACAAAACTATTAGTATGCAGATCGCATTCGGTCCGGCCACAGCCGACAAAACTACTTTGCACCAACATCAGCAAAATAATAAATAGAGCTGCAAATGAGCAGTTTACATAATTAGATGGAGTGCCATATCCTACAAAACAACACGGATCCGCCTAGAGAGAAAAAATATAACACCTAAACATATAAAGTCTAATAGCGGGAAGTGGTCCAGCGAGACGGTCGTTTTATACAACAAGAAATATCAATACAATTGTTTGAGCATGCATCTGAATAAGCATTTTACATGGATGCGCCGGTTCTGAAAGATGAATAAGTGCATGATTATCAGTATTATTCTTATGATGCATGTGTGCCTGACGCACGTGGACAAATCGAACTGCAAGTGGAAGATACAAGCAGGTATTTCCTGCCTGCCGAGGCATTCACTGATATCGAAAGAAATCATTTTAATGTCGATGGTACAGCATATGGAGTGCCACATACATCATTAATGGAATAAAACTAAAACGTTGAAATTGTTTCGAAGACAATGCAACGGCAATGCTCCGATGATTATTCAAGGTTCACTGGTCCGTCAGGGATGTTAGCCAATGATATCACTGATCAGCCTGAGGGCGCAACGTAACACTTTACGCCGCAACTGAAGTTGCATCGATGATTGAAACTTTCAAGCTGGGATTCTGAACACGTCTATCAATGTTAAACGGCGATGAAGACTTTTCTTGTTGAATTCGGCTGTCACATATTTTCGGGTTCTGCAAACATGTTAGAGAGGTGACCTTCGGTGCAAAACCGACAGCTGTACTAGTTCGAAAAGCCAGTGAAAACGATGTAATTTGGAGACCCAATGCAGTTAATGCTGGTAAAGTGAGATTGACAAAACTTACCTTGTGGATGCCAAAGATAACGATATCCTTCTTTGAAGAACAATATGTGTTCACTTCCATGTACAAGGGCGGCAAGTAAACGCTGTCATGGTTGAATATGACCAAATATAGTGACGAAAATAAAGTTGTTTAGTTATTTTCATGGCAGAGAGCATTACAGAAGGGAGAGTCGGAACCACGACATATATTTATAGTGTTTCAGGAAAACGCCAGAGAAGATTCACACGAGCAAACCACAATCGCGTTTAATACTCTCAGATTTAGATAAGTTTCTCTGCGAATAAATATATATATCAATAACCATCCAAAAAAGTGTTATTGAATTTGAAAAACAACCATGTTGCATGTGCGTACCTTCGCTTTTTGTCCTTTATGGGGCGTGATCAGAATGTTGATAATGGTTCGCATATATCTCAGTATGATATCTCAACGCTGTATCCGATTTGTAATTTCTCATCGGAACACCTGGACTAGTTTTGACAATCTGTTGTTGACATACACTTTCAAGCTCATGTTGCTTATTTAACAGCTGACGGTTACGGAGAAATAGCTGTTATACTGTCAGACAAATCATTGTTGCTTGACAATGTTGGCGGACGAGCGAAAGTGGTTGATGCCTCTAAATATGGCGTGTGTATGTCAACACACGCCCATGATGTTACTTAGATGAGTAAACTTGCACAGCTCATGACCACTATCTGTTAGATCACGTTGAGCACCAAATACCACTTTGTAGCCAGCATAAGGTGCTATGACACATTAGATCTGAAATTAGACCCATTGCGTGGAGGAGCATTTGGCAAAGCAGCCAAAGTAAGCATGTTTCCAGTGCCAGCAAATTCTGAACAAGGCTGACACACTTCCTAATGTTCTATCTCAGAACCACCACATGCGTATATCATATGATCACATGCAGTCATCGCTGAACATGATCAAAAGTACTGGCTTGAGGAAACTAGCAACTTATTTTTTCCACAGTCTGATTGTTCAAATTATATTGTGCTCACTTACATAAAAAACCATCTGCTACTTTCAAATATGTGATCTTTTTTTTTATTAATAATTCGTTTTCTTCTTTTCTCGCTTTATACGTCTTTCTTCATCCTCTTGTATTTCTGTCACTGTGAATTTCCCTGTTACGTGCTTAGTTGCTGCCATTTTTTTTACCAGTTTCTGCAGATTGTTTTGGAGGTTGTTATGGTGCAGCAGTTTGTAAACGATATACAGGTTGTTTTGGATATGGAGCTGGAGTTATTACTGGTGTCGTTATCTCTTCTAAAAATTGTTGCTGATGACGTTGAGTTGTTAAGAGTGTATCAAGCACCTGATCCTGCTTGGCATCGTACGTCATCTTGGCTTCATCGATTTTGGTGATGAGTGTATTAATCGATTATTCCACCAGATCGCACTTAAATAACTGTTGAACTATTTTGTGTTCGGATGGTGAGGATAGCATGGGTCTTTGAACAACAAGAAGATTTGAAGAAATCCAACACGTTTAATTTCACTCACACCACAGAAGAAGTCAGCTCAACTGAAGCTGATCTTTTCAAGCAAATAGTAGTTTATTCCTTTGAGTACATCGATTTATCCTCACTCTTCGATGAAACATTATTACCCCATTGTTAAGACTTTTATTCTCACTGAAGATGGATAGTAGTCACAGAGGAAGAATATCAGTATGCCTGCAAGACATGGAAAGAATTCGTCTGCAGAAACTACGGAGAATAGCACAATGTTTATCTCAAGAAGGACATTCTCTCTTACTCGCGGATTTCAGGCGTACATGACTCACTCATTACCAGTTCTACCCACTCTGGTATTTTCCTCATCTGGACTCTCATGTGACGTTTTGATCAAGCCCACTGGAATGACCTTATCAGTCTTCACCGATCCAGACATGTTCATGTTCACAAGGCAAATGTTACGAAAAGGGATATCTGTCGTCAGTATAAAAAACGCACGCTGCTGACATAAATAAGAACATGGAAAACTACGATCCGACCAAATTACCCCTGTATATCCCTTACCTGGATACAACATATACCTATGAATGGGATATATTGCAACCACTTTATGAGAGATATTTTTCACTTAAAGGCATGAAATTATATATTTCTTTTTTCAGTTCGTGATTACTTATTTAGTTAAACAAAATATGATTCAGGCTGTTACTCAGGCCGAAATCAGGCCAGTATCGGAAATTTTGTTGATAAAATACGCGATTTATCTGGCAGAGAAAAAATCGCTATTTGCTATGCCTATATTCATGTAACCTAAGTTGTCCTCTCCCGAAGATTAAGAATTTTAGCCATACACAAACACTTATCTACAAAAATAATGGCGAACGCAACTAGATCGAAAACGAAAACTTAAAGATTCTGAAAAAAGGGTGGGGGGAGAAAGCTCTCTGGGCAAATTATGGCAGCACGTGCATATGTATTCGTGACCAGCATGAACAAATAAATGTAATGATGTAATAAAAAGAAGTCTACTTTAAGCCTGAAAACTAATCCAGAGGTCGCCAAATTCTAGCTGGATAGGTGAGTCTCAATTTTGCAATGAACATTCAAGTTTTTCTTCTTCTTTTTATTATTCCGCCATTTTATTTCTTCTGTATAGTTAATTCTTTATCAAAACTCTTAAAATAACAGATTTTATATAAACTGGAATTATTCCATTTCGCTTGAAATAAAATATCTCAGCCCTGCAACAATATCGCTGAAACCCGCATGTACACCATGACATATACTGATGCTGTTTTTTGAGGCTACCAAAGGGATTTAATGATCATCTTCCTTTTTGCACGCAACCATAAGACTTTATTTAGAGGCAAGCAGTCACTACTGTTTTTTTAATAAAAAAAATATATAATGTAAATGGTGATGGCTGTAAATGAAAGTAATGCAATATAGTTAAGTATATTTTGTGCATACTATTATTTGTAAAGTATATAAAATTATTGTGTCTAATGAAACATTTATTTTCCCTTGCTATATTAGTCGTGAATTGAATGGCAGTGCAAGGAAAACATCAGAAACTGATAGGAATGTCACAGAAAACAGGGCCACAACTTCTGTACCTGAGCCAACAATTCATAGGATACAAATATCTGCTGTCTGATATAACCACATCAGAATCAGATATGGCATCTTTGTAAGTATTACTACATTTAATTATATTTTATGTATATTTACTTGTTTACAAATATGTTGGTAGATGCACATCTAATGAATTTATGTATTACTTGGACCTGTATCATTCTATATTAGTTTAATATTTTGCAGTTGGTAAAGATTGTACATTTTGTTAAAATATGGTTTCTTTAATTTAGAATAATATTTTTGTTGTAAATTGTTGGCATTCATCTTCTTTTTTTACTGATATGTTCCTCATCATGCTGTTTGTATTTTAGTTAAAAGGCCTCAAGGGAGAATAGTCTTTGACTAAATAAGTCACCCCTTTGGATAAGTTATTATTTTTATTATTTCTTGAAGCATTATCATTCCCATCATAATAACCAAGAAAAACGATAATGCTTTCTTTTGATAAAAAACTAAAGATTTCCAAGTTCAACATTAGTATTTACACATTTCAAAATTTTATTTTAAGGAATTTAGTCTTACCTGAAGTGTAAAAACTTTAAATAGAAGGAAAGTGTTATGATGGAAAAGTCTAAAAGTTTTATCAACCCATTCTGAGTGAAAGTATACTAACAAATATATATATATATTTGTATAGTATATAGCATATAGGATATATAGTATTGTATTGGTATTTGTGGATGGTATTTGTGTATGAACCAGAAAGTTGCTCCCACAAAAGCTTTCTTGCTGTGTATGAACATACAAGTTAAAATTGTGTAATTACAATATATGTTAAATATAGTATTGATGCATAATTTAAAGAATGAAGATATACTGATTGTCACAGAAAGAAAATGAATGCATTGTATTATAAATACAAACCGCACTAAGGCCATAGTTATGGTTTGTCCGTTTAGTACACATGGAGAGGGCAAGGGGGGGGGGTTACCTAAATGCATATGCTTGTGTATGGAGGTGGGTGGTCTACTGATAATATATGTACACATATACCTCGATAGTAATTTGTCTAATATGTGATATGTGACTGGGTTCAGTTGGTGTTTGAGTTTTAGTGGACAATAGACAAACTTTTTAAAGTTACGAAGCTGATTTCTTTGACGCAGCCAAACGTTCAACATTGGTGGACATACTGTTATATTAAATACATAATATTGTTAATCCTTGATCTTTTCTGTGTGGATTAAATATAGGCTGTTCAACAGAATGGGGCAATCACATGTTCGCAGATCCCCATCTTCATGTGTAAACAAAAAAAAAAGTATGCATGTGTACGGGGGGGGGGGGGTTCAAACTTTGCCCGATTTTTGTGCACATGCCCATTGTTGGAATCAGATTTTGTTTCCAGATTTTTTACTTTTTTGCTTGCAATCTTATTCACACCAGTCTGAGATATACACAGACAGGTGAACATTTGCAAAATATGATAAATTGGAGATAGGAAGTAAAAAGTAGCCAGGAGGAAAATGATGGGTCAGAGGAAGAAACAACTCCCCTTTACCCTTATGCAGATGCCGAATGATATTTCTAGCACACCTAGGCATATATCTAAGAAAACAATTCTTGGCAGCAGATGTATTTTGATGTATTCAAAATTATACCACAAAAGCGTTCCCTACCCCAATTTCAGGTGACAAGGAAAAAAAATTGTAGTGGTGGAATGAGTTGATTATTCTATGCCTATTGTCATTTTCATCAAAACAAATTTTTATTAGGATTTATAAATTTGAAATAGTTCTCTGCATCTGAATCAATTTATTTAATTAGTTATTTTACTTTGTTTCAGGAGTACAGCAGAACTGGATAATTTCTAGAAGTTTGATTTTATTGTATGCCTCCAAAAGATAATCACATAAGCCAACAGCTTTCACAGCTAGGAATCTGTTGGCAGCTCTTGATCATTACAATCATATTGACAGAGATGTGATTGCAAACACAGATGGAACAATATGGTAATAAACTTTATTCTTGTTTGTTAATAAAAACAATAATTCATTTTTGTTAAAATATTAATGCTTTACCTGAATGTTGATAATCTATCTGTTTGTAGTAAAATTTAATCTTTTACAGAACAATTTTTTAAAAATAAATTTCATAAACCAATTTTGGTTAGAATTAGTCTAATGTAATTAGAAAATTCTGTTAATAATCAAAACATTTTAATGATATATGGGTAAGATACAGGTTTGCTATATTGACATTTTCATCTGAAGCAAAATGATTTGTTACATGTAATTGTATGCAGTTTTTATTTAGACTTTCGAGTATTAAAAAAAAAATGACATTGTCAGTAAAAGGTTAGCATTTTCTTGTCAGACACCAAGGTCATTCAACAAAAAAGTGAGAATTGGTCTGCAAACCCAAAGAAAATTTACGAATAGTACCTGTATATTCCGGAAATAATTATGAAAATATTGAAAATGAGGTTAGATGATAGAGTTGGCATGAACCAGCCAGTTGTTTTTGAACATAAATGATCCAAGGTGAATATCTGATGTACTTGCTCCAATACCACAACAACCTACAGAAGAGATTGTTACAAAGCAGAAATCTCATTTTAAGTTAAAATGATTTAGGCCTTTTAGTCAGGTAACACCTATTGATATCAAATTGTTATGGAGAGACTATTCTAATGATTGTATGGTAACAAATGATCCCTACCATGAACCCATATAGACGTTGACTGTCTTTCTTGAAGTGCCTGCCATGAGCTGAAGTCCAGCATCTGTTTGATTTCCAATTATCAGTTTATCTTCAAACCAATGTTGATTATGTTTTTAAAGCTTTTACAAACATGTATTTGAACAAAAAGATGTAAGACCTTTTCTAACTTTTCATACCCATTGCATTTATACTTATCTTATATGTATGTTTAGATTGAGGTAAATGCAGTGTATTTTGGCCATATGATATATTTAAAACAAGCACATCAGAAACTATACATTGTAATTCGTTTAATCTTATAGGAGTAACAGGATTAAAATCATGTAATAGCAAGTCGGTATTATTGCATAATAAAGTACCTTTCAATAATTTTATTTTCTAAATGTTTTGTGTAAATTGCAGTCAGAAAGATTTCTAGCATACTTTGAAGAAGAAAAAATGTACATTGGAGCAAATGACTTCAATCCATACTCTTCATCTTGATTTCATTGCTCCCGCTAAACATTACTGTACCTATCAATAGACAACACAGTGAACCATTAAAATTGCTATGTAACTGAACTGGACCCTATATCCAGCAAAACCCATCAAAGAACATGTGTTGTGCCATGTGAGTGAATTTTAATTTAACTACACACTTTTTAGATTTATTACAAACATCCTATATTAGGACTGCATATTTACTATATAACTCTAAACCAGACAGATATAGTAACAATACCCTATTTCCAGCACTGTTTGTTTTCTTGAAAATCTGATGTAGTAACAATACTACATAGCTCTCCACCAAACCCATGTAGTAACAATAAACTTTCTACCAGCACTGATTTTGCGATCTCTAAAACCTGATGTAGTAACAATACTACATAGCTCTCCACCAAGAACATATAGTAACAATAAACTATCTTCCAGCACTGATTTGTTTTCTTCAAAATCTGATGTAGTAAAAATACTAGATAGCTCTCCACCAAACCCATGTAGCGACAATACCCTATTTCCTGGCACTGATTTGTTTTCTTCAAAATCTGATGTATAACAATACTACATAGCTCTAAACCAAACCATACTTGGTCAGATTGCACTATGCTGTAAGATTTTACTTGGGAATGTAGTCTTGTAGCTTTCAAAGGTTTTATCTCATCCAGAGTCTGAGATTTTTCATTCATTTTCACAATATAATTCTATTACAAAAACAAGTTTCCAAAAGATTCATGTTTTATTTTACTATGAAGTAATGTGTTGATTTCATTATATCTTCCTTTATCACATAGTTTAAGCCCTTAAAAGTCTTCCTTGTGCATTTAAAAAGAAATTGTCCTTCAGGAAATTTCTATGTCGTTATATCCATGTATCAGCATTGCTCATTCCAAATCCACTTTAGTGTGATGGCCAACAAGTGGTCAACTAAGAATCATAAAATTATATACATTTTATCGTGGTTAATAAATTCCTTAGATCACCATGATATTAAAGCAGTCTTTGAAATGCTCTTATACCTTCTTTTAACTTTTTGGATGTTTACCATTCAATTACAATTTTTTTTTACTTCAATTAGCAATCACCTTCAATCATTTTAACATGATTAGGTTATTCTTAAATAAATATAAACTCATCATTGGCATTTGTCCTACAAAATTTGATAAGATATTATTATTATTATTATTATTATGATTATTATTATTATTATTATTATTATTATTATTATTATTATTATTATTATTATTATTATGTTTATGTCATCTATGTGCAACAAATTGTTTTCCAGCAGTAACAACATACACTTCTAAGCCATCATGGTTAGATGATGCTATTGTGTTTCAATATATTTAGATAATTATAACTGTAGAAGGGAGCAAATGTATTAGTGTATTTTAGATCAAAGATGAAGAGCATACACCAAGCTATCACTGTAAACATCTAATCCATGCACTCTCCTGAGTAATTTACTAATTGTGAGCCCATACTTGTTTAGCAAGCTGGTGATGGTGGTAAACACAGTTAGATGCACAGCAAGTGTTAAAAACCAATTAGGCCTATATAAATTCTTATCTGACCAAACATATAATGTAAACAGGAGAGAGAGAGAGAGAGAGAGAGAGAGAGAGAGAGAGAGAGAGAGAGAGAGAGAGAGAGAGAGAGAGAGAGAGAGAGAGAGAGAGAGAGAGAGAGAGGTGTTGTCGCTATTTTTGGTTTCTACAGGGTAGTGTGCAAGAGGGCAGGCTAGGTTAGCAATGCTTTTTTTGGGAAAATGTCAGTGGCCAATCAAACATGCATCTTTATGGTGTTAAGACATGCATTCAAACTACTGAAATGTTACTGTACTGAGAGTATTCATTATGTTTTTATTCATGTTGTCTGCAGGGGTTTGATCCATCAAGCCGCTTGAAGACTCATGTACAGGGAGTACTGAATCATGGCCGAAAGACATTTTATACCTATGTGGACCCCAATGAATACTGTCATGACTCCTATTTAATTATGAATGTTTTACTCAGGACTGTGGATGATTCAACTGGAAACGTTAGTCTCTGGTTGACAATTGTGATTAATAATATCAGTACAATAGAAATTGATTTAGTTATGCCTAGAATATTAATATGCCTGGAATATAAATATGGACAATTAAGTAAGAGAAATCTGAATCTTGATGGTGATATCATTGCTCCCTACCAACAACCATTTCAAATCAGAAGCAAACATAACTTACACTACAACATCCTAGAGATAAGACCTAAGTAGCTTTTCTATGATTAAACATGTTAAATGTGTTTTATTATAATAATATAAGCAAATAATGCAATATCTGTAGTAGTTACTCTAAATATAATATCAGGAATTTTAAATTATTGAAGTTCATTGAATCAGATATTGAGAGTATATGTGTAGACTACTTGTATGAGATATGAATTGTTGATCCTGATAGTATTAACAAAATTTCTATGCTAGTGTCTGCAATGTTTTCAAATAAACTATTTTATAATTTCAGAAAATTGATGAGGAAAACACTATTAGTGGAGACAATGGATTTATGTGTAGGCTATATGTTGAAAAGAGATCAGTGGAAGAGAAGAACAGAATTTTTATGAAACTGAAACAAACTCTTAATGAAAGAATGACCCAAATATCTACCTTACGTGGAAGAAATACCAGAAATAACAGCATGAGATGCTACTGATATTTTAATTCTATTAAATGAGAAAGAAATTGTGCCATACATTACTGTTGAAAATACCTATATTTTATGATGATTAAAATATTGTAAAAGTACTTACATTTTTTGTACAAATAGCACCTTCAACAATTTCAACTAGACTGTATTATTACTGACCATACTATTAAATCAGGCTCGTGATGACAGCTTCAGATCAATGCAGTCTCCTTGGAATAGCATTAGTACAAAAGAATTTCAACTTTAACAATGTAGAAATGCAGCAAGTAACATTATGACATGGTTTTAAACTTCATTTAGATAATATTACTGCTAGAGTTTTAATATAACAAAGTAGTAAAGAATCATTAGCAAGTAACATCACTACAGCAAGGCTGTCAGGAGTATCAATATGGTAATATTATCACATTAACAAACAACATTAATGCATATCAGTAAATTTCATCTCTGTAGCAGTATTACTGTATTTACCATATATGTTAGAACACCAGATTTGTTGGGACACCATAAATTAATTTTTGAAATCATTTTTTGTGAACTGTATGTCCGGGAATACACAGCGTTTTTTTTTAGTAGTAAGTTGTGGGACAACTTATAAATCATTCCAAAATTACAACTTAAATGTTATAGTAAAAAATATAAAATTACACAAATGAGATAAAACTCTTTAGTCCACTGCGTCATTATTTGATCATCACAACCCTTCTCCTGCAAATGTATGATCCATTATTTTGTTTCATGAATATTTGTTTACCTTTCTCATGCCATGAATAATTATCGTTGGAGGCAAAACGTCTCTTGAAGTAGAAACTGCAAGAACTAAAGGCAGATATTGTTTTCCTCAATCTGCATCAGTCATGCTAATTCTCACACTTTTAACCCCCATTTTATGATCAGCTCATCGAGCAGTGAGATCAAAGTGCACTCAAGTTTCATCCATGTTAACCACCATATTGTAGGCAAAATGATCTTCTCTTCAAGCCTTCACAAATTCATAAATTATTTGTTTTGTCTCCAAATCTTCTGTGCAACACTGAATTGTTCATGCCCATGAACATTTCATTTTTTCAAATTATTCTTATAATTCTCATGACCTTACATATTTTATTAAAAAATACATGCGTTTGGTTGAGAGCTATGTAGTATTTTTACTATATCAGATTTTGAAGAAAACAAATCAGTGCTGGGAAATAGTGTATTGTTACTACATGTATATGGGTTTGGTGGACAGCTATGTAGTATTGTTACTACATCAGATTTTGAAGAAAACAAAACAGTGCCAGGAAATAGGTATTGTTCCTATATGGGCTTGGTGGAGAGCGATGTAGTTTTGTTACTGCATCAGATTTTGAAGAAAACAAATCAGTGCTGAAAGATAGGATACTGTTACTACATGGGCATGGTGGAGAGCTATGTTGTATTGTTACTACATCAGATTTTAGAGATCACAAAATCAGTGCCGGAAGATAGGGTATTGTTACTACATGGATTAGGTGGAGAGCTATGTAATATTGTTACTACATCAGATTTTGAAGAAAAAAAATCAGTGCTGGAAAATAGGGTATTGTTACTACATGGGTTTGGTTTACAGCTATGTAGTATTGTTACTACAACATGTTTTAGAGATCAAAAAATCGGTGCTGAAAATTTGATGCTTTAATTGGTGTCAAAAATATTTGATTTACTTGTAATAAGATGGCTGGTGATGCACATATGTTTTGTTATATAAAAATTCAAGGTTACTTTTGATGAACTAGGATTTTAGTCTTAAAAACCTTAGTCTGTTTCCAGAGTAATTTTGTTTTACATGTAATTGAAATTAATGAGTAGTATCTGGATAGAATAGTATCCTAGTGTTTGTAGTTCTGTTGATATTTGCAAACCAATCTGTATTCATGAAACACTGCAACAAGTTTTGCTTTCTCAACTCAATATGAATATGCATTATTTATCAATTAACTTAATGTGTTACTGTATATGCATGATTAAAATCATGTTCACCAGTATACGTTTGTTCTTTACATCCTTTGCATTCCAAGACAATGCTAGTCAACTTCAATTCATCCTATGGTTTTAATAAATAGTCTCCTCACAGTTGCATTTAAAACATAGTCATACATATAATCATTCTTTAAAGTTTAGTGGGTAGGTAGCTAAAACAATGTTTAACAAAACTTGTTCATGCAAAAAAAAGAAATTTCATACATCAAAAGATATGCTTTATACAACTTAAAATCAACATAAATTATACTATTCACACATCATATCACTGGATAGATCACCCAAGTCTTGAGTAAAGCCATGGTACTGGCCAAAATTATTTATCCATTATATGCCATACATAACAGCTTGAAATGACATGTCTGTAGCCAGTACTTAGGTATCCGTTAGGTCCATAAACAGCTGCATATTAGCAGTATACCTTTTCCCCCGATTTTAATCATTATTTTCTGCTGCTGCCAAGACATCTTGTATATACCTCTGTGCAACAAGGAGCACGACTTAATCTAAATCAAACAGGTCGATGTCCCACAGATTTCTTTTTTTAAATTTTTAAAATTTGTCAGTAAAAAAATTTCCAAATAAAATAAATGCATTCAATATTAGGTGGGAAAATATTAATTTTTGTTTTATGCAATGAAGCAAACGTGTAAATATACAAACAAATGCGCAAATCACATCGACTATCGGATACGTGAGCATGAGGTGGTAATGCAAATGGACAAGAAAATCAACTTTATTCTGAACCTAAGAAGTGACTTTAGCGAGCTCATTTAATAGCAGTTCTGATTGCAATGATACAAATTATCATATTTTTAGTTAGTTTATCTTACAAAGTACCACAATCTCACAAACACGACAAGTAAACACTTTCAAGAATGGCCCCTTAAAGGAACCTCTTATTGTCAGGATTTTACATCATTTAGACTGTTTTGCCTACTTATTGTAATTTATCATATATAATGAGAAATCTATAAGCAATACATGTATTGTGGGTGACTATAAAGAACTAAGAAGAAAGACAGACGAAGAAATAATAAGAATAAGGCTATAAGTACATCAAAAGAGAAACGCATGCTTACCTTGACTTCCATATTTGTTGACGCGCGTCATGTGACACTGCCACTTCGGAGAATATCGGTAAATTCCGTTTCTGCATAATTAATTAGCAATCCGTACAGAAAATCGTTATAATTTCTTTGATTAAACTTACAGTTGTACATTTTTTGAAACTGAATGATCTGTTATTACTCATTATTTCTACTATACTTTTCATAATATCATGCATTTGCAAGAACAAAAAAGTCGAAAATCTTAGGTTGTTAACCTTTAATCAGCGAAGAACAATTTCTCCAAGAAAGATAGAAAGCACTCCTCGCTGAATATTGCTATTTCGTTGAAACAGATCTTAATTATCAAGAGCAAGTATAGAAATTTCATAACAATTATCTGCCCTGAACAAATTCTAGTCTAGAACTCCACGCTCTCATCAGAAAAGCAACAGCAAAATTAAAAGTTAGGACTACGAGACTCTAAAAGAAAACAAAAGCATCGTATATCCAATCTCAAACATGAAACACTACACAATGCATGTATAGACTTTTCAAAAAAGAATGGATTCGCTCTCGAAATAGTGCATTAAGTACTCAAATACAAGCAATCTACGTGTTTGAAGCCTTATGTCGATCTGATATCGACACAGAGAAACGAAAATCAAACACCATGGTTAAAGACTTCTTAGAGCTCACGAAAATGGAAAATATCAGAGAGCGAAATACCCCACCTAAATTTTTAATTACCAACGTCGGCGACACAAGTATGTAGTGTAGACATGTATGACATTTTCGCATGTAACTGAGATTATCTTCGATTCTTTCCATGGTAAATTGTCTTAAGGCATTAGAAAAATATTGACACAAAATTATTTTGTTACAGTAGGCGCAGTGATTATTTTGTCTTTATTTCAGCATCATGACAAACTCCATATCCAAATCAAAATGTCGCAATATTTATTTCATCTCGCGCATAATGTGTCAATTCGATCTTCACGGCGTTGATAATTCATGGTGACTTTGTTGCTGTTTGTGACGCTGTTGGCATCTCAAACACGTAGACAACCTTGTTAACTGCTATCTTGCTGTTACTCTAGACACAGCCAGATAAACAAATTTCGACCATTCTATGTGATCATAATCAATTCAGATATAATTGTCAATTCCCCAGACATTCATGTTTTTGCATATCTGAGAGTCCTACACGATGGATCTGGTCGTAAAATAACTTGCGTCTCTGACGCCGACAGCGTCTGCTGTACAGCCTCTACTGAAATCCAGATGATACCATTAAAAATAAGTTTTTGTTTCAAGTCGGTTTCTGGAATGTCAACGAGTATATATTTTGTGAGGATGTACCTGTTAACTTTTAACATAATAATTTATCTAGTTGATCAGAAAAGTTTCCTCGTGAAGCTCTAATAATTTACACTGTAGTGAATCACGGACTTTTTTTTCTTGATGCATCTGTTAGATCATTAGGGCGTCATAAGTTCCCGAAATCGAACATTTGCAATCTAGTCTGCAATTACGGTAAGTAGTACTTTACATTTAGTTTTGTGAGCTTATACTCTCGTTAACGATGTCATTTGTAGTATTAAGTCATATATAATTGAAGGTGGTAGAAAAGTAGTTATAGGGGTTTACATTGTTAATCAACTATTCGTGTGATGATTCACCTGTAAGCCGTAGAGGCTGTCTATGATCACCACACATGATAATTTAAGTAGATTTTGTTGACATTTATAAACATTTCTTTGTATACTCATCTTATATCATTATTCTTGGGATACATTAATCATCCGTATCGTGTGGGGGTCCATGCATCACCTTGCCATCTGCAGAAACTATGATACGTGCATGCATTGTCATCACATTTCGTGGAGCAACCTTTTACAGTATTGACCAGAATTGTACAAAATCTTGATGGTTATTGTTTTTGCAATAATTTAAATATTCATTGTTTGTTTTCGTCTGAAGTAACCGCGTAATCTATCTTAGTTATGTTGATAAGAGAGGTTTCCAATTGTACTATCTTTCATTCTTGATTTTCCCATTTCCTTATATAGAGTTTTTAAAAATGTTCTGGCATGTTGAGGAACACCATTTAGAAAGCCTGTTTTCATTGGAGCAAGAACAGCTATGTCTACTTCAATTATGAGATAAATTGCATTAACAACAGCTATAGCAGGATAGTAATTCTTGTAGTAGGTGATGTCTGTCCCATAACCATTTATTTTAAAAATCGACCAAACAAGAACAGCACGATTGGTGTTGAATTGATAATTTGCTTATGTGCTAAAATCATGCAACTGCAACTCATTGGTATTTGTTTGTTATCTTTGGTTCATGTGTCAAAATGAAGTCTTGATGTTGACAGCAGACAACCATATAAATTCATATTGTGCTGCTTGTAGTGATCGGATGTAAGTTTGATGTTATTTTAAATATGAATTTATAGCATCGCCCCATGGTATACAATTACTTTTCTTTACTATATATTATGCATTATGTCTAATTGAACTTTCCTATAATTAGACTTTTGCTAATAATTTAATGTTAAATCAGACATGTACTAGTTGTAAGTGGCCGCTGATTGGTTTGGAAATACTATTACGGTATCCATTTACAAAATAATAGAAACGGAAATACTGGATCACCACTACATGTTGCTTGTGCGCGAGATAATATCGTGTATTGAAAAGATGCGTTGGGATAAGAAATGAATCTGATGACATACAAATAAAAGACACTCAAGATTATATTGTTCGGTATGTCAAAAGTAAGGCAAATAATATTAGAGACATAACTATTTTATAATGGAACAAATAAATTTCAATAACATTTATGAATTTGTGAAGCGCCATATATTTTCTAATTACGTAGCAAGCTCAGGAGGTGTTATATACAGTTGTTGACTGAGAAAAACACTCGGTAAGGTCATCAAATACAGGTTACATACAAATTGGTATCATAATTCTTGACACTAAAAAAGCACAAATGTGTAATTAACAAATATTCCTATATGAGTGCTTTTGTGGTATGATAGATGATGTTTTAGTGATTGATCATCTTAGCTTTCATACGAAAGATAATAGGATTAGAAACCTAACAACTAAATATTCAGTTTTTTTTGTCAATACAAGTGACTTTGTATTTGTTGGCATCATTGTTTCACCACCTTATTATGTCAGGATTTGTTTATATTCTGACAAAACATAAATATTCACATTTTATAGAACATACAAATATGTGTCACATATAGTTTATATTATCATGCATTATTGGTATCATTATTTCACTGTCTACTGATTTAGTCGGAGCATCTCCTACTGCGATTGTATTGGGAGACTGTTTCCTAAAACATATTGTATTTGTCCTTCTTCTGTTAGGAAAGCTAAAACGACTTCGCCCTGTAATTTCATTTTTACAGGAACATTGAGTGATCATCGGCTTCCTCGAATTGGCCACGTAATTGATCGTAAATGAAAATGTTACATATCTGACCCTCAGTACAGCTGCCATGGCTGCTGTCTTGACAATCTTGTTATTGCTACTCATTTGATGATGTCTATGTGCTCCTAAAATACAAAATGACATTCAATATTTCCAAGGCATTCATATTGGAAATCACTGATCATCCTAAATTAGACGTCTAATCAACATGGGATTTTCACCCAAAGACTTCTTACGTTGTCCATTTTTATCTGAATGAAACGTATGCCTAGCTTGTGAATGGTGGCCATCTTGAAAATGTTGTTACTACATTACATAAAGATTTCACCAAAAAGACTTTTGGAAGCAAATGTAACATACTGGTATTTAGCCTTTGAATATCAATAACTTTAATCCAAAGAATAAAAAGAAATAACATAATATATTTGCTTCCTCAAAGGACTTTTTTCTTCAGGGTTTGACTGTCAAAATATCTGGCTCCGACACAATAGCATCAGTACCTACATTAGCAAGAACAGAATGGAATTTACTGGAATTCATATTTTAATAACTTCTCTCGAGATTTCATGAAATGAAAGAGCAAACGACGCATGACCTTAGTCAGGTCTTGTAAGTTAATATGAATGACGCCTGTCCAAAAATATATATATATTGTGCCACTCATTAGGGTCTCACCATAGTTGGATTAACTTGGTTTTTATCAGTAATGGTTTTATATATACTCAACAGAGATATAAATAGGTACTTTAGTTAAGAGCGTATTAATTTATTTCCTGTTATTAGTAACTAAATTTGTACCTTTGTGTTTCTTGTCAAGGCTCGTTTCTTCCAAACATTACCAGACCCGAGAGGGGGAGTGGTCTCAGGATTTCCTGTTCCTTGTCTGCTGATTCAGGACAAGTAGTTCTTTACAGTGATACCCTAAATTCAGTATTGACACAGTGCCGACTAGATCTTGAACTATGTATACCTTCCTTTTATGGTTGGCAAAATCCAGTGTACACCTTTGGAGTTGCCAATGGTGCAGTATGGGTGGACATTTTATCATTAAACAGAACAAGAGACGAGGGATTCTGGCATTGTTTTGAGTCCAGCAATAGGCAAAACAATGAAACCCTAGTCCTAACTGTGTATGGTAAGTTTTTTTTTCTCTCTCTTTACTTCTGCTGTCCCATCCTGCGCGTGATTGGGAGTATACCCACTGGGCTCAGTCTATGGAAGGGGAACATATCAATATCCACCTCTTATCACAACTAATAGTTAGGATAGGTAGGGCCTGCCATCTCGGGATAATTAGTTATGTATGCTACCGTTGGTTATTGAACCGCAAATACACAGTAATTATAATAATAATAATAATAATAATAATAGTAATGACTTTGTATAGCGCTTAATCTCTAGAAGCTATACATGCTTTACAATATTAGAAAACACATATAACATAAAAAACATATAATGAGATGATTACAAAAGAGCACCATGATATTAGAAAACAGAAAACATGCAGAAAATATTTAAGGTAGGAAACATTATTAAGTCTTCACTTTGTTCTTGCAGTCGAAATAAGTGCAATTTATGAGCGTTCTCTGTGTGTTTAAGTTCAGTTGGCAATTTGTTCCACGTGGCTTGTACATGGTATGCAAAATTACTTTGCACATATGACTTTGTTTTCATAGTAGGAATGTTGAGTGCACGATTGTCAGAAGAGGAGGGTAAGTACCTTGCTGATGTGTATACATGTTTGAAGTCAGATTGGTATGCTGGACTCTAGTCCATCAGTGAAATATAGCACAGAGAACAAATATTGTGTTTGATTTTGGATCGAATGAGTAGCGAGTGTAGGGAACAGATGATCTAAGCTGTGTTTTGAAATTTGTGAAGTTTCTGGAATAGATATTGAGACGAGTCAGGCAAAAGTGAGTTACAATAGTCATGTCTTGAAATTACTAATGAACACACATGTGTTTTAGTGGCATCAGCTGAAAGATACTTCTGAGCTCAAGAACTGCAGCCTTGTGAGAGAACTGTCCAGAGTAACTCCAAGGTTTCGTGCTGACTGTAAATTTAATGTTGGTGTTACTGACATTTATTCTTTGAGGTAAAGGACGTGAATGAGAAAGTCTTTGTGTTGTGATCAGAATGGCCTCAGTTTTATCATCATTCATCTGCAGCATGTTAATGTCATCTATGATTTCACATGAAACATGTACCTCACCACACATTGTAAGGTAGCATCAACTTCATTTGGGGGTGGGGCTAGATTTGTATATTTGGGTGTCATCAGCGTACAATTGGTGGGACACAGGATGATGATGTATGACCTTTGAGAGCGGTATAGTGTATAGGATGAAGAGAACAGGTCCAAGAACAGTTCTAATAACAGACTCCTGTTGAACACCGCAACATAGAGTAACTGGCCGTGAGAAAATATCATTTGTGGACACAAGTTGTGTCCTGTTGTAGATGGTGAAGTAATATATCATGGTCTATTGTGTCAAATACTGCAGACAAATCAAGAAGGGTGAGAACTAATGTTTCTGCTATGCAAAGCAGAGATAATGGAAGAGTTATGTCAGTACTGCCCAAACCAAAATGCATCCTTGCGGTTAGCATGCCGCAAATGTTGCGCCAAGCTTTGATCTTCGAAATAAGCTTTCCATTGAATATTTTCTGCAATATTTACGGAGTGTACACATTGTTTCAGATCACGAAGAGCACGTGATATCTGACCACCTCCCAATCCTTACTTCCCTTCATACGGTGACATTTCACATCAGACAGTCTACGAAGAGAAATAACATAGCTTGGAATAAATTAGACACTGATATCTTGAATAACTATCAATATGATCTGGATCTTCACCTGTAAACGTTAGATATATATACTATTTCTGAAAATGTTGATAGATTTTACGGGCACATTGTTAATGCAATACAGCAGTTAAGCGACAATGCGCTTCCAAAGTCTAAATTTAATTATCATGCCAAACCATACTGGTCAAATGAACTCAAAGAAGCACATAACCTTCAAAGACAAGCTAGGTATACTTGGATAAATGAAGGAAGACCGAGGGGTAAGCAATATAATTCGTACAGAGAATATAAAGATCAGACAAGAGACTTTAGAAATCTTCAAAAACTAGCTGTGGAAAAATATACAGGGGATGTGTATGAAGAAATTGAAAAGTACATGAATGCGATGTAAGACACTTTTTGGAAAATGATCAACGTTAAGAGAGGAAACAATATAAATTGTTGTCAGGAACTATCAACTGATGGAGTTTGTGTCATTTATGATGCTTCCATCGCAAATGGGTTTGCCAGAAACTATGAGGACATTCATATGCCGAAACCTAGCCATAGTTTTGATGGAAACATTTATGAACTTATAGAGGGAGACTTAAATCGTGTTCTACAGGACGGAGTAAGCCATATCGTGGCTTTACATACCAGTGTCAGTGTAAACGAAGCAAGAAAAATCATTAAAAGTCTAAAGAAATCAAAAGCTTCGGGACATGATTGAATTGGCAATGAACATTTAATCTATGGCAGCGACTACCTCATCGAATGTATGACAATTTTATTTACTCGGATGATTGATCAAAGTTACATACTTGTAGATTGCAATAATAAGGTATAGTAATAACACTGTACAAAGGTAACAGAAAATCAAAGAACTCCCTCAAACGTTCACTGCCTGTTATCTACAAAACCGTTGAGAGCATAATTCATGAACGTTTGGTAACTTGGCTCAATGATACAAATTCTAGTATGCCCAGTTCACAACAGCATGGTTATGAAAAAGTTTTAGGCTGCACAACAGTGAGTTTTGCGATGTTGCAATCAGTAAAAGGTAATGTAAACATAGGATTACGGGTTTTTGCTGCGTTTCTTGATACAAAAAAGGCATTTGATACCGTGTGGCACAAAAGACTACTTTTTAAATTATTCATGTTGGGAATTACGGGTAAATCCCTTTTGATATTTTTTAACATGTTCACAAGTTTACAGGGTAAAGGTCTTGGCAATGGGCAATTTTCAGACTGGTTCTCAATTGGCCAATGAGTGAGACAAGGTGGTGTTTTGTCAACCTTGATGTACACAATATTTATAAATGACTTGTTCTACAGTTAGAAAATATTGGATTTGGAGCAACGATTGGATCCTTAGTTGTGGGAAATCCAACTCTAGCTGATGATATTTCACTTTTGGCTATATATCCTAGCAATCTACAAAAGCTTTTAGATATATCATATGACTACAGTAATAAGTGGCAATTCAAAATTAGTGTCACAAAGTCATACATTATCATGGTTGGTCCCCAATACAAGAATTATATCAATACGAAATGGTATCTCGTCCCGTCATGTTTGCCGGTTACCGGATTATCTCAAAGCTGACGTCGCATGATGCAATACTTGTTGCATGCAATAAAGGAAAAAATATTTTCACGGTTTCATTGGTATTGGTATTAAATCGAATGGTTTAAATTCTTTGGTTGCTTCAAATGTAATTAGAAAGATAATTTTTCTTTCAATGTTTTATGGAAGTGAATTATGGTGTAACATTTCAAAAAGTGACCTTGCTTTATTGGATAAAACTATGAGGTATTTTGCCAAACATTTACAAGGTTTTCCAACACATACAAGATCAGACATAACCCTGGGGATGCTAGGATGGACATCAGCGCAGTCCGAAATTGATAGAAGAAAATTTTTGTATTTACATAGATTGTGTTTGATACCTAACAATGTACATACTAAACATGTGTTTAACGTTACGTTATTTCACTTTATTTTGAGCAGATGCATGTCAAGCTAAGGGTTAATTTCAAATTTAAATTATACCTCAATGAAGTTGCTCAGGTATCTAACTGATTATTTGCATCATTCTGAAATTCCAGATAAACACAACTGGAAAGAAATTGTAAGGTAAAACGTTGCTAGTCTTGAAAATAGCTTTTGGAGAGTTCGTGTGTCTATGATTTCCTTCGATACACCAATACTTACGACCTGCCTCAGTGTGGCAGTTGGCTAAAACCAGACAACATACTTAGGTATTTACATATGTAACTAAACTATGGACTGCTGTTCCTCAAACACAGCTCGATATCTGTATTAGATGTGGGAGTGTTTATACATAATTGATACTTCATTATTGTATTAGTTGTAATTAAATGTCGAATTTGAGAAACTCATTCTGGGATTTCCTTACGGATAAGTTTCCGCTGAGCCTGCACATTACGTTATTTAATGCCGAAAATAAGCTGCAATTACAATATCTTCTAGGTAACAGATTACCATCAGGGGTAATCGACAAAGAAAACTCCAAGCTATTCGTCTTGTATGCAGCATACTTTGTCATGCAGTGTGCAGCTATCTTCTGCAAATTAGGTACAGAAACTTTACTTATGCAGTTGAAAAACACTATGACTGATATAGTGTAAGAATTTGTAAATTATTATTATTATTTTAAAAAAATAATATTTATTGTTTAATATTTATTTAATGATTGTATTCAGATGATTTATTATTATGTCATGTAATCTTCCATGGAAGGACATAAAGATAATGATGATAGTGGTAGTTAGCTTGCCGCAAATGTGCGCCAAGCTTTTGATCTTCGAAACAAGCTTTCCATTGAACATTTTCTAGCATGCACAATCATGGTACCATGTCTAACAATTTTCATGCTGCCAGAATCTGCAAGCGTGCCGTATTTACAACTGGTTGCAAAAGCCGCAATCTTGTAAAACCAGCAAGCTTCCACATATTCATGAAATATTAACTTCATGCAATACATTGTATTGACCGTTTCATTTCCAGCATATTGATGTTATAAAATTCAAAGATTTTCATGAACTACCTTCAATGTTATTAGACTTTATTGACACAGACTATATTGATTAACACAACTAACTCAATAACTGATGTGCAAGAATTTGTTACATTTCCAGATCTTATGTTTGTCAATTTTGACTTAATAAAATCTGTGTTTCTATGGGTGATAATACTTATAGTGTCTCTCATTGTGTAATGGTGTTTAGTACTTGTAAGTGTATGGTACAAGTATCCTAAAATGCCTTATTTATTAATGCATCTGCAAGAACCGGTAATTTAAGTAAAGTTGATACCATATTTGCTGTATGCACAACGTAATTTTGTGTTCCATTAAAAAGTTGTATGAGTTTTCCATTCATGCTTTCAAATGCAAAATATGAATACATCCATAGTGGTCGCAGTTGTTTTACAGTGTCTGGTAAATGCAAAATCCGATGTAAATTTGCTGACATGTGCTTTACAGAGAATTAGGATAATACTTTTTTTAAGCAATTCGTCACTACATAGCAACTGATCATGAGATAGTGAATTAAAATTCACTATAAATGTAGATTCAACTGGTAACAAGTAATGCTCAAAAGTTTCCTTCTTCAAAATACCAAACATACAGGTAATGAATAAAAGAACAGCCATGTTCTGCGCTCTGGTGCCTTCCAGTATTGAAAATTATGTTAAATGCTCCTTGGATGCCAGTTATGAAAGTATGTTGGTATTATGATTAACAGTTGACGCTCTGCAACGGCCACAAAATCAGACTAGGAACATTGTTCAGCTAACATTATATCAAAAAACATTTCAGTGGTTTTCAGTTCAGTTAATCAATTTTTATTTTAAGATATTGTAGCAGTAATGTCATTTTTGGACCTTTTGGTCACCTCCCAGGGATCAGTGTATTTGTGTATTGTGTTATAAACATATGTGCCACCTCACATCGAATAGTGGCAAGTTTTATTAGGTTTTGTGCATTACAGATTGTAGCAATCATAAAGTCTCTGACATAGTTATATAAAGTGTGTAGATAACTAAAGTCTGTGTTTTATTTCGAATTATATTTATTGGAGTTCACACAGTGTAAACAAAGTTAAATTTTCAAGTTGAACAAATTATGTTTTCATACTTTCAACTGTGACATTTATTATCAGTTAGAAAACATTTACAAAGAAAGAACTAAGTTTTTCACTGGTAAAACCTGTACTTTTGTAAGAATTTTGATGTTATTTATATACCATCTTACCTCACTTTATCAACAACATGTATATTTAGCAATAAGAAACATGTACAATAAATTGAATTTGAAAAAGAACAAGGCTTTATATACAAACTAATTTATTTGGACATATGGTTGCTGCTTCTAACCCATTTGAATTGGACAACAGTTACAACTATACTTTAGCTATCAATAACCAGTCTCAATCAGGTGGGGCACTTGTTTAATGATCAAAGATATTTTTCCTACACCTACTTTTATTAATATAAGAATGGATTAATTAGATTAGTATGTGTTTGAGTGTTATCAACAGTAGTTAATAAAGTGTCATTCCATGCCAAAATCACCTGCCAAAAAAACACAAAATCTTCCCTGCAGTCCATTTGTCCATTTCCGATTTCAATAAAATTATTTATAGCAATACATCTGTATAAATGATGGCTGCATGCAAAACTTTCAGTATAAAATTTCAAAAATAGATAGGTTGAAATTTAAGGTACAGCTTAGCAGTGAACTTTTTTATAGAGGAGATATACTAAAAACTAATTTAGGTATAGGTTTCAGATAAAGTCATATTTGTTGTTTGTGACAAAAAAGTACTCCTACTTTAATGTGTTTGAGTTGTAAAGAATTTGTAAAGAAAAAAAAACATAAATTATGTGTGCATATCTCCTCAAATAACTAAGATATTTAAACTCTAACATCAGATTCAGATTTCCCAGGTCACAGGTATGTAGTCAAGTCTGATATCAATATACTAGTAAACGTTACTGTCACATGAAAATCATTTGTGTTAACACTGAGTTCAGACAAGAACTGTGCTCCTTATTTCAATCACCCATAATGACATAAATAATAAGGAACATTTTACTGAAATGTTGCATGCAGTCATCATGTGCATAGATGTAAACCATGCAGGAACAAATTTCATGGAAATCGGAGATGGCCTTCTGTGGATATGTTGGTTACTTGGAATGGATTGACACTACAATTTGTTTATAATCTTAATGCACACAGTTATAGTAAGTTTTAGCTTGTCTTTGCTGTATCTTAGATAAATACCATGTAGCATGAAAGACAATGTAATGAACTTGTTCTAATTTTAATTCATAAGGTTCTCCAGGAGGAGTGAGTCTTGTAACACCTTTGCCACCTGTTGTGGAGCTAGCTGAGATCTCCATCATGCTTCAATGTAAAACAGATAGCTGTGAATATCCAGAACCATCTATAACGTGGTATTATCAGGTAACTATGTACATAATTTATAAAGCCAGTTATATTGCTCCTTGTGGAAATTGTATGAAGACAATTGTATGTATCACTACCAATAAACAAACGACCAGAACTAGTTTCTTAAACGCAGTTGCCACCTATCAAAACATTTTAACATCAGTTTGTTTATGTATTAATGTATAATATGAAATCTGTATACAATTACAATTTGGATATTTGAAATTTGTTTTGTAAAATAAAAGAAAAAAAAAAGAAAGAAAGAGAAAAATATTTTGAGGCTACAGGTGAGTTCAAATCCTCAGCCTTCGATGTAGGCATGCAATTCTTTAACAAACTGAGGAATGCAAACATTTCCAGTTAGCTAATGGAAACACAGCTTTCAGACATTTGAAAGTGAAGTTTAAAAAATCAATATTGATGCTCTTGAGCTATTCTGCTCAGTCCCAAATTCAAAGATATAAGGCTTCATCTGATTGGTTGATAACATTAGCAATTATACTAATAACACAGGTCACTAGAACTTGACCTCTATGTGGTCATTGTAAGATCTTCACATAGGACAGTGGAAGTTGAGATTTTATTTTAAGCTGGTTGATTGAGGTATTACAAAATACATACAAGCCCATATAGTCTTCTTTCGTAAGATGTTAATCATAAACCAAATACTTAAACATTTGTCAAATAAATGAAATATCTTTGCTAATGCTAAAATGAAATGCACATTCAATAAATAATAAGAAAAACACATTGCTTAGTTATCTTGATGTAAAGACATGACAATACAGTGACAAAATACCATTTGGCATGGTGATTTGTATACAGTCATACATATTGTTGTTTAGCCTGATCCAAATGACTTTGTGATTTTCTTCCTGCAAGTATGCATTTTGATTTTTTAACTGAAGTGGTGGCCTCGTCTTGTACAGAGATGTGGGTGTGGCTTTTAAAAACAATGCTTTTCTCTGATCGGCTATAGACATACATCACGAATTCTTCACTGTTCTGTATTAATGTGCCTTATGAATGAAACTCAAAATATGAGTAAATACAAGACTATTTTTAACCTTTTAGTTTATTAAACTATTTATACTGTTGAACTTAATAACAAAATCATGTTTTTTTTTAATTCATTGTTGTATAAACTGCTTTGATGTTTAGACAGTTTCCAAATCATTGTTGTATAAACTGCTTTGATGTTTAGACAGTTTCCAAAGCATTGTTGTATAAACTGCTTTGATGTTTAGACAGTTTGCAAAGCAGTGATGTATAAACTGCTTTGATGTTTAGACAGTTGCCAAATCATTGTTGTATAAACTGCTTTGATATTTAGACAGTTTGCAAAGCATTGATGTATAAACTGCTTTGATGTTTAGACAGTTTGCAAATCATTGTTGTATAAAATGCTTTGATGTTTAGACAGTTTGCAATGCATTGATGTATAAACTGCTTTGATGTTAAGACAGTTTGGAAAGCATTGTTGTATAAACTGCTTTGTAACAGAATTGTTACCGAGAGGAGGGTGGATTAAATGAACAATACAAACACAATTTGTGAAAGAAAATATAAATTTATGTAATAAATTATAAATTAAAAAAATACAGATGTAACAACACAATAATTCATGCACTCAACCCACAATTACACTCACAACCATTCACAATACATGAACAAATTAAATATTAATACAAAAGGAATCTCAGATGTAAAGGGATCTCTTGGATTATACACAGATCCAAGGATCCTTTACGAAAGTTAAATTAATGTAAGTATGATTTACGAAAAAAAATAAACACAAACGACAAACTATCTATCGCACGATGGATTGCGATAACTAGCACGATCATATACTTGTATTCAATCAAGTTGCTAGCTTTTATTGATATCTATGTGATCACTTGAAATATTATTGTGATCTGACATAAGCATGCAAATACAACAATGTATTAAATTATATTACAATTTCAATACACCTATGTGTCTCCCCTGTATAACCGCACGATTCAGCAACAGTTGAATCGTCTCCCAGTTTCCCCGAAAACCGAGGGTTGACCAATACTATTATCGGACGTTACCCTTCACGGATCCACCACAGTTATACGTTCAGACAGCATACAACATCTACCAGAACCAACGATTCCTCACTCCCCTAGATGTCGACCCGGACGTTTTACAACTCTAAGACAGCTCCGACACTCGGACTTCTAGTTTTCCGGATATTTACACGTTACACAGATGTTGACGAACAGACAGTTCGACACACAGACAGATACTTCAATTCCGTTTGCACAAATTAACGGCACAAGCACATTCAGATATTTATACAGAGATGTTCCAGAACAAACAATAGATGTCCCACAACAAATCAAACGATATCAAAGACGTTTATCAAAAGATGGTATCAGATGTGTTAACAGCTACGGTATCAGAAATGGTATCAACTACGTTAACAGCTACGGTATCAGAGACGGTATCAACGATGTTATTAGATGCGCTATCAGTGATGTACTTCTACGGTATCAACGACGGAATCAGACGGTGACAGCTATTGTCAGATGTTATCAGATCTACGGAATCAACGATGTTATTAGATCTCCGGAATCAACGATGTTATTAGATCTCCGGAATCAGCGATGGTATTAGATCTCCGGAATCAACCCTTTGGCTGGAGATTGCAAGACGAGGTTATCTATCCTTCGATTAGATATTTTGGTTCCCGCTTAAAATGCTTTGATGTTTAGACAGTTTGCAAAGCATTGATGTATAAACTGCTTTGATGTTTAGACAGTTTCCAAATCATTGTTGTATAAAATGCTTTGATGTTTAGACAGTTTGCAATGCATTGATGTATAAACTGCTTTGATGTTAAGACAGTTTGGAAAGCATTGTTGTATAAACTGCTTTGATGTTTAGACAGTTTCCAAATCATTGTTGTATAAACTGCTTTGATGTTTAGACAGTTTCCAAAGCATTGATGTATAAACTGCTTTGATGTTTAGACAGTTTCCAAATCATTGTTGTATAAACTGCTTTGATGTTTAGACAGTTGCAAGGTATTGATGCATAAACTGATTTGATGTTTAGACAGTTTGCAAAGCATTGATGTATAAACTGCTTTGATGTTTAGACAGTTTGCAAAGCAGTGATGCATAAACTTCTTTGATGTTTAGACAGTTTGCAAAGCAGTGATGCATAAACTTCTTTGATGTTTAGACAGTTTGCAAAGCAGTGATGTCTAAACTGCTTTGATGTTTAGACAGTTTACAAAGCATTGTTTTGGTTCATACTTTGTTGAATTTAAAAAAATAATAATAGTCAATCCTTAACTGAACCAATTTAGCAAAAATTGCAGTTGATGAAGAAGAAAGAAAACATTAATGACCAGACAAATTACATTCAGTGGGTTTTACAACAGGATGTTTGAAAGAGTAGTAGAGGAGTGAACATACCCTTTTTTTAGAGACCTCCATTTGACAAAATAAGTTATTTTATGTTATCAATATTTGTTTCAGATTTACAAATTATAAAGTCCTCGTGTTGACAGCAAGCACGGTTATCCGGGAACAAGGTCGCAATTAATTAACGTGTCCTCGGATCTGGTCAATTTATAGTTACAAATCCATGTGGGGTTGTCCGAACACCACTAAACAAATTCGAAATTGATTAAAGTCCTTATCACCGCCATACCAGGTTTGCCAAATATTTCTAAATGTATGGGCATCGACTCCGTTAAACAAACATAACACATTGCAATTATCTCAGATCACTTTTGGAATCTGTGTGTATCGTTGAGTGACATATATCACGTCAGTGCTTTTGTGTCGCTCTCGAGAAAATATCCTAGCTGGATTTGCTTGTTTATCTAACATTACATCATCGTATACAATAAGATTGTTTATGTTGTTATCTAAATCATCCATGGATATTGCCTCGTCAATATCTGTGATATATTCAATGATATCCTTGCCGGTAATTTCTGCTGCTTTTTCGTTATAATCTTTTAGAACTTGATAACAGTGTTGATCATCTACGCTAAGGGCAACCAAATACAATTTGTCCCATTTCATGTGTCTCATTATCATATCAATTAGTAATTGTGTTTTACCGCTCCCTGAGGATCCGATCCGGGGCCACTCAAGTAAACGGTTTTGTGGAGTGTAATTGGATCATTCAATGATGGGTACTCTGATATATCTCCGTTGATATCTTCGATGTAATTATCTTCAATGGGGGTATCGGCGGATTCATTATACTCGTGTAATCGCTCTTGCTTTACTCGCCATCTTGCCCACTCACCGTTACTTGTAAGAAATTGTTCAATGATGTCAAAATGGTCCTCGTGGAAATAAAACGAATCAGTTGCAACTCTGACAGCGATGTTAGAAAATCGATTTATCATCGATAATAAATTTATCGAGACATAAGCTAGCATAGAAGGTCTCAGATGAGTATGCTGCGAAGATTTACCATCGAGATATTCAACGATTGTACCTAATCGTTCCCCGTTAGATAACCACGCGGGAATTCTCTTTGTGTATGTATCATTTTTTTATTGTGTTTAAGATGATAAAATCTATTTTGGAGTCGTCGAAGAATAATCTGGTGGTTTTTCTTTTATGATTATTTTTTCCACCTTGAGTAAATATTTTCCGATTATCTTTCTACCTAGATCCTTCGCTTGACGCTCATCACGATTTTCGGCTGTTGGTAACCAAACCTTAGTTCGTTTCCGGTATGATATTATCGTCGTAGATACCGTCAATGAGAGTAGTGGTCCCTCGTCGAGCATATATCTTAATAATACTATCGGTGCCCATCTCTTCTCTGAGAAATGTCTTCCAAACCACACATAATTTATGGGGTGAGCTCCCTTAGCGAGTTTAAACGATGCTATTTTGGCAGATTCGCAGAGATCAATATCGGGTAATTCTCCGTAAATTGACACTCTAGTCATCTCATGCGTAGGATGACCAAATCGTTCAAAGTATTCATGACATTCTCCCATCCCCAGAAAACTTCCTTGGTAACATGCTGTCATATCTACGGATTTCATATCTTCGAGATTATATTTTGTGTTCCAAAGTCCACTGTGACCAAATTCTACACAACAGTCTTGAATATCTTCTATGAAATCAATATGGGTAGGTTTCCACGAATTCTTTTTTCGGGCAAAATGAGCTGCAAATGATGGCACCGTAAAACATTTTTTTTTGTAATCTCATCTACGGAAAATCTTTGATTGATCTCTGATTGTCCATCGATATACTTCAACGCGAGGTTATTCATCTATGTTTGAAGTTGTTCAGGACGATATAAATCTCCATTGGTGTTAACAAATTGATCAAATTGTTCATCATCGCTGGTACTAAACAACCACACAGAAATCGGATCTACGCTATTCATTTCATGTATAGCATCAAACATATTACCGCGGTAATATTTTACTTGCTGAGAACTCGTATTGAATTACTCCATGCATGAGAATTATGATCAAAAATCTCGATAGGAGTCCCTTTTGATTTGTAAAGTCCGGAATCGTGTTAAACCTCTCCGGTGATTGTCTTTACGATAATCGGAAATTTTAATTTTTTTTCTAGCACCGTAATATAATTTATTGACGCTCTATTCTCTCTAACAGATTTACCCCACGCGGTAATATTTTGTTCTCGTAAATCTGTCAGCCCGTTGCCTCGTTTAACATTTGTAAAATGTTCTATGATTTGCTCTTAAACACAATTTAGGTTTGTTGAAGTTTTCATCTTCGGTAATTTGTTAATATCTGGGGTGTTTATTTTATAAAATCCGTACACAAGTGATGTTTCCGGAAAAATTCTGGTCGACTATTCTAAAATTCATTCTTGATATAAAATTATTAGTTGTCTCCAAGTACATTAAATAAGGTGGATTCATCACGATTAAACTTCCTGGGGAAACATTTGGGGAAATCGTGTACAGGATATAACCTTGATCCGCCCTTGATGACGTTGATGTGTCAACGGAATAACTACCTCATACGGCATCACAGATTACATGTATGGCAATCGTTGATGATATATTAACGGTGCCTGGTGATCTATATTTGTTGTTTTTATATGCTGAATTATTTCATCGTATAATTTCTTCTGGAGGAATCGATTTATACCAACGCGCTTGGATCAGTGGAAAGTATTCGTTAACTACATCAGTGAACGATTTTTTCATAGATGGTACATCGCATCCTGAAAATTTATAATCGGGTAAAGTTTTATCGGTTAATGAAAATAATCTTAAAAAATCTTGTTTGGAAACGCTAGTGCAATCATCGTTAATTATCATATGGAGTACTATCTTGTTGAGATACTTCATCTCGACAATAATTTGATTTAACACCTCGTGTTTAGTAATTTTTGTCACGTGTAATTGTTACATCAGCGAGAAGAGAATGTTGAAAAAAATCTCGTAATTGTTGTAAATGCATTTGAAATAATCTATTGATGCTACCAAATCTAACAGATTATTGTATGTGGTAGTCCAACTTAAACGAGTAGGCGATTCGAACCGCCATGTTACAGGACCCTGTGTTGTGTACTCGAAACTCTGTTCGTTTGTTATCACACGATAACGTTTTGTCAAATCTGTTGAGGTCTTTAACGCGTGAAGAAAACCAATCATCGGAGTAATCTAATTCAATTTCCGGAACAGGTTTATCATCCGTGATGAAGTCAGATTTTTTCGGTTGAGGTGATCTCAAGTGAACCGCAGGTAGATTTTTCAACCATGCTTCGTGGATCCACGGGAAGAATTCATCGATGGTGTCAATGAGTTTCCCCCGTAACCATGGTACGTTATATCCTGGAAACTTAAACGTGCGAATATCTTCTACGCGTATATTATATTTTGCCGCAAAATCTGTTCTCGTTGCAGGATGAACATCAGCGAGAATATATTGAACAAGTTGTACATTAAATACATCTATGTCGGCGATAATTTTATTACATACCTCCATGTATTTGATGACTTCATCTCGGTTGGGGGGTAATGTACTAATTTCAGTTATGAGTAAATTTTTAAATCTTTCAAAATCATCATTCATTTCTTTGAACTGTTTGGTAACATCCTTTTCATCTATCACATAATATCTTTCATCCTCGATTCTTTTTCGTATAAAATAACCACCAAAAAGACGATCTAGTGGTAACCAATATGTTAATCTATGACCACGATGGGGTTTTGGAATTGAGCGGTTATTATAATCATGATAATCTTCCTTCGTTGAAACATAATCAGATTTTTTGGCTTCTATGGTAAATCTTTTACGTTGATGGTTCCCGGTGGGTGTTCGGGCCATCCTAACAGAGTTCTGATCGAGCTATTATATATATCTACGATGTAGTCAGGTGAATTTATCTCTAACGTCGTCTACATCAATGGTTCCTGTCCTTTTGTCTCGACGGGAGATTTATCTTTTTCATCTTCGACAATTATTTTATTTTTTCCAGTAATTGTTTCAAGTCGGTTTATAATCTCCTCGTTGATATTTTCAGTATCATATGCGCCAGTGTGTAAATGTATTTTGTGCCATTCTGGTGTACCATCAGGGCCATGGGTTATTGGGCGGTTTACCATTGAACGGTTCTGATCTGAAATTAGGCCAACTATAATAACATCTCAACTGAGTTAACGCTATTTCATTTACTGGTAGCGGAGTTGGAAATTTAATGCTGAATTCTGGAGTTTTCGTTACCAAAGATATTAATTTTGTTTTCCCCGGAATGGTATTTTCCGCTATTCGTTGAAGTAGTTCCTGCGATGTTGTCATTGTTGTTGTTATTATTGTTATTATCTTTTTCTAATTTTGACATCACTGAATCGTACACGTTGACCATCTTCGAGAATTCATCATCGGATATTAGTGTGTCATCGAGAGATGACGAGATCATTGAAGACAATTGTGAGTATGCGTTGGATACCGTGTGGAATTGAACTGTATAGTCATGTAGTTTACGCTGTGAACACGATATTTATTTGTTATCGCGGTTACTATTCCCGCGATGGTTGTCGCCGCAGATATACAAATTGGAACAACAATCGGGGTAATCATCATTACCGATGAGAGAATAATACCTGCACCGGTAATTACACCGGATATCGAGTAAACTGTTACATCAACGGTGGTGATTCTTCTTCGATATTGTTTTATTTTTACGCGATATTCATCGGGGAGTGTTTCGATTTTTTGTTGAAACTCTTTAACATGATCATAGCGGTATTGCTGCAATGTCATTTTATTTTGAAAACACTAGTGTTTTTAAATCGTTAAATTTGCTAGCAAATTTAATTCAGTTGCTTATCTTGATTAACCACAAGTTCTATACACCATGATATTGGGTTGTCAGTCCTAATTAGAGTATCCTTGGTAGCCGTTATTTTTATTTTTGTTTTTATACTACTACTAACAGTGCTTAATGATATAACCTTATTAAACCCTTTTGCAGTGAAAATTGCCTGATCATGGTTAATAGGAACAAAACGCGCTGTAAGATTAAATTGTTCGTCAGAAATTGTTAATCGATAAATACCCGTGATATCCGCATAAAAAATCTAACTTATCATTGGTATCCCTAACCAAATCAATCAATACGTATTGAATCGTGTACACGTTATTTACAATATTTGTTTTCTCGTGATGAAATTTTATTTTTTCAAGTTTTTCTATCATTCTCGGTTAATCATCGTTGATTACATCACTGGTCGTTTTAATATCAGGGTTGATAACTTCTATTAATTAAAATTAATTGCGGTTATTTCATCGCTAATTATTTTAATATCATCGGTGGATTTCTTAATTGCTGGTAGTTTTATGTCAATTTTATCCATCGTTGATCCCAAAAATGTATCAACAATATTTGTACGAAGGATTGAAAACTGTTTTACGTGATCGTCATACCTGGACTGAAGTGTTGCAAACTCTAACATAGAAGTTTTTATCGTTGTAAGTGGTGGTTCGGTTACCGGTGGATCTCAAAAGAAGGTGTTTATGGGGATCTAAACATCGTTAATGGAATTTTGTAAACCCGTAAATGAGTTTATATGTTCGTTATATTCATCACATAGTTTTTTTAGGTCCTCGGCGGAGACTTTAACATCATCGACGGATTTTTGTAACGCGGTAAACACATTTAGGCTAGTATTATATTTGTCACGTATTTTTGCCAAATTATCCATGGAAGTTTTTATAGTTGCGAGCGATGGTGTTGCCGTTGGTGGATCACCAAAGAACTTTTGTAAATTCATAAACGTATTTATTTGATCACGTAATTTTTTTAATTCCTCTATATCTGTTATCGATGAGATAGCTCTATTGATAAGTCTTTTTACTTGCCTGATAGTAACACCTTCTTCGGTTCAACGCGATAATGATCTTCCCAAAATATCTGCCATGAGTTTATATTACATGTTTCCCTTTAAAAAGTTATCCATCGTGTACTCGTGTACAACTTTATGAGGTAATTTAGATGATGTCGAAACTGCCGTTAATATGTTAAGGACCTCTCGACCACATATCGGAGGATCAGTTAATGTCTGCGTGGGTAACATTGAATAACAATGTGGAATTGAATCCAACCGGGATATATATTTAAGAAATTCCTTTGGCGGAGGTAATCAATACGAATCAAAATAAATAATTGATTTAGGATGTATCGCGTAACCCACCCAATGAATTCCAGGTCAAGCGTTATCATCGAGATTAAATATACCAGTTTCTGGGATACATGGCTGTGTTGGTAATTGATCTTTCATGAATACACCTCTGTAATATTTTACAGGGAGTTTTTTTTAACGCGTCGATAAAATCAAAATTTGACATCAATGATAACTGCGACGTTGTTATTCCAGAAATAATTTTGGTAGCGAGAACGGACCTATGAAACCGCACTGTTGATTTCCCAGTCCACTTCCGTAATGTTTTGTGTATCGGCTCCCTGGTAATCTGAACCCTTTTCTCTTTTTTTGTACCCTTTTCCAAAAATTTTACCTATAAGATTACTACAAACAGCTCCAGCAGCGCCTAATCCAAGAGCTTTAAGAACAGGGACAGCCAGTGCAGCGAGAGGAAATATTCCACCGGAATAAATCATATTGTTGACTGCGGCCTGTGAAAAAGTCAACTGAACTCCTGTACCCGCAGATTTAGCTTTAGTGAAATGATTAAGTTGAGTTTTTGTCAACGACAATTTATTCGGTCCGCCTGTCATCTGTTCACGCTTCAAAGTTATCTTTGTGCCACACGTAACATAATTTTTCGATTGTAGTTTCTTAACTTGACCAGGTGTCAATGTGACATTAACTTGACTATACGACATTTTATTTAGATAACACATCATCTAGTTGTTACATTGGAAAACGTTAGCGTTTCAATTACATATTTTCAATGAGTGCATCAACGATTCTTATCTTTCCACCACCACCCACGAGTGTCATAGATTTATCGCTAAGAATAACCGCAATTGCTCTAAATCCTCTAGCGGGAGGAGCCCCCACGCGAGCCTGAAATGTTACGTCAACGACTGAATGTTTAGATAAATCGAGATATTGCAATGAAAAGTAGTAGATTGGGTACAGATTTTGAAAATCCCATTGTGATATCTGTAATCCAGCATCGATGTTTTGATTACAACCCATATAAGACCACAAACGATGATACACTCTACCTGATTGTCATTGTAATCGAGAATAAGAATTTCAGCGCGTTCTTGCTGATTACTTATTCGCAATGATACCTCACTGACACCACATTGATCAAAATATCATATGACTACATAGTTGTAAACTATCATTAGCAACTGTTGAATTTGTGTTCGTTCTAAATTTTGTAGCGCTACAAAGATATGTCTTGGCGTGCCAAGTAAAAACATCACCAACAGTATTATTTTTGGTGGCGGTTGTAATATCAGACCACGATAATAGTGATTATCCTCCATGATCCATAAAGGATAATCGAGCTTCAACAGACAACGATGGAGTCATAATTGGCATCCACAGAGCTAGTTTTGACAGTATTATTCTACCATGAGGAACAAGAGCATCACCTTGCCAAAGAGCATAATCATCGGTTTGTCTTCGTGTAAGCACTACCGTATGACTGGCACCAAAGATAACTTTTCTGATATCTCGGCAAAATCCAAATATATGAGACAACGGAATCACACACGAAAATCTACTATTGGCGTCTATCATCTTTTTTCGCGCTGCAAATCCTGGATTGTAAGTATCATTTCTACTAATAATTATATTCTCAACATCAGCATCAGTAGCAGGAGCTGTATGTAATTTTGATCGTCTTATATTAAATTCAATATGATTAGCGTTATTGGTAAGATTCTTTGCAAACGTCATTGATTGACCCGCAGATTTAAAAAAAATCATCAGAATATCTAGCTAGACCCATTATTGTGGTTGCAACATCAACATCGTTATAGATTCTGGTAGAATTAATTATATACTGTGCACCACTAAATAGCGCCAAATCCTATCTGAGTAGTACCAAGGTTAAGATAAGGATTACCATTAGCTAGTGTTGTCCCTCTACCTTGATGAATGCCTCACACGGCAAAAAGTATTTAGATGTATCATCGAATCTAAGTTCAATTCATGATCTTGCATCCGGGATCGGAGCGCTATACGAAAAATATTGATAATCGCGTACAGAATCATTTTTTCATACAGGAGCATCCACTTCAAAGGCGTCATCTATCTCATATTTAAACATTATATTATATAGTCGTCGATCTAAATCATAATCGTTTTAGACGGGAACCAGCAACTGATTGTAACCTTTGTTTTGCTATTTCATTGATTACCTTACTTACCTGAGGTGGCATCTGATTCGTAGATGGTAATTTTACTGGCTTTTTTCTTCTCACCAACGACATAAGTTTTTCCTTTGCGGCTTCAAATTCGCCAATAGCAAGATTACCAACCCTGCTACCGACTTCGCTACCAATCTTATCGCCAAGAACTCCAATAGCCTTTGACGCTATTTCTTTACCAATCGGTGAAACCTTTGGAGCAATTCTAGTAAAAAGCCCAGAGACAACATCGCCTAATCCATCACCGTAGGTCACCTTGTACACAGGCAATCGTGAATTTTTGACTTGAACAGGTCTTGCTCTATTCATACAACGATGTACTATCATTTTATTTAAATGCTAGATAGTCCAATATCCATTACACGACCTTGAAATAGTCGTTGACAAATTTCAGCTGCCTCGTTAATTATCTCCGGAGAATTATTTCCAGCTCGTTTTTCCCCGATGAAGACTTCTAACCGTGATATAACATCGAGGATACTTCTTGAACATGGTATATTACCACCGTTATATCCCAAACCCGATTTTCCAGGTATACTTTTGCGTAGGATCAACTTCAGCTTTTATTTCTATTTCATCTGGTAATTGTTCCACATATGGCGATGGTAAAACTCCCTCTAAAACATTTATTATTTCCTTATATTTAGCAAAACCTTTATCTGTTTTATAAGTTTTTGGTCCGCCATATTTTGCCAAATATATTTTTATACCATTTTCCAAAAGAATTTATCAGTCGGTTATGTAAAGTTTTTATATATTTTGTTTTATTTTTAAAATTCTTATGAGCAACATCAACTAAATCTTCCACCGTAAAAATATTTTTAATATCATTAAACAATTTTTGTGTAAATATTTCATCAGATTGATATACCCTTCCCGCTTTGTGAACATCTACTGGTTTGGGTTGTGCTGCTAGTACATCATCCGGAAGAGTTTTTAAAGATTCTTTAATTTTTTTAATAGTTTTTTTTTGTTATCTTTGCAGTTTCTGTACCAATCTTTGCAGTTTCTGTACCAATCTTTGCAGCTTCTGTACCAACTTTTTGAGTCAACTTTTTCAGTAGCGGTTACAAACTTTTCAGTTACTGCAGTTATCGGCTTAAATTATTGTTCACTATCAGTAGTAAAATCTACCTTTTGTTGTTGTTGTCGTTGCAAATTATCTCTAAAAGAATCTCTTACCGTGAGAAATTTCTTGATCACGGCCAACCGTTCTCTAGTTAATCTAGTTATTTGTGCTTCTCCAACATTTGCCATGAATCTTTGATTATATATAAAATTTACGGTTAATTAATTGCGACCTTGTTCCCGGATAACCGTGTTTGCTGTCAACACGAAGACTTTATAATTTGTGAATCTGAAACAAATATTGATAACATAAAATAACTTATTTTGTCAAATGCAGGTCTCTAAAAAAAAGGTCTGTTCACTGCCTCTACTTGATAACATAAAATAACTGTTATTTTGTCACATAGAAAACAAATATTGATAATACAAAATAACAGTTATTTTGTCAAATGGAGGTCTCTAAAAAAAGGTCTGTTAACTCCCACTGCTACTGAAAGAGAAACAGACCAAAGTCAATATAAATACATTGGTTGTAGAAGTTAAAATAAGTAATAGCATAAGCAGATTGTTAACTCAATTGAACCTGAAAATGGATGCAAATAACAATCTTATCTGTAAATCATTACAATTGTGATATAATCATTATGACTTTAAATATTTGCTTACATCTTATGCAAGTATGGATTACAAGTTTAGATTTAAAGAATAAGATATTCAACGTTGGAAATTAAACACTGTGGATGAATTGAAGTGTGTCTTGTGTAATGACTTGTTTGATATTGTCTATATTATGAATTCTTGTATTACTAACTCATACTTTGCTCATTTGGAGAGAAGAGCTTAATTCAACACAGATGCAGATTAATAAAGAAAATAAATTAGTATAGCAAAAGTCAATGTAGGGTTAAAATGTTTCATACAGTTTATTTTAATAAACTTTGAAAACTATAAATACTAAAATCAGTTATGATGACAAACAATTTATTGCATTACAATTGTAATAGTGTACTAAGTCAGGAGTACCCAGATAGTATATAACAAATGTGTTGAGTAAATACACTAAACGTTTATTTTTTTTAAAAACAATAATCTTTGACCTTAAATGTTGTTGTGAATATGCAAAATAATGAAATGTTTTGTTTAGACATATTTGTATCTGAAACTATAGTTTGATTAAACTTAGGGATCTAACTAATAATATAGCACAAACCATATTTCTTATTCAAGTTGAACACATTAATTGATATACAGCAATCTGTAATAATTAATACAAATAAAACATAAAACAAATTACTTGATAGATACAGTACAGGTGTGACATTTCATTTCACCACCCATCAGTCTTTACACAGAGGTAAGACATGAAAATAAACATAGATATTTCAGCATTTTGTTTCTTTGTTAGGTGTCAGCCTTATGAATGAATCAGGTGCCTATTTAATGGAGTTGTTTGCAATCATCCAGACAAAATTACATGATATTTATGTAACTATGTGGAACTATAGTAGTGATCATGATTCTAATAAATCAGGTTATCTATTTACAGAAGGGTCCCAACCCAATTTCCCTTAATACAGGAATGATCAGAAGAAGTAACAGTACTGAAAATTGTATCCAACATGAACTGATCTACTACAGCAGTCTGGAGTTGTCACGTGGCACAAACTTTCCTGGTAACATACCCATGACAGTCAACCTGCTATGTGGTATTACACATCCTAGCCTTAATGGAACCAAATTCTCTGCCATCTCCAACAATGTCATATTTGCAGGTGAAATACCAATAATCTTGACTGTACGTATAATTTGCCTGTATATTTCATAGAAATTCTTTCTGCAGAGTCATTGAATACTTAATTATATATAGCTATTTTGCCTTCTCTAAAAGTAATAAAGAGAGTATGTCAGACGTTCAGTGACAAGGGAACTGACTGGAGAATTTATATATAGAATATCATATAGGTCCAAGGAAAGCTAACAAGAGTTGATCAAGTGGTTCCATAAAAACAGCAGCAGAAAAGGCAAACAGACCTTGAGATAGAGGTGTCCATGAGAAAATCTGAGGTAAAAATATGCTCCATTTTGAAATAAAACCTTCCCTGGTTGAAATCATTCACAACTTTACTGCTCTTGACGGGACACTTCATCACGGTTTTCTGGTGCTCTTTAGGCTTGAGTAATTAAATTATTTTTATATCAGACTAGCTGCTGTTTCTTAATTGAAGATTTTATCATGACCTACACGATATTATGATCACTGATCATGTTAGTTGATATTGATGAATCCATGTGGGTTAGCTTGCGTACGTGAAACGAAGTTTGGGAACCTAATTATATCCATATGCCCTGAACACCAAGTATGATGAGTTATTTACAGTGTATGTGTATTAACTCAATTAAATACAGCTAAAATGTTAATGTTATCCCTGATCACATTTGGTATTTGTGTATATCCCTGAGTAACTAACACCTGTATTTTTATGCCTTCTTTGAGAAAAAATTGCTTTATTTGATTGTTTGTCCAGCATTACATCATCTTAGACAACTAAATAAATTCGTCGAGGTCATCTGGAGATGGGGCTTCATCAATATCGGTGATAAAATCCATAATTACATCACTGTCTTAAAAAATTACGCATTTTTATTAAAATCTTCAAGCACATTGTAACATTTCTGATCATCAACTGATGGAGTTACCAAATATAAATTATCCCATTTGAACCATCTCATTATTAAATTAATATTTGCATCTTACCAGACCCAGATGGACCTAGTATAATTGCTCTGATAGAATTCGGTAGCACTTGATGACGTTTGACTGCTTCTTTTGTTCATCTCACTGAGAAATCTCAATGACATCAATGTTTTAGAAATATAATATATGGATTTATATTGACCTCGATACAGAGAATCCACCTCTACAAGTGAATTACAACAATAATAAGAAAAATTAAATGGGCGTGCACCTACATGCAAGTGTGTGAAATGTGGTACAAAAGTATAAATTTGTATCTCTTTTAAAAGAAGTTGTTATATTACTGCATCATTATTAGTCTGTGTGATGGGGTTGAAATTGTAACAGAATTGTTACCGAGAGGAGGGTGGATTAAATGAACAATACAAACACAATTTGTGAAAGAAAATATAAATTTATGTAATAAATTGTAAATGAAAAAAATACAGATGTAACAACACAATAATTCATGCACTCAACCCACAATTACACTCACAACCATTCACAATACATGAATAAATTAAATAACAATACAAAAGGAATCTCAGATGTAAAGGGATCTCTTGGATTATACACAGATCCAAGAATCCTTTACGAAAGTTAAATAAATGCAAGAATGATTTACGAAAAAAATAAACACAAACGACAAACTATCTATCGCACGATGGATTGCGATAACTAGCACGATCATATACTTGTATTGAATCAAGTTGCTAGCTTTTATTGATATCTATGTGATCACTTGAAATATTATTGCGATCTGACATAAGCATGCAAATACAACAATGTATTAAATTATATTATAATTTCAATACACCTATGTGTCTCCCCTGTATAACCGCACGATTCAGCAACAGTTGAATCGTCTCCCAGTTTCCCCGAGAACCGAGGGTTGACCAATACTATTATCGGACGTTTCCCTACACGGATCCACCACAGTTATACGTTCAGACAGCATACAACATCTACCAGAACCAACGGTTCCTCACTCCCCTAGATGTCTACCCGGACGTTTTACAACTCTAAGACAGCTCCGACACTCGGACTTCTAGCTTTCCGGATATTTACACGTTACGCAGATATTGACGAACAGACAGTTCGACACACAGACAGATACTTCAATTCCGTTTGCACAAATTAACGGCACAAGCACATTCAGATATTTATACAGAGATGTTCCAGAACAAACAATAGATGTCCCACAACAAATCAAACGATATCAAAGACGTTTATCAAAAGATGGTATCAGATGTGTTTAACAGCTACGGTATCAACGATGTTATTAGCAGCTACGGTATCAACGATGCTATTAGCAGCTACGGTATCAACGATGTTATTAGCAGCTACGGTACCAGAAACAATGTAACAACTATGTTAGCAGCTACGGTATCAGAGACGGTATCAACGATGTTATTAGATGCGCTATCAGTGATGAACTTCTACGGTATCAACGACGGAATCAGCTGGAATCAGACTGAATCAGACGGAATCAATGATTGTCAGATGTTATCAGATCTACGGAATCAACGATGTTATTAGATCTCCGGAATCAACTATAATAAACAAAACCAGACTAATAATAGTTGTCTCAAAAATAATCTAAGCTGTAGATTACGATATTTCATTTAAAGTCTAAAAGTGACTAGTAATTCCAAATATTCCACGTTCATTGCAATAAAGGCATCATTATACGAAATGATAATCTGAATAAAATTCACAATAAAACGAAATGTAAATTTAACACTCACCCCTTTGGCTGGAGATTTGCAAGACGAGGTTATCTATCCTTTGATTAGATATTTTAGTTCCCGTAAATAATAATGAGAAATCCATCGCCTTATATACTCTCAATAGGTGAACATAAATCACATCGAGCTTGACGTGCACCACGTACAACGAGTATTTCGGATTTCATGTAAATTACAAATTGGCACATGCAAATCGTTACACGCCACTTAATCACCCCAGGTAATGCGTGTACGACGAAATCAAGAAAATGGTGAGTTTCGTTTGCAATTCAAGTAGAACAAAAATTAGTTCAATTTTCGCCTAATTCTGTGACAGAAATGTTAAAATAAAAATGTTGAGATAATTTGATATCGCGAGTTCTTTTACCAGAACCTCCAGAAGATAAATTATTTTATGTCTAGTCTCAGAATTATATAGTGATGAAGCAATTGACAATTTTTATATTTATTTGTTTAATAAACATCCTTGATTTCAAACGTCGGCAGATTCGAAATAATTATGTAACATTTCTTCTTTTATTCTCAATTTGCCCCATGATACATCATCAGCATTGCTTATACAAATTGTTTCAGCAATTCTGAATATTTTCTTTCGATATAAGATAAATCTCTAGCGACTCCTATCACGGTTTTAGGAAATCTGTTTATCCTCGATAATAAATTTATGAAAACATACACGAGCATTGAAGATCTAAAATGAGTAAACTGCAGTGACTCGCCATCAATGTAATTAAAAATTGTAGCTAATTTAGTTCCATTAGACAAGTAAGCATTTTTTCGAATTACATACATGTTTATCTTTGTTGCATCATAATAATTTATGTAAAGGGCATGATTTAATTGGTTGCATCACTTATTTTAAAATCAAGATCAGTATCTATAATCAATGTTGTATAATGTTGCTTGTGAACATATCATCCTGCATACATGTATATACTGATTATTCTTCTGCCAAGATAGGTTTTATTTTCTAAATTGGTTATATCAGGATTTCATCATCTGAATATTTCTTTTGCTGTTGTAACCAAATTTCATTTTACATAAAATCTTCAATTTTGTGGAAATATTGTTACTGCATTAGTGAATGTGCATTATCATTGATTGTATTTATCAAAGATCCTTTCGCTTTATACTTTGATTTGTTCAAAAGCTCTCCTATTATGGTATTTACTATTATTGGAATTTTTCCTTTCCTTTCCAGCTGAAGAACATCTTCTTTAGTTGCTCCAGTGTCTAGCTGTTTCTTACCCAATCTTCTAATGTTTTCACATCTTTTATCTGTTCGACCATTTGTATATCATTTATAAAGTGTTCAATTACTTATTTGGCTACACAATTTATTATTGAAAATTTCATCAGATTTAAATCATGAATGTGAGGTTTATCATTATACAAATATAACATGTAAATAATCACAGTTACAGGATATGGTCATTCATAATACAGTTTGTCTATACCAGTCAACATTCCTGGTTTTGAATTTTTACTCAGTATCGCAAATTTTTCATTATGAAGGTCAGGGTCACGTTTGTCAGGGATAATCCAGGTAATATCATCTGTATCTGCTAATACAATAAATTTTCTTTTGAAAACTAGGATTTTCAAGATAATTAATAATTGTTGCCGCTCGTCGATCATTTATAATAGCATAATAACATCATTATTGTATATTACTTTTTATGTTGACCACACATGATATACACCATCGTTGTGATATTCTTTCTTAGTGCCATGAATACTTTCAATCAGATTATTCGACAGATCAAACAGAGCTTGACTCCGGAAGACAGGGATTCTTTTGTCAAGGTCATGTCTAGATTTAAAAGGTTTAATCTTGGATAATATCGCAAACTTCTCCATACTGTAATTAAGAAAAATATATATTTAAATTTGCAATGCATACATCACAGAAGTATAAAGCAAAGTGAATCAATATAATGACATGTGGATCATTCACGTAAGCAACAGAATGAGTTCTAGGGCCAGAAAGTTTATCAGGATTAAAAATACCAGTTTCAACATTGTATTGGTTGTTTCGGTAATTGATCATGCATAAAAAACACCTGAAATTATTCGTAAATTTTTTTTGAGCAGTATTAATTTTAGAACAAATTGGAGATAGGAAGAAGAATTTTTCCATCTAATGAGGTATTGTACTGGGCCGTCTTATACCCTCGTTAGGCTGGCAAAATTAGACGATCCGGTTGAGCCATACTTTTTTGATGACTTCCATGTTGTTTTATCTGTGATATTTTTTAAGCTTTCTGTATCCAAAATTCCTTTTTTTAAAATGACATTCCGGCATTGATTCCGACAGCTCAAAGTGCTGATGCTTTTGTTTGCCGCAGTTGGTTGATTGATTAATTAATTGAATTCTAACGGCGCACCAGCACGTTTAGGCTATTTAGCGCCATACAGTAGGTTATATGTTTAAAAATATGAAAGGTTTAATATCGACCAGCGTTATAAAAAAACCCACATAAAAGTTACGTATAAAATGGTAAGATGTTGGTTACAGGAATATATGAAGCTTACCAATCAACGGGAGATGTAAATAGTGTATGTTGATGATAAGATGTTGTTAATAAGGGGCAGTATTTGCATTAGATAAAAATTATTTTAGGGGAAGGCATACTAGTTATAGTTTAAAATAAAGATTTACTTTATTCAGGACATCTAAAATACAAGTGATTTGTATAGTATCAAAAAGTTCCTTCATGTCATGTACATTATATTATTTATCACGCATAGGTTGCAGGTTGGAACACTCAGTCATAAACTGATTAACAGTGAATAATTCTTTGCAAGAAATGCACTCTGGTGGATCTTCACCTTTTAGTATGTTGGAGTGGATAATGTATGTATGCCCGATTCTGCTTCTTGCAATGACAACCTCCTCCCTACAGGTAGTTCTATAGGAAGGAGTCCATTCTCCCAGGGTTGATTTGATGGCATGAAGTTTGTTACTGACTGCATCATCCCATGACACCTGCCATTTCTGACGTAGGTACTTTTTGATACAAGGATTAAAATCAGTAAACGGTAATTTAAAATCTGATGGTTCTTGGGATAGAGCCATTTTAGCAGCCCGGACAGCTTCTTCATTACCTCTAATACCAATATGGCTAGGTAGCCAACAGTATACTGTATTGTAGGAGGTACTAAGCTCCGTGTGTTTGACGAGAATATTGACTAACAATGAATTATCCAATTTTATATTGCGAAGCGACTGAAGCACTGATAGCCACAGCTGGTGCTGCAGTTGGTATTAATGCAGGTCTAGCTGTAAGAAGTAGAATTATTCCTTCTATTTTTTGCTGAATCATTAATATAACTTGGAGAAAGTATATGTTGAACTGTTGTATTTGATTCTAATGCTTTGTTAAAATGTTTAAGCTGAGGTTTGATTAATGATTATTTATTTTGACCACCACTATATAATAATATTTTCTTCATTGTTATTCATTTCAGTATCCTTGATGTTTGTAAATATATCTGGAAAAAAAGATGTTACTCAGGGAGTAGAAGCAAACTTTACCTGCATTACTTCACTCAGTCGACCTCGTGCATCAGTTACATGGTTCATAGGTACAACAGAGATCACGTCTGGGATACAGACTATTAATAGTACAGATGGCAATGGTTCACCATTTGTGGAAAGCAGGCTGACCATAAATCCTAATACTTTGATTCATCATGGAAAAGAAATCTTCTGTCAGGCCTTTACTCCTTTTGATCTTAAGACATCAGATAAACTCGTCCTCTATGTTAAAGGTAAGTTTAAACAGATTTGACATCAGATAAAATGGTCCTCTATGTTAAAGGTAAGTTTAAACATATGTATATTAGGAAGAGACACATCATTGCAGTCATGGAGCTTGTAGAGTGGCTGCCATTCATTTGGTCTTCTATCCCGCTCGATAGCGTTTGATAGATAAGTTGTAAATGTATCAAAGCTATGGTAGTAGAATTAGTGAAGTTAGTAAATTGTGAATATAAATAGACCAGAGATCAATCTAGTCCAATCGATCAATAAGAAATTAGGGATTTTCATGTCCTAAAAAATGTATGATGTGTTGCTTGTGATGGGATTTAATTTACGTTAATGAAGCCACATTCACCATACTTGAAAAGGTTAGTGTGAGGAGATCTACAACATGATAACCAATTTATGTTGAGAAGAAAATGTATCATATATAATTTGATTTGCTTAGAGCGTGCTTTTTGAAGTTTCTGTTCCATATTATTTCAGGAACACATAATATAATAATTACAGTAGTTTCATTTGGACGAATATTTTTTTTGAAATTAATTAAGTGTCAGATTTTTATTTAGTTAAACTACTATATTAAGATTTCGTTGTTTTTTGTTATGGCACAAGTTGGTTATTTTGTGTCAGAAGTAATGTTCTTTCCCAAGCACACCATGATTCACCTTATGATAATCTTGGTTTTTTTTGTGTCAAGGCAAACAGTAAGGTTCCTTTTCCTAGAACACACCATGAGTCACCTTATGATAATCCTATGATAGTATTCAAACCCACACCTTATTGGTTCCTAGTTTGGCATGATCCCATTGATCCACCAATGCTTCTAAGTTATAAATGACACTTGCTACAGGATAATATCATTTTGAATAAAAAATATAGTTTTAATTTATTTATTTAGTTATTGCAGCCATTCCTATTTATGATCTTTACCATGCATCATAATATCAACATTTTTTCTTCAATTTTCTATAATGTACTTAATTATACTGTTGATGAAAAGTCCCATTGTATTTTCATTTAAAATAGCATGTGTGTCATAATAATATACCTACTCACAGAATAAAGAAATTAGTACCTTATGATGGCCATTTTATAAATAAGAGTCTTAAAGAATTGGTACAAGAGACAGGGAGATGTTGATGCTACTAAAGTTTATTTTAGTGTGATTATATTGCTATTTACACGTCAGATTGAAATAAAATGATTAAAAGCAAAGGATTAGGATTTTATTTTTAAACAATTGAAGAACAGCTGGCTTAGTTTATTTCTTCAACAGAGATAAATCAAAAAATGATTACATTAGAAATGTATAAAATACTTTAATCTTCTTCTTTTCATTTCTCAAAGATATAGTGGCCCAAATAATACAATGTAATTTGCATTAAATTCAACATCTTTGGAAAATCCTAGGGCAGGTGCTAAAACTGTACCGATGTCAGTTTTTGAAGGTTATGCCGATACCCCATAGAGCCGATTATTAAAATTGTCGATACCGATTATGAGACCGATTATTTCATTATCACAGAATTTACTCGCGTATAAGCTGAATAGTTTACGAACAAATAAAGGCCTGAAAGAAGGGGTGGGTGGGTCGGCATATTCGCATGTCAATGTCTAATCTTTACCGTTTTTAGGTCTTTTTGTTGACTACTCTTAAAGACTGTAAATCTTGGGAGTTGAAATAATATTTGTTTCCATGTCCTAAGACATAGGCATGTTACAAAAGTAACTTTCGGTGACCCGACAATTATTAAACTGTTATAATGTACTATAATTGATTTTGTTAATTTTTTGCATGTACATATTTTATGATTTCTCCAACACTAAATTAAATAAAGGTAAATACAGACTTCATAATTTGTGGGCCGGTTGAGTTTACTAGGGAGACTATTTACTATAATGTACATTGTGATACATCAAGACTGATAACACATCACCACATTCCCAACTGTTGTTACATCAGCACATTCAAAATTGGAATTACTATGGAACTCAATTCATCTGGACTTGGTATAAAATATGTCTAGCTATTTTTGGATTTAATTCACAATACTGTAGGTTCTCTTTAAATTTTCATTTTGAATTCTAGGGAAATAATTTATTGTTAAATTTTACAAAACTTGTTCATTCTTTTTCTTCATTTCTGTTAATTAGTTTTAGACCATTGAGTCATAACATTTGTTCGGATTATATGTTGCAGTTATAAAGTGCTTTTGTATTCTGCACTACAATGTTATTCTGGGACTATTGCAGATTTTTTGAAAGGAGTTCTGGACACTGCCAATTTGATACATCAAGACTGTTGGCACTAAGTACATTTGAGGCCCTGGAATTCTGTAGTTGTTTTTAGGCTTATTTTAGATTTAATCCGTAATGTCATAAGTTCATCTTAAAGTTTCATGTTATAACATGGATAATTAAATTATTTTTTTTAATACAAAAGCTGGTTTTGCTTTTCTTAGTTACTTAGTGTAAGATCAAGAGTGAAAACAGTGTGATGTCTTATAACAACCTGTACTGCAAATCCAACTCGTGTTCAAACACATAAAGGCAGATAAAAAATCATGGGAACTTGTGGTCAATGTTGAGCAAAGTATGTTTATTAAAAGAATCATTAGTAGTAATGTCAGTGCTGCATTAACAAAATTACCAGCAAAACCATGATGCAATTATAATGCACTATATGGATATAGTTAGTGCTGGTCTGTTACATTGATTTATATACAGCAGATTATAACAATGAAACAAAGCCTGGATAAGCATTTGTTAATTGTGGTTTTGCTACATGTTACTGAGATGAAGCAACAATTGAATCATTAACAAACAATGGACACCAATGGTGCTGCTCAGGCATGGTTGGCCAAACAAGCATTGCATCAAATTTACCTTCCTGTGCTAAGAAACATTTCACAGGCTGGATTGATGTCCATAAACAGGAAGATGTTTATCAAGTTGATCTCTAGTTTATTGTACATGTACATGGACAAATACACAACTATTCAAAAACGTTTGTTCCTGATGCATTCAGATTATGATCCATTGCTTAAACATATTATTTCAAGTTGATACAGGTAAAGAACTTATTAGATCTGTTGTTGTATTATTGGCAAAATATAAAGTGCAAGTTTGTGTTGTACATTTTAATATACATTGTGACCAAGCTTTTGTGGAATGATTTAGTCGCACACTTGCAGAATGATCTTTTTGACATCAGTATGCACAAAAGTTAATTAATGCCATCACAGACTCAGATTACACCTACTCCGCAGAGGTCTAACAAATGGGCAACATGGTTTCCTTTCATCATCCAGTTAGTAAATAATGAAGCTACACATGTAATTGGATTAAACCCAATTAATATTAATTGACAAAAGAACATCATCACGCATATCAAATGATTTAACAAACACCAGTGTTAGAACAATTTATAAATAATTGTTGGATGGTGTGTATATGTATCAGGGGCTGGCAATATTCTGCCACTGTCCTAGTATGTCCAATTATTTATTTACTGTGTCCTATCAGATTGTTATCCAATAAAAATAATATTTGATCATTTGTTTCCATCACTGAGTTATGAAATATGCCTCATGTCTTTTGTCAAAGTCCTATTTACGCTTCATCCATAGTATGCATATTTTCAAGGTTCAGAATTACATCTCATCAACCATACTGCAATTTTCTAAGTTTCAAAATACGCCTTTTCTTGCCAATATGCCATTATTACTTTTGGAATAAGCCTGTACATTTCAAAACTCTTAGACAAAAGAAGTCTGTATTTCATACCAGTATTACGCTTCTGGTTCTTGTACGCCAGTAAAAGTTGTTTTACGCCTTTACATTGAGCGTATTATGCCTCATATACTGCTCCTGTACAGGTGCAATACGCCCATACTTTTCGTACGGGATGTTCAAAATCTGTTTCTGAACTGCCTTCCAATTGACAGTGGTTTGATCGGTAAATTTGTTCCAATCACTCATCTATTAATGGACATATATGTATATATGTATTTTCTAGTTAAAAAGTCAGTATTATTGTGAATTCACAAATTGGAATGAATTGATGAATTGTTATTGTCCATGTTTAAATTTCATATCTTATAACTGGGTTATGGCTAGAATAGAGGATGACATTCTTCAGTGAAACAAATCATGAAAACGTTATATGGGTATGTCAAAATTATATTTCATTATTACAATATTGTCTTACAAAAAAAACTTAGCAAATAAAAACGTAGCAAAAACTTAGAGAATTCATTGAAGATCCTGACTCCTGATGGTCTTGGACATGTAATAATAGCAAATTCTATCAGATTCTTAACACATTTATCCCAGAGGGTTTTGTTGTTTTCGCGTGAAATGCGAGTAGGAAACACATTTTGAGTACTATATCTGAATACATTCTAATACATCGACTTCAAACAATATTCCATTAGACAAATGGCTAGTTGTGCTAAAGAAAATGTTTTCATTGCTTAGTTTGTTGGCTCATGAGCAGAAGGTGAAAAGTTGGACTTGTTTTGTGTTGTTGTTTTGTTATGCTTTTTAGTTTGCTTAACAGACCCATAATTTTTGTATGGAGAAGACTCTATTCAAAATGTCCACCTTATCCTACTTTTTTCACTGGTTCACCTGTCTGTGTGCACTTCAGATCGGTCTGCCGTAGATCTGAGGCCAGAAAGTCTAAAATCTGGACACAGAATGTGGATTCTGACCATGGGCGAATCTTGGGTGAATAAATAGGGTCCAAACACTTAGGTTTTCTTTGTATTTTGTAGTGCAACTAAAATGTCCAGATTTGTTAGTATCATATAGCTAAATCTGTCTACCTTTCTATAAATACCACCCACGTTAGTGTAGCTTGCATGACCTTGATGCTACAGACCTTGGAAGTAGGCTACTACCTCATGTCCTGTAAACTCGTCGCTAGGGGTTAATGTGTTAAACAAATAATATTGATGATGTCTACTCAGCCTTGTACTCTGCATCAGGTGGCTGCTTGTTGATTTCAACCCTTAGACACTCATAATATTAATTGGGGTCGTATGAAACACTACGCATGGGTTGTTAACTTGGAAACACTAGTGTCATTTGCACACACACACACACACACACACACACACACACACACACACACACACATGTGACATTGGTTCTGACTGGCAATACAATTGTCTCTGCAACAGCAACCCTGTCTTATAAAATTTCCCACTATGTTCAGTTTTTTCCATCAGATGCATTGTTAATTGTGTCATCCTCACTGTTGGATTCTTTTTCCTTATGGTTTATAGTTTCCACATTATATTGCCATCTAATTTAGGTCGATCATATTATACAAGACACAATCATAAAAAAAAATATTTTTAATGTCAATGGCCTGATAATAATTTGTACTATTTCTATTTAAATGAAAAAGTCAATACTGATTGACATTCTATAATTTGTCTAAATGTGCCCACATACCTTTTGAAAGAAACTTAGAAAAAGTTTATAATCAACTGTTCTGAAATGTTCTGCACTAAATTACGAAGTTTCCTGTTTCATTTAGTAAACTATACTTTGAAATTATGTCTCTCTGTTTCTTGTTACTTTCCTAATTAGACGTTTAAATAATCTTTTTTAATGGATTTGTACAAGCGTTCATTGCATTAAACAACCTTGATTATAACATCAAAGATAAACAAGTTAATTCTGTCACCTTCTACTTTTTTAAAATATCAATTTTCCTGCAGATACCATTTAGATAATATAAAAATAGTGTGTATGGGAGTAAGTTACAGTTGGATTTGAACTTACACAGTCATGTAAGACACATTAATGTTTTGAGAGTTGTAAATTTGTGCCACTAAACCTACAGAGATGAGAATGCTCTGTTTGATGACCTTAATAACTTTTCAACCCACTGTACACTATTTCATGGTGCAAACTTTTTGCATATTTGTTTTGTCTCATCCAAACATAGAAAATATAAGTGACAATAAATATATGAAATAATTCTTAGATTTAATATTTTTCATCACTTATATGACATAATATATATATATATATATAATTTAGACTAATTTGTTGATCAGCAAAGAATATTTGAATTAATCAGTTGTAATAAACACATAGATAATTAAATAAATTTCTTCATTTTGTAATTGTTTTGAAACATAAAATATTTGGGGTTAAGAGATTGTCATGAACAAAGTTCATTTAATGTTTGTGAAAAGTTGAGTTTAGTATCAGTTAATGGTATATTATGTAGAACGTAAACCATAAGGTTTGTTTTTGCTTGAATATTTAAAAAATTAGAATGCAGGAAAACCCATGTAGAATGAGCTGAGATGGCATTGATCTTTAAAGGAGAGCACTTATGATCACTTGGCCACCCATAGTCCCTGCAACAGATTCAAATCATATAGAAATTGAATACTTCAAAAGGTTAATGAACACATTGTAATTCCAATGAATCAGTTTAAATGATTCCTCTTAAATTATATCTGAATACAACATGATACTGCAGACTGAACCTGAAACAGGAATGAAAAATATTTATGACATACTTTATATACAGACTGTCATCTCAATATGGAATAATATTTTCAGGAAAGCTTTTCTAACTTGTAAACAAGGTCACGTTTTGAGCTTTGAGCTTAAATTCAAGCAAACAACATGACAAAAATTGGGTTGACAACCCTCAGCCAAGATATCGGTCTACCCTTAATCACAGACAAAGGTCAGGCTCACAATATAAATTTAATATACATGATGTAAGACTAAAAGTTCTTAGCTGAGCAAGAAATACTTTATTGAGAACAAGTTATCCCATAGATTTCTTCAAAGAAAGAGAATTGTTGTGTGTGTATGATTTGCATTTTTATCATAGCTTTAGGAATATTTCAGTCATATTGCTACGATGTCTGTATTGGAGGAGTTTGTAGTGATGACTAACACTGGGGCATTATGCTGCAAACATGTAGCATCATGTCCCACTCAGCCACATTATTCTGACACCAGCCAGCCCAATCAGTCCTAACACTAATCTCTTAATGCTGAGTGTCAAGTGTGGAAGCTGCTAGCACCACTTTTAGAAGTCTTTGGCATGACATTGCCGTGGCTTTAGCCAATGGCATCATCCCTGTCCAACGTGGAAGCTTTAACCACTTAGGGCACAGGAGTGGTCTAAGATAGAAAATTATTAATTGATGTTGATGCTATCGGAGCTTATTTAAGGGTACATTGTCTAAATATACTAACTGCAATCAGTAGAAAAACAATCACTATCCTTGTAGGATCAGAAGGCTGCAGCCTGGCCCCACCCTTTCTGTTGAAATTAATTTTTAAAATAAACCTTCCTTAGTTCCAGTGGACTAGTACCATTATGCAGATTTTGTTCTGTAGTGAAATACACTGTTCTCTGACTAATGGAATAATTTAGTTCAAGCCCTGAAAATGTACATTGACATGAACCCATTTTCAGAATCCTGGATTTGATAGACAGATCTGTTAATAACCTTCCATTTATCTGTATTAGTGATGTAAATGGTGATATTAAGAAAGAACTTCTTGAAATTGCAAATGCATTCAATGATTATTTTGTGAATATAAATGAATAACTTGTGGATCTCACAGCTCATAAAATTTCTCCAATGATGAATTAAATGAGCATATTTCTTCAGAACTTAATAAAGAAGAGTGCTTCAAAATATGTAAAATAAGTTTTAATTTCATTTTTAACTGAATTAGATACATTTGATGTCAGAACAGCTACAGATCCAGATAACATAAGTTCCTACAATTCTCATCTCGATTGATTGCATCTTCACGTATGCTCAATACATAATAATCTGTCAGATTTGTATAACTATTGATCTATATCAGTTTTATTTATCATCACTTTCAAAGATATTAGAAAGACGTGTTTGTAATGAATGTAGAAACTTCCTGGAATCATTTTATCTACATTCACAACAATCAGACTTCCGTGAAGGACATTCATGCCAGATTACACTAACTGAAATGGTGAATAATTGGTTAACTACAATATATATTTGTAGGCACAGTGTTTCTTGACTACTGTAAATCACAAAATCCAGCTGGAAAAGGTATGTATCAGGTTAACCATAAACGATTAATTTGGGTTTGAAGGCAAACAAGAGGTTTCTAATTTAAATAAACTTTCGGATAACTTAATCATAAGAAATTGATAAATTCAGGTATTCAACAAGGATCAATTCTTGGGCCATTACTCTTTATGCTGTACATCAATGATTTACTATATCACATTGAGCTATCCATGTGCACTGACAATTCTTTGTATGATTTTGTTGAATTTAGTATTATTATTTTCTTACAACATTGTTATCATGTACTCATCTATGTTTTACACATTAGTGATACTGAATATTGAAACCATTTTTAAAGAGTTATTTATTAGGTTGCATTTATTTAGACTTTTGATGGAAAGGTGGTTAGTTGAAATAAACTTCAAATTGGGAGCATAGTTCATTGAGATAAAATGGGGTCATATCATTTGAAACTTTATGTATACGTCTATTTTTTGTCGAAAATATTAATTCACTTACTGTTAACATTTTAATATAACTGCATTCAGCATTATCTGCAAGGTCTTTTATGCCAGCAGAATAATTTGTAAATATTCTTGTCAGAAGTGATTCTCCAGATAACATTACAGTAGGTTATGTGTGGTTGTATATATCACTTGTAATATATTACCCTATTATGTCGACTTGAGGGACAAATTTAGCGACCTAATCATGTTTTGTATCTTATATATTTTCAGCATGTTTTTATGTTTTCCAATTTCATTGTTTTTGTCATTTGTTGTTCTGTAGTGTAGTCATATCATTATTGATGGTGTGAAGCGCTTAGAGCTTTTAAAGATTAGGCGCTGTACAAAGTCCTCATTATTATTATTATTATTATTATTATTATTATTATTATTATGTCATCATCCAACATCTGTCCTTTGATCAGATCAACTGTATATATATTATCACTGCTGTTCCTAAACTACTTAGAAGATTCCCATGAAACATACACAGTCATCTCAACAGTGGCCATCTTCAATATATTGTTATTACAACTCTTCCTGTTAGGGTAATCATATCAGCATGAGATTTTCCTAAATGAAAATGGTGGCAGGTGGACGATGAATATAGCTAGCACAGCTACCAACCTGAAATTATTGTTATTGCTACCCCTTCTGGATTGATGGCCATATTAACATTGTGTTTTCATTTAAAGAGCACTGACAAACTCTTGCACAATCATAAAGATGTGTTTTGATTGCTAATTGACCATTGACCTATTATGTCCAGAATAATCGGTCACTTCTTTCAATTTCAAGTTTAGCTTGAGCTATGAAAAATGTGATTTTCATTAAAAGACAGTTTGATTTCCATCTTGTTATTGGGATATCATCAAAGAATGTCATACTATCTAATTGATATTAAATGAAAATGTTACATAGCTGACACCCAATATAGTTGCCATGACAGCTGTCATGATAATCGTGTTATTGTTTCTCATCTGATGAAGTCTAGGTCCTCCTAAAATACAAAATGACAATATTTCCATGGCATTCATATTGTAAATCACTGATCATCCTACATTTGACGTCTTATCAACATGGGATTTTTACCCAAAGACTTCTTACGTTGTCCGTTATTGTCTGAATGAAAACTATGCCTAGTTTGTGAATGGTGGCCATCTTGAAAATTGTGTTGCTACTTTACATGGAGTTTTCACCAAAATGACTTTTTGATGGAAATGTAACATACCGGTATTTAGCCTTTGAATATCAATATGTTTAGCCTGTATGCACATTAATCCAGTAAAATGAAAATAAATAACATAAAATATTTGCTTTCTCAAATGACTATTTTCTTCAGTTTTTGAATGTCAAGATATCTTATATATGAATTCATAGTGGTTCCACTTCCCGCAAGACTTCATGAAATGAAAGAGCAAATATCTCATGAACTTGGTCAGTTCTTGTAAGTTAATATGAATGACACTTGTCCAAAAGAGATAAATTGTGTGCACTCATTAGGGTCTCACCATAGATTGGATTAATTTGTTCTTTATCAGTAATGTTTTGTTACGTGCTCAACTGAGATATAAAGAGTTACTTTGTTAAAAATGTATTAATTTATTCCTGTTATTAGTAACTGAATTTGTACCTTTGTGTTTCTTATCAAGGCTTCTTTTCTTCAAATATTACGAGACCCGAAAGGGGGAGTGGTCTCAGGATTTCCTGTACCTTGTCTGCTGTTTCTGTACAACTTCGTCTTGACAGTGTTACCCTGAATTCAGTATTGACACAGTGCCGGTTAGATCTAGGAAGATGCAATCCTACATATTTTGGAGATTGGCAAAATCCAGTGTACACCTTTGGAATAACCAATGGTGCACTATGGGTGGACATTTTATCATTAAACAGGACAAGAGACGAGGGTTTGTGGCTATGTTATGAGTCCAACAACACGCAAAACAATGCAACCCTAGTGCTAATTGTGTATGGTAAGTATAGTATTCTCTCTCTCTACTTCTGCTGTCCTATCCTGCGCATGATTGGGAGTCTGCTCTCTCTCTCTCTCTCTCTCTCTCTCTCTCTCTCTCTCTCTCTCTCTCTCTCTCTCTCTCTCTCTCTCTCTCTCTCTCTCTCTCTCTCTCTCTCTCTCTCTCTCTCCAGTAAACATTCTGGAACCCATAAAAAATTGGGAGTTTTAAATACCCCCTAAATTTAAATCAAAATTGTACATTCTGAAACGAGAATCAAAATACTCTTTTCAATTTCAAAAGCAAGATCCAAGATTATTTCTACTTGTGTTTTCTTGCTATATTAAAAATTATTTGCCAGAATCTTTAAAGTGAAATAATTTCAGACATTAATTTTTAAGATGTATTTCGTGGATGCTTTATACTTTTGTTGACTATAAAGTTTCAACACACCTTGGTATATGCACTTATTTTCATGATTACTTCCTGTAAATGTCATGTGATAAATACAATGTTGTGAGGATACAATAACATTGTAAATGGCATATGAATTAGTGTGTATTATTGGAATGCAGTTCTGTAAAATTATATAACATGAGAAATATCAAAATGCAGTATTCACAGAATTTTAACTCAAAATCAGTGTACCTTATACTCCTATGTTATAGGAGCTATTTCCCTAACAAAAAATTCTATGCTTAATATAAACAGTCACTTATTTGTTCCTTGTATGTGTCTGTTTGCTTGTTCATGTCAAACACCACTGGCCATTTGATGTGAATCCATTCTTCCAGAGTAAGGGATATTCAGAAAGAGGCAATCAACCCATGCACCTGACAGTGGGCATGTGTAGACCTGTCATCTTATTGAAGGTCACCAAAATCAATTGACATTATGACTAGATTTTCACCAGAGAAAATTGTTTGTGACAATATTCCTTACATAATTTAAGTTATGTGCTAATAATATTGTTTTCCTTTTGAAAATCAGTTCTTTAAGGAACATGGAATTTGCAGATGTTTTCAACCTTTAAAGGTTTGGGTACGTCATCTTACTGTTAAAAATATACAGCTAAAATATTGGTATGTCCCTGTGTAGAGGAATAACATCAAAACCTGCCTAACATTATATGTAAGCAGGAGGCATATGTAATTACCGCCTTTCTCTCTCAAAAGACTCTTATTGTCATCATTGTTTCTTTCAACACATTTATTAGTACTGTAATATCCATGCTGTCTCAGAAAGAAGAAAATAACCCGTTGCATGTTTTCTGCATTTTTTGTAGTTTTCCATATTAAAGATTGCAGCTGGAAACATCGCAGAAAAGAATTTAAATAAAATAACAGGTTAAATGTGTCCTCTGTTGTTTACCAAGTGCAAAAACAGAGGTGTAAAACAGTATTATGCATTGAATACAACCATATGAGTGTGCTCTTGACAGAATAATGTAGGATAGTCTGATGGAAAGTGTGGTCAGAATAATGACCCTTGGGACACTCACCGCAGATATGGAGAGTTGAAAAAAAAATGTATGAAGCATAGCTCTTCAGCTTGGAAGATGATAAAAATAATAATGATAATCACTTTGTATAGTACTTAATCTCTAGAAGCTCTAAGTGCTTGAAAACATAAGAAAACACCTATAACTTAAAAAACATATATAATGATATTATTACAAAAGAGCACCATGAAATTAGAAAACATTAATTAAACAAGCTGAAATATAGAAGGTAGGAAACTTTATTAAGTCTTTAATTTGTTCTTGCAGTCGAAATAGGTTCTATTTATGGGCGTACTCTGTGTATTTGTGTTCAAGTTCAGTTGGCAATTTGTTCAACATTGCTTCAGTTTCGAGAAGGAGCTATTGAGGATATTAAAAATACTAAAGAGGTTAATTTACCCGCAAAAATGATATTGGGTGTGTATGATAAATCTAAAATATTAAACCCAGGTTATGAAAATGTAAATGATGATAATTTTATTAGATGGGTATATTATATATATATATATATATATATATATATATATATATATATATATATATATATATATATATATATATATATATATATATATATATATATATATATATATATATATATATATATTACAATTAAGTCAGTCAGAGCGATTATAATTTTGATGTACTTATTGAACAAATAAGAAAACTTGAAAAACAGTCTCAACAACCACAATCTCATTTTCCTTCTGAGCAACTTCCTCAACCTCAGTCCCTCTCACCACAGTTGTTAAAATTGGAAGGGGCTGGCGAACAATTAAAAACGTAGAAACAGATTAAACATTTAAATGGTGCAAAACAAGATACAAAAGGTGTTCAGGTTACTTTCTCTGCGGCTGCGATCAAAGACACAATTAAATCGCGTGGTATATTTTCACTTCTCCCTGCGTTACCAGCGCTGATTGTTGCTGCAGCCCATGCACTCGCGAAAGCCGCCGGGTTAGGAGCAGTTGAAACCGCTACTGAAATGGCACTAAAGAACGCAATGGGTAAGGGGAACAAAAAAAGTGCTGGTTCTAATACTTCCAGGATCTCCGTATTCATGGTACGGCAGAAAAGGCCTGAGGTTGCCAGCGACGGTTTAATAACACCGCTCTCAATTTTGATTTACTTGATGCTGCTAAAAAAAATTAAGAATACAAAACTTCAGAGGTGATTTTAAGCGAGATCAATTACCAAACCACCCAAAAAATATTGAAACAGGTATCATTAATCTTGATAACAGTAATGGACATGGAACTCACTGTGTTGCATATGCAATTGATCCAAGCGGAATTGTTTATTTTGATTCATACGGGTTAGCTCCTCCAAAGGTATTTATGCGCTATATTCAATAATTAAAATTACCAACACAGACAATGACCGATCCACCAATAACGCGGTCAAGAAGTAATTCCCAAAATCAACCAAACCACCCTATAAACCGTACACCATTACATGAGTAATCGCTGTTTAGAGAAATAATACAATATAATGATTGTTTTTTTACGGGAGATCTCTCGAGAGCCTAAAATAAACCACCGGGGTGATAACGGCAACAGATGATGTAAAATATTTTATCGAAGATGAAATATCTGAAATGTTCAATCTCGCAAGTATGGATCCAAACGAAATAGTCGTATTTTAATATAGGTAGGGACAATTAAAAGCGAGTAATGTTTCCTTGAATGGTATTATAGTTAGACATAATACAATGACTGAAAATTCCCTAGCAATGTTTGATCCTACTGGTAGGATTAAACCAGAAGTTCCTTTTCCATCTGTGTTAGATACTATTAATAATCGAGTAAAAAAATCCAGTAATGCAATGACGGCGTGCTCAACATGAACTCGAATAAAAAAACCGCACTTGGTAATCGAACATCGGACGGTGACGCTGTGACAAAAATCTATGTAGATGCGCTGCGAGAGGAATATAAAATAACCAACACAACTATCTTAGATATCCGAGAGAAATTCTACTCTTGTTGGTTTCCATAGATTTCTCTTTCTCGTGAAATGAGCTCCAACTGACGGTATTGTAAAACAGTTTGTCAGTAATTGTTCGTCGTGTTCCCTTGAAAAACCACTAGCTTGTTTTTTCATCTTATCATGGATGGCTTCAGTACGATATAGTTCGCCATTGGGTTTTACAAATTGATCGAATTTACCCTCTTCGTCTTTAAAACTCTAAAATAACCACACTGACAGAGGATCGTTTTTACTCGACTCGTAAATACAATCAGATAAATTTCCCGTGTAATATTTTGTTGTTCTATCCCGCGGAAAATTGTTACCGCGGATGTCCACGCGTGTGCATTATGGTCAATAATTTTGATTGGAGATCCTCCGATTTATATTTCGGTTCATATAATTTCTCACCCAAGCGACAGAGAAATCTAGCTGTTTTGCTAATCTCACTTTTCGTATCTCAGTCTAATAGTCTCAGACCAATCGTCTCAGTCATGCTGTCCACGCGCTGAGAACTACCTTTTACAAAAGAAATCCTTTTAAACATAATTTATATACCTGTTTTACGTAAACAAGAAAGGGGTCACGTGATCTTTTAGAACAAATTTACGTTAAAAAATTCTCGTACACACCGTATGACCCAACTAAAAATAGAAAGATGTTTATAACAAAGATCCATAATGTCCTTGTAATTAACCAATCATTTTAAAAGCTTGTTTGCAACTCTGAAGCCAGGTCAGAAATGATGTCAACACCTGTTCTTTATTCTTAAAAGTTTGTTTGTTTGATAAGGATTTTTAACGTAGCTTTAACAATTTTTTAGTCATATCGCTACGATGTCTGCAGTGAGACATCATGCCGCAGACATGTAGCATGATGTCTCACCCAGTCACATTATCCTGACACCAGGCCAACCAGTCCTAACACTAACCTCTTAATGCTGAGCGTCAAGCGAGGCAGCTTTTAGTACCATTTTTGTAAGTCTTTGGTATGACTCGGCCGGGGATCGAACCGACGACCTCCCGCTTCCGGGGCGGACGCTCTAACCACTAGGCCACCGGAGCGGTGTTTTTCTTAAAAGTACATGTCACCCCACTTTCTAAAACAAATATATCCCACTGAATGAATCTTAAACTTAAAATGTCAAATTTGAATCTGACAAACAAAAAATTAAAATAAACAATAAATGACCCAAATCAAATACACGTAACAATATACTGTTAGCTGCATTTAATGAAGCTGACCTAAAAAAAATTCTGTGCTACAGATAGGATAAAATTCTCAGTGGTGTGTGAAATGAACTATGTCAGAAAACACCAATCCATGCACATAAAACTTTATACCTATACACTTCATAGTATCCCAACTCTCTAAACAACAACGCAAAACTTAGCAACAGCCAGAAATGTGTTATGTTAAACATACTCTATTATAATCTGGTTAAGGATCTCCGTTTGTGCTCCAGCTGCATATAAGTTACATGCAATATTTATTGACAAATAATACACTTACCAGCCAGAAGGAATCATTGATCCCTCAACACAAGCAAATTTCACTGCATCACTTGCCACATTTCCAAGACAGAAATATCAATTTTCAAATAATCTGTGAACTTGAATGTTTTGCACATGGTTATCCTTTAGGGTCCGCATATTTAGAGGGTGACGAGGGTCTTTTATACGGGAGAGTGGGGTACTCAAAGTTGGAAATGATGAAAGGAAACAGTTTCTGTCTAAAAATATTAAATATTTATTGTCAATTTCATATAACATCCATATATTAAATGTGATAATACCTCATTACGTTGCGACGTTTTATGTTGTTATTTTTCTTTGCTCACGCGTATGAACTGTGTACTTCGGATGCAACGTCACACCACAGCCCTCATTAGGATATTTGTATTCATGCGCTGCATGTAAACATTGGGTTCTGAACACTAGTAAAGAGTTCTTTTTACTTTAAAGGATAATATTGGGTGAGAAAAATAATCTACGTTGGAGTTTGGACCGAGACAATGAAATCCCAGCCGCGGGGGTTACATTATATCTCATTATAACCCCTAGGGTGGGATTTCATTGTCTTGGGCCAATTCCCATAGGTTCTATATATCTCGCCTGTTACTGTCTCTACGGATATTGGGAATTTTTGTATCCGCTGTAACGCAGCCACATTTTGAATTGCTGGTCCGCTCTCCTTCACTGTTAATTCCCATTCATTTATTTTTTTGCGTCTTAAATCCGTCAATTTGTTTTTACGCAACGCATTTGTAAAATGCTCTTTAATTCGTTCTGTTACACAATTCAACGACGAATATTTCATGGGTTTTAATTTCTCAATATTCGGTTTATCATTTATCGGATAGATAGATCAAGTAATAATTAAACCAAATAATGAATTAGACAAATAATATTATAGTATATAAATGAACCAAGAATTTCAACCACATCCTGTGATCATCGATTATGAAGCATCTCGTGATGGTATTGGCAGACACCGCAGGCTGAAGAAACCAGTCGGTGTTGTTAATAATCAGGGATACTTATATTTAATTATGGAGGGAAAAGTCATCTTAATCACAGAATCGCATATGAGTGTTTCCATGGATTGATAAAAGATGGGTTTGTAATCGATCATATTGATTTCAATACTGAGAACAATTCTTTCTCGAATCTATAGTCTATTACTCAGAGTGAAAATTCCAAACGAGGAGGGACTGGAAAACACTAAAAAAATGCGAATCCTATAAAATCATTTAATACAGAAAATAACGAAGACAGAGTATTTAAACCAATGACTGAAGATGGTGGGTATTTTGATATTTGCGAAGCTTCTGTACGAAAAGTAGCAGAACAAATGCATCAATCAGCGATTTCCAAGAGAACTGGACATAGAATTCAATTTACATATGTCTGAATTCTGTTTTTTTATTGTATATATGTAACACCAAGGGAAATAACTCGTGTGGGCTTGTGTATACGGTTTTGAAACAACGATAACTCTTTTGTTGTAGTCACGTATCTTAATGGGATTTTTTGATGACTCATGGTCTAACTGAATGGCTTTTTTTGTGTGGTTTACATACACCATCCGTTAAACCCTTCACGTGATACACTTATATCAAAATTATAGACTTGTAGATTACGAAAACTAGTGTATTCCATACACAGGTTGGGATCTCGTCCTGGGGCCCATCGTTCAAATCGCATGGCAGGCATTATTGTCGACGATACTGATCGGAAGGTTTTTCTATATATAATTGGGGTTTAAGCCATTCAAAATTCAAATCGTGAAACCACCATGTGTCACACACCATCACATGGTGTGAATGTGTTTTTTCATTCAACCTGGGGTGAATTTGTTGAAGGTATGATGGTTTCAGTTTAAATGTAGAACAGCCCCGTGAGTGTATGTGCTGTGTGTCCACATATAATCCATTGTTATATGTTGTATTGTCTTGTGCTGTCCTATTTGTATATATAATTGTAAATACCATATCATTTCATTGTAAATACCATTATGTAAATAATTGTAAATACCATTATGTAAATACTTGTATACATCTATATGTAATGTGACGTCCAGTCACCAAGCATGCCTTCTTGGGGTTCTAATCCTTTATTTGACGAGTTAGATACCCTCTCGGAGACTATGCTTCGTGGTATCTCTGGGCCTCTAACCTAGGCGCAATAAGATGTGAATAACACTTTAGAGCGAATGGAGTTCATCATATCATAACTTGCATAATATATATAGGTGCAATAAGATGTGAATAGCACTTTAGAACGAATGGAGTTCATCATATAATCATATATAATCATATCATACAAAAACGGGTCAAAAATTACCCTTAATTTTTTAATTAGATATATAATATTTCATGTAATGAATTTCGAAAATATGAATGTCATTATAATTAAGATTTCAAATTTGAAAAATCAAGGAATACAATTATCGATAAATTAGATTGTCATCAGATTCTCTCTGAATTTCATGATCTTGATGAGAGTGCCCAGAATAATAGGTAAGTCCTTCCATGGGTTGATCAAACGAATTCAGCACGCGGTAGATGACTCACTTGCATTTTGTAACGACATTAACAAATGTATCCCGTTATTCACTGCTGTCGAAAAGGTCAGAAGTGAACTGGGCAAACAATATGAAATCAAACGCACAATAAACTCGAGAATCAAAACAATGAGAGAAATTATCAGACAAAATGAAAATCCCCGTTTGGTTGCCTCAACGCATTGAAAAATCTCTCCATGGATTGACACACTAAACAATGCCAAACCCGTTGCAGGTGAATAATCTGCATACAATAAAGCCCCATGGACAAATAATTCTATAGACAGGTATGCGCTTACCCGCATAGAACGAATTTGTATAGACGGGTATGATAGTGTTCGGTGATTCATCACCAAAGCGAAAGTAATGAACACACTGTCGGGGGTGGGTGAGTTTTCACTTACAATTTAGATCGTATATTATATTTATAATGGTAGGTGAAGCGCTTAAAACTAGATAAACACGAGAGAGATTAGTTGCGATTAAGAGATTTATTCCGGTTAGTGATTGCGTTCGAAAAAAACTCCAAAGGAGACAAGAATTTCAAACTGGTTTCACAACGGGAACTGAACAATTATTCAAACCAATAACCACTGCAACGGGATAAGTCGTATCGACCACTGACAAAGCTATATGTGGAGATATTCCTGAGGAACAACGAGGGGAGAAAACCGGCCCTTTTTCCTGTACTTGAAAAATAGCAAAGAGATCCAAGCAAACAAAAAAAATCTTTAAAACCACTTCCTGGTGATATAATAGCCGCTGAACGACTTCAGAGACAACGTGAACAAGAACAACAACGACTAAAACAGGAAGAAGAGGGTGATATTGTTGAAGAAGATGATGAACAAGAACAACAACGACTAGGTGATATTATTGACGAAGATGATGAACAACAACAAAATTGAAGAAGATGAAGAAATTTCGAGAGAGAGAATATATCTACCTGAAAATATATTTACAAAAGAAGCGATGAATAAATTTAAACGTTCCACGGATGACGAATTAACTGATTTTACTGTTAAAAATTTTCAAAAGGGAACAAGGGAAAAATATATAAACGATGGAGCAGAAGACTATAAAAACCTTTGACATCTGGTATAAAAATATATTTTGCAAAATATGGTAGAATTAAAATCTCAAGAGATAATACTATTTTTAATGCGCATAAACAAATAATAGAAAAAAGGAGTGGTAAACCGAAAGGTGCAACTGGTAACACTAAAAAAACAAATGGAAAGGGATTTTCTCAAAGTGGAACTTCAAGGGGGGTTCAGGTAGTGGTCTAGTTCGTTGTCCTAGTATTATTCTCGGGATATATCACGATTAGAAAGTCCCGTAGGAGGGAGACGAGCTAGAAATAACTCACCGGAAATAATGAGGCCGCTGATATGTGCAGATGACTATTTGAGTGTGGTATCATGGATATTGGTGTATATCGATAATTTATTGATGAGCTAGCGGACGGTTACCACAGTGATTAATCACCGAAATTGCTAGCAATGAAAATCGTTTACGATAAAAATCCTTATAATTGGAAATCGTTTACGATTTCGCGATTAGATAAATAGCATTTAAATAAGATTATCATACACAGCAACCACAATAAACCAACCATGACTTACGTAATAAATTCACGATTGCCTGTTTATAGAGCGTAGTATGGAGATGGTCTCGGCAATACCATTGCAGAGTTATTTGCAAGAATGGCTCCAAAAATAACACCAATCGCAAAACAGTTATCAATAAAAGCTATTGATGTTATTCGTGATAAGGGTATTAGCGCTGTTGGTGATGTTGCTGGGAAAGCATTTTCCGCGGCTAAGGAAGAACTACTAGCGTTAGTTAGGCGAAGAAAGTCACAAGGACCACAACCATCTGCAGAAATTATGCCCACGAGTATTATTAAATTAATAAACAACGCAGTGGATCATAAAATACCATCACGGTATGACACTCAAGGAAATATTACTGCAAATATGATAGCGGGAAGTGGTTTAAAATCGCGAGCGAGTTCGCGATTTAGATCAAGAAATATATAATAATATGTTCAAATTGGCGCCTGATACAGCGTTCGATATGGACGCACCAGTGCCCAAGAATGATTCTGAACGCGATTATCAATTCTATTCCTATCATGCAATCCAACCAAATAGTTGATCAAGAATCGAACTTCATGTCCAGGATACCAGCAAATACTTTTTACCCGCTGAAGCATTTATTGAAGTAGAATGGAAATTGTAACAAATGATCATGCTGCTAATGATCCGCCATATGCACTTGGTGCCAATGTCGGCTTTGTCAATAATGGTATTATGGCGCTATTTGAGAGTGCTAGATATATGATTGATGGAAAATAAATCGAGTCTATAGAACATGATGTTGATGTTGCCACAACAATGGTGGGGTTAGCAAGATATTCTGATGATTTTACAAGATTGGCAGGTACATCTATGATGTTCGCAAAGGATACTAATGATTACGCTGAACACATTCCGTATACTAAATTGCTAGCACCAAGAGCTACTGCAGTTGATCCCCAACCAGATGATGTTTAACACGAGGATAGACCAGCTGGCAACTTTGATGTTATAAAAAGTACTAATCCTAATCACAACTTGGGGTTTGCAACACGCTTAGCAATGTTGCAAGGACAACATAGTATATTTTCAGGAGCGATTCAACTATCTCATATATTTGGATTTTGCAGAAATGTTAGAAAAGCTATCTATGGGGTGAAACATACAGTAGTCCTTGTGCGAAAGGGAGATGATAATGATGCAATCTGGCGTACTGGTGTTGTTGATGGTAAAGTCAATATAACAAAACTCTCACTATGGATGCCAGTAATGACTCCATCAATCACTGCAGAGGAAAAATTACTATCATTTATGGATCATGGAGAAAAATCATTACTAAGTTGGCTAACAACAACAACAGATACCATGGAGTCTACTGTTAATGGTATATTCACTTGACACATGGCATCAAAACAAGGGATTTCTGCGCCGCAGCATACATTTATTGCGTTACAGGTTAAAGAGCGATTAAATTCAGAAACACACAGTCATATGATATTTGACCAACTGATTTTCAATTCGTCTCCACAACGCCATAAGCGCCTGGTCTGTATGGAGACAGAGTCTCAATAGCGTGACAAACCGAAATAATTTCTCTTCTTTTTTTGTCAGCCTGAATTGATTTCAGTTTGAATTCCTTTAGAATTTTTTTTGAAATACTTTTGGTTTGTCTGAAATAGTTTTGGTCTGTCCACCCTCTTTGCTTGAAATCTTTTAGCACTTTGTTTGGAATAGTTTCGGTTTGCTTGAAATAGTTTTGGTCTGTCCACCCTATTTATTGCTCATGTAATTGGTACAAGACTGTGTTTGTTTTTGGTCAGTAACACTCTTGTATGCAATTTAAAATATATAGAAATGAAATAGATATACACATTTAATTGATACAAGACTGTAGTTTTTTTGTGGTCAGTAACACTCTTGTATTCAATTTAAATTGTATTGCTATGTGTAATCCCAAATTTACTGAGACTGTCACAACAAAATAACAGATAGCATTCAAGCTGATATACAACATTTTTTGTATTGGAAATAACCTGTTTTATTTTATGATGCTTAATAGTTACCTTTTGATTTACTATTGAAGTTTCAATACTTACATTGTTTTCGTTTAAGATCATGCAAATTGCAATGTACAGAAATCAAAATATTTTCTAATTAATTGTTTGCAATGCAGTGAAGAAAAACTTATATATGACTAAATCCCAGACATTATAATGGAACTGGATTTGTATTATTATTGGGTCTAGTACATACATTGGATGATATGCGATCGATATGTTCCCATGGTAAAAGGTACTGTTTAACCCATTTAGAATAGAGTATAAATATGTCCAGGTTCAAATGATGGTAGCACACATTCAAATGGCATGGAAAATACACGTGTTGATATAACATAGCTTTAAGTGTAGAATATTTAATGTGTGGAAAACTCACTATCTATATAGTTTTAAAGTTATGCGCCATAAGACATAAATATAGGAAGAGGGGTCTGTGTTTAAATCCAAAGGTACATTTCAGCTGCATAATAGCATAGATTATGTCCAAAGCATTTCAATGGTTTTCAGTTCTTTAATTAAGTTTCATTTTAATATATTATAGCAGTAATATCACTTTGGTCACCTCTAGGGGTCAGTGTATGTGTGTTTGGAATTACAAACGTATGTGCCACTTCACATCGAATAGTGACAAGTTTTATTAGGTTTTGTGCATTACAGATTGTAGCAATCATAAAGTCTCTGATATTGTTTTATAAAGTGTGTAAATAACTAAAAGTCTGTGTTTTGTTTTGAATGATATTTATTGGAGTTCACACAGTGTAAACAAAGTTAAATTTTCAAGTTGAACAAATTATGTTTTCATACTTTCAACTGTGACATTTATTATCAGTTAGAAAACATTTACAAAGAAAGAACTAATTCTTCACTGGAAATACCTGTACTTTTGTAAGAATTGTGATGTTATTTATATACCATCTTACCCAATTTTATCAACATGTATCCTTAGCAATAACAAAAATGTACAATAAATAAATACACGACACAAACATGTTTATTTATTGTGCATTTTGTTACATTCTTTATGTTGTATTGTGCAGAACATGCATACTATTTAATGCATTTATTGTTTCCTAAGTAAAGTTTCAACCAGAAAGGGGAATGATATTGATACATCGACCCATTTATCCCATATAACAAGATTAATGTTACCTTCATTTGTTTTTCTATGATATTTCTATACTTTATTGTGACATTAAACATTCATACCTGCAGGCAAATTTTCATTGAACAATTGTATGGGGTTTCGTGCAGAAGCGCATTCTCCTCCCCTACCAATACTTTGATGTCTTACATTATAGGACTAGACTGTTCCACTGGGGTTCATTACAAAATGATTATAAGATTATATTGTTGCAGTTCCGGATTCCCCTCACCCTCTATCCATTCATCAATACTCTTAATTTTATTTGCAATGTCCCCTTGTATCTTCACCCCTAATCTCTGCTTTCCCAATTCATGTTTAAGGTTCCATTGTTAAGTTTGCTTCGGTGGCATATATTAGTTCATGAAAAAAAGTATTTCATAAGATATTGTTCAATGCAATAAACATCATGTTGTTGACCTACACCCAATGTGGTCTTCATCATATCAATTGGTGTTTGCATGTTTTTATTTGTTCATTTGACTAATTTCTTATTCATAAACTAACAGTTAGAATCTTGAAAACAGTCATTTGTTAAATGTGGTAAACTTAAGAAGGTGATTGTGATCACGATAGGGAAGGAATATTTGGTTGCTGATAATGATGTAATTATGTGTAAATCGTCAGGTATGTCTCAGAAAATGATTTATAAACAAACAGTTCATGATATTGAGAGTGTATGTTGTAATTCTCAAAAATGACAGAAATTGCTCTCTTACAGTCTTGCAGTTTTATGGTCTCTAATTGATACTAAATAAACAAAATAGTGTCCCAGGATAATAAACATAGCCAATATGGCTATGAAAATGTCATTAATGATGTGAACATTTTCTTAAACAAATATCAAGCTGTTAACAAATGATACAAATAAATATTAAAAATTTGAAAAAGAACAATAATTGATATATAAACTAATTTATTTGGACATATGGTTGCTGCTTCTAACCCATTTCAATTGGATAAAAGTTACAACTATAGTCTGGCTATCAAAAAACCAGTCTCAATCAGGTGGAGCACTCGTTTATTGATCAAAAATAATTTTTTCCTACACCTATGTGTATTAATATAAGAATGGTTTCATTAGATAAGTACATGTTTGAATGGTATCAACAGTAGTTCATAAAGGGTCATTCCATGCCAAAATCACCCCAAAGCCCCAGTCTATTTGTCCATTTCTGATTTCGATGAAAATTTTTATTGGGATACATCTGTATAAATGAAGGCTGCATGCAAAATTTTGATAAACAATTTCAAAAATAGATAGCAGATTGAAATTTAAGGTATAGCTTAGCAGTGAGCTTTTTTTTAGAGGAGATACATGTGCTAAAAACTAATTTAAGTAACGGTTTCAGATAAAATCATATTTGTTGCTTATGACAAAAAAGTACTGCTACCTTAATATATTTGAGTTGAAAAGAATCTGTAAAGAACCAAAATATAATAATTTATTAATTAATTAATATAATGTATGTGTGCATATCTCCTTAAATAACTAAGATATTTAAACTCTAATATCAGATTCAGATTTCCCAGGTCACAGGTTTGTAGTAAAGTCTGATATCAGTATACTAGACAAAATTACTGTGACATGAAAATCATTGATGTTAAAACTGAGGAATGCTTTAGACAAGAACTGTGCTTCCAATCTTTATTTCAATCACCTATAATGTCAGAAATAATAAGGACTTTTGTTTTTACTGAAATGTTGCATGCAGTCATCATTTGCATAGATGTAAACCATGCAGGAACAAATTTCATGAAAATCAGAGATGGTCACCTTTGGATATATTGGTGACTTGGAACGGATTGACACTACAATTTGTTTATAATCTTCATGCACACAGTTATAGTAATGTTTAGCTTGTCTTTGATGTATCTTAATTGCATAGCAGTTAGCATGAAAGACAATGTAATGAACTTGTTCTAATTATAATTCATAAGGTTCTCCAGGAGGAGTGAGTCTGGTGACACCTTTGCCACCTGTTGTGGAGCTAGCTGAGATCTCCATCATGCTTCAATGTAAGACAGATAGCTGTGAATATCCAGAACCATCTATAACGTGGTATTATCAGGTAACTATGTACACAACAATATTCTATTGATTGCAAAATCCTGGGTGATGATCACGATCTTTGGGCATGACAATATTTGGGATGACAAATTATTTTTCATGCATGGGTTATAATATCATGCCTGACATTGTTAGGATTACCTTAGTGATACCATTATTGCCATGATCAGTGGCCGTTATTAGAGCAGTTGTAAAAGACAGGTGTAGCTTTGATTGGCATATCGTCACAGGTTTATTTAGTTGTTGGGTTTTCACAAACTGTGTAACCAGATGATTTGATATCAATTACTCCTGTGTCACCTGTGTTTCTTTTATAATCGGTTGAGATATACCCTTATTCCTTTGTCGATCAAGATGGACACGTTGTAGGTCTCTGAGGTAAAATGTTGAAGGTGCAACTGTACATTGAAGATCAACCTGATATTTAATATAATGACAGTCGTGGATGGATAATATCAATGCATGGGAAAAAACAGCCTGGGCATATTTGGAATGAAATTATATACAACCAATGAGCCACAGAAAAACCATTGAGATGGATGCTTATAGAGAATACATTGCAATGAATATAATAACAGCTTTTATTATCAACCAAATACTGGATTTTTTCTTCAAATAAATGAGATATCTTTGTAACTTTTTCTAGTAAAATACACATGATTAAATAAACATCATCTTTTTACATAGTTTGATGTGAAAGACTTGGTGGTACCAAGAGTATTTCATCAGTTTGTTTATGTATTAATGTATGATATAAAATTTATATACAATTCCAATATGGAAATTTTAAATTTGTTTTGTAGAATAAAATAAAAGTAAAGAAAAAAAGAAAAATATGTTCACGCCACAGGTGAGTTCAAACCCTAAACCATTGTGGTTGGTGTGCAATTCTTTAACCTACTGAGCATTGCAAACATTTCCAGTTAGCCAATGGAAACACAGCTTTCTGACATTTGAAAGTGAATTTTAAAAATATCAACAGGCACATACTTATATTCTTGATCCATTATGTTGAGATTTTATAGTAAGCAGGTTGATTGCGGTATTACAAAATACATAATAGCCCTATAGTCTTCTTTCATAAGATTTAAATCATAAACCAAATATTTAAACATTTGTCAAATAAATGAAATATCTTTGATTTTGCTAAAATGAAAAACACATTCAATAAATAATAAGAAAAACACATTGCTTAGTTATCTTGATGTACAGACATGACAATATAGTGACAAAATACCATTTGGCATGGTGATTTGAATACAGTCATACATATTGTTGTTTAGCCTGATTCAAATCAAGCAGTCTTTGTGGAGGAGGATTTTCTTCCAGCAAGTATGGATTTTGATTTTTTAACTGAAGTGGTGGCCTTGTCCTGTACAGAGAAGTGTGTGTGGCTTTTAAAAACAATGCTTTTCCCTGATTGGCTGTAGACATACATCATGAATCTTCACTGTTCTGTATTATTGTGCCTTATGAATGAAATTCAAAATATGAGTAAATAAAAGCATGTTATTAACCTATTAAACTATTTATACTGTTGATTTTAATCATAAAAACTGTTGTTTTCTTTAAATTCAGTGAAAACATGTTGTGAAAACTTGGATAAACTGCTTTGATGTTTAGACAGTTTGCAAAGCATTGTTATTGGTTCATGCATAGTTTGTTGAATTAAAAAAACAATAATAGTCAATCCTGAACTAAACCAAAGAAAATGAAATTGCAGTTGATGAAGAAGTAAAAAAAAAACATTAATGACAGGACAAATTACATTCATAGGGCTTTACAACAAGATGTTTTAAAACAAAACAGATGGATTCATATTGAAGTTAATACAAAGTCATTGGCATTAAGTTATATAAGTTAAAATCCGTAATAGCATAACAAGTTTGAAAACTCAGATGAACATGAAAATTGCTGTAAATAACAATCTTGTCTGTAAATCTTTACAATTGTGGTATAATCATTATGACTTTAAATATGGTGCTTACATTTTATGCAAGTATGGATTACTCGTTTAGATTTCAAGAATCAGATATTCAACATTGGAAATTAAGCACTGTGGATGAATTGAAGTGTGTCCTGTGTAATGACTTGTTTCATATGGTCTTTATTATGAATATGGTGGAATTGAAGTGTGTCCTGTGTAATGACTTGTTTCATATGGTCTTTATTATGAATATGGATGAATTGAAGTGTGTCTTGTGTAATGACTTGTTTCATATGGTCTTTATTATGAATATGGATGAATTGAAGTGTGTCTTGTGTAATGACTTGTTTGATGTGGTCTATATTATGAATATGGATGAATTGAAGTGTGTCTTGTGTAATGACTTGTTTGATATGGTCTATATTATGAATATGGATGAATTGAAGTGTGTCCTGTGTAATGACTTGTTTGATGTGGTCTATATTATGAAGTGTGTCTTGTGTAATGACTTGTTTCATATGGTCTTTATTATGAATATGGATGAATTGAAGTGTGTCCTGTGTAATGACTTGTTTGATATGGTCTATATTATGAATATGGATGAACTGAAGTGTGTCCTGTGTAATGACTTGTTTGATATGGTCTATATTATGAATATGGATGAATTGAAGTGTGTCCTGTGTAATGACTTGTTTGATATGGTCTTTATTATGAATATGGTGGAATTGAAGTGTGTCTTGTGTAATGACTTGTTTGATATGGTCTTTATTATGAAGTGTGTCTTGTGTAATGACTTGTTTGATATGATCTATATTATGAATATGGTGGAATTGAAATGTGTCCTGTGTAATGACTTGTTTGATATGGTCTATATTATGAATATGGATGAATTGAAGCATGTCCTGTGTAATGACTTGTTTGATGTGGTCTATATTATGAATATGGATGAATTGAAGTGTGTCCTGTGTAATGACTTGTTTGATGTGGTCTTTATTATGAATATGGATGAATTGAAGTGTGTCTTGTGTAATGACTTGTTTGATGTGGTCTATATTATGAATATGGATGAATTGAAGTGTGTCTTGTGTAATGACTTGTTTGATATGGTCTTTATTATGAATATGGATGAATTGAAGTGTGTCCTGTGTAATGACTTGTTTGATATGGTCTTTATATGAATATGGATGAATTGAAATGTGTCCTGTGTAATGACTTGTTTGATATGGTCTATTATGTAGTGTGTCTTGTGTAATGACTTGTTTGATATGGTCTATTATGTAGTGTGTCTTGTGTAATGACTTGTTTGATATGGTCTATTATGTAGTGTATCTTGTGTAATGACTTATTTGATATGGTCTATATTATGAATATGGTAGAATTGAATTGTGTCTTGTGTAATGACTTGTTTGATATGGTCTATATTATGAATATGGATGAATTGAAGTCTGTCCTGTGTAATGACTTGTTTGATATGGTCTATATTATGAATATGGATGAATTGAAGTGTGTCCTGTGTAATGACTTGTTTGATATGGTCTATAATATGAATATGGATGAATTGAAGTGTGTCCTGTGTAATGACTTGTTTTATATGGTCTATATTATGAATATGGTGGAATTGAAGTGTGTCTTGTGTAATGACTTGTTTGATATGGACTATATTATGAATATGGTGGAAATGAAGTGTGTCTTGTGTAATGACTTGTTTGATATGGTCTATTATGTAGTGTGTCTTGTGTAATCACTTGTTTGATATGGTCTATTATGTAGTGTGTCTTGTGTAATGACTTGTTTGATATGGTCTATTATGTAGCGTTTCTTGTGTAATGACTTGTTTGATATGGTCTATATTATGAATATGGTGGAATTGAAGTGTGTCTTGTGTAATGATTTGTTTGATATGGTCTATATTATGAATATGGATGAATTGAAGTGTGTCCTGTGTAATGACTTGTTTGATATGGTCTATATTATTAATATGGATGAATTGAAGTGTGTCCTGTGTAATGACTTGTTTGATATGGTCTTTATTATGAATATGGATGAATTGAAGTGTGTCTTGTGTAATGACTTGTTTGATATGGTCTATAATATGAATATGGATGAATTGAAGTGTGTCCTGTGTAATGACTTGTTTGATATGGTGTATATTATGAATATGGATGAATTGAAGTGTGTCCTGTGTAATGACTTGTTTGATATGGTCTATTATGTAGTGAGATTTGTGTAATGACTTGTTTGATATGGTCTATATTATAAATATGGTGGAATCGAAGTGTGTCCTGTGTAATGACTTGTTTGATATGGTCTATATTATGAATATGGATGAATTGAAGTGTGTCCTGTGTAATGAATTGTTTGATATGGTCTATATTATGAATATGGATGAATTGAAATGTGTCCTATGTAATGACTTGTTTGATATGGTCTATATTATGAATATGGTGGAATTGAAATGTGTCCTGTGTAATGACTTGTTTGATATGGTCTTTATTATGAATATGGATGAATTGAAATGTGTCCTGTGTAATGACTTGTTTGATATGGTCTATATTATGAAGTGTGTCTTGTGTAATGACTTGTTTGATATGGTATATATTATGAATATGGTGGAATTGAAATGTGTCCTGTGTAATGACTTGTTTGATATGGTCTTTATTATGAATATGGATGAATTGAAGTGTGTCCTGTGTAATGACTTGTTTGATATGGTCTATATCATGAAGTGTGTCTTGTGTAATGACTTGTTTGATATGGTCTATATTATGAATATGGATGAATTGAAGTGTGTCCTGTGTAATGACTTGTTTGATATGGTCTATATTATGAATATGGATGAATTGAAGTGTGTCCTGTGTAATGACTTGTTTGATATAGTCTATATTATGAATATGGATGAATTGAAGTGTGTCTTGTGTAATGACTTATTTGATATGGTCTATTATATGAATATGGTGGAATTGAAGAGTGTCCTGTGTAATGACTTGTTTGATATGGTCTATTTTATGAATATGGATGAACTGAAGTGTGTCCTGTGTAATGACTTGTTTGATATGGTCTTTATATGAATATGGATGAATTGAAGTGTGTCCTGTGTAATGACTTGTTTGATATGGTCTATAATATGAATATGGTGGAATTGAAGTGTGTCCTGTGTAATGACCTGTTTGATATGGTGTAAAATATGAATATGGTGGAATTGAAGTGTTTCCTATGTAGTGACTTGTTTGATATGGTCTTTATTATGAATATGGATGAATTGAAGTGTGTCCTGTGTAATGACTTGTTTGATGTGGTCTTTATATGAATATGGATGAATTGAAGTGTGTCCTGTGTAATGACTTGTTTGATATGGTCTATATTATGAATATGGATGAATTGAAGTGTGTCCTGTGTAATGACTTGTTTGATATGGTCTATAATATGAATATGGTGGAATTGAAGTCTGTCCTGTGTAATGACTTGTTTGATATGGTTTATAATATGAATATGGTGGAATTGAAGTGTGTCCTGTGTAATGACTTGTTTGATATGGTCTTTATTATGAATATGGATGATTTGAAGTGTGTCCTGTGTAATGACTTGTTTGATATGGTCTATAATATGAAAATGGAAGAATTGAAGTGTGTCCTGTGTAATGAATTGTTTGATATGGTCTATAATATGAATATGGTGGAATTGAAGTGTGTCCTGTGTAATGACTTGTTTGATATGGTCTATATTATGAATATTGATGAATTGAAGTGTGTCATGTGTAATGACTTGTTTGATATGGTCTATGTTATGAATATGGTGGAATTGAAGTGTCCTGTATAATGACTTGTTTCATATGGTCTTTATTATGAATATGGATGAATTGAAGTGTGTCCTGTGTAATGACTTGTTTGATATGGTCTATAATATGAATATGGATGAATTGAAGTGTGTCTTGTGTAATGACTTGTTTGATATGGTCTATATTATGAATATGGATGAATTGAAGTGTGTCCTGTGTAATAGCTTGTTTGATATGGTCTATATTATGAATATGGATGAATTGAAGTGTGTCCTGTGTAATGACTTGTTTGATATGGTCTATATTATGAATATGGATGAATTGAAGTGTGTCCTGTGTAATGACTTCTTTGATGTGGTCTATATTATGAATATGGATGAATTGAAGTGTGTCCTGTGTAATGACTTGTTTGATATGGTCTATATTATGAATATGGATGAATTGAAGTGTGTCCTGTGTAATGACTTGTTTGATATAGTCTATATTATGAATATGGATGAATTGAAGTGTGTCCTGTGTAATGACTTGTTTGATATAGTCTATATTATGAATATGGATGAAGTGAAGTGTGTCCTGTGTAATGACTTGTTTGATATGGTCTATATTATGAATATGGATGAATTGAAGTGTGTCCTGTGTAATGACTTGTTTGATATGGTCTATATTATGAATATGGTGGAATTGAAGTGTGTCCTGTGTAATGACTTGTTTGATATGGTCTATATTATGAATATGGATGAATTGAAGTGTGTCCTGTGTAATGACTTGTTTGATATGGTCTATATTATGAATATGGATGAATTGAAGTGTGTCCTGTGTAATGACTTGTTTGATATAGTCTATATTATGAATATGGATGAATTGAAGTGTGTCCTGTGTAATGACTTGGTTGATATAGTCTATATTATGAATATGGATGAATTGCAGTGTGTCCTGTGTAATGACTTGTTTGATATGGTCTATAATATGAATATGGTGGAATTGAAGTGTGTCCTGTGTAATGACTTGTTTGATATGGTCTATATTATGAATATGGTGGAATTGAAGTGTGTCCTGTGTAATGACTTGTTTGATATGGTCAATATTATGAATATGGATGAATTGAAGTGTGTCCTGTGTAATTACTTGTTTGATATGGTCTATTTTATGAATATGGATGAATTGAAGTGTGTCCTGTGTAATGACTTGTTTGATATGGTGTATATTATGAATATGGATGAATTGATGTGTGTCCTGTGTAATGACTTGTTTGATATGGTCTATTATGTAGTGTGTCTTGTGTAATGACTTGTTTGATATGGTCTATATTATGAACATGGATGAATTGAAGTGTGACCTGTGTAATGACTTGTTTTATATGGTCTATAATATGAATATGGTGGAATTGAAGTGTGTCCTGTGTAATGACTTGTTTGTTATGGTCAATATTATGAATATGGTGGAATTGAAGTGTGTCCTGTGTAATGACTTGTTTGATATGGTCTATATTATGAATATGGATGAATTGAAGTGTGTCCTGTGTAATGACTTGTTTGATATGGTCTTTATTATGAATATGGATGAATTGAAGTGTGTCTTGTGTAATGACTTGTTTGATATGGTCTATATTATGAATATGGTGGAATTGAAGTGTGTCCTGCGTAATGACTTGTTTGATATGGTCTATATTATGAATATGGATGAATTGAAGTGTGTCCTGTGTAATGACTTGTTTGATATGGTCTTTAAAAGAATATGGATGAATTGAAGTGTGTCCTGTGTAATCACTTTTTTGATATGGTCTATAATATGAATATGGTGGAATTAAAGTCTGTCCTGTGTAATGACTTGTTTGATATGGTTTATAATATGAATATGGTGGAATTGAAGTGTGTCCTGTGTAATGACTTGTTTGATATGGTCTTTATTATGAATATGGATGAATTGAAGTGTGTCCTGTGTAATGACTTGTTTGATATGGTCTATAATATGAATATGTTGGAATTAAAGTGTGTCCTGTGTAATGACTTGTTTGATATGGTCTTTATATGAATATGGATGAATTGAAGTGTGTCCTGTGTAATGACTTGTTTGATATGGTCTATATTATGAATATGGATGAATTGAAGTGTGTCGTGTGTAATGACTTTTTCGATATAGTCTATATTATGAATATGGATGAATTGAATTGTGTCCTGTCTAATGACTTGTTTGATATGGTCTATATTATGAATATGGTTGAATTGAAGTGTGTCCTGTGAAATAACTTGTTTGATATGGTCTTTATTATGAATATGGATGAATTGAAGTGTGTCCTGTGTAATGACTTGTTTGATATGGTCTTTATATGAATATGGATGAATTGAAGTGTGTCCTGGGTAATGACTTGTTTGATATGGTCTATAATATGAATATGGTGGAATTGAAGTGTGTCCTGTGTAATGACTTGTTTGATATGGTCTATAATATGAATATGGTGGAATTGAAGTGTGTCCTGTGTAATGACTTGTTTGATATGGTCTTTATTATGAATATGGATGAATTGAAGTGTGTCCTGTGTAATGACTTGTTTGATATGGTCTATAATATGAATATGGTGGAATTGAAGTGTGTCCTGTGTAATGACTTGTTTGATATGGTCTTTATATGAATATGGATGAATTGAAGTGTGTCCTGTGTAATGACTTGTTTGATATGGTCTATAATATGAATATGTTGGAATTGAAGTGTGTCCTGTGTAATGACTTGTTTGATATGGTCTATAATATGAATATGGTGGAATTGAAGTTTGTCCTATGTAATGACTTGTTTGATATAGTCTTTATTATGAATATGGATGAATTAAAGTGTGTCCTGTGTAATGACTTGTTTGATATGGTCTTTATATGAATATGGATGAATTGAAGTGTGTCCTGTGTAATGAACTGTTTGATATGGTCTATAATATGAATATGGTGGAATTGAAGTGTATCCTGTGTAATGTCTTGTTTGATATGGTCTATAATATGAATATGGTGGAATTGAAGTGTGTCCTGTATAATGACTTGTTTGATATGGTCTTTATTATGAATATGGATAAATTGAAGTGTGTCATGTGTAATGACTTGTTTGATATGGTCTATAATATGAATATGGTGGAATTGAAGTGTGTCCTGTGTAATGACTTGTTTGATATGGTCTTTATATGAATATGGTGGAATTGAAGTGTGTCCTGTGTAATGACTTGTTTGATATGGTCTATAATATGAATATGGTGGAATTAAAGTGTGTCCTGGGTAATGACTTGTTTGATATGGTCTTTATATGAATATGGATGAATTGAAGTGTGTCCTGTGTAATGACTTGTTTGATATTGTCTATAATATGAATATGGTGGAATTGAAGTGTGTCCTGTGTAATGACTTGTTTGATATGGTGTTTATTATGAATATGGATGAATTGAAGTGTGTCCTGTGTAATGACTTGTTTGATGTGGTCTATATAATGAAGTGTGTCTTGTGTAGTGACTTGTTTGATATGGTGTATATTATGAATATGGATGAATTGAAGTGTGTCCTGTGTAATGACTTGTTTGATATGGTCTATATTATGAATATGATGAATTGTAGTGTGTCTTGTGTAATGACTTGTTCGATATAGTCTATATTATGAATATGGATGAATTGTAGTTTGTCTTGCGTAATGACTTGTTTGATAAGGTCTATATTATGAATATGGTGGAATTGAAGTGAGTCCTGTGTAATGACTTGTTTGATATGGTCTTTATTATGAATATGGATGAATTGAAGTGTGTCCTGTGTAATGACTTGTTTGATATGGTCTTTATATGAATATGGATGAATTGAAGTGTGTCTTGTGTAATGACTTGTTTGAAATGGTCTATAATATGAATATGGTGGAATTGAAGTCTGTCCTGTGTAATGACTTGTTTGATATGGTCTATAATATGAATATGGTGGAATTGAAATGTGTCCTGTGTAATGACTTGTTTGATATGATCTTTATTATGAATATGGATGAATTGAAGTGTGTCCTGTGTAATGACTTGTTTGATATGGTCTATAATATGAATATGGTGGAATTGAAGTGTGTCCTGTGTAATGACTTGTTTGATATGGTCTTTATATGAATATGGATGAATTGAAGTGTGTCCTGTGTAATGACTTGTTTGATATGGTCTATAATATGAATATGGTGGAATTGAAGTGTGGTCCGTGTAATGACTTATTTGATATAGTCTATATTATGAAGATGGTGGAATTGAAGTGTGTTCTGTGTAATGACTTGTTTGATATAGTCTTTATTATGAATATGGATGAATTGAAGAGTGTCCTGTGTAATGACTTGTTTGATATGGTCTTTATTATGAATATGGATGAATTGAAGTGTGTCCTGTGTAATGACTTGTTTGATATGGTCTATAATATGAATATGGTGAAATTGAAGTGTGTCCTGTGTAATGACTTGTTTGATATGGTCTATAATATGAATATGGTGGAATTGAAGTGTGTCCTGTATAATGACTTGTTTGATATGGTCTTTATATGAATATGGATGAATTGAAGTGTGTCCTGTGTAATGACGTGTTTGATATGGTCTATAATATGAATCTGGTGGAATTGAAGTGTGTCCTGTGTAATGACTTGTTTGATATGGTCTATAATATGAATATGGTTGAATTAAAGTGTGTCCTGTGTAATGACTTGTTTGATATGGTCTATAATATGAATATGGTGGAATTGAAGTGTGTCCTGTATAATGACTTGTTTGATATGGTCTTTATTATGAATATGGATAAATTGAAGTGTGTCATGTGTAATGACTAGTTTGATATGGTCTATAATATGAATATGGTGGAATTGAAGTGTGTCTTGTGTAATGACTTGTTTGATATGGTCTATATTATGAACATGGATGAATTGAAGTGTGTCCTGTGTAATGACTTGTTTTATATGGTCTATAATATGAATATGGTGGAATTGAAGTGTGTCCTGTGTAATGACTTGTTTGTTATGGTCAATATTATGAATATGGTGGAATTGAAGTGTGTCCTGTGTAATGACTTGTTTGATATGGTCTATATTATGAATATGGATGAATTGAAGTGTGTCCTGTGTAATGACTTGTTTGATATGGTCTTTATTATGAATATGGATGAATTGAAGTGTGTCTTGTGTAATGACTTGTTTGATATGGTCTATATTATGAATATGGTGGAATTGAAGTGTGTCCTGCGTAATGACTTGTTTGATATGGTCTATATTATGAATATGGATGAATTGAAGTGTGTCCTGTGTAATGACTTGTTTGATATGGTCTTTATAAGAATATGGATGAATTGAAGTGTGTCCTGTGTAATCACTTGTTTGATATGGTCTATAATATGAATATGGTGGAATTAAAGTCTGTCCTGTGTAATGACTTGTTTGATATGGTTTATAATATGAATATGGTGGAATTGAAGTGTGTCCTGTGTAATGACTTGTTTGATATGGTCTTTATTATGAATATGGATGAATTGAAGTGTGTCCTGTGTAATGACTTGTTTGATATGGTCTATAATATGAATATGGTGGAATTAAAGTGTGTCCTGTGTAATGACTTGTTTGATATGGTCTTTATATGAATATGGATGAATTGAAGTGTGTCCTGTGTAATGACTTGTTTGATATGGTCTATATTATGAATATGGATGAATTGAAGTGTGTCGTGTGTAATGACTTTTTCGATATAGTCTATATTATGAATATGGATGAATTGAATTGTGTCCTGTGTAATGACTTGTTTGATATGGTCTATATTATGAATATGGTTGAATTGAAGTATGTCCTGTGAAATAACTTGTTTGATATGGTCTTTATTATGAATATGGATGAATTGAAGTGTGTCCTGTGTAATGACTTGTTTGATATGGTCTTTATATGAATATGGATGAATTGAAGTGTGTCCTGGGTAATGACTTGTTTGATATGGTCTATAATATGAATATGGTGGAATTGAAGTGTGTCCTGTGTAATGACTTGTTTGATATGGTCTATAATATGAATATGTTGGAATTGAAGTGTGTCCTGTGTAATGACTTGTTTGAAATGGTCTTTATTATGAATATGGATGAATTGAAGTGTGTCCTGTGTAATGACTTGTTTGATATGGTCTATAATATGAATATGGTGGAATTGAAGTGTGTCCTGTGTAATGACTTGTTTGATATGGTCTTTATATGAATATGGATGAATTGAAGTGTGTCCTGTGTAATGACTTGTTTGATATGGTCTATAATATGAATATGTTGGAATTGAAGTGTGTCCTGTGTAATGACTTGTTTGATATGGTCTATAATATGAATATGGTGGAATTGAAGTTTGTCCTATGTAATGACTTGTTTGATATAGTCTTTATTATGAATATGGATGAATTAAAGTGTGTCCTGTGTAATGACTTGTTTGATATGGTCTTTATATGAATATGGATGAATTGAAGTGTGTCCTGTGTAATGAACTGTTTGATATGGTCTATAATATGAATATGGTGGAATTGAAGTGTGTCCTGTGTAATGTCTTGTTTGATATGGTCTATAATATGAATATGGTGGAATTGAAGTGTGTCCTGTATAATGACTTGTTTGATATGGTCTTCATTATGAATATGGATAAATTGAAGTGTGTCATGTGTAATGACTTGTTTGATATGGTCTATAATATGAATATGGTGGAATTGAAGTGTGTCCTGTGTAATGACTTGTTTGATATGGTCTTTATATGAATATGGTGGAATTGAAGTGTGTCCTGTGTAATGACTTGTTTGATATGGTCTATAATATGAATATGGTGGAATTAAAGTGTGTCCTGTGAAATGACTTGTTTGATATGGTCTTTATATGAATATGGATGAATTGAAGTGTGTCCTGTGTAATGACTTGTTTGATATTGTCTATAATATGAATATGGTGGAATTGAAGTGTGTCCTGTGTAATGACTTGTTTGATATGGTGTTTATTATGAATATGGATGAATTGAAGTGTGTCCTGTGTAATGACTTGTTTGATGTGGTCTATATAATGAAGTGTGTCTTGTGTAGTGACTTGTTTGATATGGTGTATATTATGAATATGGATGAATTGAAGTGTGTCCTGTGTAATGACTTGTTTGATATGGTCTATATTATGAATATGGATGAATTGTAGTGTGTCTTGTGTAATGACTTGTTCGATATAGTCTATATTATGAATATGGATGAATTGTAGTTTGTCTTGCGTAATGACTTGTTTGATAAGGTCTATATTATGAATATGGTGGAATTGAAGTGAGTCCTGTGTAATGACTTGTTTGATATGGTCTTTATTATGAATATGGATGAATTGAAGTGTGTCCTGTGTAATGACTTGTTTGATATGGTCTTTATATGAATATGGATGAATTGAAGTGTGTCTTGTGTAATGACTTGTTTGAAATGGTCTATAATATGAATATGGTGGAATTGAAGTCTGTCCTGTGTTATGACTTGTTTGATATGGTCTATAATATGAATATGGTGGAATTGAAATGTGTCCTGTGTAATGACTTGTTTGATATGTTCTTTATTATGAATATGGATGAATTGAAGTGTGTCCTGTGTAATGACTTGTTTGATATGGTCTATAATATGAATATGGTGGAATTGAAGTGTGTCCTGTGTAATGACTTGTTTGATATGGTCTTTATATGAATATGGATGAATTGAAGTGTGTCCTGTGTAATGACTTGTTTGATATGGTCTATAATATGAATATGGTGGAATTGAAGTTTGGTCCGTGTAATGACTTATTTGATATGGTCTATATTATGAAGATGGTGGAATTGAAGTGTGTTCTGTGTAATGACTTGTTTGATATAGTCTTTATTATGAATATGGATGAATTGAAGAGTGTCCTGTGTAATGACTTGTTTGATATGGTCTTTATTATGAATATGGATGAATTGAAGTGTGTCCTGTGTAATGACTTGTTTGATATGGTCTATAATATGAATATGGTGAAATTGAAGTGTGTCCTGTGTAATGACTTGTTTGATATGGTCTATAATATGAATATGGTGGAATTGAAGTGTGTCCTGTATAATGACTTGTTTGATATGGTCTTTATATGAATATGGATGAATTGAAGTGTGTCCTGTGTAATGACGTGTTTGATATGGTCTATAATATGAATCTGGTGGAATTGAAGTTTGTCCTGTGTAATGACTTGTTTGATATGGTCTATAATATGAATATGGTTGAATTAAAGTGTGTCCTGTGTAATGACTTGTTTGATATGGTCTATAATATGAATATGGTGGAATTGAAGTGTGTCCTGTATAATGACTTGTTTGATATGGTCTATAATATGAATATGGTGGAATTAAAATGTGTACTGTGTAATGACTTGTTTGATATGGTCTTTATTATGAATATAGATGAATTGAAGTGTGTTCTGTGTAATGACTTGTTTGATATGGTCTATATTATGAAGTGTGTCTTGTGTAGTGACTTGTTTGTTATGGTGTATATTATGAATATGGATGAATTGAAGTGTGTCCTGTGTAATGACTTGTTTGATATGGTCTATGTTATGAATATGGTGGAATTGAAGTGTCTCCTGTGTAATGACTTGTTTGATATGGTCTATATTATGAATATGGATGAATTGAAGTGTGTCTTGTGTAATGACTTGTTTGATATAGTCTTTATATGAATATGGATGAATTGAAGTGTGTCCTGTGTAATGACTTGTTTGATATGGTCTATAATATGAATATGGTGGAATTGAAGTGTGTCCTGCGTAATGAGTTGTTTGATAAGGTCTTTATTATGAATATGGATGAATTGAAGTGTGTCCTCTGTAATGACTTGTATGATATGGTCTATAATATGAATATGGTGGAATTGAAGTGTGTCCTGTGTAATGACTTGTTTGATATGGTCTATAATATGAATATGGTCGAATTGAAGTGTGTCCTGTGTAATGACTTGTTTGATATAGTCTTTATTATGAATATGGATGAATTGAAGTGTGTCCTGTGTAATGACTTGTTTGATATGGTCTTTATATGAATATGGATGAATTGAAGTGTGTCCTGTGTAATGACTTGTTTGATATGGTCTATAATATGAATATGGTGGAATTGAAGTGTGTCCTGTGTAATGTCTTGTTTGATATGGTCTATAATACTAATATGGTGGAATTGAAGTGTGTCCTGTGTAATGACTTGTTTGATATGGTCTTTATTATGAATATTAATGAACTGAAGTGTGTCCTGTGTAATGACTTGTTTGATATGGTCTATAATATGAATATGGTGGAATTGAAGTGTGTCCTGTGTAATGACTTGTTTGATATGGTCTTTATATGAATATGGATGAATTGAAGTGTGTCCTGTGTAATGACTTGTTTGATATGGTCTATAATATGAATATGGTGGAATTGAAGTGTGTCCTGTGTAACGACTTGTTTGATATGGTCTTTATATGAATATGAATGAATTGAAGTGTGTCCTGTGTGTCTAAAATATGAATATGGATGAATTGAAGTGTGTCCTGTGTAATGCCTTGTTTGATATGGTCTATAATATGAATATGGTGGAATTGAAGTGTGTTCTGTATAATGACTTGTTTGATATGGTCTATAATATGAATATGGTGGAATTGAAGTGTGTACTGTGTAATGACTTGTTTGATATGGTCTTTATTATGAATATAGATGAATTGAAGTGTGTTCTGTGTAATGACTTGTTTGATATGGTATTTATTATGAATATAGATGAATTGAAGTGTGTCCTGTGTAATGACTTGTTTGATATGGTCTTTATATGAATATGGATGAATTGAAGTTTGTCCTGTGTAATGACTTGTTTGATATGGTCTATAATATCAATATGGTGGAGTTGAAGTGTGTCCTGTGTAATGACTTGTTTGATATGGTCTATAATATGAATATGGATGAATTGAAGTGTGTCCTGTGTAATGACTTGTTTGATATGGTCTATAATATGAATATGGTGGAATTGAAGTGTGTCCTGTGTAATGACTTGTTTGATATGGTCTATAATATGAATATGGTGGAATTGAAGTGTGTCCTGTATAATGACTTGTTTGATATAGTCTTTATTATGAATATGGATGAATTGAAGTGTGTCCTGTGTAATGACTTGTTTGATATGGTCTTTATATGAATATGGATGAATTAAAGTGTATCCTGTGTAATGACTTGTTTGATATGGTCTATAATATGAATATGGTGGAATTGAAGTGTGTCCTGTGTAATGTCTTGTTTGATATGGTCTATAATATGAATATGGTGGAATTGAAGTGTGTCCTGTGTAATGACTTGTTTGATATGGTCTTTATTATGAATATGGATGAGCTGAAGTGTGTCCTGTGTAATGACTTGTTTGATATGGTCTATAATATGTATATGGTGGAATTGAAGTGTGTCCTGTGTAATGACTTGTTTGATATGGTCTTTATATGAATATGGATGAATTGAAGTGTGTCCTGTGTAATGACTTGTTTGATATGGTCTATAATATGAATATGGTGGAATTGAAGTGTGTCCTGTGTAATGACTTGTTTGATATGGTCTTTATATGAATATGGATGAATTGAAGTGTGTCCTGTGTAATGACTTGTTTGATATGGTCTATAATATGAATATGGTGGAATTGAAGTGTGTACTGTGGAATGACTTGTTTGATATGGTCTATAATATGAAGATGGTGGAATTGAAGTGTGTCCTGTGTAATGACTTGTTTGATATAGTCTTTATTATGAATATGGATGAATTGAACTGTTTCCTGTGTAATGACTTGTTTGATATGGTCTTTATTATGAATATGGATGAATTGAAGTGTGTCCCGTGTAATGACTTGTTTGATATGGTCTATAATATGAATATGGTGGAATTGAAGTGTGTCCTGTGTAATGACTTGTTTGATATGGTCTTTATATGAATATGGATGAATTGAAGTGTGTCCTGTGTAATGACTTGTTTGATATGGTCTATAATATGAATATGGTGGAATTGAAGTGTGTCCTGTGTAATGACTTGTTTTATATGGTCTTTATATGAATATGGATGAATTGAAATGTGTCCTGTGTAATGACTTGTTTGATATGGTCTATAATATGAATATGGTGGAATTGAAGTGTGTCCTGTGTAATGACTTGTTTGATATGGTCTATATTATGAATATGGATGAATTGAAGTGTGTCCTGTGTAATGACTTGTTTGATATGGTCTATGTTATGAATATGGTGGAATTGAAGTGTCCTGTATAATGACTTGTTTCATATGGTCTTTATTATGAATATGGATTAATTGAAGTGTGTCCTGTGTAATGACTTGTTTGATATGGTCTATAATATGAATATGGATGAATTGAAGTGTGTCCTGTGTAATGACTTGTTTGATATGGTCTTTATATGAATTTGGATGAATTGAAGTGTGTCCTGTGTAATGACTTGTTTGATATGGTCTATAATATGAATATGGTGGAATTGAAGTGTGTCCTGTGTAATGACTTGTTTGATATGGTGTTTATTATGAATATGGATGAATTGAAGTGTGTCCTGTGTAATGACTTGTTTGATGTGGTCTATATAATGAATATGGTAGAATTTAAGTGTGTCCTGTGTAATGACTTGTTTGATATGATCTATATTATGAATATGGATGAATTGAAGTGTGTCCAGTGTAATGACTTGTTTGATATGGTCTATATTATGAATATGGATGAATTGAAGTGTGTCCTGTTTAATGACTTGTTTGATATGGTCTATATTATGAATATGGATAAATTGAAGTGTGTTCTGTGTAATGACTTGTTTGATATGGTCTTTATTATGAATATGGTGGAATTGAAGTGTGTCCTGTGTAATGACTTGTTTGATATGGTCTTTATTATGAATATGGTTTAATTGATGTATGTCCTGTGTAATGACTTGTTTGATATGGTCTATGTTATGAATATGGTGGAATTGAAGTGTGTCCTGTGTAATGACTTGTTTGATATGGTCTATATTATGAATATGGATGAATTGAAGTGTGTCCTGTGTAATGACTTGTTTGATATGGTCTTTATTATGAATATGGATGAATTGAATTGTGTCCTGTGTAACGACTTGTTTGATATGGTCTTTATTATGAATATGGATGAATTGAAGTGTGTCCTGTGTAATGACTTGTTTGAAATGGTCTTTATTTGATTTCTTGTAGTACTAAAATCATACTTTGCCCATTTGGAGAGAAGAGCTTAATTCAACTACAGATGCAGATTAATAAAGAAAATAAATTGGTATAGCATCAAATGCATAGGGTTAAAATGTTTCATACAGTTTATTTTAATTATAGCATGTGATATGTGGAGTATATGTGTACATCTCCAAGTACTTGTAGTGCATGGTTTTATTGAACTATGAAAACTATAAATACTAAAATCAGTTATGATGACAAACAATTTATTGCATTACAATTGTAATAGTGTACTAAGTCAGGAGTACCCAGATAGTATTTAACAAATGTGTTGAGTAAATATACTAAACTTTTATTTTTTTTTATAAACAATTATCTTTGACTATAAATGTTGTTGTGAATATGCAAAATAATGAAATGTTTTGTTTAGACATATTTGTATCCGAAACTATATCGCTTGATTAAACGTAGGGATCTAACTAATAATAGAGCACACACCAATTTTCTTATTCAAGTTGAACACATTAATTGATATATAGCAATCTGTAATAATTAATACAAATCAAACATGAAACAAATAACTTGATAGATACAGTACAGGTGTGACGTTTCATTTCACCACCCATCAGTCTTTACACAGAGGTAAGACATGAAAATAAACATAGATATTTGAGAATTGTTGTTTCTTTGTTAGGTGTCAGCCATTTGAATGAATCAGGTGCCTATTTAATGGAGTTGTTTGCAATCATCCAGTCAAAATTACATGATATTTATGTAAATATGTGGAACTATAGTAGTGATCATGATTCTAATAAATCAGCTTATCTATTTACAGAAGGGTCCCAACCCAATTTCCCTTAATACAGGAATAATCAGAAGAAGTAACAGTACTGAAAATTGTATCCAACATTAGATTTAAAGAATCAGATATTCAACGTTGGAAATTAAACACTGTGGATGAATTGAAGTGTGTCTTGTGTAATGACTTGTTTGATATTGTCTATATTATGAATTCTTGTATTACTAACTCATACTTTGCTCATTTGGAGAGAAGAGCTTAATTCAACCACAGATGCAGATTAATAAAGAAAATAAATTAGTATAGCAAAAGTCAATGTAGGGTTAAAATGTTTCATACAGTTTATTTTAATAAACTTTGAAAACTATAAATACTAAAATCAGTTATGATGACAAACAATTTATTGCATTACAATTGTAATAGTGTACTAAGTCAGGAGTACCCAGATAGTATATAACAAATGTGTTGAGTAAATACACTAAACGTTTATTTTTTTTAAAAACAATAATCTTTGACCTTAAATGTTGTTGTGAATATGCAAAATAATGAAATGTTTTGTTTAGACATATTTGTATCTGAAACTATAGTTTGATTAAACTTAGGGATCTAACTAATAATAGAGCACAAACCATATTTCTTATTCAAGTTGAACACATTAATTGATATACAGCAATCTGTAATAATTAATACAAATAAAACATAAAACAAATTACTTGATAGATACAGTACAGGTGTGACATTTCATTTCACCACCCATCAGTCTTTACACAGAGGTAAGACATGAAAATAAACATAGATATTTGAGCATTTTGTTTCTTTGTTAGGTGTCAGCCTTATGAATGAATCAGGTGCCTATTTAATGGAGTTGTTTGCAATCATACAGACAAAATTACATGATATTTATGTAACTATGTGGAACTATAGTAGTGATCATGATTCTAATAAATCAGGTTATCTATTTACAGAAGGGTCCCAACCCAATTTCCCTTAAAACAGGAATGATCAGAAGAAGTAACAGTACTGAGAATTGTATCCAACATGAACTAATCCACTACAGCAGTCTGGAGTTGTCACGTGGCACTAACTTTCCTGGTAACATACCCATGACAGTCAACCTGCTATGTGGTATTACACATCCTAGCCTTAATGGAACCAAATTCTCTGCCATCTCCAACAATGTCATATTTGCAGGTGAGATACCAATAATCTATTTTTCTTGACTGTACGTATACTTTGCCTGTATATTTCATAGAAATTCATAGAAATTCTTTCTGCAGAGTCATTGAATACTTAATTATATATAGCTATTTTGCCTTCTCTAAAAGTAATAAAGAGAGTATGTCAGACAATAATAAGAAAAATTAAATGGGCGTGCACCTACATGCAAGTGTGTGAAATGTGGTACAAAGTATAAATTTGTATCTCTTTTAAAACAAGTTGTGATATCATTGCATCATTATTAAAATTAGGAGGAAATCCATGGACTATATACCAAGGAGAAAAACATCTTCCTGGAATATAATTATTGTGATCCTTGAAGCCAGCTTGATATTTGACTTGACGAACGAGATCAACGTTAGATTATTCAGTAAATGGTATTGATCAAACATGTCTAGTTCAAGATGTTGTGCATAAAAATAAAGATTCACAACAATGACAGACGTGAAGTTATTTCATGTGTTAAATTCCATTAAAAATGTCTTTCAGAGAATCATTAGCTAAATGATTAGTAAGATCTATGATTAAAGGTGAATTATTGCTAGTGGCTGGTAATTAAACAGCCGATTATTATAATGAAACTGATTAATTATAGCCAATTTGGAATGTCCCACCCAATCACATTATCCTTACAATTTCTGACCAGTCCTAACACTAACCTTTTAATGCTGAACACCTAGTGAGGCAGCTGTTAGTACCATTGTCTTTGATATGACTCAGCCAAGGTGAAAACCCATGGCCTTTCACATCCGAGGTGGATGCTTTTAGAAACAAAGGCCACCAGAGAGGTACCGCATATAATCAACAATAATTGTACCTCTCATCATTAACTTTAGCTGTGGACAGAATAAAGTTTTCTCCTTTATCTTTTATCTTCATCATTCATTAGTCAGCAGCATAAAAGTTTCTTGCGCATGTCCCAGGATTACAGTAAGCTGTGTAGACACTATGGCGAACATATTTTGGTGTATCATTCATAGTGTAATTTGAGTTATACAGCTTGGCTTTCAGATGTTCATTGACCTAAACAAATGCTAGCTTTACTTTATCTTTTTCACTTCTTGGACTTGTAGAGGTCAATTGTCAAAAAAGAGCCAATAACCTTTTTATGTACAATTACCACATGTATAATATCCAATGAAATTTCAGCCACAATATATGGACAGGTAGAGCAGCCATTAGTAAACTCGCTGATGCAGCTTATGTTACCTGTTCTGTTTCTGAAAAATTGGTTAGCGAGACAAGCAATATGACAAATTTATCTACCACCACCTAAACATTTTTAGTACGCATCTTTTGATGTCTTTGTTCCTAATGAAGTTTATCAAGTGGATATTTTGTTTTTACCTCATGACACTATTAAAATTGGTGGACATCAATACACATACAAATAATTGTTAACTGTTATTGACATTGCAAGTAGATATAAAGAAACAGAGCCATTATCCACTAAAACAGCTGTTGAAGTTTCATATGCTTTTGAACGAATTTATCGAGGACCCTTGCGAGGTCTTCACTTTTTACAGATCATGGCAACGAATTTCTTCATGCATTATCATCTCGGATGACAAAACATAGATGCCTTAATGTTAGACGAAAACCTAATAAAAATTCATCACGATCAGGCAATTGTTAAATGATTTAATTGGACACTTGCTGAGCAGTTATTAACTTATCAGTATGCAAAGGAAATATCCATGAACAAAATTAGAAAAGATATTGTTCCATATATGGGTTGCAAGATTACCAAGTGTGATAGCTGCATTAAATAATGAAATTACTTCTGCAATTTCAATGAAACCCGTTAGTGCTTAACACATTCAGTTAAACCTGTCTTGAGAGACCACTGCTATGAGAGACCACCTGTCTTGAGAGACCATTATTGTTTGGCAGAAGGGTTGGTCTTTCTAGACAGGTTCTACTGTACCAATACTACGACATGAATTTTTTTAAACCAGTAGTAGGCATTGTTACTGTCATATATTTATATGAACCTGGTGAATGAAAAGGTGGTAAAAAAGAGCAACTGATCCTCTTTGGAGTGTGACAACACATAAAACTTTACAGGACGTAAGATTCACGGGTGGACCAGCAATCTATATATTAGATTCGACTGCTCCTCAGTGAGGTTTTGTATGTGAATAATTACAGGTATTTTTTCAAGATACAGTTACCACCATCTTTACATTTGTGAACTAGCGCCTAGACTTCGATCATCTCAAGACAGGTTAGCATCACATTTTCACATGTGTGACCAAGACAACTGTCCGTTCTATCGACGATAAATTATCTTCGATTATTATCTTAATATTGACACAACATTATTGTGTTACAACTTGCACATTTATTAGTATGTTGTTGTTTTATTGTCATGATAAATTAAGCATCAATATCAACGTTGTGTTTATTTTGTGTGGTCACATTGTATATAACTAATATTTTCTTACTACATCTTTGACAAGTACTTTGCTGTTATTGTCAGTAGTTTGATTACGTTTTTCTGTGAAATCTATGATAACAATTTGCATTGAGATAAATAAATTGCCATTGCATATTGTAGCATCCAAGGAGTTTTGTCGAAGATCCTGGTATATCAACTTCAATGTTTGTTTGAGTTTATCTGCTGGGCGATAACATACTGTAAAGTGCATTATTTAATATTTCTTTCCTTCAACTCTCTGACAAGTCTGTGTGATGGGGTTGAAATGTTAAAATAAAAATGTTGAGATAATTTGATATCGTGAGTTGCTTTACCAGAGCCTCCAGAAGATAAATTATTTTATGTCTAGTCACAGAATTATACAGTGATGAAGCAATTGACAATATTTATATTTATTTTTTCAATAAACATCCTTGATTTCAAATGTCGGCAGATTCAAAATAATTATGTAACATTTCTTCTTTTATTTTCAATTTGCCCCATGATTCATGATCAGCATTGCTTATATAAAATTGATTCAGCAATTCTGAATATTTTCTTTCGATATAAAATAAATCTCTCGCGACTCATATCATGGTTTTAGGAAATCTGTTTATCCTCGATAATAAATTATGAAAACATACACGAGCATTGAAGATCTAAAATGAGCAAACTGCAGTGACTCGCCATCAATGTAAATAACAATTGTAGCTAATTTAGTTCCATTAGACAAGTAAGCATTTTTTCGACTTACAAACACGTTTCTCTTTGTTGCATCATAATAATTTATGTAAAGTGCATGATTTAACTGGTTGCATCACTTATTATAAAATCAAGATCAGCATCCATAATCAATCTAGTATAATGTTGCTTGTGAACATATCATCCTCCATACGTGTATTTACTGATTATTCTTCTGCCAAGATAGGTGTTATTTTCTATCTTGGTTATATCAGGATTTCATCATCTGATTATTTATTTTGCTGTTGTAACCAAATTTCTTTTTGCAGATGATATCACCGCCATAAAATCTTCAATTTTGTGGAAATATTGTTACTGCATTAGTGCATGTGCATTATGATTAATTGTATTTATCACAGATCCTTTCGATTTATACTTTGATTTATTCAAAAGCTCTCCTATTATGGTATTTACTATTATTGGAATTTTTCATTTCCTTTTCAGCTCAAGAACATCTTCATTTGTAGCTCCAGTGTCTAGCTGTTTCTGTCCAATCTTCTAATTTTTTCACATCTTTTATCTGTTTGACCATTTCCATGTATATCATGTGTAAAGTGTTCAATTACTCATTTGGCTACACAATTTATTATTGAAAATTTCATCAGCTTTAGATCATGAATGTCAGGTTTATCATTATACAAATATAACATGTAAATAATCACAGTTACAGGATATGGTCATTCATAATACAGTTTGTCTATACCAGTCGACATTCCTGGTTTTGAATTTTTACTCAGTATCACAAATGTTTCATTATGAAGGTCAAGGTCACGTTTGTCAGGGATAATCCAAGTAATATCATCTGTATCTGCTAATACGATAAATGTTCTTTTGAAAACTATGATTTTCAAGATAATTAATAATCGTTGCCACTCGTTGATCATTTATAGTAGCATTGATAACATCATTATTGTATATGATTTTGTATGTTGACCAAACGTGATATACACCATTGTTGTGAAATTCTTTGTTAGTGCCATGAATACTTTCAATCAGATTATTCGACAGATCAACCAGAGCTTGCCTCCGCAAGTCGGGGATTCTTTTGTCAAGGTCATGTCTAGATTTAAAAGGTTTAATCTTGGATAATATCGCAAACTTCTCCATACTATAATTAAGAAAAATGTATATTTAAATTGAATGATTCAAACAAAAGAAAGATAAGTGTAAATGGCTAATGATAGCTCTACAAGACCTTGTAACAATGCGTGTGTAAATAAATTCTGCCAATATCATTTGCAATGCATACATCACAGAAGTCTAAATCAAAGTGAATCAAAATAATGACATGTGGATCAATCGCATAAGCAACACCATAATAGTTAAATATAAAATGGTAAGATGTTGGTAACAGGAAAATATAAAGCTTCCCAATCAACGTGAGATGTAAATGGTGTATGTTGATGATAAGATGTAAATAAGGGGCGGTATTTGCATTAGATAAAAATGCTTTTAGGGGAAGGCATACTAGTTATAGTTTAAAATAAAAATATACTTCCTTCAGGAAATCTAAAATGAAAGTGATTTGTATAGTATCAAAAAGTTCCTTCATGTCATGTACATTATAGTATTTATCACGCATAGATTGCAGGTCGGAACACTCGGTCATAAAGTGATTAACAGTGAATAGTTCATTGAAAGAAATGCACTCTGGTGGATCTTCACCGTTTAGTATGAGGGAGTGGATAATGTATGAGCGATTCTGATTCTTGCAATGACCACCATCCTCCCTACAGATAGTTCTGTAGGAAGGAGTCCATTATCCCAGGGTTGGTTTGATGGCATGAAGTTTGTTATTGACTGCATCATCCCATGACGCCTGCCACTTCTGACGTAGGTACTTTTTGATAAAAGAAAAAAATAAGTAAAAGGTAATATAAAATCAATAGGTTCTTGGGATAGAGCCAACATAGCAGCCCTGTCAGCTTCTTCATTACATCTAATACCAATATGGCTAGGTAACCAACAATATACTATATTGTAGGAGGTACTAAGCTTTGAGTGTTTGACGAGAATATTGACTAACAATGAATTATCCAGTTTTCTATTGTGAAGCGACTGAAGCACTGATAGCCACAGCTGGAGTTGCAGTTGTTATTAATGCTGGTATAGCTGTGAGAAGTAGAATTATTCCACCTATGTTTGCTGAATCATTAATATAACTTGGAGAAAGTATATGTTGAACTATTGTTTTTGATTCTAATGCTTTGTTAAAATGTTTAAGCTGAGGTTTGATTAATGATTATTTATTTTAACCACCACTATATAATAATGTTTTCTTCATTGTTATTCATTTCAGTATCATTGATGTTTGTAAATATATCTGGAAAAATAGATGTTACTCAGGGTGTACAAGCAAACTTTATCTGCATTACTTCAATCAGTCGACCTCATGCATCAGTTACATGGTTCATAGGTACAACAGAGATCACGTCTGGGATACAGAATATTAATAGTACAGATGTCAATGGTTCACCATTTGTGGAAAGCAGGCTGACCATAAATCCTAATAGTTTGATTCATCATGGGAAAGAAATCTTCTGTCAGGCCTTTACTCCTTTTGATCATAAGACATCAGAAAAGCTCGTCCTTAATGTTAAAGGTAAGTTTAAACATATGTGATATCAGATAAACTCGTATTCTCAGTGAGAGGTATGTCAACTGCTCAAGATATAGAATATTACTTGTGGGCAACTTAAATTTATTGATTTGTCATATACTCCCTGTTTGACCATAAATGTCCTAATTCTTAATGTTCTTAATTGTAAAGCACAAAAGACAAACACTATAGAAATGTTAGCCTGAAGAATATTTAAGTTTTCAATAATTCTACCTTCTTAATTTCATTTACAAATATACTGATTGTACCCATCCATGTAGTTCATTCTCATTTTTGTTCAATAAATGTTACACAGACAAGTGTGTCCTTGTTAAATAACAGTCCATATCTTTTTTGTTGTACGTAAGTCAAAGTAAGTGTAACATACACATTGGAAAAATGTAGCCTTGGTGGATTCAGCAGTGCATTCTACTTCATCGTAAATAATCCTTGATAGATTTCATGCCTGGTGTTGCTCCTAATCATTGGGTATTTTCACAAGCTTTTCTGATTACTCCAAGCTGGCCTTGACTTGATATTGGCATATCAGGATATTTTCAATGGTTGCTTTATATTTGGCCCATAACAAGATTATATTTCCGTGCAAAGAAGGGTATGTTTGCACCATTTTGTAGCAGATTTTCATCAGCAAGTGGATTGCAGTTACTATCAATATTAGCAATGCTGGTCAGCTGATCCAGCCAAATATGATTATTAAGTACCTTTGAACTAAATTACCCTTAAATTATATCTGAAAACAACTCTATAAACATAGTTTCTCAAAGACTGATATTATATTATATTATATTATATTATATTATATTATATTATATTATATTATATTATATTATATTATATTATATTATATTATATTATATTATATTATATTATATTATATTATATTATATTATTATACAGGAATGAAAAATTGTTTACCAATCCTCTGTGTTTGTGTGTATATATATATATATATATATATATATATATATATATATATATATATATATATATATATATTTATTTATTTATTTAAAGCACACACACAAACTTCACTTGACCTGTAATATAACAGATTTCCTATGGTCACTAGTTCAACTTAAAATGGATTCTATTGAAGACTAATATAAACCACATAAAGTGATGAATTTCTTGAAATGACTGAATTGCATGTATGTTGGTGTTTATGTATAAAATTAGTCTTTGGTTGTCAACAGTGTAATTCTTCATTGAGCATTTTAATGTCAAATGCATCTGATGGAAGTTTAATATTATTCCAGACAGAACCACTGTCTGCTGAAAACACCAATTAATTATTTGTATCATGACAACCAAATGGCTGTGATTGACAATTAGGGCAACTGTATTAAACTCAGTGGTCCTAATGCAATTTTGAGTGAGTGTGATTCACCAATGGTAATAGGTGTAGACAATAGTCACATTAATTTTAGGTTTCGCTTATGATATTTTATGATACATGGATCATCAAAGTAACACTCTGGGTTGTATTTACAACATCATGCAGCATGGCAGCACATGTTTGATGTTAAATCACCTCAGAACTCATAATCAATGTTTTACAATACATCATCAATGTCTTTAATATGTTTATATATCAGTGGTTGAAATGTTTTCAGGTCCTTGATGTTGTTCATGAGCAATTGCTGAGATATGGAAAAGTTTCATTATTGACACAGGTGCATTAGTACCAGTACAAGTATTATGGTCACTGATTCTAAACAAGGCCTCCTTTTTTTCTCTTTTATTTTACAACACTTATGAATTCTTTGATCCCTGGCAGGATTCATACAAGGGTTTATTTTGTGATGCACACTCTTGTTCCCTATATACTCATTGTTGTCATTGTTGTTTCTCATATTTACATCACTGTTTCTCATGCACAATGTTGTTGTCATTTGCATGTTGCCTTGGCATGTCTTGTTATGGTTGCAAGGTATTGCTTGTTGGAGAATCAATAATATTATCCTCTTTATAAATTTTCACCTTCTTCAGATCTCCATCATAAATGCAATAAACGTTTGCATAAGATGACACCTGCACTAAAAACTCCCCTAAATACCATTTAGTGTCCACGTGTTTATGAGATGTTTTTGGTGTTAATATTACTATGTACTCTGTACAGTTGACTTAATCTCAAATCAAACTTAAAACATTTAAAAAAATGACAACATTCAGGTAGTCTGAAACTTTACCCTCTGTCACATACAAGAGTCAAGTATACAATATAAATTAAATATAATTGGGTGGCATATTTGGAATCTTGTCAATTACTTCTCTGATATATTCATCAAGTACACAGGTGCCTTTTGTAATACCACCAATGGTTTCTCCAAGCTCTACATTGTAATCTTTGATGAAAGCAGTTGCCATTGGCCAGCATCAAATATTCTTAGTGGCTGTGAGATCATCTTGCACAGTTTGTATTGACTATAAAAAATATTTATATTTTTATGACCAGCGGTAATATTGGATGCTGCACTGTTCACACTCTTTTATGATATTACTGGCAAATTGATACATTTTATTCATGTGTATGTTAAATTGATGCATCAAAATTTGACGGGTTCTTAGTGACATCAGCAAACATCATGAAATCATCCCATGGCTGGCTATTAAGCAACACAAAATCCAATGTTTTCAAGACCATACACATCAGTAGCATGAAATGTCATGAACATGTTACAGTTGTCATGGATCACTTTAGGCATGTGCATATGTATGATTGAGATAAATAGATCACATCAGTATTTTTGTGTTGACCTTGTGAAAATAGTGTTGGATTGACTTGATGTTGTACATGAGGAGGTTATTTTCATTTGAATCCAAATCATCATTGGTGGACGCTTTCAATTGTGGAAATGAAATTAGTGTTAGGTACATCTGAATTGTGTAATTGGCCTTGGTTAATAATCAAGTGAAGGGCCTACCTGACTAGATATATTTATTTTGTACACAACATAAGACATAACAAATTTCTTCATGATTATTGATTATTCAGCTCATTATTAAGAAGTTAAACATGTTTGCTTGTATCTGCGTTAGGGGCATTAGTTTTTCACTTAGAAATTCCTGTTGTTAACACAATTTGTTTTTAGAAAGGAAGTTGACCTGCATCCTGTTTCTTTTATTTTGTTAGAGCTTTAACATTAATGTTGTTTACCCCCAAATTATTCTTGCCTACCTTAATATCTGGATTCAGTCTGATCTTTTGTGTTTAGTTTTTAATTTGGGAGGATTTATTTTTTTTAAATTATTCATAATCTTTAAGACTAAATCATTTATTTGGAATTATTTTGAAATCATGCAATTTGATTTAGATTATATCATTGTGATACATCAAGACTGATAACACATCACCACATTCCAGACTGTAGGTACATTAGCACATTCGAAATTGGAATTCCTATGAAACTCAATTCATCTGGACTTGGGATATAATATTTCTAGCTTTTTTTGGATTTAATTCACAATACTGTAGGTTCTCTTTAAAGTTTCACTTTGTATTCTAGGGAAATAAATTATTTGTTAAATTTTACAAAACTTGTTCATTCTTTTTCTTCATTTCTGTTACTTAGTTTTAGACCATAGAGTCATAACATTTGTTTGGATTATATGTTGCAGTTATAAAGTGCTTTTGTATTCTGCACTACAATGTTATTCTCTGACTAATGCAGAGTTTTTGAAAGGAGTTCTGGACACTGCCATTTTGATACATCAAGACTGTTGTACATTGCACTAAGTACATTTGAGGCCCTGGAATTCATTCAGATCACATGATTCTTTTTGACTTCTTTAGTTGTTTTTAGGCTTATTTTAGATTTAATCCGTAATATCATAAGTTCATCTTAAATTTTCATGATATAACATGGAAATTAAATTATTTTTTTAATACAGCATTTGTTGGTTTTGCTTTTCTTAGTTACTTAGTGTAAGATCAAGAGTGAAAACAGTGTGATGTCTTATATCAACCTGTACTGCAAATCCAGCTCATGTTCAAACACATAAAGGCAGAGATAAAATCAAGGGAACTTGTGGTCATTGTTGAGCAAAGTATGTTTATTAAAAGAATCATTAGCAGTAATGTCAGTGCTGCATTAACAAAATTACCAGCAAAGCCATGATGCAATTATCTTGGTGAAAAATATATATGGATATAATTAGTGCTGGTCTGTTACATTGATTTATATACAGAGGATTATAACAATGAAACAAAGCCTGGTGAAGCATTTGTTAATTGTGGTTTTGCTACATGTTACTGAGGTGAAGCAACAATTGAATCATTAACAAACAATGGACACCAATGGTGCTGCTCAAGTATGGTTGGCCAAATAAGCATTGCATCAAATTTACCTTCCTGTGCTAAGAAATTTTTCACAGGTTGGTTTGATGTCCATATACAGGAAGAGGTTTATCAAGTTGATCTCTAGTTTATTGTACATGGACATGGACAAATACACAACTATTCAAAAACTTTTGTTCCTGATGCATTCAGATTATGATCCATTGCTTAAACATATTATTTCAAGTTGATAGAGGTAAAGAACTTAGTGGATCTGTTGTTGTATTATTGGCAAAATATAAAGTGCAAGTTTGTGTTGTACATTGTGACCAAACTTTTGTGGAATGATTTAGTCGCACACTTGCAGAATGATCTTATTGACATCACTATGCACAAAAGTTAATTAATGCCATCACAAACTCAGATTACACCTACTCCGCAGAGGTCTAACAAATGGGCAACATGGTTTCCTTTCATCATACAATTAGTAAATAATGAAGCCACACATGTAATCGGATTAAACCCAATTAATATTAATTGACAAAAGAACATCATCATGCATATCAAATGATTTAACAAACACCAGTGTTAGAACTATTTATAAATAATTGTTGGGGTGTGTGTATATATATCAGGGGCAGGCAATATCCTGCCACTATCTTAGTATGTCCAATTATTTATTTACTGTGTCAGATCAGATTATTATCCAATACAAATAATATTTGATCATTTGGTGTCATCACTGAGTGAACCAAAGTCTTGTAGCAAGACATTTCTGTGAGAGGATTTGCAAGTTCTTTTTTAATTATGACTAAGATATCTTTTATCAATTGCATGATGTCTAAATAACCATCATATCAAGCAGTAACAAACTTTTGGTGCAATACTATACACCCATGTGATGTCTCTTTGAAACAATCATATTTGATGTGTGTGTGAATTCATATCACTTGCTAATATATTACAAACATTGTGCCTGAGATCTTTTTCTCAGTTACCCAGAAAACTCCTCACCTTTTTAAGGTTTTTCCTTGCAACAACTATTAGTATACTTTAGGCTGAATTCTCAAATATAAACAGTTTACCTCAAGATTCATCTTTGAATTTTCCAGCAACCTTTGAATTGGCATGGTAAAACAATAGGTATTCTTTTATTTATATTGTTAAATTTTTTGTATATGAGTGTTCCTGTTCAGGTATCTGGTTATATGCAATAGCTGCAGTGAGTAAGTGTTGGTAAAAAGCATCTTGACATCATCTTGGTAAAAGTTTTATCATGATTAGACTCGTACATGAGCAACTTGAACCAGTAAAGAATTAACGAGCCAACATAGGTTTTGTCAACTTGATTTTTGCATTTTTACTATGAACAACAATAAGTCCACCATAAAATATATTTTGGAATTCAAATGCCACATTAGCAAAGTCTTCTTAGTTCATCTTGTTCACTATAGTCAACTTGAATTTATTTGCATAGATTCTCCATTGTTTTGCCAAATACAGAATTATTCATGAGCTTGACGAAATCTTTTTTAAAGCCATTGTTAGCATTTGTTCTCAGATTTGTACTAATATAAATGTACAGGACCATCTAAGCTTGTTGGCGAAATCCACATGGAATCTACAGGTACATATACTTAATTGTGAGTACAATTGCAAATTATGTATGTGTTATACATTTTTGTCTTTGGTCCTGAGATTTGGAAGATGCTTGATGCATTCAATAAAATTACAACCTGATTCACAAATGATTATACACTGATAAGGTGACTACCATTCATGAGGAAATGCTTCTGTTGGTATTGGAACACCAATTTGTACATGGTGAATTTCTTCAGGGTATTTATGCTGTTGTTGTTGTAATCATTTATTTGTTTTGTTTATGTCAGTTGGCAGAGGCGCTAACCATGGAAACCCATCAACATGTAATGGTTGCATCATTGTTCATCAATCAAGTTTATTGGTGTCAAGATATGTTACTGTTAGGGACAGATTTATCATACCCTCTATGTTTGGGTTGTTTGTTTGTGCATATTGATAACTTGTCAATGGTAATTCACCATGAAGCAAGTGCTCAATAAACAAAATGCATATTGATATGAGTGGACAAGTCCAACACCGATTTTTTATTTTGATAAAAGTGCATCGCAAAGCATTCCCGGTGATATAAACCAGTGTGTAGGACCAATTTTATACATTTGCATAGCAGTGCCTTGAAATATCTCAAACACTGCTAGTAATAATATATTGATGGGCAATACAGATCATGCTTTGCAGACCAGACATTGCATCCCGTACGAATCATATGCCTGTATCACTGTACTACAGGCGTATTCTGCATCCAAAATAGGGGTTCTCTTTGATTTATGAGAATAGGAGAAAAGTGTAATACTAGCGTATTTCAGGTATAATACACTAATATCTCTGGCATAATACTAGCGTACTTTAGGCGTACACAAGAGGCGAATTTTTTAAATTAGTACACCTGTATTCAAATACATAATAGGGTGTTATACAAGCATAAAACATATTCAAGTACAGGCGTAAAACATATCAAGTACAGGCGTATATTACATACATAAACCATACTAAAGTACAGGCGTAAAGCAAACCCAAAAAGTACAGGCGTACTATATTGTCATAAACCAAACCTTGTGCATATTTTACACATTTCAAACAAAGCGTATCATGCAAGAGGCATATTATTTGAGAAATCTACAACCAGCTAATTTACTCATGAGGCAATGAACAGACAAATTAGATGAACAGTGTAGTTGATTTTAATAACCTCATAACAAATACAATTTGTTGGCAGAATTATTCATGGCAATACAACTATATTCTTTGTCAGCTGAACAAAGATATTTCACTCCTCAAATTTTGTCTACATTTTCTCCTTGAATAAATAGTTGTTTCAGTCGCAGCATCAGTCAAATCTGTCATCGATGGGTTTTTTATTCCACATTTACTACACCATGCATTCACATATTCTGAAATAAAGATACATGTGGTAAGAAATGAATTTAATACATTTAATGAAGAAAGTAGAAATATTAATATTTAATTTATGTATTTGATATCAATTTGCAGGGAATACATTATGAAAACTGATGGTTGATTTTTTTATATTTAATGGCACATTACACATGTTATTGGCTATATTATGTCAAGGAAATGGGAGTTAAGTACTTTTCCCCAAGGATACACCAAGATAGCTGACCTAGTTGAGTACTGAACATGTCACTCTTGGATAACAAGGATGACATTCAACCACCAAGCTACAGTGGCTCACTTTTCAAAACTAAGGCATATTTTAACATATCAATTCTGACAAATTTTTAATTTTAAAAAGTTTTGGGGTTTGGTGGTTTTACAGAACAGCAACATGTTTAATGCTATATTGTCCTGAGGGAAAGGAAAGTGCTAAGGACACATACATGTGAATCAAACTCCCACCCAGATGTCATGAGTTCAGCACCTTAACCAATAAGCCAGCATGGTTCAAAGTAAAGGATTTTAATCAGTTAAATCAATTATTATTCTGAATATTATTAACATATGTAGAGAAAGCATATATTTTTGAACTACTAGTTGCATGCATAATTATATTTGCTGCCATGTATCATTCACAGAATATATTTTTCTAATACAGTAATAACAAAATAGAACTTGAAAAAGAAATTTTTAAAAATTGTGGATAAAGACGCTCATCAGTTATGCATCTCACCTTTACATACTGATATGAGTGTTTTGTCTAAAGAGACCTTAGATCTCCTTCCTTAGATTTCAGCAATTCGTGACCTCGGGAAAGGGCCATTTCCTTGTCAGTAAACACCAATGGTAGCAACTTTCTCATGAGGGCATATCCTGGACTGCTTGCTTTCTTGGCATGGTCCAAGGGATGCCTCAGTCTGATACTGTCCACCATGACATCATGTGAAAACTAAGGAGATTTTTTTCTCTGAAAATTCCAAAGAATTGTATGAATATATTATTAATAAACTGTTAGATATAATTGATCAAACTTAAAATGTATGTTATATTGTTTTAGCAACTATGTATACATAGGTTACAGATATTATAACTTAGATGGTAAATACTATCAAGATACTTTACAATTGTAAAGTATTCTAGCATTGTTTTTAAAATAAAATGTAGTTTTGTAAAATGGGGTTGTTAGGGCCTTTTCATCAAAACAAACTACTTTTAGATTTGTATGGTACTGTATTAGCATAATGTTGGAACCATTATTTCTAAAACTTTATTCATGTATTTTGGAGATAACATGAACTTTTATTGCAGTTGTACCCCTAATTTGAATCCAAGTGATGTACTTCATTCCACCGAATGTATTTCATTAAGCGCATGCCCAAACCTATAATGTACATGCAGAAGTACCATTATGTAAACATGCTCACTTAAGCCTATTGTGAGCATTGAATCAAACCCTGTTGTTGTTGTGATACTGTGGGCACATTTTACTCATAAGACAGGCTAAAAAAAATTGGATAATTTCTATCACTGGTAATATGACACTTAAGCTGAATGGCTCTCTGCTATTAACATCCTAAGCCCATGACGGCATGAATTAAATTACCCTCTGCTATTAACATCCCAAGTCTATGACTGCATGAGCTCAATGGCCCTCTGTTATCAACATCCCAAGTCTATGACTGCATGAGCCTAATAAGTTATTCCTGGTGTAAACTAATGTATGCATCTGGTTATTAGTTAAAAGAACCACCGAACATGCAATTAATGTAGGTGTTTGTAACAATATAATGAGTGTTATTTTTATATACAGTTCAATTTACTAAAGGCTTATTACTTCATGTGATTTTTTCAGTCATATATGAACATTTTATATCATGTTATAAATAGTCCATATAAATGTTGTTACATCCAAAAATTGTAATTTGTTATCATCAAAGAATGATTGATGAGCATTTTTTTTTTCAATGAATGTACATTTTAAAAACAAACTTTTAAAAATAATTATAGCATTTCTAAGATAAAAACATGAACTTATGAAAAGAACATTTGCTATGCCACCATTTTTAACATATGACTCTCTTATACTGGAACAATTTTGTACCAAATATGTTTAACATCAATTGCAGACTGAACTGAAAATTCAAATAAATCTAGTTAACAAACTGATATATATTGTCCAAATTGTCAAACTGTACATAAACTGTACATTTTTTACTTAATGTAATCCAAAGAGTAGTGAAAATGGAATTTATGAGTGACAAAGAATGAGATTTTCAACATCACCTTTCAGTATATGTGATATTTACTAGAAGGTAGGTTAAAGCGAAAGGCGCTTAAGTGAGAATGGTGTAGAGTCATCAAAAGCATGCATTTACATGTCTGCATTAACACAGACATCAGTGATCAAATTCCATATGACGAACATAGTAAAACTTTTAAAATTATAATGTACAACAGTATACTTCTAAACAGTAATTATTTACTATTTTGTTATTTTTAATTAATTTGCGTCCAAGGTAGTGGAGGCCCTGAATGACTGAGTGGTCTAAAGCGCTCTCCATTATGGGTCACTGTCATCTCAGCTCTGTCTGCATGGGTTCAAGTCTCAAATTGGGCCAATGTGGTATGCGAGAAAGCTTGCCAGTAGCTTCTTGTGGGTTGGCGGTTCTTTCCGAAGGTTTTCCCAGGTTCTTCCTTCACCATTAATACTGGCCGCCATGTATAACCTATTTTGTGCTGCAAAATGGTGTTAAGCCCTACAACAACAATAACTTCCAAGGTAGAATGAACACAGGCCAGATAAAATGAATAAGGATAAGATTATATACTAAATACATTAGCATCCTTTGTACACAAATTAAGTAACTGTTATCCAGCAGCATTACAATTGAGTTTTATTATTTACTGACAAAATTAGATTATTTCTATACAAATTTGAACTACATATGTAAATATTGTCTATTGCAGTATAATTTATACAACTTTTAAATATCACATAAGCTTAAATGTTTCTTTGTCAAATACTGCATGTTTGTTTGAGGTTAGCATGGTGTCATCATGTCATGTGACATGATTTGGTAAGAGGAGCAAACTGTCATCTCTGGTAAGGTCAGTTTGAATTATACTGGTACATTCCAGTAAATTAATTTGTGTTCATGCTACCATGAAAGTAAATTATTGGGCAGCTGCAGATGCTTTATCTGCTCAGGAAGTGGACACACCTGCCGATACACGAGTTTCCTGCTACCATGCAGGTCGGCTTTGGTTAGCCAAAGAGAAAGGAATTAACAATATAAGATGTATAATTATGAAATCCAGAGTAGAGACCCTAAGGCAGTTGGACGATGTACTACATCCCTTTCTGGCAAACCCCTGGTCTGAGAGGGATGGGCTCTGCCAGATGACTTTTGCCCATGACACTGATAATGCTGGACAAATATGAAGTTACCATGCCATGATGATGGGTGAGGTAGGTTTCAAAATATCAAAAATGCTGTGACCTTACATAAAAGGGCACCAAAGCAAAAATCTATGTGTCTTTTTACTCCAAGTGTGCATAATACACAACAAGATTAAAACGATGGCCACATTGTAAGTAACTTTGCATTTGTGTGTGTTTTAATATCTCAGACAATGAGGATGAATTCTTGGATTATGTGCCAGATGACAATAGATAATGATATTTATAAGATAATGTGTGAATAAAAATATTTGGACTTAAATTCAGGTTAGGTCAGTGTGTTTGTCTCTTAGTACAGTGAAATCGAGAGTCGATCTGATAAGTACGGATTCTGGCTGGTGCGTGTTCTTATGATATTGTTATAGGCTTCAGATGTAAGGTTAACGACATTGTCTTCGAAAGGACGGTAATTTGTCACTGTCCGGAAAAGTTATAAGGAGGATAGAAGAATCTACAAGTAAGACAAGTAAAAGCTGAGTCCTTGGTAAGATCTAGACTGTGATACAGAAGCATCCTCTCCTGAGATGACAGACTGGATTACCGTATGCACTTGTTTCTGCTTGTCCAATGTGGACATCTTTATCATTACAGTGGTCAGTCTCTCGAGCAGTGTCTAATCCAAAGCTGACAATACTACTATTGTATGTGGTACTAAATAGAACATGTTTCATTTGTCTGTGAAAGTGACTTGACTTTGCTCTATTAAGCTCCATTTAAGAATGAGAATGGATGTGAAGACTTGACATTGGTCTGAAGTAAGCTGTATCCATATTTTTCTCCTAGTTTTTCAGCAATGACAATGGATACAATTTCATCACATTACCTCATTTTTTCAGTATGCAGTGAAATGCAATTCTCAGATGATGTTTTCTTAATGAATTCATTCAACATTTGTCCCCATCTCACTTCAAGCTGGTTGACATAATTCCTGATCACACCATTTTTTTCTCAGCTCCTCTGCATGTGTAGGTGGTAGCAAGTCAATGAATATTATGAGAACGGAGATATGTAAAGCTGCTGACAATCATCAAAGATTGCTGTCTTAATGTTACTAATTTAGTGCAGCAGTCTTTTCATCATCATCATCTCATATATTTCAGCATATGAATGAGGCCGGATGTTTCATATTAAATTCATGGTTTTGGACTTTCTCAAGTGCAGTAATTTTGGCCTTTCGTGCAAATTTGTCACAAGTGTGCGCAAACTATATCTTGCAAGCAAGCTTGTGCAAACTATATCTTGCAAGCAAGTATTTGAAACATTGTGGAAAGCTTGCACAAGTCTCCACTGAAAAAACTGCAAGATTGCGCAAACAACATGAAACAAATATTGCAAACTTGAACAAGCATGCAGACGTTTGCTACAAAATTTCACAATCTTAAATATATACAAGCTGGCACAAGCTTTATGTAGACAAACAAGCTTGAGCAAGCTTATGCAATGTTCATTGCTGTAAAAATGTTGCATGAAGAATGACAGACAATTCAAGCATAAAACTTGCAGTTAAATTAGAAAGGAGATTAAATAGATGAACAAATTTCAACTATTTATGAAGATTTATTTACAATAAATACACATATCTTGAAGCAACTTTTTTAAAGTAAAAAGTTTTAAAATGGTGTTAAGAAAATATGAACTTTTTAAAAAATATTTTTGCTTATTCTCATTGTAATCTGAAAAGCAGATGTCAGCAAATTTACATCAGATAATGCATTTAACAGACACTGTAAAACAACTTGGACCATTATGGATGTAATTTCAAAATGCATCAACAATGCATCGATATCTGGTGTTTGACAGGTGCAGCAGTAAATAATAATGATCTGCACAGTTGTCATCTGAATGATTACGTGCAGGAAGATTACCGGTACACCTTTTGACATTTAATGTATTGTAAGCAAATACTGCACAGCAATAATACTATAATACAGTATAACTGGCCACCAAACTGCAATCCAGTAAATTGGCAAGATGCAAAATAATGTATGATTTTACTTACTAAGATCACAACTCCATGATTTTAAATTTGTCTCTGTGATTCCATGATCAGTTGCTGCAAATGTATTGCTAATACTTGCAATGACATTTCCTAAATTAATGAGCTAAATTGTGATGGTTCAGTTTATCAAATGTAGCCGCTTTGAAATCGAAGCTGGCTTTTGTTTGCATGACTTGGGTATGCTTTGTGTAGATTTAGATTTGTAAACCAGTCTCAAGACATAAAACAAGGGAAGTAACTGATGTTAATATCTTGATGCAGAATAATAATAATAATAATAATAATAATAATAATAATAATAATTACAATAATAATAATGAGGAGGACTTTGTATAGCACCTGGTCTTTAGACGCTCTAAGCGCTTTACAGCATATATAATGATATGACTACAAAAAACAAAACAAAAAAAAAACTTTGAAGTTTGAAAACATAAATAAAAATGCTGCTATATTTAAGGTAGGCAACATTAGGTCTTTATGTTTGTTCTTGCAGTCGAAAAAAGTGTGTTTTAAGAGCACTTTTAAAAGGGATCACTGTGTCTAATTTCAATGGGCAATTCATTCCATGTTGGTGGGCCCTGGTAAGCAAAAGAACATTGTCCATATGACTTTGTTTTCATAGTGGTAATAATGAGTAATTTATTGTCAGAAGATGAGTGTAAGTATCTTATTGGTGTATACACATGGGTGAGGCCAGATAGATATGTTGGACTGGAGACCATCAGTGAAATGTAGCACAGAGAATAATTTGTTTGTATTCTGGATCGAATGGATAGACAGTGTAGGGTACAGAATGGTGGAGAGGTGTACTCTGATTGTGGTACTCTAAAGATGATCCTAGCAGCTGTGTTGTGACGTTTCTGGAGTAGATATTGAGACGAACATGACATAATTGAGTTACAAAAGTCCAGTCTTGAAATTACTACTAAATACACAAGTGTTTTAATGGCATCAACTGAAAGATATTTATGAATGGAACTGATGTGTCTCAGTTCAAGATATGCAGCCTTGCATATGTTCATGACATTTTGGTGCAACGTGAGAGTACTGTCAAGAGTAACACTTAGGTTTCGTACTGACAGTGAGAATTTAATGTTGGTGTTGCTGATATTTATTGTTTGAGGTAAAGGATGTGAATGAGAAAGTCTTTGTGTTGTGATCAGAATGGCCTCAGTTTTATCATCATGTATCCGTAGTTTGTTACATGTGAACCATGATTTCACAGCACAAAAATCTCTCTGCTCCTTGGATGGTTGCATCACCTTAAGTTGGGTAGCTAGGTTTGTATATTTGGGTGTCATCAACATACAATTCAGGAGACACTGGGTGATGATCTATGACACTTGAGAGCGGATTAGTGTATAGAATGAATGAATCTATGATACTTATATTTATTTGCTACTTATTTTGATGATAGAAGTTTATGGAAAGCTAACTGCAAGGATCTTATTTGGTTTGGGTCAATGGCTCCAGTATTGCCCTATATATCTTCACTAAAGATGTTTAGTGGGAAGTTTTTATTTCTGTAATTATTACTAACAGTATCCATTTTGTCCACATCAAGAATGGTCAAGGATTACAATCTTTCATCTAGATCCACATTTTCTGGCTGAAATTCCTAATTGTCCTTCAAAGTCATTTTGCATATGTATGTGAAGGACTGTAATGATGTAAGCCATGTTCAGATGCATTTCAGTCCCATTGTGATTTAAAACATTAAACATCTTTAGGAGCACCAATTTTTAGATCTTTTTTTTTCAGTGATGGTATACCGGTACTGCCTTGCAAGCACAATTGTTTTTTTCACACAGTGAAATATGCCATGTTAACAAAATTGTTATAATCCTTTGAAATGCCTTTGTGATGAGCAGGGTGCATAGTTGATTTAATCTCCTTTCACCAGGTTGTGGGTCTGTATTCATGGCGAGTTAGACAAGATTGCCCATGAAAAATGCAAAATGGCAGTCTCTGAGACAAACCAAATGTTTAGAAGATGAGATGTCACGTGCTTTTACATTGCATTGTAGATATGGTTTCAGATAAGTTTTAAAGTGACAAAGCTCTGGATCTGCTGCATTCTTGAGATGTCTGTCTCCATTTCGCAGACTTTGATTCGTATTGGTAGCTGATCTTATGAAAAACACAGATGTGATGTTATAGTAGTTGATGAACAACTCATCTGTGACAATATATTGTATGAGACCACTGTAATTTATGTTAAGTATGTTCAGTGAATGAATCAAAAAGGCAATATAAAGAGAACAGTTTTGAGGTGTATAAATCATCTGATCATTGTTGCCTGAGGCTGTCTTTGCTCAGTAATGTTTGTTCTAATATGGTAATGGAACTTGCATGCGCCATTCTCGCATTATTTTAATGTGGTTTACTTCTAAGGGGTCCACAAGATAATGGTTGATAAAGACATTGAAAGCCAAGGAGAGTAAAGAATTATGCAGTCCTTTGGAAGATCTTGGTCATCCATACAAGATAAAAAGGTCAAATAATGAGGTCAGAGCTTTCCAGATATCAAATTACGTCTTGCAAGAAAACACTCACCAGTCAGAAAGCAGTCTTTGGGAAAGAGATACATAACAGGCACATATACAATTCAATATTTCTTCAGAAAGTTGTGTACTGTCAGAGATATCATCCTTATGTTATAATTCCTGTAATTTGATACCAGTGTATATTACTGCTTATGTAAACACACATTTGTGCAATGAAAATATATGATATCTTCAAACGAGCAGGTATGTCTCTAAGCGAATTTTCTGTATCGGTTTCTAATCTATTGGATCAATGTATACTTTCCAGATCGATAGGGATTCCATTTATTGCATCAGCAGCAAACTTTTGAGAAACATTCCATTGATAGAAATTTAAGCACAACTGATTGACTTTTGCCTCCTTTTTGCCAACTCGTTACATAATCCAAAGATTCACCATTTACTATCCTGCTCATTTTCAAAGTCTAACACAGTGACTTCTATATTACAGTGCCACCCTACCTTGCGAAATTACTGAATTCTACTAAAAGTATTGATTCCATATCGGGCAATTTAAAAATATTAAACCATTATGAATACTTGTCAAAATATACACAATGATATATTTATAGATCCCATATAGTTGTTATTATCTTAAGAAACTGATCATGTAGTCATGTAGGCAAAATCAAACTAATGATATTCTGTACAGTTTACAACCATGAATAACAGTACAAAAAATAAATCATGTACCAGGAGTTTTATTTTTTTTTTAGCTATACATAACATTGTTTATAAAATCCGTTCATATTTGATCATGCTATCACAGTGACTTTCAAAAATGTACCCAGTATACCAAATGATTGGAGTTTGGGATAATCTGAGTTCCATTTCAGCATAGTCTTCAAGGATTGTTATACTATTATTTTCTTTTAGCACTAAGGATCAACATTCATGCATTGTCTAGATGCTGGGTGTTGTTACTATGACAACATATGTCCTATAATCCTGAATGATGTATCACAATATGATGTTTTCACTATATCCAAATAATGAAATTTTAACCTCGCCGATGACCTTCATAAAGTCAAAAATCCATTAGCCATGATTTTTTTAATTAGGATTTTTTGGGTTTACAGATAACCCATTGTTCCATGAAACATATATTCCAATCAATGAAATATTTTTGTTTTGCATTGTGAATAATAAGTAAATTCCAACATCAAAGAAACATTTTCTTTGCTGGGTATGATTAAATATAGATTCCTTTGACTAGTTAGGGACCACTCCGGTGGCCTAGTGATAGTGTTCACCTCAGATGTGGGAGGTTGTGGGTTTGATGCATGGCCGAGTCCTACCAAAGACTTACAAAAATGGTACTTACAGCTGCCTCATTAGGCACAGCATTAAGAGGTTAGTGTTAGGACTGGTTGGGATGGTGCCAGGATAATGTGACTGGGTAGGAGATTATCCTACATATCTGTGGCTTGATGCCACAGTGCTAGACATCACTATAAGCTTCCACACTGCAGACATTGTAGTGATATTACTGAAACATTGTTAAAGCTACGTTAAAAATCCTAATCATACACACAAATAAACTTTGACCATTATTTATATATAGAGGTTGGGCTTTGAAAGCTGTATAGAGACACTTTTTATCATACAGTCTTTTAAATAATATCAAAGGATTGCCACAACTGAACAAATGTCAGATGCAAGGTTCGATTAAAGGGATTCAGTATGGCATTGTGCAAGTATCAAATTCATGGCACACAAGTAGACCTTACAGTGAAAATAACTTCAAGTTGTCCATTGGTGAAAACAAAGCAGTGCTGCTTTTACACACTAAAGGAATAAGGTTGTCTCTATCATACGTGTGTTAACGATTATGGTCGCTAAAGTCAAACCAAAATTAAATGTTTTTACAGTATTAGAACTATTTTGAAAGCATTATTTTTTAAATTAATGTATTGTATTTTTATTACATTGATCAATTAGTATTTAAAAAATGTTGTAGGTGTCCTAAAACTTATAATACATAAAACAATTGCTATACATTTTTTGTCCCAATATTTATAGGTCATCAAAAATTACTTTTGAAAATAGTTATGGGTATCCCAAGATATATAGTGTCCAAGGATATAGTCATTTTGGTTAGGTCAGATTTATTTATATATATATATATATATATATATATATATATATATATATATATATATATATATATATATATATATATATATATATATATATATATATATATATATATATATATATATAAATACCTTGCTTTAAATTAATATTTATACCAAGATTATATCATACTATATATGTTGGTTATCTACTCAAGGAGATTACTCAAAAACAGATAAATTGCCTCTGCATCTGCATATTAGCACCATAACAACTAGTATAACACTCAGAATTGTTTTCTGACTGACACTATTCAAGCTGTTAGATCGGATCAGAGAGTCAATATTCTCTATCTTTTACTTTTAAAGACCTTTGATTCCAGAGGCTTCAGTTTTGTCTGGTGTGACATATCACAGGCAGAAGAGACACCCTGCCAGAGATGCTAAGCAATAATAATGTACCATGTCCTGGTAATTGCGTAAAGTTAACTATAAGTGTAAAAGTTGACAAATATTGTCAGAGTTCAATTATAAACAGATAAACAATCTATTTCTTTAAAATCTATATCTGAAATATTCTTGCTAATTAGAGAAACATAATCTAATATCTTTTCTCTAATATCATAATCATTTTCAAAATCTAAAACTAATTGTAAGTTCTGTAACTAATCATTTAATTAATTTGCCAAAACACAGCTGCCTGTTCTCACTAGACTTAAACCAAAATGAGTAATGTCCTTAAGGTCATGGGGTGAGTGTACTGTAAAGATTCTGCTTGTATTGTTTTGGAAGGAAACTGGTAAACACTCCCTACTACAGTCATCTTAAATCACTTGTTATTACTACTTCATCTGAATAGATGACTGTGTTGAGCTTAGGTTTTCAGTTAAATGTACAGTAGAGTATGAATTAAAAACTTACTGTCTCACATTTCTGGGTTGTTATTCTGTTTTACATGACATAAATCTCCACTTTACTTTTCCAAAGTTTAAGCCATATGTAATTTTTTATTTCGATTAGTAAGATTTTTTTGCTCATGAAAATTGTGTCCCGTGGGATTTGCTTGTTTACATTTAAAGTAGTATCCCTTTTGACTGATTTAAAAACTGAAAATATATGGTTATCTTCATGAAGAACAAAATAATTAATATTACATCGTCTTCCAGAAATCTAAATGAGTTATAAGATTTGACCAATTAGTGTAGTGCCGTCACTATTATCTTCGGTCTACAGTTTACTTATATGTCAGCTTCTTCTCAAAATAGTGTTGCCAGTGACTATAAGCTACAAAAGTTCTCTTTTAAATATGTACACCACTTGCTAAAATTGGTGGTTCGGTAGGGGGTTCGTGCACTATAGACATAATTTGTAGCCTAAGTATGAATCATTCTCTCTAAATAGGTCCACCGTTGATTTTAAGAAGTCTCTCTCTATCGATTTGATTTCAGTCAATGCTAAAAATCCAAACTCACAAAACCACAAAGACACAAATGGCAGAATTACTTTGATTGCATTTGAACTGATTGCAAGATATGACTTCTTGATTGAGATAAAAAAAACTCATCCAGGCTCGTTTTTTTAATTTGATGAGCTGTTCTTCTTCACTTGTAAGATTTGTAGTTTCATTGTTTCCAAATGGACTGATCATTCATCCATATTCATAGCTTGCATTTGATGGGAAGTAATGCTGCAGTGCAGAATTTTGGGATGATTTTCTTGTTTGATTCATTGACAGTAGGAACGCAGTCGAAGACTCCTTCAAGACCTTACTTTGCCAGTGACAACTTTTCATCAAATGACTTCTGTTTTGATGTTACAGTGATGATGTTTTCTGATAGTCCTTGAAGACTTAAATTCAGCAAATTTAATTTGTCGAATAAGTCAGAGAGAAACCGAACCTTCAGCTACCGGATTTCCTCATGAATAGAGTATCTAAAGTCTGTTTTTTCAACCTCTAAGAACAAAATCAGTTCAATCTTGAGATGGGCAAGATGCTTCAACACTTTTCCCTTTGAAAGCCAATGAATGTCAGTATGGTACAGCAGGTATTTGTAGTCTGAATCCATCGCTTCACAGAGTTGAGACTGAAGTCACAGAGATTTGATGAAGTTTACAACTTTAATAACTTGGTTCAGAACAAGAGAGCTTCTCTGTGGATCATGCAGTGAATAATTAACATGTTTGTATTTTCTTGGCGTACGAGAGTGCCGAATCTGTTCTTTTTCGCTGCATTGAAGGACATCCATCAGTGCAAATGCTCACAGTTTTTCCACTGTAGGCTGAAGATCAAAATGTTTTCATTCACCACATGGAAAATGTCTTCGCCTCTCATTGTAGTTTCCAAATCTTTGCAAAATAAGTACTCGTTCACAAATTTTCCATCCTTTATGAATCAAATAAAAGCCAGCAGCTGAGCTTTCCACTAATGTCTGTAGATTCATCAACTTGAAGAGACCACAGCAGGGTCAATTCATCATCAGGTGCTTCGAAGTGTTCACAAATTTGAACCTTTAAATCTGATGATAAGTCTTCAATTCTGCATGAAATTGTGTCATGTGACAAAGGAACTTTCTTTACTTTTTTGACAATTGTTAATGCTAGTGCAATGACTGATTTAGCCTCTGTATACGCTTTCTTGCATTTTGCCAACAACTGAGTGATTTTATAACTTGCAATCAATCACTGTTTGGGCAGTCTCATATAGTTCGTAAGCTTCTTAGCTTATTTCTTTTGTTGAGCCACAATATTTTCGAAGTATTCCTTTGGTTTGTCCTTTACAGCTGGAATATTTTGTTTCCAAGTGTCTCTTCAATTTGCTGTGAACAACCACCTCATTTGACAAAAGTGCGTTGCAGATCAGACAGATTGGCAATTGAGCATCTTAAGATCCCAAAGCAGTGAAACCATACTTGATGTAAACGTCTTTGTACTTTTGCTTGCTTCCTTGTTTTCATTTAACAGTTTCTATTTCAGAGTTCCAGGCTTATTTAAGTATTTCTCCATGGCTAAACAATGTACACACTTTATTTATAAGTATCAAAGTTGGAATGGAACAGTCCGATTTGTTACATCATGTATTTATTATTTTAGCATGGAAAATACGAGAACATTTAATAGCTGCCACCTCTAATGGCCAAATGTAGCAGTGTGATTTGTTACATCATGTATTTGAAAAATATCACTGCAAATAAACCATGTAACAGGTTTTTGTTCTGAGAAATTTCAACAGATTATACTCAACATTTATTGAGCGATCTAGTCATCCCTGGTCCCTGACACTCATCTGTAACTACAAAAAGTATGTATACATACATTTCTGTTTTATTTTGGTGCCTTTTGTACCCAGACATGGCATGTATGTATGTTGTTTATCGCTACATCAGCACAATGCTGGTCACATTAAATGTTAAGTTCTAAATGACAGAACTACAAAAATAATTTTAGTTAGAAAACAGACCAACACATTGTTATTGCTATTTAGTCCAAATTTAGTTTTGCATTATAATTAACTTGAATGCTAGAAACTAATTAAAGCTTTATTTTAGTTAAATCCCGATTTAGATCTCAGCAAGAAAACAAAATTTAACAAAGCTCAAATTTCACAGTATATTATGACATCTCTTAGTAGCATATCAGTGTAATTTGCATGTCATTTCTATGTTTGCAGTGATAACACCAGACAGCAGTATTACTTTTTCACTTCCTGCAGTTGCAGGCGGTATTGGGGCCGGTGTTGTGGTCTTCTTAATGGCAGTTGTAGCTTTATTCCTTTGGAGAAGATATCATCATCGTAGTCAGCACACTGATGGTAAGGATGCCAAATCTCTTTTGATTTCCCTGATGTTGATATGAGTCAACATTCTCATTGTATTAGCAATAGGCAATGTATGCAGTGCATAATTAAAATAAGAAAATTTATTGAGCTAATAATAGTTTTCACAGAAAATAAAGCAATGGAAATGTGAGTTAACCTTTGAACTATTTAGAATAATCAGCTTAATTCTTATTATGATACAAGAAAAGATTTTATCATTAGTTTTAGGATATGAGCATTTATTATGTTATCTACAATATACTTATGTCTAATCTCACATGACACAAGGTCGAATGGCTTTAAACATTTTTCAAGCTGAATTAGCCATCCCTACCTTTACATGAATAAAAAGCACGATTACATCCACTAGAAGTTGAGAAAACTAGAAAAAAATGCATCAGTTTGAATTCATGTGGAATTTGTTATTTGTCTGATGTTGCGAAATTTCTGAATTTTTGGGTATCATTCCTACTGAGTTTATTAAGTTTAAATATGGAGAGAGTGTTCCAACAATTGACAAGATTGATAAAGTGGCTTGCTGTTTAACAACTTTGTGTCCGTTACTTGTTCCATTTGAGTGAACAGTCTAGTGAGCACACCAGTATGTGTACATTGAATGTTAGTCATACATATGTATCGTAATGTTGCAAATAAAGTGTAATATAAGCAACCCCAGTCATTTTCCCATATTGAAATCACTGTAAACACTTGATTTTGTCCTATAGATCCATTCAACAGCATTCCAAAACAGTTTGTGTTTTTTAAAAATCTCTATTAGAAATAGGTTCTGCTATTAGGAAAAAGGTTATGTATTTTTTAAGTTCCAAATTAGTCAAAAATTTCTAGAATTTGTGACTTATCTAAATATATTCAGATTACGTGGCAGTCAATGAACCAAATTAAAATGCCCTTTCCATAAAAATATTATTACTTTCTTGTTTATTGAGATATTATAAAATTTGATATTCTGATTGCATTTTTCTCAAAGAAAATTCATTTTTTTCAATAAGTTTGTTCTCCAACTTCAGAATTTTCATTTATAATTGAAATCATCTTAACATTTCACAACTTTTATGTCAGTTAACTTAATACAAATATATCACATTGATAATATTTGATATATATTTAAAACAACTTTGCAAACAACAAACATGCAATGTTTATTCGTAATTGTCATTAAAACAATGTGCAAGACTTAATTTAAAACTTAAAATGGGATATTAAATTCACAATGCAATGATAACGTTTGATAGGATCAATTAGAAATCATCACAGCAAATATCAGGAACAAATATGTACTGCATGGGCATTTAATAATTCTGGCAACACTGAGATTTTTTTCTGGTTGATAATAAATGTTTTAGAGTGTCTTTTCATTACTCATGATATAAACATATTATATTTTTCTTAAATGTTTTAAGATTTTGAAACTCTTTTAAATTCCCTTGCCATGTTTCTCTCCATAGTATATTTCAGGTGCAGGGATTAGCATCACTTCCTAAACCCCCACCCCATTACCAATAAGATTTTATCCTGTAGGTATATCTGATCATATGTGGAACAGAATCAATTAATTTTTTTAAAGAACAGTGGTTTTTTTTAATACGACAAAAGAACCGTTAATGATGTAATTGTTTTAATAAAGGAATAATTATGAGTTTTTCCGTATATATTATAGATAGCTACGTCTAAGGAACATACAGAGTTTCAATTTTTTTTATCAGTCTTCTTAGAAGGAGTCCATGTGCCATTGTTAACAGATTGAAAGGAAAACAGAACATATGTTAAACAACGTAATCCCGGATTAACAATGGAAGGAACAAATGCTATTTAAATATTCGTTATAGGACTTGAAAAAACAAAAAGACACATACACACTATGACACATACAAAAACAAATATACTGTATTTACATTTCATTTTGACACAAAACCATTCAACCTAATTAAAGATGCCATCTTATGTAATGTACAAAGGTAATCTAAATAATGACATTGAGATGCATTATGGGATATTTGCTTATTTTGTTACCAAGAATTTGTGTCACACAGTGCACAACAATGAGTTAAATACAAAACACAATGGAAATACAGGAAGAAAGTCTTAACACTACAATTTATATATTTGCTTGTTTTCTACATTGAATAACTTTGTTTCATTAAACTAATGCATACATATCTTAAGCAGATTCATAGTCCATGATTGTTTATGCATTATTGTTACTTGATGCAAAAATAGGCAAGTAAATTCAAATATTTTAAAAGTTACAACATAGCAAAAACATGTTGTATTCTCTTCCAAACATATTTACTAAGGCAAATCCTCTGTTCCATATTAGGCACACAAAGAAATCAAATAAATGCCAAATCTGTCCGACATGATGCAGCCAGTGGACAGGATTATGAGGGATTGCATGTCAACAACACTGAAGCAAGTGCATACCTACAGCTTAATGGTAAATTAACATCTGATTTAATTCTTGCTGTACGTTAAGTCTGCATTGTTAACGCAACTTTTGTCTTCTTAATAAGATGACTCGATGACACTTAAAACCCAATAACTTTAATGATTCATTTCAAGATATCCTTTATTTATATATTTTTATGTACTCTTCACTCTCATAAATACTGGAAAATACACTTCAACAAGAACCAAGTAATTATAGCGCTTCATCCATTCACATCCCTGACCATCCATACTCTTCATTATTATTATCCATATTGTTCCAATACAACTAAGATAAAAATGTAGGTAACAAATGCATTCATCACAATTAATGTGTGGTATTTGCAATAAATGTTTCTGAGAATACATTGGAAAGTTTTATCTGATATGTGCACAGATTGCTCTCACCAAATGTACAATTACCGGCAGTTCGCTTGTCTTGTTTCACAAAATAGCCTTTACATCTTCATAATGGTAATTCTACAGATAAAAGGTTAAAATTAAAATTATAACTTTTTTCAACAGCGTTTATACATACATGCACATGCTTTTAAAATACATAAACTTTTGGCAGCACTTGATGCTACATATTAAATTATTTCATTATTTATTCAAGCAAACCAATATTAAAGCCAACTCAAGCAAAATTTTGAACAAAGTAAATTCACCATATCTAATGATACTTTTCCTTTAATTGACTTTAAAACTTTGATTCAGAAAGAAATGGGCCAGTTCTTATCATCACAATGTATACAACTGTCACAACTATATGTTAATAAAGAAAGGACAACTATGACATAAACTATTTTTAATAGTTGTAAGCATGTGTTCAGTCTTTTCAAAATTGGTATAGCTTAGCAGTGGCATATATGGTATTTATACCTATTGTTGTTAAATCTTCTGCATGGGTTTTACTTCAGTGGATACAGGTTAAAACTTCTAACTGCACTGTTAAAGGTTCTCATACTTTACACTGGAGGGTATCAAGGTACATCCTGGAAATTAAGTCTGGACATGTAAAAGTTATAAGCAGATATAGTATTCATATGAAATAAATGGTATTATAAGATTGGAATATATTATATTTTTGTGACTTTAGTGTTCTGACGAGGACACGTATGATGAACATGTGCTATAAGTATGTGAGCGAATAGAAAATCAAAGATGTTTTGAATTAAAAGAGTAGTTTCCAAGCCAGTAAATATGTATCCATATGTATTCAAAAATAAATGCGAGACTTTCATTAATTTAAATTTTAGTATGTATTCCAATTCTCTCTTTCCACTACTATAGTACAAACTTATTTATTACAAATCTTGCAAATTGTGATTTTGAAAGAAGATTTGTACCATTATGCAAAGCTATAATATGTTTTCAGTACATTTAATGAGCTATTCAGATATCAGTGATTTGTACCATCATGCAAAGCTATAATATATTTTCAGTATATTTAATCAGCTATTCAGATATCAGTGACTTTTTGTGAACAAAGCACTTAAAACAGTAAAACTACAACTTGCATATATTTTAAAGAATTAATACAATATTTTCCTTCACTTTATTTAAGTTTTAGTATGCCTTCTATATAAATGCAAACTCATACAATTTGATGAAGCCTTTACATTTCATGTCCATGTTTTGTATTTGTATTTTGGATTATGTTCATGTTTATATTTGTATTTTGGGTTATGTTCATGTTTATATTTGTATTTTGGGTTAAGTCCATGTTTATATTTGTATTTTGGGTTAAGTCCATGTTTATATTTGTCTTTTGGGTTAAGTCCATGCTTATATTTGTATTTTGGGTTATGTTCATGTTTATGTTTGTATTTTGGGTTAAGTTCATGTTTATATTTGTATTTTGGGTTATGTTCATGTTTATATTTGTATTTTGGGTTAAGTCCATGTTTATATTTGTATTTTGGGTTAAGTCCATGTTTATATTTGTATTTTGGTTAAGTCCATGTATATATTTGTATTTTGGGTTAAGTCCATGTTTATATTTGTATTTTGGGTTAAGTCAGTGTGGTAAATGTTCTGAATATTATACAATTTTATTTCAAAATGATGTTCCAGTGCTTCCCATTTTTCCACAGATATCACATTAGAAGCGAACAGATATGCCAACACAAGGTATATATGCATCACTTGAATATTTTAATAAATGTAATGCATTCATTGTTACATGTATAGAATCATCCTTTAATATAAGAATATTATTGACAAATAAACTATGTTCACTTTTAAAGCAACAAATTAATAAACCATTAAGGTTATATTTTTTAAAAGCTCTCTGAACAACTCAATATATACATAGTTTACAGGATAGATCACTGACAAGAAAGAAATAATCAGCTGTGCAACACGTTATTTTTTAATAAAAATATTATCTACAAAAATACACATTTTATTAAAAAAAAACATTTGTTATCCTTTCTTTATGAAGATTTACATTCAGCATCATGGGACTGGATATATCTGACAATATTTCAATTTCTAACTTAAGGCCTCCAGAGAATGATTCCTATGAAAAATTGCACCCCTATACAAACACTGACATTCAGATGTATAGCTCACTGAAGATTCCAAAAATATCCAAAGGTAATTATCAGAATGTTGTCTCACTTTTCAGGTTAAGTAATGCCCATGAAATAATTAAGACTACATCCCAATCACATCGTTTTGGAGTTTTATAGGGATGCCTACTGTAGTCTCTGAAAAATTTTGCATGCATACCTAGAATACTTAGTATTCAAATCAGGCTTGGTATAATGTCTTTATTTATCTATGGGAGCCATATTGGTAACCTTTTTGGGCAATCTGTCCAAATGTAAAATATATATATAGTTTTATGTTTCCCTTTAAGTAAGACATTATATGGGAATTCAGCGGGTCCCCGAGTGGCCGAGTGTTCTAAAGCGCTTTCCGTTATGGATCACTGCCGTCTCACCTCTGTCTGCGTTGGTTCGAGTCTAAGATTCGGCTAATGTACTTATGTGAGAAAGATTGCCAGTAGCTTCTCGTGGGTCGGTGGTTCATTCCGGGGGTTTTCCAGGGTTCTTCCTCCACTATTAATACTGGCCGCCATGTATAGCTTATCATGTGCTGAAAAATGGCGTTAAACCTTAAAACAGCAACAACAAACAATATGGGAATTCATATCAGTGTTCTGTCCAACTTTAAACTATATATATTATGTTTTCCTTTAAGTAAGACATCACATGGAAATTCACATCAGTGTGTTCTGTCCAAATGTAAACTATATATATTTTAATGTTTCTGTTAAAGTAAGACATCATATAAGAAATCATATCAGTGTGTTTCGTTTTGGGCTGGTCTAGCAACAAATACAATATGTCCAAATTCATGTCCATTATATCTCACTTTTTTGATGCATATACATTTGTTTTCGTTTAAGGGTCAATAAAATATTATCCCACTGCATATCTAGGAACAATGTCCTCATTAGTAAGTTCAATGTTTTGATGTGAAATTAATGTGGCTGGTTCTTAATATCTTTTCAATAAAGTCAATTTAGTGTTACAAAAGGTCAGACAATTCAAAGAGATGTTTGCTGAAGTTCCATATCACCATAGCTGAAGCGACTTTTGTAATTAAATTGTTCTTTTGCTCTGAAAACTATCATGGTGACTTTAAATCATATAACGTAATTATGAATGTGAAACTTATATTCTTTCTGTTAATGGAAGTGACAGTCATGTGTCAAATATAAATAATTACATTACTTGATATAGAGACATCTTCATGTTAGACTCATATCTCTTAGAACCAAGGTAATAAATCCCTAAATGTATATATGTATTTTTATTAAATGTATTAAGAGGTTTAGCTGTATGTGTTGGGTTAGGGAGCCCATGATAAATATGATAGTAATATTATAATCAGAATAAAAGTTAACTATTTGAATCATTTCAAACAGAAATCATATTGATACAGTATACTAAGGGTATATTTTAACACTGGAATGTTATTGAAGGACAACACAGAGAATTATCATGAAACATCTTAATGAGGTTTGTCTTTATTTATCATGAAACATCTTAATGAGGTTTGTCATTATTTATCCTTAAAACATCTTAATGAAGTTCATCATTATTTATCATTCAACAGCTTAATGAGGTTTGTCATTATTTGTCATCAAAACATTTCAATGAGGTTTGTCATTATTCATAATTAAACATTTTAATTATGTTAAATTAAATTATTCATAATTAAACATTTTAATGAGGTTTATCATTATTTCATTATTTATCATTAAAACATTTTAATGAGGTTTTTTCTCCATTTTTTATCATTAAACATTTTAGTGTGGTTTGTCATTTTTTATCATTAAAGCATTTTAATGGGGTTTATCATTATTTTGTCATTAAAGCATTTTGATGAGGTTTGTCATTATTTATCATTAAAACATTTTAATATGGTTTGTCCTAATTTATAATTATTGTTTAATACTCCGTATGTAACACAATTTATTCTTTGATTTTCTATAAACACATCTTTAATCAATTCTCATTTGTAAAAATTATTTTTTAAGTTATATAGTTATATTCGATGGAGGGTTAAATATATTTTCTTTTATTTACAGACTCTGAAAAAGTGTATGAAAATACACAGATAAAAAACAACTGACCTTAACTGCTGAGCACCAGTAAAACTCAGGAGAGACTCAGAGATGATTTTCCTTCACGTTTACAATATAATCAATTTTATTGGACTATATATTGCTATTAATACCATAGCGGTTGTTGCAAGTATGGCGACAATGACGAACATTGAGCAGAAGGGATATTCGCTGACAATGCTATTTAAATATTTCATGATTTATATTTTGATCCTTTTCCAAGTTACATAGACAAATTATAGCTGATGCAGCTGTTTGAAAACGCCTAATTTTTATTTAGTTGCTATACACAAATTAGCGTTCAAATTACTTATGTTACTCCTATATAGTTTTGACCATGCATTAGCAATGTCTATAAAACCATCTATGGACCACCGACTTGCACAAATGTTTGATAAGTTGATATTTCATAAACATGATATATTAATGTGTAATCCTTAACTGATTTAGATGTGTATGAAACAGTTAACATGTACACTGAAAATTTTACAGAATTCCAGCTTATCATTTTTCACAATACTGTAAGTTATCATATATTTTCATTTTATATCTTAGAGAATTAAACTGTTTAATGAATCGTGATAAACAAGATGGTTTTTCTATTGCTATGTTGAAAATTCATAGAGTGTTATACTGTTATGGTTATAAGCTAAGTAACAGAAAGAAGCAAAATCATACGTTTTATGAAAATTATCAGATAATTTCATTATAACTGTTTTAAAATAAACTATAAACGGAACCATCATGTAGTATAAATTAAATCCAGTTATATTGTTAAGTGCTTAGGCTCGATAAACAGTAACATAGAAAAGGTGAAAAGTACAAGTTTGTATAAACTTAATAAACAATTTATTGTGCACAAATATTTTCCAGAAAAGAAAAATAAACTTACGGTTTCAAGAATCAATAAACAATTTATTGTGCACAAATATTTTCCAGAAAAGAAAAATAAACTTACGGTTTCAAGAATCAATTAAAAAATTAATCCAAAAAATAATTCAAAATATTATCCACTAGAGAAATTGCGACAGTCCTGGTAATAAAATGTCCAAATAATTCTAAGTTCGAATCCCAGCGAAGTATCCAAGATGGAAGATGATGTCTCTTGATGAAGTTAGTTCTTGGTAATAAAAGTATATGAGCACAATTCTTTTCCAGATAAATAAAACAATAATTCCTCTTGATCCAAACGAATTGATATAATTTACAGTACAAAGTAATTTAAAATAACCCAAAACGACACACAACTTAGTGTTCTAAAAGCCCAACTTCTACTGAATAGCTCGCTCCAAAACATAATTTATATAGCTGTTTTTACGTAACAATAAAGGGGTCAGGTGATGTTCTAGAAACTCTTAGAACAAATTTACGTTCAAAAACTCACGTACCCACCGCTTGACCGAACTAAAATAGAAAGATGTTTATAAAAAGCTCCATAATGTCCTTGGAACCAACCAATCATTTTAAAGCATGTTTACAACTCTGAAGCCAGGTCAGAAATGAGGTCAACACCTGGTGTTTATTCTGTAAAGTACAGGCCAACCCCCCATTAACAATTTTAAACTTAAAATACCAAATCTGAGTCTAACAAACAAACAATAAAATAAATATAAATGACTTATATCAAATATTCGTAACACTATTCAAGTAAAAAAAATCAGATGTTTCAAAATACCGTTTTAGTCCAATGAGCACTTTGTAGTTCCAAGCAATTTTTTATTCTCAGATTATGTTGAAAAACAACATTAGATACATATATTGATAAATGTTACACGAGGAACAATAAATATTAATGAAAACATGTGTGTTCAAAAATGTATATATATATATATATATATATATATATATATATATATATATATATATATATATATATATATATAATGGTTTAAAATGCATTTTTATTCTAGCTGCTTTTTCTCTAAATTCTTACATCATAAAGTAATCACACTGACCCAACCCATACAAATAGGTAATAATTATTTTAAGAACCAGCATAACCCACCAGTCAATGAGAAATTACCACAACGTTGTGGTCACATTTTAATATTAATATTAAAAGTTTCTGAAAGTTTTAAAATGATCTTTTCTCGTGTCGCTCTATAATAAGATGTTCGCAATATATGATTCGTGGACATCTATATAAAGTTACCATGCTCACTAAATGCAGAATGTTGAGGGAGACCTTTTACCGGATAGTATTATGTTATATTGGTAAACTATGGAATTTCAGTAATTTCATTTACTTTATCCGTCAGTGGAGTTTCCAGGAAGTCAGCCTTATAGCAGGCCTTTATGCATCTACAATTTCATCAAGACAGTCGTAACCTCTGTATATTAAAAACGAATATGTTTTGATGACACTATATGTTTTCTGCACATACGGCAAGTATTTCTTATATTTTCGGCACAAAAATATATGGCGAACTTTTTCTTACTTTCTCTTGGTTCAATAAACTCATTCTCTTGCAAATATTCAATTTCCTCTTTGAAACATTCCTTCTTGAGATGATTCATCCTGTATGAATGCTGTTTTACAGAGTAAAATCTACAATGTCAGCTTCATGTTAAATTTTGTTTGCTGGTGTTGGAGCATTTAGATGGAAGCATGTGTTCATATTCACATATTAGATGCTTTAGTTCCTTTATTTCTTATTGACTCCTAAATGTCTATCCAATGGTCAAAACTAAGAATTTTATGTCTACCCGACTTAGGATCACCATCTTGAGTGCTCACTTACCTATCATCACAAGTGAATACTTTGCATGGTCTCCATTGTCTATAAAAGAACCTATTTTCAGAAAATAGCAAGCTGGTACCATTATTAAATCAATTTTGTTAATATCCCTTTGAAACAAACATGAAACTGCAGATGGTTTTCCTGTTTGACAATTAATGATTGTCATTTGTGAACCTGATAAGAAATACGAGAATGCTTAGCTACATGAAGATCACACTGATCAGTACCTTCTGATTTATCTACACCATGAGCAAACGTATGCGCACCAAAGTACTGCCGAATTAGTGTTTTAGCTAAAGTAATACATTCTTACTGAACCTCATCCCAAAGAGCCTTTTTTGACATAGCTCTAGTAACAGTAAAAGCATGGTATACATCGGGGAATACCATCTTGTAAGAATCAACCTTTCGAGCAAACAAGGCTTGCCTGTTAGAAGTGGATTATCCATAAGCGTACCTCCAGCTACGGCATTTGCCATTTTCTACGTCAATTTATTTTGGCAATTTTTTTGGCTTTATATGTTTCTATATATAGTGTATTATTGATTAATTCTAGTAAAGAATTGCTGTTAAGTGGACTTCGGATTATTGACATCTTTTTTCCAGTTCATTCCCAGTACTTCTTTAGCGATGTAACATCTACATTGATAGAGTTACACCATGTGCTAAAGGAGTCCAGAATGATCTCTATGTATGTCTATCTGTCTGTCTGTCTCTCAATCTAAGAGTCGTTCCATCATTATTGGACTATTTTCAATAAACGAAACATAATAACGAGTTAATAAAGACCCATTAACATGTCCTTTTTATCCAAAACAGTATAACTGTAAACTTAATATTTACAAAATATGTGATGCAACTACATAAGCAATGTTCATAGTTGCAAAGGTAACAGAAATGTCACATGAACATGCCATCTCTCTCTCTCTCTCTCTCTCTCTCTCTCTCTCTCTCTCTCTCTCTCTCTCTCTCTCTCTCTCTCTCTCTCTCTCTCTCTCTCCTCATTCGCCTCCTCCACTGGCTTCACTCATTTTATGTCACAATGCTCCACACACATGTATACACTTTCCGACCTGGTACCTTGTCGTGGCAGAACATCACTTCACCAAGATTAGTAGAGACTGTTGTGCTTGAAATTATGTGGTCTATCACTGGAACCAAACTTTCCGCTCTTAATAGCAGTTATATTCTTGTGGTAACGGGATCTCAGGATAGCAATGATAACACTGTTCAAAATAACGACCCGATTGTGATTAAATCTGCACTTGTAAAATACAATGCATGCTGCATCTAGAATGCTCAAAGAATCGTTTTAGTTATATATAATACATCATAAAATGTGTATCCGGATTATTTAAGTGTGAATAATAACAAGCAGCAAGGAGGGCAAACAGACTGAAACTATTTCAGAAAAAAATCAGGAAAAAAACCGGAACTATTTCAGTAAAATCCTAAAGGATTTCAACCGAAACTAATTCAAACCGAAACTATTTTAGACAAAAACAAAAGAGAACGATGAATGTTTTCGGTTTCTCATGCTACGGAGACAAAGTCTCCAGACAAATCCGGCGCCGATTCTACTGCGGAGACAAATTGTTTCAATGTTTTGGTAAAAGTCATTACGATGAAAGTCTTAAGACGAAAATCCTTTATGATTTCACAAACAGACTAATTTGTTAAATCTCTCCTCGTAAATCAGATTATTGGACTGGTCAGTGAGTTTAAAATTAATTCTCGTTAATGAATCATTATGATATCGCATATAAATCAAATTAGTTGGATCTTCAATTATTAAAAATCCGGGTTGAGCCGTTGGTTCAAATGAGTATAAAATATACCCCTGTTGGGCTTGATTTGATTTTTCGAGATTTATTTGGTAGCTTCCATCAATAACATCACACACTACATTTACTGCAATCACCGAGGATATATTCACATTTTGAGAAGCAATATGTTGCCCACCACCATCTGGTCATTATTATGTTTGAGGATAGTTGTTTGTGGTTGTGTTATTTTTTTCCATGCGGTAAGTATCAGAGAAACGTTTTCCGAGGTAAGATCATTAACGGATTTTTTTAGTTCGTTTGCGTTATACCCAGGAAACTTGAAATTCGGCAGATCAGCTTCTGTTATATTGTATACAGTTAGGAAATTTCGTTTAGAGTAATTATTGTTGTCATCGCTATGATCAATTATTACTTGAATTACTTGCTGGTTGATATATTCCATGTCGGATACAAGTTGATTTAATATTTCAATTCCTTTAATGATTTCACTCCGATTAGACTCATGGGAAGCCTGTTGTAGTCGTTGTAGTTGTTGACTGTGTTCTTGATTGATCTCTCTAAAGTATTCAATAATTCTGTTATGATATATATTTATATATGTAATTGATTATGGAGTCTGTTCATCCTTAAATCTCCAAAAGGCGGAATCCTGATCAATCCTGAATTATTTTTATATCGAGGAGGTGTTCTTTATATGATGGGGTAATTTCATGGTATGATTGTTTCTCTGTGGTATAATAATCAGACTTTTTAGGTTCATGTGAGGTGGGTTTTCAGGCCATCCAAGTATTGTTCTTAGATAACTCTGATAGATGTCTACAACATACCTGGGTTAGTTTATTTCAATCGCGGATGATAATGTTGGTTCATGAACTGTTATAGCGATGTTTGATTCTTTTCCCGTAATGGATTTTATTCTACGCTGTAATTCGTTGTTGGATCTGTTCAATTTGGTAAGACCCAGATGGTAAGGAAACAACAATCCAGTCTGTAGTCTCGTCTGGTTTATTTTTATTCGCAAACACCAGGGAATTATTTGGTTGTTGACCACCGAATTTTTTTGATCTAAGATTTTGCCAACTATGGTATACTCGTAATTTTGCAAGTGCTATTGCCTTCACCGGAATCGCGATAGGGAAATTGACACTGAATTCAGGATCTTGAGATTATTGATACCATGGTGGTTTTCATCGGGGTGGTATTTTCCACTATTCGTTCAAGTAGTTCTTGAGATGTTGCCATTATATTCATGTTGTTTTTCTAATTTTGACATCGAGGAATCATAAACAAGTACCATCGCGGAAAACTCACAATCGGATATTAATGTGTCATAGAGGGAGGACAATATCATCGAGGATAATTGGGAGTACGCGGTTGACACAACATGGAACTTAACTACGTAATCCTAAAGTTTACGGTGGCTACATGAAGATATTTGTTAGTTATTATTGAAATTATTTCCGCGATTGTTGTCGCCACTGATATACAAATTATAACAGCTATTGGGGCTACCATTGTCACTGAAGAGAGTATAATGACGGCTCCGGTAATTACACCTGATACTTTTCTTTTCTGGAAAATATTTGTGCTCAATAAATTGTTTATTAAATTTTTACAAGCTTGTTATTTTCACTCTTTCTATGTTACTGTTTATTCGAGCCGAAGCACGTAGTTTTTTCCACATCAAACCAAATGCTTTTCTGACAGAAACAAAGTAGCCTTGACGCAACTGGCTGATCCTCGAATCGATACTCAAACCAAAAAGCAAATCATTTTCAAACCTGGAGACGGCGGTTCTCTAGAATGTATCATTAAAATTGGATCCCAATGCTCCCAAAGATCACACCAAGAAACAAAAAAGACAAACGAATCACCAAGAAAAAGAACAATGGTGCCAAGACCAAAACACAGAAAAAGAAACGTCCACAGAAAAGAGCTGTCAACCGCAAAAGAGATACTTCGGCCAGGAAGCAACCTTATCTTCGTAAACCACGACCTGCTGTACCAGTGTCCGCATCTCAGGTTCTTCCACTTTTCCGTTGCGGGTGATCCCAGCCAAATCCAATTTGACACCCGTTCTTCGTAAGTTGATGAAACATTGGAAATCTGCGTCTCCCAAAACGTCTCCTCCACCGGTGACACCCTCGTCCACATTAGCGGCAGTAGCAGCTGCTCACAAAGTACCTTCCCCCAAAGTCAAAGTCCAAGAAAGATCTGGCATGACAAAGAGTTTACTGGATTTGTCCAAATAAGAACTTTCCCGATTTAGTTCGTTACGAACCCCTTCACGACGTGTGTTACCTGTCATGAAGTTGATACGACGGAAAGATAATCAGTGGCGTCGCATTCCAGTATAAAAATGACTTAGGGACAACAACGTGAATCAGTATTTTCTCTGCCACTTCTGAACACCCAATGGTGTCTCCTCAAAAACGTACACACCACAATCATCGATGTTCTTCTGTCCTAAAAGGAAAAGGAAAAAGACGATCTCGTCATCCTACAAAACCTTAGCCAAACATCGACGTCATTCCCTAAAAAGACGTAGTCGTTTAAAGAAAAAGAAGAGTCACCAAAAAGGAGGTTACTTTGGCAATTTTGGGAAACACATCGTTACATTTTTGACGAAGCGCTACAAAAGAAGATAAAAGACTGTGTGTACCAAGTCTTTGACGTCAGTGTATTTCTGGAGCGAACAAGCGAAGATGTCACTTCGCAGGAAACATTCTTATTCACCCCACAAGAGACAGAAAAGGAAAGGACTACCTCCTCGTTTAGCCAAACACGGAGACGCGTTGTCCGTCCTGTCCAAAGCCTCTCCACCCATGCGGAAACAAATCATTAAAACGGCCTCCAAAGATGTCATATATAGCGTGTGCGAATGTTGTTTGAATGTCTTGAAAGGCACAATACCTTTGTCTCCACACCAGAAAAAATGCTTAGCCAAACATCGACACGTTCTTCGTCAAATGGTCCAAAAGAAAATACCCACCCGTCAAAAGAAAAAGATGTTGGTGCAACGCGGTGGATTGTTACCCTTTCTTGCTCCTTTGTTGACAGGCTTAATACCAGGTTTGATACAAGGGCCCTATGGAGAGCAACGATTTCAGACATAACCTTTGAAAGCCCACGGAAGGACGAAAACTGACTTTGGTCCCTTACAAACGATGGATGGAATGCCATCGTTGGCAAGAACAACGAACCTCCCATTTACCACCCAATCCTCATTTGAGCGAGATATCCCAATTACAACACGAATTGCAATCCTTGATGCATCGCAACGATTTGTCTGAAATAGAAAAATCACAAAAGTACGGCCAACTTTTGAAACAACTGCAACTCTTTCATCGAAAAGCTGCGGAACAAACAGCCCTACCCACTTTGTCCGGTTTTAAAGCTCTAATGAATAATCTGTTTCCATCACTTCCTACAGCGGACAAGACAGACGTAACCCCACCATTACCCAAGGAAGAAGAACCCCATTATATTTTTCGAACACACACCGCCACTCCCATTCCAATTAAGATTGCAGCTTCCATCTTGACCACTTTCCCCACTCCCCAACGAGAATAACTCACAACGTGTGTTAGAAAGATGATGGCCACTCCTTCTTCGACAGAAGTGAAAAAGAAAGAAAGGAATCCAGAAGTGAGAAAAGAAAGAAGACCAAAGCTATACCATTACCTCCACTACCTCCACCACAACCAACACCACCAGTGCCCTCGACTTTTACTCCTGTGGCACATCGGACACGTAACACCGTTTCCGAACAACCCCCATTTCGCCCCACCCAAAGCAGTATCATCGAAGAGTGGGTACCTTATTAACAAAACCATGCAGAAGGTGTTAGCCAGCATTTACTACGATCCAGCCCACCCTGCAGGTTACGGAGGTGTTCAGAAATTATATCGTGCTGCTAAAACTCGCCTGAAAAAGCTCCGCTTACCTGAAGATGGCAAACCAACAAAGGCACCGAATTTCTGAACCATGCTTTCCAACGAGAATTAAAGAAACGTGACATTCATTTTTTTACCACCGAATATCCTGAAAACAAAGCTGGCATCGTGGAACGTTTTCAACGTACCTTCAAAGATCGCATGTGGAAATATTTTACGCATGAACACACTCTCAAGTACATCGACGTCTTACCGCATTTAGTCAAAGCCTACAATCAATCTGACCATAGAAGCATTGGAATTGCCGACTAACGCATCACGAACGCATCACTGTCAGTGACCCGAAGAAAACACAGGACCCCAAAACTAAACGGTCCACCTATCTGTTAACCATTTCCTGCAGGTTATTATTTTAGTGGTCAACATTTAGTGAATTCGATTGTAACTAGGTTCAATAATTTGTTTGGTAAATACATGAAGAAAGCCAAAACAAGTGTTACCTTTGAGTACCATAATGTGGCTCGTAGACTAATGATCAAATTTTCATAGGATACAATAATGGCCATTACCTTTTGTCCTGAATTGTATGATATTTTGGGTGGAGACTTCAGGTTGGTGAAGAAAACAGAAATACCAGCTATAACCAGTAACTTGGATTTTGAGAAATATTTTCGATTCCCTGAAGAAATGGACCAAGGACTCAACATGATGTTTGTGTACTCCGATGTGGTGGAATACAACGTCGTGGGACACACCTCTGTACCGTTACTGCGTGTCATTCCTTTCAAAGTGGATTCTGCCATGATCGCTGACGAGGAAGGTGGAAATACCTATTATGTTCACCGCGAATTTGTACATCCTCATTATTTGCCTGTCAGTAAGTCGTATTTTGACAGTGTCAACATTACTATAAAAGGAGATCTAGGACAAAATATTCCATTTACCAAAGGGAAAGTCTCAGTGAAACGATTCTCTAACAACTGAAAATTGATGTATCGTTTGTACCGAGGAGTCGCTCGACAACGAGGACATAGTTTAGGAGATATGTTTAAATCAGCCTTTCATTCCGAGGTCCCTGTCTTGAAACCGATGGTGACAAGAGGATTGCACGCCTTAAAAGATGCCGCATTGACTCATGGCAAAGAATTTCTTCAAAATGTTCTCATTGACAAACAAAACCCCCAAAAATCTTTCTTGAGAGCAGGCAAACATGTCTTGCTTCAAACGGGTATAGAAATTTTGGGTCAACGAGGAAGTCCTATAAATGCCCTGAACGGTACCGAGTCTGCCATTCCTGCTTTCCTGAGGAACAGCACAGACTATTCAGAAAGCGACGACGAAGACATCCTTCCAAAAGTTTCCATACCTCTAAAGTTAGAAAGACTAAGAAAAACAACCGTTCGAGACTTAGACATTTTATATTATTATAAGCAAAACATTGAGACTGAGAAGAAATGATGCACCTAGAATCTTTTGCCTGTTCCAAATCGGAACTGGATCTCTTTGCCATGCCGCACACTATCATGACCATGCAAGAAGCTCAATGGGTTGAATTTTATCCCGTCTCCTCTTTGGCGGATTCAGCTCCCATCGAGTTTGAAATCAAAGGGCAACCCAAAGATTACATCGATCAGAACATCAGTTACTTGTATTTGAAGGTGAAAGTGATTAAAACAGACAACTCCGTTCCAGGAGCCGATTCCCGAGTAGCTTCCGTCAACAATTTCATGCATTCCTTGTTCAGCGATATGGATTTGTACATGAATAACAAATTGGTGAGCAGTAGCATGGATACTTACCCTTACCGAGCGTACCTCGAAAATCTCTTGACGTACGGAAAAGAAGCCAAGAATACTCATTTAGATGCTTGCGTGGTATGGAAACCTGACACCGCAGGTAACATTAACGACACAGCCTTGACCGAAGATGAAAATTCTCGCAATGTGGGTTTTAACGAGCGTCGAAAGAAAATTATGCAAAGACGTAGGTTAGAACTGTTCGATCGTTTGCATTTGGACATGTAGTTTCAAGAGCAGTATTTGCTTAATGGGGTGGATATTCGCTTGAGACTGAATCGTAGCAGTACTGCTTTCCATTTGATTACTCATGTCAGAGAATACAAATACCATAATAAAAGAAGCAAGGTTATACGTGCATCGTGTGGAAGTGTTACCTAAAGTGGGAAATGATATCAGACACACTTTGAGCAGAACGACAGTCACGTATCCGATACGACGCGTGTAAGTAAAAACTTTCACCATTGCCACTGGACTCCGATCGAAGATCGAAGATCATCTGTTCCAAGGACAGATACCCAAACGTTAATTCATTGGTATCGTCAGCAATGCAGCCCTCAACGGTACCCACGATCAAAATCATTTCCAGTTTAAGCACTGCAAAGTATCTAAAATCGAAGTCAGTCGCGAAGGCAAAACTTTGTGTACCCGACCCTTCGAACCCAACTTTGCTCAAAATAATTACTTGAGATCGTACTTGTCGCTGTACTAATAAACATGACAGTTATGAACCAACACCAGTCACGGTGTGTCTTACGACGACTATGCAGGAGGTTACACTTTGTAGACTTTTAATTTCACTCCAGACCAAAGCAGCGTCGAAGGACATTTCCACCCTTTAAAATCTGGACAAATGCGTGTGGAACTTCAGTTTGCAGGGGCTCTTGAAGAAACGGTGAATGCCATTCTGTATGCTGATTTTGCTAATACCATAGAAATCAACAGTTTAATAGAAGTCATTCTAAACTATTATAAACTATGGAAACCTCTTGTCCTTCTTTGAACAGTGGAGAATCAGTGCAAATGGAATAGGAGGTTACAGAGAAAGCAAATCCCCGAGACCAAAAAGAAAAAATAGTGATAATGCAATCCAGATGGCCAGAACAGGAACAACATTTAGTCACCTGTTTTGACAAACACATGGAGGATACAATGATTGACATGATTAAGGAAGATTGTTATGGATGTCAAAACGATCATAAAAATCAAATTCAACACAATAAATGTATGCTGACGAATCAAGAAGAAACATTGGACGATTATCTGAACGAAGCTTGAAGTCTCATCGCTGAAGAAACCGTGTTACTTCAGTGGTATAAAGACTTGCGTGATCATTCCTCTCCTCCATTGTTTGCTCGAGAAATCAAAGCCCTCTTGACCAAGATTAAGGAGACGAAGCAAACAAACAGTTACTTGACAGACCTTTTCATGCAAAAAAGTCTGGATCTAATTGATGACTTATCATCACCTGTGAAGAAGGATGGCCACACAAAAAATGGATACTTGGGAACTTTATTACCTTTTGAACCGTAGTTCGTACACTGCTTCTTGGAATCAATGTTTGTTAGTTAAAAAAAATTGTGTTCTGTTAGTTGTTTCTCTTTTGAATCCAATGCGTCTGTCGTTCGTTTTACATCTTATTAAAATATAGATGCTGTTTGACTTTTTTCTATCCCTCACATCAAACTATCCAGCCATTTCCAAAACTAAATTGTTTTGTTTCGGCTGCTTCCCAGTGTGTGGATAGTAAATTTTATGTTTTGTTTTGGCTTCTTGCCCGTGTGTGTGGATGGTAGATTGTGTGATTTTGGATAGTAGATTATATTTTTTGTGGCTGCTTTCCCGTGTGGGGATAGTAAATTGCATGTTTTATTTTGGCTGCTTACCGTGTGTGGATAGTAAATTGTTTGTTTTATTTTCGCTGCTTCCCGTGTGTGGATAATAGATTGTATGATATTGGATGGTAGATTATGTGGTTTGTTTTGTCTTCTTCCCGTGTATAGATGATATTGGATTGTAGATTGTGTGGTTTGTTTTGGCTGCTTCCCGTGTGTAGATAGAAAACTGTTTTATTTTGGGTGCTTCCATGTGTGGATGATAGATTATGTGATATTGGATAGTAGATAATGTGGTTTGGTTTTGCTCCTTCCCGTGTGTAGATAGTAAATTGTATGTTTTATTTTGTCTGCTTCCCGTGTGTGGATAGTAAATTGTATGTTTAATTTTGGCCGCTTCCCCGTTTGAGGATGGAAGATTGTATGATGTTGGATAGTAAATTATGTGGTTTGTTTTGGCAGTTTCCCGTGTGTGAATGGTAGATTGTGTGATTTTGGATAGTAGATTAAGTGGTTTGTTTTGGCTACTTACCGGTGTGTGGATGATAGATTGTGTGATATTGGATAGTAGATTATGTGGTTTATTTTAGCTGCTCACCCGTGTGTGGATGGAGGATTTTATTATATTGGATTGTAGATTATGTGATTTGTTTTGGCTGCTTCCTGTGGGTGGATGGTAGATGGTGTGATTTTGGTTAGTATATTAAGTGGTTTGTTTTGGCTGCTTACCTGCGTGTGGATGGAAGATTATAGGATATTGGATTGTAGATTATGTGGTTTGTTTTGGCTGCTTCCCGTGTGTGCATAATAGATTCTGTGATATTGGATAGTAGATTATGTGTTTTTTGGCTGCTTCTCCGTGTGTGTGGATGGTTGATGGTGTAATATTGCTTAGTAAATAATATGGTTTGCTTTGACTGCTTCTCCATTTGTGTGTGGATGGTAGATGGTGTGATATTGGATAGTAAATTATGTGGTTTGTTTTAGCTGCTTCCCCGTGTGTGTGGTTTTTAGATGGTGTGATATTGGATAGTAAATTATGTAGTTTGTTTTGGCTGCTTCTCCTTGTTTTCGTGGATGGTAGATGGTGTGATATTGGATAGTAAATTATTTGTTTTGTTTTAGCTGCTTACCCGTGTGTGGATAGTAAATTGTATGGCTTGTTTTGATATGTGTATTTTCCCTGAATTGAGGTTTCTCTTTGCGTTTACCTTTTTCAAGCTGTTAATACATCTCAGATTACACCCGCATACAATATCAAAGTGAAAGGCCTATATACAAATGTCATTGCCTTTCTTAAATTCGGTTTTATTGCTTAGCCATCATTAATCTTTAATTATTTTTTTAATCGCATTTTTTTTTAATAGACGATTTCGGGCTTTCTATTGTTGTAACGGTATTTTTGTTGTTTAGTTTGTTGCTGAAATTATCTCTACTATAGTCTATAGCAAAGCGCTTAAGTTTCTTCAGTATTTTAATTTCACGGTCACAAAAGGATACCAAGTTTGTCTTTAAAGAGGATTGAAATTCTTAGTTACGCGGACATGAAGAAAAACATCTGTTTGTTACTACAGTTAGGTTTTGTGTTCATTCTAATCATGCTTGCCGTATATCTTTGTGTTTTGCAGGTCATATTGTTTTTGATGTAAATATTCACATCAATACACAGACAACTTGGGTTTTTAAGCTTGAGATTCACTGAACTTGCTTCGTTAATTCGTACAATCCCAGATTCACAAGTTTGAAAAGAAAAGAAGAAAAAAAAAGAAACAAACAATCATGCCACTTAATACTGCACCACTCCCGACTATACCGATGTGAATGTGTACGTCAAAATGTTTAAGTGAGATACAAATAAATTGTCGGTTTCAAAATGTGAACCAGTACTGTGACCATTCAGTAGCAGATGTGGTAGGAATAAATGTTACAATACAAGCAGCAGAGGAGGCGAATCAGACAACATTTTTAAACAAGTTTTCAATGGATTAGGGCTTAAAACAATGAAATCAGGCAAATCAGTTAACGTTTTTAAACAAGTTTTCAATGGATTTGGATCAAATCAATGAAATCAGTCCAAAACAAAAATCAATGAAATCAAAATAAAGAAAGCCTCCATTTGCCAAACGAAACACGATCCTGCAGGGGTAAAAACTCTTCAACCGAATATTTTATCAACTCCAATACGATATCGTGTCCTCGGGTCTGCTAAATTTATTGTCACAAATCCGTGTGGTTTTGACTGAGCGTGACTAAAGAAATTTCTAAATTTATTATGATCCATATCATCGCAGCACCAAGTTTGCCAAATATTTCGTAGTGTATGAGTATCAACTCCGTTAAATACACACAGCAGATTGCAATTATCGCGAATCACTTTTGGTATTTGTGTGTACCGTTGAGTGACATATATCACGTCGGTGTTTTTGTACCGCCCCCGAGAAAAAGATTCTAGCAGGATTTTTTTGATTATCTAACATGATATCGTCATACACGACTAAATTGTTAATACTTCCATCGATGTCTTCCACGAAAGGGGCTTCATCAAGATCAGTAATAAATTCAATAAAATCATCGTCGATTTCAAATTCTTTTGCTTTCTCGTTAAAATCTTTTAACACTTCATAACATCGCTGATCGTCTACACTCGGGGCTATTAAATACAATTTGTCCCATTTCATCCATCTTGTTATTAAATTAAGTAACAGTTGTGTTTTGCCACATCCAGATGGTCCGATTATAATCATTCTAATTGAATTCGGTAACATTTCATGGTGTTTAATAGGTTCCCCTTGTCGGGTAGCTGAATAATCAATTACATTCATGCCGTTATATATAAATTATGGATCTATATTGTGTGAAGTGTAAGGCGCGTACTGGCACAGATGACTTGACGACGATTACAACTAAAAATAACCGATCTGCGCTTTCTGGTAAATGCGTACAATGTAGTACAAAGAAATTTAGATTTGTTTCTATACCCAAGGGACCTTTAAAAAAAAAACGAGGAGGTGATATCGCTGCCAAATTGGCAAAATTCCCTGGAACCCCATGGGCAAAATACCCCGGAGAAAAGCACCTTCCATGATATAGCTACTGTGGCCCCGGAACACGATTAGATATCAGACTCAATAATCATAACCAACCCAACCCCGGTGAAGAACCAATAAACGCTATTGATAAGGCCTGTCACCTTCATGATGCTGCTTATAAAAGCAGCAATTTGCAACACAGGCATCTAGCAGATGTGAAATTAATTCATGCGTTGAATGCCATTCCTGATAAATCCTTCAAAGAAAAATTGGCTTCATTTTTGATAAAATCGGCTATGAAAAGTAAATTGATGTTAGGTGCTGGTAATTAATAACAACATGGAATCTATTTATTATTCCCCAAGAGGATACTGGAGGGGTAAATCAGCAATCCATAAACTCGCTAGCGCTGCAAAAGTGAAAAAAACCACTGCGGCTTATTGGTTATCTAAACAGGCACTATGGCAAATTTACCTACCACCGCCTAAACAAATTAATGTCTCGCATTTTGATGTAACCGGACCCAATGAAGTTCATCAGGCTGATCTATTATTTTTGCCACATGACCACGGTTACAAATACGCTCTAACCGTAGTTGATATTGCAAGTCGATACAAAGAAGCAGAACCTTTAAAAACAAAATCATCACCTGAAGTGGCTTCTGCATTTGAAAGGATTTATCGAAGGGGTCCTCTGCACTGGCCAAATCTATTACAAATTGATCCTGGCAAGAAATTTCAGGGTGCAGTGTTATCTACAATGAAATATCACAATGTCACTATCAGACGGGGACATACTGCGCTACATCGTGATCAGGCAATTGTAGAACGGTTTAATAAAACCCTTGCTGAGCGGTTATTTGGATATCAATACGCAAAAGAATTCATCCAAGAAAAAAGATCCCGTGAATGGGTTAAAAGATTACCATCTGTGATTACTACATTGAATAACGAGATTACTAGAACAATCAACATGAAACCTATCAACGCGATCAAAAAGAAGTCAATACCTGAAAAACCACAAAAAGATTTCAAAGAACAAATTCTTGGTAGTAATGTCATTGTGAGGTATTTATATGAACCAGGAGAGCTTGACGGTGGCAGAAAAAGGGCTACTGATCCTATTTGGAGTGTTACTGCACACAAGATATCTAGTGTAACACGATCTACGGGTAGACCTCCAGTCTATAAACTGGATTCAACTGCCCCTCAGCGGGGTTTTACTAGACAACAATTACAAGTGATTCCTGACGATACTCAATTGCCACCCCATGGTCTTAACTAGCGCCGTTGCGTCTATTGCACTCAAGACAAGTCAACATCACATTATTTCTGACATGACCGAGATTGTTATTTTTTCTGTCTACGGTAACTTGGCGAGGATCTTTATCCGAATACTGCCAACGCATTATACAATTGCAACTTGCGCAGTGATTATTCTGTTGTTTCTTCAAAGTGATTAATAATCGAGCATCAATGTCAAATTCTCGTTGGTTTTTTTGTCTTGTTGTTTGTAACCGGAGAGTTTTTTATCAATAATTTTAACATCAACGATGCTAGCATCATCCATTGTGGTGTCATCATCTAAAACAATTCTTCGAAGTTGATTTATTTTTCGTACTCTGGATACTGCAAGATAGACTAAATTTGACCATTCGATGCGATTATCTACCATCCAAACAATTGTATCCTATATAGTCAATCCTTGTGAGGAATGTATTGTTGCTGCGTATCCTAGCGTCCATGGGGATTTATTAGCACGCAATGCATCTTCAACGACATTGATATCAACCAGCACAATATCATTTAATACTAAATTCTGTTTTTCACTTTGTCCTGGAATATCAACTTCAATGTTCTGCTTTCGTGTATCCGATGGCCTATAACAAAGAGGCACTGGAAGTGTCGCAAATTTTTGTTTATGCAATTCAAATAATTTCATCTGAAGTGTATCCCTGACTATTTTTCTACTTGCAATTATCAAATCATTTGGTCTCCATGCTTCCCAAAACTCATTCATTGGAGTTTCCGAAATTATTTCAAGGGCTATTTCACACTGGATTCTATCCGGTTGTAATCTAATTAGTTTCTTAAATTCTTTTAATTTTTCATCAAGTGATCTATGATCGGTATCAATTTTTTCATAATAGTCTACAAAACCCTTTAGCCATTCATGTGGGGATGCACCGACAAATGGTGGTGGTTGGCCGTGATCACCGCATATGACGATTTTTGTATTTTTCAATAACAACCACTCAAGAAATATTTGTAATACATCTTCTGACACTGTGTCTATTTCATCCCAAATGATAATTTCAGGAATAAATTTCTCTCCCATACGCTCAGGAGTCCATTTATCTCCCTTCCAGCGGAAAAAGCTGTGATAGGTACAGGCATTTACCCCTCGCTGTATCATTTCTCTTGCAAGTCTGTGTGTTGGTGTTAGCACAATCATATTTGATTTTCCACGGAATAACTCAATTGCCCGAGTTGTTTTTCCTGACCCACCACAACCGTTTAAATAAACTGTTTTATACCGGCATATTGGATCAGAAATCGGTGGTGCATTAGAAAATTCTGAACACTGATTGCTTTCTAAATAATTATTTTCAATTGTAACATCTGCTGATTGAATATAATCATGAAGCATTTCCTTCTTAATTCTCCATGACCCCCAATTCTCGTTGCCAGTAGCCTTAAAATCAGCCATTTTGCTATTTATGTAAAATGAATCAGTGGCAACTCTAACTGCGGTGTTAGGAAATCTATTTGTAATTGAAAATAAATTGATAGAAGCATAACCAAGCATAGAAGCTCTCAAATGTGTGTACTGCGGATTGTATCCATCATTGTAAGTAACAATTGTACCCAATTTGGTTCCATCGGACATAAATGCGTCCTTACGATTAACATATAGGCCCTTATTTGTTAAATCCGCGATTACAAAATCGTATTCAGCATTGTCTATAATTAACCGTGAAGAATACCTTGTATTATCGTATTTACCACCCTGAGTGAATTTACCGATTATTCTTCGTCCAAGATCTTTTGCTTCGTTGTTTCTGATTTCAAATAACTGTTTGGACCAATTCATGATTTGTTGTTCATTAAAATCAGGAAACAGTTTTCGCTGTTCACTAATTATTTTTTTCTAAATCAGGTTGTGGTAACCAGACTGATTTCTGTGCTCGATAGGATATAATTGCTTCACTGACAATTAATGATTTTAACATCTTACAATCAAGCATATACCGTAATAACACTATTGGCATCCAGTGTTTTTCAGACATGTGTTTACCAATCCAAAGATAACTACACGGATGAAGTCCTGTAGCCATTTCAAATGATACTACACAAGCGAATCCTGTTAAATCAAAATCAGGCAGTGGTCCATTCATAGCAACACGGGTCATTTCGTGTGTGGGGTGTCCAAATCGTTTAAAATATTTCTCGCATTCTCCATACCCGAGAAAACTTCCTGGATAACACGCAATCATATCAACGGAAATAACGGTTTTAGGGTCGTATTTTGTATTCCATAACCTTCCATGGCTGTATTCAAGACAGGACAATCTGACATCTGATAAAAACTCACTTCGGGTTGGTTTCCACGCGTTTTTCTTTCTAGCAAAATGTGCTGCAATTGATGGTAGTGTAAAACAGTTTGCTAATAATTGATCGTTGTCTTCCCCCTCCCCAGAAAACTCACTAGCTAGTTGTTTCATTTGATTATGCAGTTCTTCAGTACGGTACAATTCTCCGTTGGGCCTTACAAACTGATCAAATCTACATTCTTCATCTGAAGTACTATGAAATAGCCACATTGACACAGGATCGTTTTTACTCAAATTGTAAATAGCATCAAATAATTTCTGCTCTGAAAAAAACTCTTCGGTTTGGGATAGATATTTTACGGTTCTATCCCGTGGGAAAATTGTTACTGCAGATGCCCACGCGTGTTCATTATCATCAATAATTTCAATTGGAGCTCCCTGTGATTTATATTTCGATTCGTATAATACTTCACCGGTGATTGTCGTTACTGATATTGGAAATCTTAATGATTTTTCTAATTTAATTATATCCTAAATTGTTGCCCCATTCTCTTTTACCGTTAATTCCCACTCGGTTATTTTTTTCGTCTTAGATCAGTTAGTTTATTTCCCCGGGACGCATTTGTGAAGTGTTCCATTATTCGTTCTGCTACACAATTGAGCCCTGTCGAATATTTCATGGGTGTTAGTTTTGCAATATCAGGTTTTTCATTGAGCGGATATATTCCGTAAACAACTGATGTTACAGGATAAGATCTTTCGTAGTATGGTTTATCAATTCCGGTCAAAATTCCTGGTTTGGAATCTTGATTCACGGTGACAGTTTTTTTGTCCCTGAGAATGGGTTCAAATCTATCCCTAATAATCCATTTTCCATCATCACGGATAAGGAATTTTATGCGAAAAAAATTTCTTTCTTTCCCAAGACGTGAAATTATCACTGCTGCTTTTTCATCATTCATGGTAGCGTCAACAACACCATCAATTCGAAATGTTGACCAACAATAAGATGCTCCATCACGCTTGAATTCTTTAAAACATTCTCTGATTTTACTAATCATGGCTTTATCAAGAATTGTACTCTTTGGTGTATTAGAAACTATATCAAGATTGAATTGAGCATTTTTCCATGGCGTTATTTCCGATAATCTCTTGTTACGTTCTTTGGGTCTTTCGCGATTAAATCTAGGATTAATTTTCAATAATCTCTTAAACTCCTTCATGTTTCTGTCTATTAAACGTTTTTGGGGTTTATCGCGATTAAATCTAGGATTAATTTTCAATAATCTCTTAAACTCCTTCATGTTACCGTCTCTTGGACGTTTTTTGGGGTTTATCGCGATTAAATCTAGGATTAATTTTCAATAATCTCTTAAACTCCTTCATATTTCCGTCTATTGGCCGTTTTTTGGGTTTAATTTTGTTACGTTTTTGGGGTTTATCAAGATTAATTTTCAATAATCTCTTAAACTCCTTCATATTTCCGTCTATTGGACGTTTTTTGGGTCTATCGAGATTAAATTTAGGATTAATTTTCAATAATCTCTTAAACTCCTTATCAGTATTGAATTAAGCATTTTTCGAAGGCAATATCCTTAACTCCTTCATGCTATACTAAAAACAAGTATTTAAATGAAAGATTTATGTATAATGAATCACTGCAAATGGCTTATGATTGGATCAGTAACCCCGTGTAACAAATCATGCAGAAATGAGTTCTGTAGGTATCATATGCAAAGTTTTCGACGTGGAAGCCTTGGTCCGTTACCCTGTATTCGATGTGGGGTTGGGGTCAAGAGAAAATCGCAGTTATATCTGAATTGTGGTGGTAAGCGATACAGGTAATTGAAGCGTTATTATGATAAAAGAATAAAAATGGACAATCAATCAGAAATTATGACCCTGAAAAGTCTTTGACCCTGACGCTGACAAAGTCAGTATCAAGGATAAAATCATAAGAACCCCCCAAGACTACATTGAAAGATTCATCATTAAACCAAACAATGAATTAGACAAATAGTATAGTATAGCATACAATGAACCAAGAATTCAGACCTCACCCCTTGATTACAAATTATGAAGCATCCAGTGATGGTACTGTCAGAAACCGTAGACTGAAGAAACCAGTTGGTGCTGACAATGGTATGGGGTATTTGGTGTTTACTGTTAAGGGAAAGAAGATATATCGCAATCATCGTTTCGTGTATGAATGTTTTTATGGATTGATCGAAGATGATTTTGTTATCGATGACAAGGATTCTAATCGAAAGAATAATTCTTTATCAAATCTGCAAGCTATCACACAAAGTGAGAATACCAAAACGAGGAAAGACTGGGAAATACTCGAAAAAAGCGAAACCAGTAAAATATTTGAATACAATAACTAACGAAGAAAACATATTTCAATCAATATATGAAGCCGGCAAGTATTTCAATATTTGTAGAGCCTCAGTACGATTCGTTGCAGAGGGGATAACCAAAACGGCTATTTCAAAAAAGAACGGACAAAAAGTTCAATTTAGTTATGTCTAATGCGTCATATTTTTCAATTAGAGATATGTCATTGTTATAGAATAATGAATTCTGAAAACATGAATAGCATCATAGTTGAAATTTTAAAATTGAAAAGTCATGATATTGAACTATCAGATGGGTTAAATCCTGATCAAATCAAGTAAGATTTTCAGGATATAGAATACGGAGTAAACAACAATAAATATATGCTACCAAAGAAGTATGCACTCATCAAAAGAATTCAGAATTCTATTAGAGACTCTCTTGCATTTTCCAGTGACATCAGTGTGTTTGTTTCGTTGTATACTATCGTAGAACGAATACGAAAAGAATTAGGTAACGAATACGAATTGAAAAAAGAAGTCAACTCTAAAATTAGAAACCTAAGGGCGTTAATTCAAGAAAATGAACAATTTTGGTTACCCGACCCCTTTATCATTTTTTTATTGCCCGACCATTTATCATTTTTTGATTGCCCGACGATTATCATTTTTTGATTGCCCGACCATTATCATTTTTTTTAGCCGACCCTCAAGGGGGGTGTCAAAAATCGATGGACGATATGTCATTGATGTCAAAATAGAATGAAGGAAGTGTCAGTATTATTTATTTTATATACAATTTGGTCACTTCCTTCATCATTGATAGAGATGTTAAAATAACAAAATAACACTTCCACAATGGTGTTAAAAATCATCCGATGGTGTTAGGAGGGATTGAAAAATTGTTTTACAATTGAAAAATTGTTTGCGATTTCAAATAATGGTCAATGAAGCATTAACAACCCGATTGGCTCGTGAACGACTAGATGCAATTAAGAGATTTGTACCAATTCGTGACTGTAAGGAATAAACTGCAACAACGACAGAGTTTACAAACTGATTTTGCTGCGGGATCTGAAGAATTGTTTAAACCAGTAACCACAGCAACGTACGGGGTAGAGCGTGCTATACGGGGAGATACGGGAAAATCTCTTATTGGTGAACTTGAAAAAATAGCAGCGAAAACTGAACAAACAAAACAGGCTGTACAAAAAATGGAATTAAAAAGAACAGTAGATGATTTACGCATGAGATTTAACGAGGAAGGGTTAGCAGAAATTGATAAGACTGATCCAACAAAAATTCCTGAGCTTGTTGTTACGTCTTATGAAAACAGAAAAAAATGGTTGAAACCAGAACATCATAAGTATGTTAAGAATTTCAACCATTGGGCTGATATATTTTACAAAATCAAAACTAAAAAAAGTCAAATTAAGACAGAGAGTGTATCATACATTGAATATATCAATGCGGTGGGTATAGTGTATAATCAATATGAAGGGTTTAAACAACAACAAAAAATGCCAAAATTGCAAAGAAAGCGACAGCAACCTGCAAAGAAAATATCTTTCTCTCCTAAAAAACAAAAAATACCACTTGATGATGATGATGATGTTTATTTACAAGAAACGGATTTAGAAAAACTAGATGAAGCAACTGGTTATAGCGGAAGTGGATTGCAAGATTCCAGTGAAAATCCAAGGATTTCATGTCCTGATAGTGTTGTCAATGATATATCACGATTAGAAGTTCTTGTAGGAGGGTTCCGAGCTGGAAATAACTCTCCAGAAATAATTAATGAAGCAGCTGATATCTGTAGACTGTTATTTCAAGGCGGTATCATGCATATCAGCACATATCGAGATTTCATTGACGAGTTAGCAAATGGGTATCATAGTGACTGAATTCAAAAATTGTTTTATGAATCTGATGACGAAGTCAATTGATTAGATAAATAACAATTGAAAACACTAGTGTTTTTTATAATAATGATCATACACTACAATCATGATAAACCAACCCCCGTCTATGTAGTTAATTCACGGTTTCCTGTTTATAGCGCATATTACGGAGATGGTTTAGGTGATACCATTGCAGGGTTATTTGCAAGAATGGCTCCAAAAGTGATGCCGTTAGCTAAACAATTAGGAATGAAAGCCATTGATGTTATTCGTGATAAGGGTATTGGTGCTGTTGGAGATCTCGCCGGAAAAGCGTTTTCTGCAGCAAAGGATAAAATAACATCATTAGTGAGACGAAAAAAGAAACCGTTACCGTCTACAGCGGAAATGTCTGCAAGTGTTAGTAAAATTATAAATAACGCAGTAGATGAAAAACTAGCATCATTGGTGACTCCAAGTGACCAAAATGACATGATAGCAAACATGATAGCGGGAAGTGGCTTTAAAAAAATACGACGATGAAAATCTTTTTATGATTTCACGATTTAGACTCTGATAAATAGAATAAAATGTTCAAACGGTCACCTGATCCAGCATTTGATATGGATGCCCCAGTGCGTAAAGATGATTCTGTACGCGATTTTCAATTTTATTCATATCACGCAGTACAACCAGATATCCGATCGCGAATTGAACTTCAAGTTCATGATACCAGTAAATATTTTCTACCGTGTGAGGCATTTATTGAAGTAGAAGGAGAACTTGTAACCAATGTTGTAGCTAATACCCCATATGACAATAACCCAACTATCAAAGTTGGTTTTGTTAATAACGGTATCATGGCGTTATTTGAAAGCGCTAGATATCTCATTGATGGAAAAGAAATTGAATCCATTGACCGTGAAGTTGATGTGGCCACAACAATCATAGGGTTAGCAAGATATTCTGATGATTATACAAGATCAGCAGGTCCATCTATGATGTTTTCTAAGAATATTACTGATCACCCTGAACACGTCCAGTATTCTAGAGTCAAGGCAACACATGCTTCCTCAGTTAATCCAGCACCAACCGGATATACAAGACCAGCTGGTGATTTTGATGTCATAAATAATATTACTAATTACAACCTAGGGTTTGCAACACGTGTAGCAACGTTGCATGGACAGCGTCGACAGTTTTCATGTGCGATTCCACTGCATCATATTTTTGGATTCTGTAGAAACGTCCGAAAAGTTATTTATGGAGCTAAACACACAGTAGCGCTTGTACGAAAGGTTACTGATGATGATGCAATCTGGCGTGATGCTGGAGTTGCAGCCGGTAAAGTCATTTTAACAAAACTATCATTATGGATGCCAGTGTTAACTCCATCAATCACAGCAGAAGAAAAATTGTTATAATTTATGGACCAAGGAGGAAAATCATTGTTGAGTTGGTTATCAGTGACCACTGATATCAAACAGGATAATGTTGATGGTCCATTCACATGACACCTGGCATCAAAACAAGGGGTTTCAGCACCACGTCATATATTTGTAGCGTTACAGAATAATGCACGAGTTGGTACTCAAGAACGAAGTCATATGATATTTGATCAGTTAGGTGTTAATGAAGTCTCACTGAGAATAAACGGCCAGCAGGAACCATCTGAAGATGTACAACTTGATTACGGTCAAAATCATATTGCACGTGTCTATCATAACCTGTTGTCATTTATGGCACGTGATCAAAATGTTGATACTGGTTTGCAAATATCACAATTGGATTTCAAAAGCCTCTATCCGATTTATTACTTTTCATTGGAACATCTTGATTTAACAAGACAATCTGTTGTTGATATACACTTTAGAGCCCGTGTAACCCGTCCTGGTGGTATTGCTAATTATAGAGCAGTTGCTGTCATTCTCAGTGATAAATCAATGCTACTTGAAGGTGTTGGTGGAAGAATGAGAATCATTGATGCACCAGTGGAAAATCTTTGAACGATTTTTCCATTGAATCGCTTTACAATTTAGAATCAATCTATTATGTATAATATGTCATATAGTGTTATTAGTGTTGCGTTAACTCCTGGTCAAATCAAAAAATTGCAATCAGAATCGGCTAAAAAATGCGGAACCACAATCACGTTGAAACCTAATCAAATGACTGGTGGTGCAAATAAATTATCGCTGACAACTCGTCAAATAAAACATTTCAATGATACACTTGTAGCAAAAAAAGGTGTTCAGATTAATCTTTCTGCGGCTGCTATCAAAAATATGATTAAAACAGGCGGTATATTTCCATTGTTAGCTGCAATACCAGCATTGATTGCAGCAGCAGCCACAGCGGTGGCAAAAGCGGCAGCGTTAGGAGCCGTTGGTACTGCAGCAGGAATGGCACTAAAGAAGGCAACTGGACAGGGTTATAAAAAAGGGAAAGGGTCTAAGACTACCAGGAACCCCGTATTCATGGTACAGCGGAAAGGGTCTGAGACTACCAGGAACCCCGTATTCATGGTACAGCGGGAGATCCGTTCACGGATCAGGCCTGAGAATCCCAGGAACGGTTTATTAATTGAGGAACCGATGGTTCCTATGTCCAATTTTGATTTAATGGATGCTGCTAAAAAACTGGTGATTAAAAATTTCAGAGGCGTCTTTATGAAAGATCAATTACCACATCAACCAAACAACACTGAAACCGGAATCATTAATTTAGATAACAGCACCGGACCCGGAACTCACTGGGTTGCATACGCTATTGATCCACGTGGGATTGTCTATTTTGATTCATATGGATTAGCACCGCCAAAAGAGTTTATGCGTTACATAACAAAATTTCCAATGAAGACTTGGTATTCTACGCTACCAACACAACAAATGAATGATCCACCAATATGCGGCAGTGAAGTATTAAATGTCCTTGACGCTATTTCAGCATCTAGAAAACCACCTCATATTGTCGTAAATGACTACACTAGTAGTCGCTGGCAACGACGGAGTCGTCAAGAACGATTTTAGAGAAAGTTTTACAATAACAATGATTGATATTTGGGGAAGACTTCTGAAACCCAAACCCGATGACACTGCAACCCCTGATTCTATCAAGGATATAAAAAAAATAATTGAAGATGAAATCGCTGAGACGTTAAATTTTGCAAGTGTTGACCCGAATGAAATAGTTGTATTTCAAGACAAACAGGGTAAATTGAAAACTAGTAATATTTCTCTGGATGATATTTTGATTAAACAACAAAACGCAATCGAGAACACCCTTGCGTTATTTTCCGATCAGGGTAAACTCAAATCGGGTGTACCTTTTTCGACGATTACAGATCGATTAAAAACTCTCAACGATGAGTTGAAAAATTCTGTGTTGGAACTAACAACACTTCAATCTAAAACTGAAGAACACGGAAAACAGTTTTCAAATTTTCGAAGAAATATTGTGGATAAATTTATTGGAAGCCCGTTGGATAAAATTGAACTAAAACTTCCGGATATCAAAAAATCCATCGATGAGACAAAAATCTTCACCGAGGCCATCAAAAATGATTTTTCGAGGATGATAACAATCATTGAAAAAACAAGAATTCCTCATGACAGAACCAACAATATAGTATACACGATCCAACACGGATCATTTGCGTGGACACCTACAAACAACAAATTAGATATCACTGCAACCGTCAAGGGTATTTATCGATTGACACTAGTGACAACGACTCAATTTAATATTTCATCGTCCAGTTCATCCGGGGTCAACAATACGATTTCAACGATCATCGACAAAGATACAACTGAAAAGTTCACAATAACATCTACTGATAAAAATTTGCTTAGGGTCTCAACAACATGGTATGTGGAATTCGTAGCGGATTTAAGTTGAAAATTGCAAAGCAATTTCACTAACGGTTTCAATTGAAATCGTAATTGAAAACGCTAGCGTTTTTAAAATAAAAATGATTTCATCATCGCAATATCGCTATGATCAGGTCAGAGAATTTCAAAATAGACTCAAAACCCTGTCTGAGGAGTATGCAATGAAAATTAAAAAATATCGCAGGAGAATTACCGCAATTGATGTTACTGTGTACGCTGTGAGTGGTGTAATCACCGGAGCCGGTATTATACTGTCTTCAGTGACAATGATGGCCCCGATAGCTGTTCCAATTTGTATTTCTGCGGCAACAACAATCGCTGGAATTATTTCAATAATAACAAAAAGAATATCATCATGCAGCCAAGGGAAACTACAAGACTATGTGATTAAATTTCATGTTGTATCAACCGCATACTCGCAATTATCCTCATTGATATCGTCATCTCTCGATGATACAATTATATCAGAGAGTGAGTTTTCAGCGATGGTAGATATATATGATTCTGCGATGTCAAAATTAGAAATACAACAACATGAGTATAATAACAATGACAACACAGATGGAATTACTTCAACAAATAGTGGAGAACACAAACCCACTACAAACAAGCATGATCTCAATAACATCAACGAATCCAGAATTCAGTGTGAATTTCCCCTCTCCGGTCCCAGTGAAGGAAATCGCACTAGCAAAATTACGAGTATACCACAGTTGGCCAAATATTAGGTCAAAATCATTTGGTGGTCAACAACCGAATAATTCACTGGTATTTGCAAATAAGAATAAAGACGACGGTACCCCAGACTGGAACGTTGTTTCCATACCAACCGGATCATACCAAATTGAACAAATCAATAACGAATTGCAACGTAGAATAAAATCGATTACTGGAGCAGAATCAAAAATAGCTATAACAGTTCATGAGCCGACACTATCATCTGCCATTGAGATAAGCACAGATGGTTACGTCGTAGATATCTATCAAAGCTCAATAAGGACCGTACTAGGATGGCCTGAATTACCACCAGGGTGGAAAACCGTTGATTTACCAGAACCACAAAAAACCGATTATATCACCGACAGGATAAAATCTGATAATCCAGTAAAAAGCTATGGCGATTACAATATAATGAATTTTTTTAATGGAGTGACAGATCCCTTCACTAAGAAAAAATACTACTTAATTCAACGGGATAAAATCACTGAAAATTTCACAGCGTTCAATAATGATTTTTCACTGTTGTTAATATCTCTTAAATCAGGCTCTCTCACCCGAGATGAATTTATCAGCGTTGTAGAAACATGTAACAAAATCATCAATGATATGGAAACATTACATTCACAAATTATTCAAGAGGTATTAGGTGACAGTAGTCCTGAAACAAGAGATTTATTTGCAAATGGATATAAAATCCCCGTCAAAAATATTCCAGCATTCAAAATAACAGGATATAACGTACCAGAACTACAAAAATCTCTCAGTGACACCATCGATATTGGTTTTAAAATAATTCATGATGCATGGGAAAAAACAACATCACAGGAAATAAAAATCCTCAAACACAATAATGACCCAGATGGTGGTGGCAGGCATATTGCTCCTCAAAATTTGAATATTTCATCGGTGATAGCGATCAATTTAGTATGTGATGTTATCGAAGGAAGCTATCAAATAAATCTCGAACGATCAAATCAAGCTCAGCAAGGATATATTTTGTATTCATTTGCACCAACAGCTCCTCCAGGGTTTCTAATAATTGAATCCCCGGTGAATCCAGTCTATATGCGATGTCATAATAATTCATTAACAAGAATTAATTTCAAACTCACTGACCAGTCTAATAATCTGATTGATTTACAAGACGAAGTTTTACAAATAAGTCTGTTTGTAAAGTCGTAAAGACTTTCATCCTAGGACACGATATCGTATCGGACTTGATAAAATATTCGGTTGAAGAGTTTTTACCCCTGCAGGATCATGTTTCATTTGGCAAATGGAGGCTTTCTTTATTTTGATTTCATTGATTTTTTTTTGGACTGATTTCATTGATTTGATCCTAATCCATTGAAAACTTGTTTAAAAACGTTGTCTGATTTGCCTGATTTCATTGTTTTCAGCCCTAATCCATTGAAAACTTGTTTAAAAATGTTGTCTGATTCGCCTCCTCTGCTGCTATACACAACGGAGGTATTTAAGTTCACATTCCAGTCTGCACTGCAATAGGAACAACTTTAGAGCGTATTTATTATTTTGCCATACCACCTTCGTACAAAACATTGCATCACTCATCATAAACAATTTCATTGGCTAGACTAATTTTCTTACGGCGTTCACTTCGAATTGACTTCAGTAGCTCTTCACGCAGTTTCGAGATAGGTCGTAACGTTACACCGCTAGATTATTTATGCGAAAAAAAGAAATAAAACTAAAGCAAGAACAATCGTACCCTTGGCGATCCCACGGTAATTATGTCAATTTTAGAGTCAAATACATCACAGCGTATTTGGATTAACTATTTTGTGAGAACATTTTAGTCGTATTTGTCATCGGTTCACTCTGGTGATATTTTTAAATCGTGGACCTTTCCTATGGAGTTGATTTTCTAAGTGGGATGTGTGTTTCTTTGAATTTATCTAAGGTAAAATATACCACATAAACAAGCGTAAGTGTCCTGATTCTTTTTAAAAGTAGGCATAACATAGTCTCTCTCTCTCCCTCTCTCTCTCTCTCTCTCTCTCTCTCTCTCTCTCTCTCTCTCTCTCTCTCTCTCTCTCTCTCTCTCTCTCTCTCTCTCTCTCTCTCTCTCTCCGTCGTAATACCTTTGATTGAAATCCTAGTGGTAGATGTTCCCGTTTGAAGATACCTCTCCAAAATTTGAATCAGTAGGCACCATAATTTTCGTTTGTCATGGAATTTGTTTTTCAAACGCTACACCCTTGCAAATAGTCAATCAGTAAATCGTTGGATGAAATAAAATCTTGAGTTGATAAACTAGTACAATTCAGTTTTCAGAGTTTTATCTTTATATTTGGCACTGCAATGTGTCACAGAAATTTAAGCATGAGATCTACCGTTTTATTTAGAAAGGAAACAAATACAAAACTATTTCAAGAATGACACGAGTGATCTTGCACTGTATAACCCTGTTTATGGCTAACGTTGAAATAAAAATACCAGAACCAAAACACACGTTCGGAAGAATTGTAACAATGTAACAAGGATTGACGCGAGTGACATTGCACTTTATGACCCTGCCTATGGTTAACTTTGAATTTCAAATCAAAACACACATCTTAGACTAGCGATAGAATAAAGCATATTTTGGTGCTGCTATTTTTCCCTTCGACTAAGATTTGTTACAACTTGGCAACATTGTTTGTAACGTGTGCTGAGAAACACAGGACATCCCTTAAATTTGAGATATGTTAAGAAGTCAGTCGACCATAAATATCATACTACCTTTTTAATAAATTGATGAATGAATGAAAACAATCAACATATTTCATGTAGAATGTATAATGTTTATTAATTATCCTTGTTTTGTTTTCCTTTCCTTCTGTGTGTTTATTTTCCTTCCCTTCAGTTTTGATAGGAGATTGTGTGGTTTGTTTTCAGGGCCACTCATATACCTCGAAAAGATATTTCCTTTCTTTGCCTCTATTTCTCTTGTTGCTAGACAGTCCCATATAAAACTAATATTCTCTATGTTAAATTTCCCTTGACGCTATATAGTCCCAAATAGTTCGCATGTTAAATTCCCCTTGACGTTATACAGTCCCATCATATTCAATTTCCCTTGACGGTACACAGTCCCAAATGGCTGACGCCATAGTGTCCCAAACCCTTTTTGATTGGATTTTCCCTTGACGCCACGGTATCCCACCTTACTACTTATGGCTGTAAGAATTTAAACGCTCTATAGTTAACCATATTTGGCCAATCTACTCAGTATTTTATTCCATACTGTTGTGCAAATGTAAGCTTGAAACATTCTTGGCAATTGCCTACAATGTTTCATTTGTATAACCAACAGTAATAACTCTTAGAAAAACAAATTTGCCTAAATGTATGGCTAAATCACAAATAGGTAGTAAATGCGGTATTGCCTAAATATGTACTTGAACAAAGTTTGGGAAATGCCTGTAGGGTCACTGGTCATGGTCACCATGAATGGTTTCAAAACGAAATCTAGTATACTATATTTCAATGAACAAAAGAGTTTTGAAATATGAGCAAATGCAAACATTTATTTTTTGTCATAGCAATCACAGCTAAACCAGGGCAAAGTAAATGAAAGTGACACATTTTAAAACAAATGAAATATTACCACTAAATTGTTATGTTGTAATGAAGACTGGTATGTTGGACTCTGCTGGTAAATATTTTATAAATATATTGGAGGCTAAAGCTCCTAAACTGATTTATTTCCCTTTATATAACTCTTTCTATCCTCTGAATATGCATCCCCTTTGTTTGTACCCTCAATCCAATTATCTTTAAAAACATCCATACATTAAATTAAAAAATTTAGAACTTGCTCACTTGATTTATTGATTTATAATTTCCAACCGTATTATCACCAGGGGAACTGCATGTTTTATCTCAAACATAACTTTTCAGACTACCTTGCTTGTTGGTTACAACTCCTGGACAAATCTATTTTAAGCAAATGGGTTGATGCACAACTACATGTGTAAATACATAGAATGTACATACTATGTTAATCTACTTCTAATATTTAAAATTCACATGGATTAAACAAGTGCTATAACTCTCAACCTTATGGTAATTTGTGGAATTAACTGGCAGTTACTAAACAGGGTGAACTATTGTCACTCTGCTCTCAATAGAAAATAGACTCACCCATTGTATAGATATTATAATAATAATAATAATAATAATAATAATAATAATAATAATAATAATAATAATAATAATAATAATAATAATAATAATAATAATGAGGAATTTGTATAGTGCCAATCTTTAGAAGCTCTATGCGCTTAATAACATATGTAGTGATATGGCTAAACTACCGAAAAACAAATAACAAAATACCATGAAATTGGAAAACATAAAAACATGCTGGAAACATATAAGATATAAAATATTTTTAGGTCTCTATGTTTGTTAATGCATTCGGAAAAGGTGAGTTTTAAGAGCACTCTTTAAAGAGATCACTGTGTCTTTGTGTCTAATGTCAATGGTCAATTCGTTCCACATCGCCGAGTAACACCTAGGTTTCGTACTGACTGTGAGAATTTAATGTCGGGGTTGCTGATATTTATTGTCTGAGGTACAGAATCTGCATGAGAAAGTCTTTGTGTTGTGATAAGAATAGCTTTAGTTTTATCATCATTCATTTGTAGTTTGTTACATGTCATCCATGATTTCGCATCAGTAATTCACCTCTCAACTCCATGGATGGTAGCATCAACTTCAGTTGGGTGCTAGATTTATATTTTGGTGTCATCAGCGTACAATTGGTGCGACACTGGTTGAAGATCTACGACACTTGAGAGCGGCTGAGTGTATAGAATGAAGGAACAGGTCCAACAACAGACCCCTGTAGAACACCAGAACATAGATTAACTGGGCTGGAATGTATTCCATTTGCTGATACAATTTGTGTCCTGTTGACTAAGTAAGACTTGAACCACTTTAAGGCTATATTGTGAATGCCAAATACATGCTGCAGACGTTGAACTAATATATCATGGTCTCTTGTGTCAAATTCTGCAGACAAATCCAGGAGGGTGAGGACTTTACTCTATCCACTTCTTTTCTTTTGGAAGCGGTGTACATTTGTTCCTTTACATTAGTTTGTTAGTTATCTCCAAGAGCTCTTTGCAGATGGAGATCTCCGTGATCTTAGTACCGTAGTTTAATAATTTTGCTAAATGGACTATGTTTGTGACATTCTTTTTAGCGACTTCATAGATTTGTTCATTAATAGTGAATCTGGTGAAAAGCCAAAGCCTCTCTTATTTTCGGCGGTATCTTTTAGTAAAGCGAAGCTGGTCCCTAACACTGATATATCATACAGAACACATTGTTATTGATACTCTGCATTTGGTGTCTGGGGCATTATTTTCAAGCTATGAGCGCAGGCAGTTATTGAGTTGTTCTGCTTTAGGATGTAAGTAAGTTGTTAGGTTTTCTTGAATGTCATGCATGAATTTGGATATATTCATCAATATTAGGTTTCTCTAACAGCAAATAAAGGTGGAGGTTAGGGACTGATACGTCAAGACGGCATATAATGCAGAGGTGATCTAAGGCAGGTTAGTTAGATACAAGGGTGGAATGCAGAATATTATCATTAGGTCTATAAAGAAACCAGTCTAGAATGTGCCCAAATGTATTGGCGGGTTGGTTAAGATTGAAAACATGATTAGATTCTAGGAGTTTTGACGTGTATGGGTTTCCAGGACAGTCAACGTGAAAGTTGAAAACTCGAAGAATAATTAGGTTGTCACCTATCGAATTGCCTAACTCCAGAAGATTCGGAGACTGCTCCAAAAAAAAAGAGATTCGGTCAGCTTGTTTTTTTCTACTAGGAGGAGGGCGTTAGAGACAAATAAAATGGGCTGACCTTTGTTTCAATGTGAGTGTTGTTTGGACTTTGTTCAAACACTGTGTGGCAGCAATTGAAGGCTTTGTTGTACTTAAGGCATTTTATCATGTAATTCTTTGTACTTAATGCAATTCCACCTCCTCGAGAGTTGCGGGGAACGACTTGATTAAGTAATCGGTGGGTGTTAAATCCGCACACTTTTGCTCATCGCCTGATATTTTTAGCCATGTTTCTGTCAGTAAGAAGACTTCGATATTCTGGTCGTTAATAAAAGTTACTACGTCTGTGCTCTTTTCTGGTGATCATACTGATTGAGCATTGACTAATGCAATACGCAGCGGTATCCCTGGGACAATTAACACAGCGGGTGACGATCTAAGATGAATTTCAACCAGGTGATCAAAATTAAAGGTCGAATTTTAAAATTCTTTATCTGTTACGAACGAAATGGAAATAACTGGAATTCTTCTTCCTGTTCTACGCCGGCCAGCTTTGAAACAACTTTTCTTTTTTAGCTTCCATTTACATTTAAGTAACGATGAATGTAGTCCTAGTTGTTTTCGTTTCCAAAACAAGGAGATGAAGAAACAAATACGAGCTGAACAGCCAGTGCATAAGGAAACACAATAATGTAGACGAAGATAGACAACAAGCGCATATATCATGAAAAATAGCACAAAAACGGAAGAGCCTCCGTCAAGCAGTTAAGCGATTGCAGCTATCATTCCAGAAGTCCAACAAAACATGACACAGTGTTAGTAAGGAAAGCACATTAAGCACACACAAACACAAACAATGACAGTGCTATGACATTCCTGATCAGAGTTAGGTTATAAATTATCAACCTGTGAATTAAATGATTATTTCTGAGCAATTTTATCACACACACCAAATGTTCTCGCTATTGAAATCGGTAAGGGGGGGGGGGGGGGCTATATTCATACTAAATTATATACCAAGTATTTAAAAAAAGTGATGGACCAAAAGGAAGATGGATGCATATAATATTAAGAAAACAGGAATATATTATAAATAAATGATTAAGTACACAAAATATGTATTATTAAACATCATATGACTGAAATGGTGAAAATTGTACATTACATATTTAATAATATTATATGCATATGAAAAACACATGAAATTTGTATAGTGTCCGATGGGTGTTTTCTTTCAATATAAAATGAAAATGACTTGTTGTTTAATTGAAAGAACAATGCTTGTGGAATGTTTCTTTGTTTATAAAACAATTTTTACTTTAGCATAAAATATCTTTTTTCATAAATCTTCCTAGACCTGACAAATTTAAATGATTGTTTTATCTATCAGATATACAGCATATTTTCCAACTTTATATTTTCTTCTGTCTGCATGGTCAGCTTGATGTCTGCCTGATGCTTGTTGGTTTGTGTATACCTGAAAAATGTTGGCCAGCTTTTTGAATTAAATTGATTTTTTTCTAAACTAAATTAAATAAGTCTTTTGAATAATTGTTTTACTGTCACAATAGAAGAAATAAATATTAAAAATAATAAGGTTCGAATTACATTGCAATTTAGTTGTAAAATTAACAAACAAGATTCTTTTCTTAACTTGAACTACTATGTTGTATCACTCCTACAAGTCTTTGGTAGACCGCTCTGGTGACCTAGTGGTTAGAGCATTCACATCGGACGTAGAAGTTCGTGGGTATGATCCTCGTCCGAGTCATGCCAAAGACTTATAAAAATGATACTGTCTGGCTCTCACCATTAAGAGGTTAGTGTTGGGACTTGTTGGCCTCTTGTCAGAATAATGTTACTAGGACATCATGCTACATGTTTGCGACATGATGCCCCAGTGTTAGGCATCACTATAAAATGCCGCACTGCAGACATAAGAGTTGCAATTTTAATATGATTGGATATTTCTCATAATCTATCTTTTCTTATACCTTGATTAGATAACCTTATTTCCAAGTTTGATAAAGTCATACAAACAAGCATATTCAAAATGAGATACATAATCACCTAATTTATAGCAAAACGTCATAAAACATTTTGATGATTTAAACATATTTACTAAGTTAGATCCAAATTTGATTAGAAATATTCTATTGAAAGTCATAAGAAGCTTAGCCAGATGCCAGATCAGTTCATTACTATATAATTTGACTTTGCTTTTAATACAATTCACTTGACATCTTGATAGATATATATAAAGATTTTGCTTTGTCCATCTCCCTCCCCGTTGTTTATATCTTTATAACTTGTCCTTATTTATTCTTCAAACCGAAATTCCGGAGAGGTTTTATCACGCCTATCTTATTTCTAGGTGCCTTGACATCATTGTCAATATCAAGAACGAGGACAAAATCTGCAGCAAAGTGTGTACAATATACAGCTCAAATTTTCCAGGGGATAAAGGGATGTTGTCAATATCAATATATCCTTTACATGAACAAATAACACTTTAAATTTATATATTACATTTTATTTGATTTATTATCAAATAAAGATATTTTGTAAAATGTATCGCTTTTAAAAACTAGAATTCTTTTGTTTAATTCCATTTTTTGAATGAGTTTCGTTTGGTTGCCGACCTCCATCTTACTGATCTCTGTCGATGACTGCCTTTGTGAGACTCAAGTTAGGGGACTACTAAAACTTCCTCCTTTTATCTTTGATTTGTAAATAGAATACTTAGAAAAATTACGCAAGGTTCAAAATAGGGTAGGTCATATATAGACGCCTGTTTCGGACGATAAGAGCAGTAGCTAGGAAATAAAGAAATAAAAGAAGACCAAATATTTCATTCAATCATCTGTATTTATATTTACAAAATGCTATAAATTAATACAAATAAACAAACGATGAGTCGAATTTAATATCAAAATATATTTAATTGTCTGCATTACAAACCCCCCAGCGCCATTTATGAGCAGAACATTTAAAGTACGTTATCTTCCGTTGATATAGACTGCACAAAGGTTAGAAAAGAGCATGCAACTCAATTCATTATTGATCTTATTTCTGTTTAACCGTGTTAATTAGAGTGGTATAAAATTGGATTGATATCGCCCTTTACAATGGGGTGTTAACTCAAATATCGAAATTGTATCCACTCGAAATTATGACAATAACAATGTATAATAAAATTTTAAATAAAGAAGCGGCTATTTATCTTAATATAAATTTCATCATATTACCATTGGAGCCTAACAATTACAAGTATGTTGTAATAGATACATCGATGGATCGATAGACAGACAGAATGGTCAATCATATTTTTGGTCCATCTCATTCCAATATATTTTAACTCCAAAGTCCAGAATATGGTGTGGCCTTTCATCTAGTAAAAATTTTAATAAGTACTAAATGAACGAAATGTGTTTTAACTAACATCATGTACATTCTATTGTTAATGTCGTATACAAAAGAAAATGTCTTGGTATTCAGATTTTCCTGCGCTTGTTTTTGCTGTCAATAGAACGCATTGTGTTTGCTGTCAATAGAACGCATTGTACTTGCTGTCAATAGAACGCATTGTGCTTGCTGTCAATAGTATGCGTTGTGTTTGCTGTCAATAAAAACACATTGATTTTGTTGTAAATAGAACACATTCTGAATTGTTGCTTGCAAACGTAGATTTTTTAATAATAATAAAAAAATCTTTTCTATGAATGAGTTATGAACGAAAACACAGCAGATCAGAAACATATTTTGGTCAAGTAAATTCGCCTGATATGTCATGTCATTTTTTCCAGTTTTATCTTTATGACACTATTAGTATCCATCCCGCACCCCCACCCCCACATTTAAATGTTTCTAATTGCTCTTTATGTATTATCTAATCGAAATTCCGAACACGTTTGATCATCTCTATCGTATTTAAATGTGCCCTGACCTGATCTTCTTTATCGTGGGTAGCAAGAACAATGAGAGCTCTGCAGCAAAGGTGGGTACGACAGGCATCATCATGTACACAATATTTACCCATGGATTAAGGGGTGTTGTCAGAATTAATATATCCTACACATTACAAAATCACACTTTAATTCATTATTTTACATTGTAATTGAATATATCACTTAATGTAGACTGTATGCAAGTTATATTCCTCTTAAAACTCGAAAATTAACCTTCATCCATAATTATAGAAAATAACTTTTATTGTTAGTCAACCCCCATATCACCTAACTCTTTAAACCATTGCCAACGTAACACTTAAGTTCGGTTCTTAACTAATGCTTCATAGATTTATCATTCATATATATATATATATATATATATATATATATATATATATATATATATATATATATATATATATATAGAATACGTAAGAACACGTGTATACAAAGTTCAAAATAGGTAGGTCAACCGAGCACATGCCTCTACGCATACCCTTCTACACGACTTTTTCTGAATATAAATGCCGTTAGTAGGAAATAAGGAAGTAAAGAAATAAATTATCACATTCAATCACTTGCTTTTCTATATTTTATAAATGTTATCAACAGGTGAACAAAAAAATTCATATTTAAGATTAACACATAAGTTAAAAGTCTGTATTTGAATCCTACAAGCTCCTTTTATAAATATTTTATATCCGGATGTCGAGCATTTTTTGACAGCACAAATGTAAGATACGAGACAGCAATTAATTCCAGTTGTGTCTTTGTTTCTATTTAATCCACCCAAATATTGCATGATTGTTCATTATAATGTAAACTTAGAACACTTAAGACTTGCTGACCAGCCATTATTGAAATATTTACCTGGGATTTAATTTGGAATTAGTGGTCAAAATCTAGAATTTGACATCCTCTGCTTTCGTATCTCTAACCTTACCTGAATTCATCATATAAGCAGAATAGACATTTTTTATAAAATCAAAAGTGACATATTGGTGTAACTTTTAGAATTTTTTTGGATTTTTAAAATAAAAATGATAGTTAAGAATAATTATTATTATTTTGTGTTCAGTCTTTCGACACACAACCACCATTTATTGTATCTTCCCTGTCATAGAAAAGAGCGCGTTTATTGAGTGGAATAATATTGGACTTACACTTGCGCTTACAAGGTAGTTGGTGAAAATAAGTTCATCCGAAATCATGACCCCAATGGCACGATGAAATTGTAAAGAAAACACAGCTTATTTAAGTAGGTATCCTACTTGCTCTAAATTAATCCATGTTGTAATTTCAACCAATCATAAAAGCAATGTGGTAAAGAATTTCACGTATCATGCAACAGGTGTATCTATTTATTCTGATTCCAGTTTCTTCCATTGGTTAGGCCCTTACTTTATTGTAAATAAGTTAAATTAGCAATGACCAAACTAAATAGGTTTATAATTATTGCAAGTACTTTCTTTTTGTAATGTTCCGTATGAAAATCCATTGCATTCAAATTCTCCTGCAGTGATGTGTACTGTCAATGTAATACATTGTGAAATATTATAAAACTTGATTTGCAAATATAGTTAGATAGATTTGAAAATAAAAACGAATGCATGAATAAATAAATGAATGAATTAATTAACTATTTAGAGAAGACCCCGGAATACATTAATCTGATAAATACATACGACATGCCTGCTCATTTTCAGTATTTGTATCTTTTTCGCAAGCACTTTTATTTTCCGCTCCATGATTATTATCTTTATAACCTGTTCTTTATCTATTTTCAAACAGTAATTCAGGACACATATATCGTGTCTCTGGTATTTCAGGGTGTTCTGACCCGACCCTTTGATAACATGGGTAAACTGGCCACAACATGCGTCAAAGTGTAGCTTCCCTGTTGATTAAGGGGTGTTGTCAATATCCATGTATCCACTACATGTGCAAATAACATTTTAATTCTGTATTTCATATTCTAATTGATTGTATCGTCTAATATAGAATATTAATAACATATGTCATTTTTCAAAAATCCAACGTAAATTAGACACCATGATTGTATAGATGCCTTTTAATTGGTAGTAAAGCCTCATCTCACCAATCTCTGTAAAATACTGCCTTAGTGAAACTTGAGTTCGGTCACTAAATAAAACTTCCTAGTTTTATCATTCATACATAAATCATTAATATATTAATATAATACTTAGGAATATGTATACAAGGCTAAACATAAACAGGGTTCCTGATTTATTGATAAAACCAAAATCCTGGACACATTTTATCACGTCTAACATATTTTAAGGTGACCTGACCTGACCCTCAGTAGCGTGGGTAACGATAACGAGGAAGATGTGTGCAGTTAACGGGTAGGACATGCATCATCTTGTAACTCAAAATTTACACAAGGATTAAGGGATGTTGTCAATATTAATTCAAACATTATGATCTTATAATATAGAATAATTATATTTTAGAAGTATACGAGTCTAGTTCGGTCTTTTGCAAGCCATTTAGTTGTTCTTCCTTGTAATAAATGACGTGTTCAAATGAGTTAAAAAATCTGGGATTCACCCTTGTTCTCATCCATGTTATTTACTAGGAAGTTTTGACCCAGTTATGGAAAATGTACCACACATGCAATTTTATGACGAAACTCATATGAATCAGTTATTTACGATATTTGTAGCGCTTATCTTAATTTCCCTCCATATTGGAATTTGAACCTAATTTTACGTACTATACAGTAGTAAATAATTACAAGATTTTCGTAACGATGGAATAGATAGATAGATAGATAGATAGATACATAGATAGATAGATAGATAGATAGATAGATAGATAGATAGATAGATAGATAGATAGATAGATAGATAGACAGACAGACAGACAGACAGACAGACAGACAGACAGACAGACAGACAGATAGATAGATAGATAGATAGATAGATAGATAGATAGATAGATAGATAGATAGATAGATTGCTTGTGTTTGACCTTGTAGAATTATTTCCACCCACTACCTTCATATGTCGACTCCAACATTTAGCATACCTTTAAGGTATTTTCTTTACAGTTAGTACTGAAAAATTTGTATCTATTTTACTTTTTTATTTTCCATTTCACTCTTTACTAGTTGTTTCTAATGGTTTTTTTTTTCTTACTCTCTCAGTTTAAATTCCAAACACTTATATCACATTTAAAGATCCTTGAAGTGATCTCGCATAGCGTGGTCAAACAAAGCCAGGAAGATCACTGTAAACAAGGTACAGCATGTATCCCTGTAAACAGAGTACAGCATGCATTGTCAAGTATACTAATGATTCCGGTGAACTCTGCATGATGATACAAGTGTTACGACGATTATTTATTTGAATTTACACCGCGTGCACGCAATTGGGTATGTGCGACGACAAGTGTTACGGGATGTTGTACTGTACATGATGCCACAAGTGTTACGGGATGTTGTACTGTACATGATGACACAAGTGTTACGGGATGTTGTACTGTACATGATGACACAAGTGTTACGGAATGTTGTACTGTACATGATGACACAAGTGTTACGGGATGTTGTACTGTACATGATGACACAAGTGTTACGGGATGTTGTACTGTACATGATGACACATGCGTTATGGGATGTTGTCAGTCAGTCCTTAATATTAAGAAGTGTTCAATTCTTTCTGTATCTCACATTTTACATGATGTGATTCACGTTTTACTTGGTGTGATTCACATTTTACTTGGTTAAATCTTTGAATTTTAAGTACTTGTAATAAATTACATAATCAATTACAACCGTTCTTTTCCAAAAATAAGTTTAACTTTTGTAGTCAGGCACCATTTTACCCATATCTATCAGCGACATTCAAAGTGACGCTTAATGAGTGTATCTTTTGATGTCAACCTCATCCGATATAACATTCACATTTTCTCCAGCTCAGAATTAGGGATGAAAAACGCATTTTGAAACAAACCAACATCCTTTCAAGAAACAAACACACTTACTTTCTGTCCTTTAATGCACTCAGCTTTACAAGACGGACTTATAATTTTGAATTTTAAATTCGTAAACTTTGCGTTCTGTCACACGCATATTAGATATGGGGGACGTCTGCTAGTAATGGTCAGGAAAACCAGATGCAAGTAAAAACTAGATCGTCACTAGAGAGTGTTTTCTGCATAGTTATATTAAATAATAACTTTACAGCATGATTAATAACAATTACATAACGACTGCATCATGTAGCTATAAACACTGCATTGTTATAAAGATTGCAAGGGCAATGTTACGATGACTGCATGGTGTAATCGTCGTTTACAAAATGTAACGTTATATGTTTATCCATTGCTGGGGAACTAAGAAGGAACTACTTACCACAATATTATTGTTCACTTCCGAACGGAAAGTAGTTCTATACTTTTGCACAAAAGAAAAGGTCAGAAAATAACTTGAGTAAAGAGTTACGTTACATATCGTTTACATTATGGCATAGGTTTGAATTCTGACGTTTATTGGTATAATAATAATATAACTCACATAATATATACAGACCATCTTAATCTAGTAATCCTTACACTGATGACTGTTAAGGTCAGTGACATAAAGAAGTTTTCTTGTACAATATCATTCAATGACTTTTCTGAAATATGTGTGTGTGCGTGCGTGCGTGCGTAGGAAGATGTTCCATGATCTTTGAAACCTCCATGGCATCTGTTGGGCATCTTTGACACATCGGTATGACGCATTCATAAAGCAACTTTACAAACACACTATGGATCCGGTAATTAATTTATCCAATTATGAAGATATGTGTGAATATATTCAATGTAATAATAATAATAATAATAATAATAATAATAATAATAATAATAATAATAAGAAGAAGAAGAAGAAGAAGAAGAAGAAGAAGAAGAAGAACGACCAGAGTTCCAGAAGCTCACACGTTTGTTAAAACAGACACAAGCTCGCACACATTCACACACGTTTCGGCCTTATCGGCATCTATGACATATCAAGAATGTTATTTTTCTTTTGTTTCTTTAGTTATAATTTTAATGGGGTGTTATTTTTGTTTTGGTATTCAAGTATCTTAGTTATTTAAAACTAATTAATGTGTATGACAGCCATATTGTTTGCCAAAACGATTACACGCATTTACAGATTAAATATAATCGTTATATACTATTTCAAACGATTACACGCATTTACAATTTAAATATAATTGTTATATACTATTTCAAACGATTACACGCATTTAAAAATTAAATATAATCATTATATATTATTTAGTGATTCGTGATTGTCCTGCCAATATTGAATGGATATCAAATTTTATAAAATATCAAATCTTTTCAGTTTGAAATACTATGCTCGACTTCATGCTCTTTAATAACACGGTTATTCCATATAAACATTTTTACCGTGGTTGAATTACGATAGTCACATAGGTTGTATACCTATTATGTAAGCTTAGAAAGGAATTATTCGTTAACATACTTTATGAATAGTAGGGAATCCCCCTTTTTTCCATTCCAAATATGGTTTTCACATTGGTGTGTATGAATCATCATAGACTGTAGATAAAGCATTCAGTTATCAATTGATTTGTTATGCAAAAAGCGCTACTATATTCATACAATTTGTAATGCACAGGTTTGTATGTTTTGGAAACTCTTTAAACTACTTTGGCTTGAATAACAATGCCATGCTTCCCTGTTTACCTGTTTATTACTATATAGATAATACGTAAAATACTTTGGCCTGAATAACAATGCCATGCTTCCCTGTTTACCTGTTTATTACTATATAGATAATACGTATACTACTTTGGCCTGAATAACAATGCCATGCTTCCCTGTTTACCTGTTTATTACTATATAGATAATACGTATACTACTTTGGTCTGAATAACAATGCCATGCTTCCCTGTTTACCTGTTTATTACTATATAGATAATACGTATGCTACTTTGGCCTGAATAACAATGCCATGCTTCCCTGTTTACCTGTTTATTACTATATAGATAATACGTAAAATACTTTGGTCTGAATAACAATGCCATGCTTCCCTGTTTACCTGTTTATTACTATATAGATAATACGTAAAATACTTTGGTCTGAATAACAATGCCATGCTTCCCTGTTTACCTGTTTATTACTATATAGATAATACGTATACTACTTTGGTCTGAATAACAATGCCATGCTTCCCTGTTTACCTGTTTATTACTATATAGATAATACGTAAAATACTTTGGCCTGAATAACAATGCCATGCTTCCCTGTTTACCTGTTTATTACTATATAGATAATACGTAAACTACTTTGGCCTGAATAACAATGCCATGCTTCCCTGTTTACCTGTTTATTACTATATAGATAATACGTATGCTACTTTGGCCTGAATAACAATGCCATGCTTCCCTGTTTACCTGTTTATTACTATATAGATAATACGTAAAATACTTTGGTCTGAATAACAATGCCATGCTTCCCTGTTTACCTGTTTATTACTATATAGATAATACGTAAAATACTTTGGTCTGAATAACAATGCCATGCTTCCCTGTTTACCTGTTTATTACTATATAGATAATACGTATACTACTTTGGTCTGAATAACAATGCCATGCTTCCCTGTTTACCTGTTTATTACTATATAGATAATACGTAAAATACTTTGGCCTGAATAACAATGCCATGCTTCCCTGTTTACCTGTTTATTACTATATAGATAATACGTAAACTACTTTGGCCTGAATAACAATGCCATGCTTCCTTGTTTACCTGTTTATTACTATATAGATAATACGTAAACTACTTTGGCCTGAATAACAATGCCATGCTTCCCTGTTTACCTGTTTATTACTATATAGATAATACGTAAAATATTTTGGCCTGAATAACAATGCCATGCTTCCCTCTTTACCTGTTTATTACTATATAGATAATACGTAAAATACTTTGGCCTGAATAACAATGCCATGCTTCCCTGTTTACCTGTTTATTACTATATAGATAATACGTAAACTACTTTGGCCTGAATAACAATGTCATGTTTCCCTGTTTACCTGTTTATTACTATATAGATAATACGTAAACTACTTTGGCCTGAATAACAATGCCATGCTTCCCTGTTTACCTGTTTATTACTATATAGATAATACGTAAACTACTTTGGCCTGAATAACAATGTCATGTTTCCCTGTTTACCTGTTTATTACTATATAGATAATACGTAAACTACATTGGCCTGAATAACAATGCCATGTTTCCCTGTTTACCTGTTTATTACTATATAGATAATACGTAAACTATTTTGGCCTGAATAACAATGCCATGCTTCCCTGTTTATTACTATATAGATAATACGTAAACTACTTTGGCCTGAATAACAATGCCATGCTTCCCTGTTTACATGTTTATTACTATAAAGATAATACGTAAACTACTTTGGCCTGAATAACAATGTCATGTTTCCCTGTTTACCTGTTTATTACTATATAGATAATACGTAAACTACATTGGCCTGAATAACAATGCCATGTTTCCCTGTTTACCTGTTTATTACTATATAGATAATACGTAAACTATTTTGGCCTGAATAACAATGCCATGCTTCCCTGTTTATTACTATATAGATAATACGTAAACTACTTTGGCCTGAATAACAATGCCATGCTTCCCTGTTTACCTGTTTATTACTATATAGATAATACGTAAACTACTTTGGCCTGAATAACAATGTCATGTTTCCCTGTTTACCTGTTTATTACTATATAGATAATACGTAAACTACTTTGGCCTGAATAACAATGCCATGCTTCCCTGTTTACCTGTTTATTACTATATAGATAATACGTAAACTACTTTGGCCTGAATAACAATGTCATGTTTCCCTGTTTACCTGTTTATTACTATATAGATAATACGTAAACTACATTGGCCTGAATAACAATGCCATGTTTCCCTGTTTACCTGTTTATTACTATATAGATAATACGTAAACTATTTTGGCCTGAATAACAATGCCATGCTTCCCTGTTTATTACTATATAGATAATACGTAAACTACTTTGGCCTGAATAACAATGCCATGCTTCCCTGTTTACCTGTTTATTACTATATAGATAATACGTAAACTACTTTGGCCTGAATAACAATGTCATGTTTCCCTGTTTACCTGTTTATTACTATATAGATAATACGTAAACTACATTGGCCTGAATAACAATGCCATGTTTCCCTGTTTACCTGTTTATTACTATATAGATAATACGTAAACTATTTTGGCCTGAATAACAATGCCATGCTTCCCTATTTATTACTATATAGATAATACGTAAACTACTTTGGCCTGAATAACAATGTCATGCTTCCCTGTTTACCTGTTTATTACTATATAGATAATACGTAAAATACTTTGGCCTGAATAACAATGTCATGCTTCCCTGTTTACCTGTTTATTACTATATAGATAATACGTAAACTACATTGGCCTGAATAACAATGTCATGTTTCCCTGTTTACCTGTTTATTACTATATAGATAATACGTAAACTACATTGGCCTGAAAAACAATGCCATGTTTCCCTGTTTACCTGTTTATTACTATATAGATAATACGTAAACTATTTTGGCCTGAATAACAATGCCATGCTTCCCTATTTATTACTATATAGATAATACGTAAACTACTTTGGCCTGAATAACAATGCCATGCTTCCCTGTTTACCTGTTTATTACTATATAGATAATACGTAAACTACTTTGGCCTGAATAACAATGCCATGCTTCCCTGTTTACCTGTTTATTACTATATAGATAATACGTAAAATACTTTGGCCTGAATAACAATGCCATGCTTCCCTGTTTACCTGTTTATTACTATATAGATAATACGTAAAATACTTTGGCCTGAATAACAATGCCATGCTTCCCTGTTTACCTGTTTATTACTATATAGATAATACGTAAACTACTTTGGCCTGAATAACAATGTCATGTTTCCCTGTTTACCTGTTTATTACTATATAGATAATACGTAAACTACTTTGGCCTGAATAACAATGCCATGCTTCCCTGTTTACCTGTTTATTACTATATAGATAATACGTAAACTACTTTGGCCTGAATAACAATGTCATGTTTCCCTGTTTACCTGTTTATTACTATATAGATAATACGTAAACTACATTGGCCTGAATAACAATGCCATGTTTCCCTGTTTACCTGTTTATTACTATATAGATAATACGTAAACTATTTTGGCCTGAATAACAATGCCATGCTTCCCTGTTTATTACTATATAGATAATACGTAAACTACTTTGGCCTGAATAACAATGCCATGCTTCCCTGTTTACCTGTTTATTACTATATAGATAATACGTAAACTACTTTGGCCTGAATAACAATGTCATGTTTCCCTGTTTACCTGTTTATTACTATATAGATAATACGTAAACTACATTGGCCTGAATAACAATGCCATGTTTCCCTGTTTACCTGTTTATTACTATATAGATAATACGTAAACTATTTTGGCCTGAATAACAATGCCATGCTTCCCTGTTTATTACTATATAGATAATACGTAAACTACTTTGGCCTGAATAACAATGCCATGCTTCCCTGTTTACCTGTTTATTACTATATAGATAATACGTAAACTACTTTGGCCTGAATAACAATGTCATGTTTCCCTGTTTACCTGTTTATTACTATATAGATAATACGTAAACTACTTTGGCCTGAATAACAATGCCATGCTTCCCTGTTTACCTGTTTATTACTATATAGATAATACGTAAACTACTTTGGCCTGAATAACAATGTCATGTTTCCCTGTTTACCTGTTTATTACTATATAGATAATACGTAAACTACATTGGCCTGAATAACAATGCCATGTTTCCCTGTTTACCTGTTTATTACTATATAGATAATACGTAAACTATTTTGGCCTGAATAACAATGCCATGCTTCCCTGTTTATTACTATATAGATAATACGTAAACTACTTTGGCCTGAATAACAATGCCATGCTTCCCTGTTTACCTGTTTATTACTATATAGATAATACGTAAACTACTTTGGCCTGAATAACAATGTCATGTTTCCCTGTTTACCTGTTTATTACTATATAGATAATACGTAAACTACATTGGCCTGAATAACAATGCCATGTTTCCCTGTTTACCTGTTTATTACTATATAGATAATACGTAAACTATTTTGGCCTGAATAACAATGCCATGCTTCCCTATTTATTACTATATAGATAATACGTAAACTACTTTGGCCTGAATAACAATGTCATGCTTCCCTGTTTACCTGTTTATTACTATATAGATAATACGTAAACTATTTTGGCCTGAATAACAATGCCATGCTTCCCTATTTATTACTATATAGATAATACGTAAACTACATTGGCCTGAATAACAATGTCATGTTTCCCTGTTTACCTGTTTATTACTATATAGATAATACGTAAACTACATTGGCCTGAATAACAATGCCATGTTTCCCTGTTTACCTGTTTATTACTATATAGATAATACGTAAACTATTTTGGCCTGAATAACAATGCCATGCTTCCCTATTTATTACTATATAGATAATACGTAAACTACTTTGGCCTGAATAACAATGTCATGCTTCCCTGTTTACCTGTTTATTACTATATAGATAATACGTAAACTACTTTGGCCTGAATAACAATGTCATGCTTCCCTGTTTACCTGTTTATTACTATATAGATAATATGTAAACTACTTTGGCCTGAATAACAATGTCATGCTTCCCTGTTTACCTGGTTATTACTATATAGATAATATGTAAACTACTTTGGCCTGAATAACAATGTCATGTTTCCCTGTTTACCTGTTTATTACTATATAGATAATACGTAAACTACTTTGGCCTGAATAACAATGCCATGCTTCCCTGTTTACCTGTTTATTACTATATAGATAATACGTAAACTACTTTGGCCTGAATAACAATGTCATGTTTCCCTGTTTACCTGTTTATTACTATATAGATAATACGTAAACTACATTGGCCTGAATAACAATGCCATGTTTCCCTGTTTACCTGTTTATTACTATATAGATAATACGTAAACTATTTTGGCCTGAATAACAATGCCATGCTTCCCTGTTTCTTACTATATAGATAATACGTAAACTACTTTGGCCTGAATAACAATGCCATGCTTCCCTGTTTACCTGTTTATTACTATATAGATAATACGTAAACTACTTTGGCCTGAATAACAATGTCATGTTTCCCTGTTTACCTGTTTATTACTATATAGATAATACGTAAACTACATTGGCCTGAATAACAATGCCATGTTTCCCTGTTTACCTGTTTATTACTATATAGATAATACGTAAACTATTTTGGCCTGAATAACAATGCCATGCTTCCCTATTTATTACTATATAGATAATACGTAAACTACTTTGGCCTGAATAACAATGTCATGCTTCCCTGTTTACCTGTTTATTACTATATAGATAATACGTAAACTATTTTGGCCTGAATAACAATGCCATGCTTCCCTATTTATTACTATATAGATAATACGTAAACTACATTGGCCTGAATAACAATGTCATGTTTCCCTGTTTACCTGTTTATTACTATATAGATAATACGTAAACTCTATTGGCCTGAATAACAATGCCATGTTTCCCTGTTTACCTGTTTATTACTATATAGATAATACGTAAACTATTTTGGCCTGAATAACAATGCCATGCTTCCCTATTTATTACTATATAGATAATACGTAAACTACTTTGGCCTGAATAACAATGTCATGCTTCCCTGTTTACCTGTTTATTACTATATAGATAATACGTAAACTACTTTGGCCTGAATAACAATGTCATGCTTCCCTGTTTACCTGTTTATTACTATATAGATAATATGTAAACTACTTTGGCCTGAATAACAATGTCATGCTTCCCTGTTTACCTGTTTATTACTATATAGATAATATGTAAACTACTTTGGCCTGAATAACAATGTCATGCTTCCCTGTTTACCTGTTTATTACTATATAGATAATATGTAAACTACTTTGGCCTGAATAACAATGTCATGCTTCCCTGTTTACCTGGTTATTACTATATAGATAATACGTATACTACTTTGGCCTGAATAACAATGTCATGCTTCCCTGTTTACCTGTTTATTACTATATAGATAATACGTAAACTACTTTGGCCTGAATAACAATGTCATGTTTCCCTGTTTACCTGGTTATTACTATATAGATAATACGTATACTACTTTGGCCTGAATAACAATGCCATTCTTCCTTGTTTACCTGGTTATTACTATATAGATAATACGTATACTACTTTGGCCTGAATAACAATGTCATGCTTCCCTGTTTACCTGTTTATTACTATATAGATAATACGTAAACTACTTTGGCCTGAATAACAATGTCATGCTTCCCTGTTTACCTGGTTATTACTATATAGATAATACGTATACTACTTTGGCCTGAATAACAATGCCATTCTTCCTTGTTTACCTGGTTATTACTATATAGATAATACGTATACTACTTTGGCCTGAATAACAATGTCATGCTTCCCTGTTTACCTGTTTATTACTATATAGATAATACGTAAACTACTTTGGCCTGAATAACAATGTCATGCTTCCCTGTTTACCTGGTTATTACTATATAGATAATTCGTAAACTACATTGGCCTGAATAACAATGCCATGTTTCCCTGTTTACCTGTTTATTACTATATAGATAATACGTAAACTACTTTGGCCTGAATAACAATGCCATTCTTCCTTGTTTACCTGTTTATTACTATATAGATAATACGTAAACTACTTTGGCCTGAATAACAATGCCATTCTTCCTTGTTTACCTGTTGATTACTATATAGATAATACGTAAACTACTTTGGCCTGAATAACAATGCCATTCTTCCCTGTTTACCTGTTTATTACTATATAGATAATTCGTAAACTACTTTGGCCTGAATAACAATGCCATTCTTCCCTGTTTACCTGTTTATTACTATATAGATAATATGTAAACTACTTTGGCCTGAATAACAATGCCATTCTTCCTTGTTTACCTGTTGATTACTATATAGATAATACGTAAACTACTTTGGCCTGAATAACAATGCCATGCTTCCCTGTTTACCTGTTTATTACTATATAGATAATACGTAAACTACTTTGGCCTGAATAACAATGCCATTCTTCCCTGTTTACGTGTTTATTACTATATAGATAATTCGTAAACTACTTTGGCCTGAATAACAATGCCATTCTTCCCTGTTTACCTGTTTATTACTATATAGATAATACGTAAACTACTTTGGCCTGAATAACAATGCCATTCTTCCCTGTTTACCTGTTTATTACTATATAGATAATTCGTAAACTACTTTGGCCTGAATAACAATGCCATTCTTCCCTGTTTACCTGTTTATTACTATATAGATAATACGTAAACTACTTTGGCCTGAATAACAATGCCATTCTTCCCTGTTTACCTGTTTATTACTATATAGATAATTCGTAAACTACTTTGGCCTGAATAACAATGCCATTCTTCCCTGTTTACCTGTTTATTACTATATAGATAATTCGTAAACTACTTTGGCCTGAATAACAATGCCATGCTTCCCTGTTTACCTGTTTATTACTATATAGATAATACGTAAACTGCTTTGGCCTGAATAACAATGCCATTCTTCCCTGTTTACCTGTTTATTACTATATAGATAATTCGTAAACTACTTTGGCCTGAATAACAATGCCATGCTTCCCTGTTTACCTGTTTATTACTATATAGATAATACGTAAACTGCTTTGGCCTGAATAACAATGCCATGCTTCCCTGTTTACCTGTTTATTACTATATAGATAATACGTAAACTGCTTTGGTCTGAATAACAATGCCATGCTTCCCTGTTTACCTGTTTATTACTATATAGATAATACGTAAACTGCTTTGGCCTGAATAACAATGCCATTCTTCCCTGTTTACCTGTTTATTACTATATAGATAATACGTAAACTGCTTTGGTCTGAATAACAATGCCATGCTTCCCTGTTTACCTGTTTATTACTATATAGATAATACGTAAACTGCTTTGGCCTGAATAACAATGCCATTCTTCCCTGTTTACCTGTTTATTACTATATAAATAATACGTAAACTGCTTTGGCCTGAATAACAATGCCATTCTTCCCTGTTTACCTGTTTATTACTATATAGATAATATGTAAACTACTTTGGCCTAAATAACAATGCCATGCTTCTCTGTTTACCTGTTTATTACTATATAAATAATACGTAAACTGCTTTGGCCTGAATAACAATGCCATTCTTCCCTGTTTACCTGTTTATTACTATATAGATAATATGTAAACTACTTTGGCCTAAATAACAATGCCATGCTTCTCTGTTTACCTGTTTATTACTATATAAATAATACGTAAACTGCTTTGGCCTGAATAACAATGCCATTCTTCCCTGTTTACCTGTTTATTACTATATAGATAATATGTAATTTCTTACGTAGTGCTTTATGTGAAATAAAATGAAAATGTAACCTTTACAAATACAGAATTTCATGACTTAGAAAGAATTTTTAAAATGATGGCATTGCATAAATGGAATGTCTATACTAATAATCGAAAAAATGAAGAGATATTTATTTATTTAATTATTTAGTTATTTATTTATTTATTTGTTTATTTATTTATTTATTTATTTATTTATGTATATATTTATTTATTTATTTATTTATTTATTTATTTATTTATTTATTTATTGTTGGTTTGTTAGACCTTGACTTCGATTCAGATTAAGACCATACTAATACACTGATTTTTCTCTTAATCAATATAGGAGATGACACTGCTACAGTGTATCTCTGAATGAGATCAGACTGCAATATTGTATTAATGTCACAGCCGCTTCTCAAAAACACTAGTATATACACCTCAGGAAGTTTTGCGTGGTTGGGAGAAGCCGAAAAGCAAAGAGACACAAAGACTGTAGCTATGTATATACTGCAAATTATTTTTTAAATAGTCAGGCATATCCAACCCACATCCCCATTTAGGCTGACAACCATGCGTGTTACTATGTCACGTCACAAAAGCATATGATTGGTCTTTTGTCAGTTTCCACAAAAAAAAAATTGAATTATTGACAGCCACTGACACATTTCACATATATGGTAGTTTTACACTGCCATGACCTAGCCATCATCACGCCTAAGCCCTGTGTGTTGTTCGTCCGTCGATTCCACGAGGACCACTCTAGTCATCCGAGGGTTGGAGGGGTTGGTTCTGTTATGTGCGTGCGCAGGTAGGTGATGAGGCCAACCCTTGCGCCGAATGTTTGTTTACACAAGGGACATCAGGTGAGTGGTACATCTCCAGGAGGGTTGATAGCACGTGCTTTATGGCTTGCCTCTTTAGCTATGCAGCTGCTGTCTTGCTATATTCGCACAACTTGGAGCCTTTGTGCACAGAGGAACACCAAATGACTTGATCGCTAGCTGTTTGCGCTGAGGAATCAGAATATATGCTGAATGCTTTCAATACAGCTTTCGAATTGTTTTTAATTGTTTCTTTTGACCTCCTTGGGATCTCTGTCCTTGCTGCAGTTCGCCATAGAAGTTTCTCTTAGGCTGCCGGTGGCCTGGAATGCGATCAATATGTCCCACCCAGCGTAGCATCAGGATGGTGAGGATGTTGCATGAAACCTACTTGGGCCAAGAATGTCAATGTCTGGAACCTTGTCCTGCCACTTGATGTTGAGGATTTTCCTGAGACTTGTCGTGCGCAAGTGGTTCAGCTTCCTGGCATGGTTGGTACACCATCCATGTTTCGCACGCGTAAAGTGGTGTGGGGAGCACAATTGCCCTGTAGACCATTAAATTGGTCTGGATGCTGATGCCTCTTCTATTCCAGACGCTGGCATACAATCTGCAGAAAGTTGCACTGCTCTGGCAATGCGAAGGATCACCTCGTCGTCAGTAGTGACGGTCTCTGACAGCGTGCTTCCAAGTTAGGTGAAGCGATTCACTACGTTCAGTTTTTGGCCGTTGACGGTGATATTGGGCTCAATATAGAGTTTCCAGGGGCCGGCTGATGCAGGACTTCAAACTTCTTGGTACTGATGGTGAAACCACAGCTTGTGCAGAAGACGGTGAACTTGTCAACGGTGCATTGCAGGTTGGCTTCTGAGCATGCATTGAGGGCGCAATCCCTGGTGTCTGTCAAAAGAATAATTTTCCATCTGTACGGTACCTGATACGGACTCCAACCTCTCAGTCTTTGAGAGCATTAGTCAGCATGACAGATAACAATAGATTGAACAGTGTCGGTGCCAGAACACTACCCTGCTTGACGCCATTGGTTATTGGGAATGGCTCTCTCCATTGTCATGGACTCGTACCTGCATGCCATCGTGGAAATGCTGCACCATGGATATACATTTTTTCTTGGCTATCCGTACTTGGCCATTACCTTCCACAAGCCTTCTCTGTAGACAGTATCAAATACCTTTACCAAGTCGACGTAGATGGAGAAAAGGTCGGTGTTCTATTTTGTAGCTGCCTCGAAGCAAACACCATGTCGATGGTCCCACGTTGTTTTTGGAATTCACAATGGCTTTATGGCAGTAGTACCTGGTCAAGGTGTGTAGTGAGCAATTATAGCTATTTAAGCTATTTATCTCCATACAATAGGTTATATGTTTAAAAATAAGAAAGGTTTAATATCGACGAGCGATATAAAAAAAACATAATAGTTAAATATAAAATGGTAAGATGTTGGTAACAGGACAATATGAAGCTTCCCAATCAACGGGAGATGTAAATGGTGTATATTGATGATAAGATGTTGTAAATAAGAGGCGGTATTTGCATTAGATAACCATGATTTTAGGTGATGTCATACAAGTTATAGTTTAAAATAAAGATTTACTTCCTTCATGAAATCTAAAATACTAGTGATTTGTATAGTATCAAAAGGTTCCTTCATGTCATGTACATTATAGTATTTATCACGCGTGGGTTGCAGGTCGAAACACTCGGTCATAAAGTGCTTAACAGTGAATGCTTCATTGCAAGAAACGCACTCTGGTGCATCTTCACCTTTCAGTATGTGGGAGTGGGTAATGTATGTATGATCGATTCTGATTCTTGCAATGACAACCTCCTCCTTACGGATAGTTCTGTAGGAAGACGTCCATTCTCCCAGGGTTGGTTTGATGGCATGAAGTTTGTAATTGACTGCATCATCCCATGACGCCTGCCACTTCTGACGTATCAACTTTTTGATACAAGGTTTAAAATCAGTAAACGGTAATTTAAAATCCGATGGTTCTTGGGATAGAGCCATTATGGCATCTCGGTCTGCTTCTTCATTACCTCTAGTACCAATATGGCTAGGTAGTCAACAGTATACTATATTGTAGTAGGTACTAAGCTCCGAGGTTTTGACGAGAATATCGACTAGTAATGGATTATCCAGTTTTCTATGGTGTAGCGACTGAAGTACTGATAATGAGTCACAGTAGATAATGATATTTAAAATGCGTTTTTGTTCAATATATTTCAGAGCAAGGTCTATTGCTCTGATTTCCGCTGAAAATATGGACGCATCGTTTGGCAAGCGCACTTTGGTTATGTGCTTGCCACTAACGAAGGCTGCAGTAGCCTTGTCATCAACCTTTGATCCATCAGTATAAAATTTAGTGTAATTTGTTGAGAAGTTCATGATAAGAGCTCAGGAATATGGAAGGGTTTGTCTCAGATTTATTCTCATCGTGTAACGTAAAAATCACTTTGGGTTGCTTAAGTAGCCACGGTGGTGTTTCCGATACAAACGTTTTCTGAACTGTAGAGAGATTAATTTTGATAGTATCAAAGCTGGATGATGTTCTGATGCCAAATGAAGGTATGGCATTTGGTTTGTTTTCATATAAAGTGTTGTATTTTGGTTGGAACACAGCCGAAAAAGCAGGTTTCAGAGGGTTTGATCTTAACCTAAGAGCATACTGTGCAGAAAGCATTTCTCTGCGTAGCGATAAAGGCGGTTCATTCACTTCCGCTAGAAGGCTTTCACATGGAGATGTTTTAAATGCTCCTAGAGCGAGTTTTATTCCCTGATGATGAACTCGGTCAAGCATTTTCAAAGCATTTTGATGCAACATCATCGGTCATTATGAATATTTTATATTTATATTTATCGGCAGAGGTGGCATAAGTAAAGAACATAAAAATGTTTAGAACAGGAAGAACACGTGATACGAACATCAGGTGTTACCCAAGCACGTGTCGGAAATATACAATGGATATATGACAAGTGCCCACGAAGGCCCGTCATCTTGAGTTCATAGATATATAGAATATGCCCAGTAATCATATACTATGGTGGCAGTCATGCTGGAGGGAGTAGGGTGTATGATAATGAAGGACTTTTTCTAAGGATTGACATGTCAACTCCACGTGATTTTTATACTGAGTTACTCATTCAGTGTTTATTTATGAGCTAATTACACACAAAACCTGAGAGAGAGAGAGAGAGAGAGAGAGAGAGAGAGAGAGAGAGAGAGAGAGAGAGAGAGAGAGAGATTATTTGTCTCTGAATTTAAACATCGAATTAAATGTTCTGACGACAAAGTTGGAATCTAATTGTTTTGTGTTAAGTATTTACTACATAGCAGTGACCCAAACAGCCAGTGAGATCCTTGGCAAACATCGACGACCAAAGAAACCATGGGTTACAACTGACATACTTGATCTGTGTGATAAGCGTCGAGAGCTAAATAAGAAGAAGTCAGAAGTAGAAGGAGCAAAACAATACAGGGAAATCATCCAGGTTATCAAGAAAAGCATGAGAAAGGCAAGGGAGACATGGACTGAAGGCCAGTGAAAAGATATAGAAAACAATCTAAAGAAAAATAATAGCAAAAAAGCATACCAACTGGTGGAAGACCTGACCAGTGTAAAACAAGGACGCTCCTCCATCATTCAAGATAAGGGAGGGAAATGTCTTATAGAAGAACAAGACATTCTTAAGAGATGGACAGAATACTACTCAGACCTGTACAACCACAGACCTACAGGGGACCGAGACATACTCAACACCCCACCAGTGGCCAACACTGATAACTACCCCATCCTCCGAGAAGAAGTAGAGGCTGCAGTGAAAGCATTGAAAAAATGGAAGGCAGCAGGAGTAGACAACATTCCTGCAGAACTAGTCCAAGAAGGGGTGAAGCCATGATAAGCATCCTACTAACAATCTGCAAGAAGATCTGGCGGACAGGGGAATGGCCAACACCATGGACTCAGTCACTCATAGTAACTCTCCCGAAGAAAGGCAATTTGCAGCAATGTCAGAACTATCTTACATGCCACCCAAGCAAAGTCATGCTATAGACTGAAGCCGCGGGTAGAGGAAATCATAGCTGAAAAACGGGCAGGCTTCAGAACAGGGTGAAGCACAATTGAACAGATTTTCAACCTGAGAATGCTATGTGAGAAATACCTCCAGCACCAACAAGACCTTTATCATTTCTTTATAGATTTTAAGAAGGTGTTTGACAGGGTATGGCATGCAGCCCTTTGGTCCACCATGAAGCTGTACAACATCAACACTAACCTGATCAAAGTCATATAAAGCCTTTACAGCAAGGCCACAAGCGCAGTATGCTCACCGGTCAATTAGGAGATTGGTTTATGACAACTGTAGGAGTCAGACAGGGCTGCTTTCTTTCACCTACTCTCTCCATCATCTTTCTTGAAAGAATAATGACATATGCACTGGAAGACCATGAAGGAACTGTCAGTATTGGAGGCAGAATAATAATGAATCTGCGCTTTGCTGATGACATCAATGGCCTTGCAGGAAATGAGGAGTTAGCTCATTTGGTGGAAAAAACTGGACAGGGCAGCTACTTCTTTTGGTATGGAAATCAGTGCAGAGAAGACCAAACTTGATGACCAACAACACCAGTGGCATCAGCACTGACATCATGATTAGAGGCCAAAAACTGGAAACAGTTAACAGATTCAAGTACTTAGG